>JAGPOW010003642.1:70502028-70525550 GCA_030014935.1 Caiman crocodilus | reverse complement strand
GAGCCATGCACCTCCTGGACCAAGTGGAGGTCCTGCAGCTCCGCCAGGAACCTCTGGGACCTCTCGGACGTGGCCGACTGCTCCTCCCAGCAGATGTCCAGCTGATTGAAATCCCCCATGACGGTGACATCCCTCATCCTAGCTGCCTCCTTAAGCTGGCCAGCAAGTTGGAGGTCCAGCTCCTCCTTCTGGTTGGGTGGTCTATAGCAGAGACCCACCATTAAGTCCCTTTCCCCTCGTCCTCCTTGCAGCCTGACCCAAATTGCTTCCACCTGGTCCTCAAAAGTCAAATGCTCTAGGTGAGGCATTATTGTACCCATTGTAAAAAATTAAGCCAATTAAACTCACTAAAGTAAAGGAATTAAGAATTAAGCTATCAGTCCTGAGTGCTGCTCTGGAGTAATGCCAGCAGACTAGAAAGCAGCTACCATGTTATGGCATCCCAATTTCAAATAAAGCTGGCATAGTCAGCTTCTGTACTATCCGTGCTGTGGCTTCAGTGCAGGAGTCATAGAGAAGGATGCAAAGAAAGGGAATGACCTTAGTTTAGTAGTGAAAGGAAAAGCAGCATGGCATGTTTTAGAGCAATTTGAACACTGTTATTAATTATATTGGAGACAAACCATCCCATAATCAGGTGACTATGAATGGCTTCTAACTCCCCCGCCCCAGGTCCCTTGTCCCCCAACCCTTTATTCCATGGAATGGAACATACAATATACTACTGTTTCAAGGCCACTTCAATACCTAGTTACAATAATGTGAGATCATCATTTATATAGCATTCTTTAGCCCCAAAGGACCCTAAATGTCTCTAAAATATAGATAGAAGCATCACTGACTTGCAGCCTTCAGTTCTAGCATGAACTTTAACATTCTTGGCTTTAGTGGGTTAAGTTAACACTAGTTTAACAGATTTTTTTAACTAAGTGATTTAATAATGTACGGGGTCTTCAGCTTAAGAATTGGTAACAGATGATAAGGCAAGATTCATTCCCAGCCCTGATGAGCACTTTACTATTCTTTCTTCTCTCTAAAAGTGATTGAGAACACATTCCAGAAATATAGGTGTGATTGCTTCTCATGGGGAAAGATTGGTTTGTGCAGAATCCCTTTAACCATTGCTTCGCCTCACTACTTTTCAATATGTAAACCTAATCAACAGTGGAGCTCTGGATGAAAATTAAAGAGACGACTTCAGAAACAGTACATAGTCCTGTATTTCAATATACTTCATCTCAGCGGCATATATTCTTAATACAGCCACACTTTGTAAAAACTATCTTGATAAACTGGTATAAAAAAAATTTAAAAACTTTATAAGTAGTAATGTGCGTATATGAATGGGAGCATCAGCATTGGCTATGTCTCTGTGTGTTTTGGGGGGAGGGGTTGTTTGCTTCCTTCTATTTATTTAGCATATGGCACTGGCCAATTTGTTTTGTTTTCTTGTTTTGTGTTTTTACTCATTTCCTTTTCCCAAGAATCCCCTAGTATTGTTCATGATGTCATATAAGAGAGAAACATGGCTAGTTCTTAGAATCATGAGAAAGTGGGGTTGAAAGGAACAAGGTAACACAGTCATCTAATCCTGCTTAAGGCAGGATCATCCCCAGCAAAACCACAACAGCCAAGTGTCTGTAAGACCTGCTCTTAAAAACTACGAAGGTGAAGATGACAGTTTCATGAGAGCCTGTTCCAATACTTGACCACCCTTTATCATCAGGAAATTCCTCCTAATCCCCCAACCTAATTTTCCCCTGCTAAAGTTTTAGGCCATTGTTCCCAGTCCTGTCCCGTCACCACAGAGAAAAGTACCTCTCCATCCTCTTTGTGCTCACCCTCCAGATATTTAGAGACTGATATCAAATAGACCTCCACCAATCTTCTCTTCTCCAGATTATATAACCCTGGGTTTCCTCCAGCCTTCCCTCCATGGCCCATAATCATTTTTGTTGCTATGTGCTGGACTCTTGCCAATCTATCAACATTCTTTCTGAAGTGTCGGGCCCTAAAATGTACAAGTATTCCAAGTGAGACCACAACAGTGTTGAACAAAGCAGAAGAATCACTACCCTTGATTGGCAAATGACACTTCTATAAATACAAATGAGAATAATGTTGGCCTTTTCTGGCAAAAACATACTATTGGCTAATATTCAATTTGCAGTCTACTGTAATCCACAGGTACTTTTCTGCAGTATTGTAGTCCAGCCGGCTATTCCCCAGTCTGTATCTGTGCGAGCCATTATTCCATGTCCTTGTTGAATCTCATCTCACTGATTACAGAATGCAGACCATTTTTCCAGTCTATTCTGGTCATTCGGGATCCTAGCCCTACCCTCCAGAGTATCTGCAATTTAATCCAACTTGTTATCTTTCACAGATTTTCAGAATGTCCACTCAATTCCATAAACCAAATTATTAATTAAGATATTAAACAATACAAGACCTAGGACAGCCCCCTGGGGAAGCCCACTTGTTACCTCCTTCCAACTAGACATTGAACCATTGATGACTACTACATGAAATTATCAACCAGTTATGTATTCCCTTTAGAGTACTTTAATCTAGTCTGTATTTCCTTAGCTTCTTTAGGAAGGTTTCTGATACTATATGTCATGGTATTCTCCTTAAGTCAAGTTATATCATATCTACTGCTCTTTCCCCATGCAGAGCCTATCACCTTATCATACAAAGAAATCCTGTTGATCAGGCTTGATGTGTTCTTAGTAATCCATGCTGGCTGTTCTTGATCACATTCCTCTAGGTGCATCACAATAGATTCCTGAAGACCTGAACAGGCTTTGATTTTTAGTAACACATTCAATCTCATCTTCCTTACTTATTCTTATTCTTTCCCTTTTTGTTCTCTATAATCTCCCACTCTTTTCTGGTTCTTTCTTTAAAAAAAAGATTTTAATAAGTTTTACAAGTTTCTAATGATCTCTTCATAGCCAAAGCTTTGAATCACTGTCCTTGATATCTTTGATCTGTTAGTTGCCTTTGAAACAATTGACCATAGAGAGCTTATAGAAATCTTGTCCTCTACTTTTGTGATTATATCTTGTACTATTTCTGCCCCAAATGCTATAATTGCCCCTTCAGCATGTCCTGTAAATGATCTGCCTTGTCCTCACTCCAACTTTTTCTGAAATTCCCTTAGGTTCCACCCATGGCTGTCCCTACCTCTCTTTCTCTATGCCTTATTTCTGGGTAATGTAATATGCAAAAAAAAATAAAAACAATTTTATTGCATTCTATCTCTATGCTAATGACTTTTGAAACCACCTTTTATACTCCATACATGACTCCTTCTGTCCAGATTAAAATCACTACCTCTTGCTCTGACATAGCACTTTAGCACAAGCCTAACAGTTAAAGCCAACATCCTAATTTTCCTCTCAAATCTTTTCTCCCTCCCTCTTTTGTCTATCACAGAGCTCAGTACACCTGGGAAGCCACCCAGCACTCAGGTTACTAACTAGGTACAATTTTTTAGTCAGATCTTTACAGGGTGCAAAATAAGGGGGAGCTTGGTGGGGGCTGATCCCCCCTATAAGAGACAAGAGCCTCCCTGTAAGACTTGAAAATCATAACCTGGGAGGCATCTCTGATCAAATTGCTCCTTCACTTAGGTGGACTTGTCAATCAATGAACCAGTTTAATTTTTTTGCAGACCTTCCCCTCTTCCCCCCTCAAAGTGCAATTTGAACCCTGGATCTTTCTCTAGATCCTCATGTTTAGGCTATGTCTAAATCCTAAAGCTTATTTCTGTATAACACCTCCAAACTCTGGCCTTGAAACATATAATCTTTTCCTACTCAAATGCATTCCCCCATCCTCTCCATTCCATCAACCATAAGTTATACAGCCCATCCCAACTCCATTTAATCTCTTTTATTTAGTATTGAGATGCCTCTAATTAGCCCACCAGTTAAATTTTCAAAGAACATCTATACTTTGCATTACACTTTCTCCCTTGCTTTCCTTCTTTCATGCTTCAGAGGAACTCCACATAAACATTAAGGCTGTGCAAAATGACACCCTTCCATTTTAACTTGCATTTTGATGGAACAGTGTTTTGTTTCAAATTTCATTTTGATTTGAAATCGCTGTTCCATTTTGTTTCATCAAAAGCTTCACTGTTTCAATGCTGTTTTAACACTGTTTTGATGTTTCTCCCATAGGCTATAATGGGGAAGCTCAAAACAGCCTATAACCTTGTCATTTCTTGCCTGATTTTGATGAAATGTGCAAGAATGGTAGCCCCTCCTGAGGGCATGAAGCCTGCTATGCTTCAAAGAGATAGATTCAGGGGTTTTAGGGAAACTGTACCTCAAAGTCTTGAAAGCAAACTCATGCCACGTGTATGTGTTAAGCCACAGCAGGGTCAAAACTGCAAGCTTGTTAGTCCCTACTGAGGCAACAAAGTCTGCCAAGTGTCAAGGAGATAGGTGCAGAGGTTTGGGGGAAACTGCACATCAAGCTGCAGACAAGGAAAACTCGTGACATGGGTAACACTGTATGTTAAGGTGTAGCAGGGTGAAAGCTGCAGGCTGCTAGCCCCTGGTGAGGACACAAAGTCTGTCAGCTTTAAAGGAAATGGGTGCAAGGGCTTCTGGGTTCTGGGGCCCTGCATCTCTGGCTGCTAACAGGCAAAACTCATGGCATGGGTGCTTGTGGGACTGTATCTATCTTAGGGCACAGCGGGGTGAAAACTGCAGGCCTGCTAGGCCCTGCTGCGGCCCCAAAGCCTGCCAGCTGTTGAGGAGATAGGTGCAGGGGGAGTCTGGGATCTGGGGCCCTGCACCTGAGGCAACACTCATGACATGGGTGGGTGACATTGTGTGTGTGTTATGGTGTGCCTTTACTCAGCTGACACCAAGGCAGAAAGCAGGGCAGTTCAAACAATGCTGCCTTTTATGCAGTTTTTCCATCCCTCCCCCAGAGCACTGAGGTTGGAAGTGACGTCAGGAAAGGATGACAGTCACTGGCCAGCTACACAGTCAATAATGAGAGCATTCCTTCCCCTACTTCCCTCTCCCTTTCCTTACTTTAGTTTCTGTTTCCCTTCAGGCAAGCCCAACTTGAGCTTTGAAACTCAAAACATTAAAATTTTTTTAACGTTTCAACTTCTCTCTTTTCGTTCCAAGGCTGTTTCGAAGCTCTCTGTTTCATTTTGATTTCACTGTTTCGAGCTTAAAATGAGTCAAAACAGCATCAAAATGAAACTGCCAGCAACATTTTGCACAGCCCTAATAAACATCTGCAAAACGAATTCAGTATCCTCTTTTAAATCCATCCTTAAATTTTCCTTTGCTGTCTAGAAGCACTTGACAATATTCAAGCTGCTGGTATGCTGATAACACTGCTTTTGATGCTGCCTAGTGTTAGCTTGTTGTATCACATAGTTTGTTGTAATAATTGCAGCCCACCAGGGCCTGAATTATGAGTTACCCTAACTGTGGAAAAGGTGAGGATTCATGTACTGTTACAATTTTGTAACAATGTTCCAGTACAGTAACAATGTACACTAGAAAGATACAAAAAGACTGATTACTCCAAACAAGAAGAGCTTTTAATAAAACTCATGGATGTATGAAGTTCATGTCTGGTAAAGAAAATGAGTGTGGGACTGGAATTCAATGAAGCAAACAAATGAGTCAGAAATTAAGCCTAATTGATGAACAAAATAATGAGCTATAAACTATTTTTCCAACCACCTCCTTTTTCAAGGCTTTAAAAAGCAAGATTTGGAGGCAGGGAGTTGGGGGAGGGGGCAGGGAGAATTGGAGAAATATTTCTTTACCAGTGATGATGTTTGATCATTACCATTGGACTAGAGAGGACCCCTACCCGATACATAGAAAAGGGTGCTGTTTGCCCTCCCCTTCTGTTTTCCTCACTGATTTCTTCCTGATTTATCATATTCTGTTTTTCTTTCAATTTTCTGTCTAATCTTGAAACTAGTTGCATTATACAATGCCAGCAGGGTGGGCAGAGATGGTTCAACAGACTCTGTCCCTGCTGAGAAACCAGTGAAAGATAAATACTTAACCAGACTACCAAACTGAAGTATCAAGCTAAGAAATTAAGCCAATGTCCAGGGCAACAATTGTCATAGTTTACCTGCCAACCCAAAACATCAGCTCATGACTAATCACTTTGTATCCCGGGAACATCAACAGAAGCCATATTTCCTCCACTTTTTACTATCTTGTCTCCCTCTCACTTTTTACTTCTCTGTCTTGTTAAGTTCAAGAAAGTAACAACTATTCTCATACTGATAAATTCAAAATTCAACAATGGAATTAATGTTTTCTTTCCCTTCAAGAAGGACTGATTAACAGAATATGCCTGTACCTGCATATTGTCTTTTTAACAGAGAAAATCTATGCAGTTTAGATTAAGTTTGTCCTACGTAACCTTCAATTTCAAATGGCTGATCTTTGGTTTTGACACTTTTCCTCTTGGGCATCTCAAACAATACATTGCTGAACTTTGGCTTGGATTTTCTAATGTGTCTTCTAAGAGATTAAGCAGAGACCTCCCTGTATGCAAAACCTCAGGACACCTATAACTGCTATATGTTGTATGGGAGCAGGATTATGTTAACTCTTTTGACTCTGTGAGCTCACTTATTCTTTTGAAACTCCTTTCCATCTGTTGTCTCAGGTTTTATACTTAGACTTTTAGCTCATGGGCAAAAGGCTGTCTTTTCTTCTGTACTGGCACAAAGCCAAGCACAACACTGGTCTTGGTCCACAGTGCTACATTAATATTAATAATTATTAACTATAATAATGTCTGAGATAAATAATTTTGTTATTAGCATTTATGTGCATTGTAGGAGTGACTTCTAGAATCAGCAACCAATTGTGTTTGGTTCTTCACAAATATCTATAAAATTTACTCACAGCACAGAGCCCTTTTTAACAGCAACAAAATTCCATTCCCCATTCCCATTAGTCACACACATACATACATGGCTACATAGCTATAAAGGAACAAACTGTAATACCTCTCTTGGGCTCTGCAGCCGCAGGTTAGGGGACAGGTGTTTCCAAGAATTAGGAATTTGGGACTGTAGGAAGAGATGAGCTCATTTCCATGTAGAGAACTTGCCCCCAGGCAGTTCTGTAACTTACTGTTCCAAGTTTTCTTGGGGACTAACCATCTGTCTTAGGTTGACCTATACTCTGAATAGGTCAGGCTGTCACAGAGCTATTGTCTGTGGCCTTTAAAGTCTTGTATGGGCCAGAAAATCATTGGCATATCAAGCTTATTATTCCTTTTCTTATGAGATATAAAGTTGTCTTCAACATTCATAGATCAAGGTTACAACAAATAACAATTAGAATAGACACCAGTGTTTAATATGATAGAATTTTGCAAAAGCATTCTTCTAGAAAATTAAGTTGTGTAAACCTATTAAGCATCTCTTTGAACACAGCTATGATACTAGATTTATCACATAATCCAATTTTTAAAATGTGTTGGATATTATCAAAAAAAAGCTTGCATGATTAATCCTGGGTAATAAAACCAAGTATCAGGGATGACAGACCCTCGAACATTTCCAGGGCTCCCCACTTGAATTTTTCCCTCCTGGCTTCCCCACTATTCCAGAATGAGTCCTTTAATTCCCAATTCCACTAATTTTTCCTTTAAATTCACTCATAAAGTCCTAGGCATAGCTGTTGTCTCATGCTGTTGTGAAAGTATAATATATTTGCCTAGGTTGTCATCTGTCTTTGGCAACATGTGTGACATGGCAAGTAGAAACCACCTGCACACAACCATCAGAGTGCCACCAGACTGTGGACACAACCAACTCAGAGGTAGATGAAGAGCATGCTACCCATCTTCCAAGCTTTGAAAGCAGAAAATTATCTTCTTACCTCCTACCTTCATATATTTAAAGATGCTACTTATCTAATTATGTTTGGTGTTTTGAATGTGCCTATCACCTTGGTAATAAGTAGAACTGTGTGAATAATGGATTTTTCAGTTCAGTGGCTAAACCAAAAAAGAGAAAAGAATTAATCTCAGGTTGATCAGAAATTAACTATTTTGGGAGGGAAAAGGAGGGTTTCCACTGAATTATTATTTTTTTTCTGGACATTTTTAAAAGAAGTGCAAAAAAAAATGGAAACAAAAAGTTAAATTATTAAATGGACCAACCTACTGAGGAGACATTTAGCCCCTTTTTCCACCGTTCGCTAGTGATGAGGACCTTCACTTGAGATACGGGTGATTTGTAGACTACAGTAGACTGTTTAATTATAATATATTATAACATTTGCTTGCATCCACTTGACCAGATTTTGCATAAGAGAATAGGCAGAGAAAATGAGCAGACAAGAAAATGTCATAGGCAAGAAGAGTTCAGAAGACATGAGAAAAACAGGTTAAGAGAATTCTGTTCAGGTTCACTTAGAGGTTATTTGGTGTTTTTATACCAGTTAGATCTAGTTTAAGGTAGATGCATATAAGTGATTAAAATAATGATTTGTGCCTGACAAGAAGCACATTAGTCAGAAGGCATATTAATATTAATAATGAAATAAACGATTAGATACATCTCTATATTTTTCAGCCTCATTTAGCAAGCTTTTAAAATTGGGTCAGTTATGACGATGCAGGTTAATCTCAGAATCTTTGTTCTTTAGCCCTGAAATACTGTTCATACAACATTATCCATCTGCAAATAAAACAATATAAGGGCTTCTTTGAAATTTTAAACTTGGCTTCCTGTTAGAGGCTTTGAAGACTTTAGAACTGAGTAAATCCAAGATTATTCTCTTTTTGTTTAAAATATTAAAATTATGTAATTTTGAATACGTGATTATTTAATTATCTCTGCTTTACTTATATTGACATATTCATATACTGTTTTTATGTCAATATTAAAATGTATATCAAAATCTATTTAAAATTAGTATGTGCTTCATTTTGGTGGAATAGTCACAGGGGTCTCTAAGACTTGTTACTAATTGTAGGATGCAGGGGCTGACTGCAGAGGTATAAGCCTGGTTCTGGAAAGGCATGCAGCAGGTAAGAAGAGCAGAGTTACAGGGCAGTAGAGCTTCAGCCTGCAGGAAAACATCAAATTTCTCACATGATGCCATTAACATATGCAAGTAAAGAAAATGTCACTTTCTGTGGCTTAATGCGGTCATAGTATACATGTGCAATACTTTTGGGGGTTTAAAATGACTTTGCATTATTGCAAATCATACTACATCTGGATGTAGTTAAGTTTGCAATGTTGCAAATTGCAACAATGCAGCTGTCTGCTTGGCCTTCAGTGGGAGAGGCAAACCAAGTCCACAGGAAAAAAAAAAAGATTGGGTCCCCTGCCACTTCTGCCTTGAGCAGGTGCCTGCTGAAGGAAGAAGTGATTTTCTTTTTTTTTTTTCAGCAGAACCTGCTTACCTCTTCTGCAGCTGGGGAGTAAGCTGCTGGTAGATTGAACAGCTCTTAAGCTGTGAGAGGCCCCAGTCCTTCCCTCTGTGGTGATGGCACCCTCCTCTCCTGGGACTGCCTGGGCAGGCTGCTAGTGGGACAGGTGCTGCCCCAGCTCAGGGTTGGGGTAGAGCTGGATCAGGCCACGTGGTGCCTCTCAGTTGAAGCAGCACCCAGTCCACAAGGAGCCCACCCAGGTAGACCTAGAGGGCACCACCACCGTGGAAGAAAACACTGGGGCCTCTTGCAGCTCAGGAGCCACTCAGCCTGCTGGCAGCTCACCCTTAGCTGTGGGAGTGGCAGGCAGGCTTCACTGAAAAAAAGGTTTGGGTCCCTCAATGCTTTTGCCTTCATCAGATGCATGCTGAAGGTAGATGCGGTGAGGGGCCTGATCCATTTTTTTCCCAGAAGAGCCTGCCCATGGCTGGGAGTGAGCTGCCAATAGGCTGAGCAGCACCTGAACTGTGGGGGAGCCCTGGTCCTTCTCTCCAAAGTCAGGTGCTACCCCTGCTTGAAGGCAGCATCTGGCTCAATACAACTGTTTCCTAAGTCTGCTCACTGGAAGCCAGCTAGACGCTGTTCCCCAGGCAGGCTTGAGGAACAGTTGAATCAACTCAGGTGCTGCCTTGGAGTTGGGGAGCACCTGGACCACTAGCAGCCTGTCCAGGCAGCCCCACAGCATGCTGCCACTGTGAAGGGAAGGACCAGAAGCTTACCCTCTGGCTATAGGCAGGCTCCAGATCTGACAAAAAAAAAAAGAATCAGGCACCTCACCATAATGTGCTGGAAAATTGAAATAGTGGGTTTCAATTAAACCCCCCCCGTTTCAATTTAGGAAGCATAGAATAAAACCTTGGGGATTAAACCCCCATCATGTGTACAAGTGCCCTAGATGATTAGGAGGTTTCTCTTAAGGGGGAGAAGGGATCAGGTGACCAGGAGAGGGCAGAGTCAATTTGCACTAAATAATTTTCTCAGTTTTAAGCGAAATAGCTCCTTGGCGTGAGCTAAGCTGAAGGGTCATTGCTATTAGGTGCTCAGCAGTCCCTCATTTAGAACAGCTTCTAAACTTTAGGGTAGATCCCAATGTTCCAAAGGATCTCCATTAATTATGCACTGTCAACTGTATTAACTTTCAGAGTGTCATGCCCTGTGCTCCAGTTTAATATATACTGCAAGGAAGGCAGGGCTTGTAAAGGGGAGAATCTCTAATTTAAGGGCAATATTTTTAATACATTTCATTTTATCATTTTATTTTATTTATCTTAGCAACCTAAACTCATAGTCGTATTGCCGTTCACAGATAACAAGTAGTAAAGTTGTATTTTCCTTTCCTTGTTTGTAAAACCTAGTTAAACAAATAGTACTTTCCCTTTCATGGCTGAGAACCCTGCCCAATGAAACAGCTGAACTTAAACTATTTGAAAGGGAGCGTGAGCTTTTGTGGGGATCTAGCTGACAGTCATTGCTTAGTGGAAGGCAAGATTGCTCTGCTTTACCACAAAAACTTTACAAGGCAAGGAACGTTAAAGAAGGATGACAGCAAAAACTATTAGAAGATTAATGAGGATCCCCACAGCCTGGTCTTTTATGGATCGCCAGCTTCTCTTTCATCAGTTATATTTACTGGGCAAGTAAATCTATTGCTAAAAAAATATGAAAGGCTCTCCCACAAGCCTGCTTAAAGGTAAGAGACCCTAAACAAAAGGGTTAACAGCATTCTACCAACAATGAAAGCAGTTAAAAAAACCAAACTCAGAGCAGTTTCATTGTGCTTGCCAATTAGTCTTTTTGCTATTCACTGCTATTCAGCTCCTGAACAATTTTGTTTCACAAACATAAGGAAAGCAACATAGGATACTTAATCATATTACTGCATTGATCTTTTTATTAAACAATACACTGAACCCCTAAGATTGTTCATAAAATTACAATGGATTTATGACATACAACATTTAAATGTAGAGCTATGACTTAGGTATTGTCAAACACTAATGAGATAAGTTGAGACTATTCAAACTTTAAATTTAAGATGGAAAAATGTATGTTACACAAGTTTTTAACCTTTTGTTAAGGTCCTGACATTAATTTATAACAAATTATATTTGTAACTTGCTGCAACAGATGCTATTCATAACATTATATAATTAGGCCTCCCTTGACAAATATATTACAGAGTTTTTCATTTCAGTATGTTACTTCCTTATGTCTTCCTTAACAATGAAGAAGTTCCTATACAGATAAAATGATAGTTGTGGGTTCAGTACAGGCCTCCCTCCTCTGTCTTTCTTTACCAGTGTCCCCCCAGTACAGAGGCATTATAGTGGACGTACCTCCACATGAGCAGCTTGTCCAGTCATTGAGGACCCAGTTCTGCAATATTGAAGCATATGCCATATTTTAAACATATGCATGGTCTTATTGAAACCAGTGGAACTACTGACATACTTCATTTAAGCTATTTGCCAAAACACTTTGGTTCACCAGTGTCTAATTACATGCCTGCATCTCTATGTGAGGTTTTTATATTGTTGATATAGTACTTAAGTTGATTCCTAGACAGGGGGCATAACTTGTCTTGGTCCCTCAGACTATCTTAACAAAATCGAGTATTCTAAAGAGCTGGTTGTAAGAACAATGTAATAAAGATCTTAACCTGAAAATACTGAAGGTGAATATAGAAACATACAATACCAGTGATTTATAACAGAGTTCCTATTACAATTACAACCAATCAAATGTTCTTAATTTTGAAAAAAAGATGGTTTCAGATGATAACATAATTAAAACCTGAAAGGTTACAAATGATTAAAAAAGTTACAAACCTGAAAAAACTACAAACGATAAAATGATTAGGAACCCTTAAAAAGGTTACAAATGATAAAATTATTAGAAACCTGAAAGAAAAAAAAGTTATAAAATCTGAACTAGAAAGACAGTTATCTTAATACCTTAAACTAGCAAAGTTCTAAAGTTTTAAAATCATTAAGAGGAGTTCAGTTTGATAGGGTAAACTGCTTACTCAAGTTTCAGAGACTAAATCCTTTAAGCTAGCTATAATAGGACCCTTATGCCATCACTAAGAAAAGGGACACGGACTTCATAAAACAGATTGCTTCACATGGGGACTGGAAGAGGTGAGCCTAAGGGCCTTATTAAACAGTAATTTGGGGCAGTTTCTGGACCTCTTAACACCTGGACTGTCCACATCCAAACTAGTTTTAAGCACTTGTTATGTGGTTCAATGTTATGCCACTTCAGGGCAAGGTTATCGCTGATCTGTTTTACCCAGCTCATGTTACACTAATGTGTAACCACTCTAGTCTACACTTTAGTGTAAACAGCCCACCCACCCCTCCTACCCTGCTGGCCCAGATTAGTTCCACTGACCCCCTGCCCCAGCACTCCAGATCACTGCTGCCAGGGATCCTGGTTTTCCCTGGTTTATTGGAGAAAAAACTGGATTTTCCCTTTGAGTAGAGAAACCTGCAGATGTATCTCTTTTGCAAAGAGCTCTGCAGGCTGGTAGAGTTCTAGGGGGAAGGGTGGGGCCTAAGGTTCTCAGTCAGATAAGGCTTGGCTCAGCTCAGGCTGACTCTTTGCTCCTGGAACCTAAGATAAGTGGGGCTTGCAGAGGGCTGCGGGGTTGCAAATCATGGTTGGGGGCACCAGCAGGGCTGGGGGGGTGGACCAGGCACTGCACCCCACCCCAAACCCGCAGCAGGCAGCAGCAGTGGAGAAGCAGGCTCCTACTCCTGCTGAAGCAACTGCTGCCTTCTGTTGGAAGTAGGAGGCTGCAGACCTGGGGCCATGGCCCCACTGCCCTGGCACCTGAGGAAGCCCTCTGGCAGGGCTGGGAGGCAGGGTCTGTGGGTGAGGGGCAACGGGCATGATCAGGACTGGGGGGAATGAGGGGCATCAGTAGGGCTGGGGGAAGTGAAATACATGAGCAGGGCTGGAGGGGGGCTTTGAGGGAGAAGGAGGGGCACCAGCAGGGCTGTGGAGCTTGAGGGGGGGAAAGAGGGGCACAATCAGGGCAGGGGGAGCTGTGGGGGGCCTTTAATTTTAATCATGGATTTTGGGATTTTTACCAGAAAAATTGTGATTTTTTTTTTCTTTTTTTTCTTTTATTTTTTTTTATCAGTGAAAATCAGGATCCCTGCTGCTCATTGCCCCCTCCTCCCAACTGTTTACTTGTGGCTGCCCAGGCTGTCTCTCTCAGGGGAACAGGCAGGGAAGGGCTAACCTGCATACCCAGCTGCCACTGCTATTCCTGCTCTCTGGGCTGGACTAACCCTTTCCTTCCTCCTCCCCTGGGACAGACAGCACAAGTAAGCAGGAGAGAGGATTGGGAGGAATCCTGTTGGTGGGGAAGGATGGACCATGGGAGCCCTGGGGGCCAGTGGAGAAGCCTGGAATGGAGAAATTCTTACTTTTTAGTCCTTCCAGCCACTACTGGCCTGAATGCTTGAATGGTCCAAACTCAAGTTAGCACTAAACACAAATCAACATTTCACCAGGTCACAGTGTGACATGTAACAAGGCCCTAAGATACACAAATCCAGCTCCAGTGCAATGAAGGGCTCAGGGTCACCCAGGTGAGAGGAGCTTTGGTGGAAACTAGGAGACGCTGGGAGTAAACTGGCTACAGGCCACATCTGGCTACAGGCTACATCTGGGATTAACGAGTGAGAACAAGTGAAAGGCTCAAAAGGAAACATGTCTTCAAAGGGGATGTTGTTGGTTTGATGGACCTCATTGTTATCATTTGTCCTGATCTATGGAAACCTGGTGGGATTCATTCCATGACTGGGTGGTTAACATTAGGGGCTATAGACTATACAGGCGGGATAGAATGGCAATAGGCAATGCAATAGGCAATTGCAATAGTCAATGACCTGGGGAGGGGACTCCAGGTCCTCAACCACCTGGGCAATAGTGATCATTACTTGCTGGAATTCACCATCCAGCACAGGGTGTTAAGGGCCTGCAGCAAGGCAGTAGCCCTTGACTTCAAGAATTGAGATTAATGGGACAGGCACTGGGTCCTGGAGAGTATGGGAACTGGGTGTCCAAGATAAGTGGTCATTCCTTAAAGAGACGATACTTGGAGCCCAAGGGGTGACAATCCCAACGAGAAGCAAAGGGGGCAAGAGTGCCCAAAAGCCCCCCTGGCTCACCAAGGGCATTCGGGAATGCCTGATTGCTAAAAAGGAGGCATACACCCAGTGGAAGGGAGGGGTTATCACCAAAGAGGAGTATACCTCCACCGCTCGGGTCTGCAGGGTGGACTGTTAAGAAAGTTAAGGCAGATATGGAACTAGGGCTAGCATCAAGGATAACAAAAAGTCCTTTTAAATACACAGGGAGTATGAAGAAGGCACCGGGTAATATGAGACCCCTGCAGGATATACTTGGCAACCTGGTGGTTGCACCAGAGGAAAAAGCAGACCTCTTTAACAATTTCTTTGCCTCCATTCTTGTGCAAGGACTGTGAATCCCCTACTGAGATTCAGAATGGACTTAGGAGAAACTCCTCCAGGCCTAGGGTCAGGGAGGACCGAGTTAGGAAACTTCTGGAGGGGCTGGATGTGTTCAAATCAGCGGGTCCAGATGCTCAACACCCCAGGGTGTTGAGGGAATTGGCAGGGGTTATTGTGAGGCCTCTGGTATGACTTTACACTGGTGCTCTGGCCAGGTGCTGGACAACTAGAAGAAGGCCAATGTGGTCCCCATCTTTAAAAAAGGGAAGAGAGAGGATCCAGGCAACTATAGGCCCATTAGTCTTACTTCAATCCTGGGGAAGCTCTTTGAGAAGATTATCAAGGAGCACATCTGTGATGGGTCAGCAGCAGGGATGATGTTCAAGGACAACCGGCATGGTTACATTAGGGGCAGGTTCTGTCAGACCAACCTGATTGCCTTCTACGATCAGGTCATAAAATCAGTGGACGCAGATGTTACGGTAGATGTAGTCTTTCTGGACTTCAGGAAGGCCTTTGACACTGTCTCCCACCCCATTCTCATTAAAAAGCTAGGCAACTATAGCAATGATGCCTACGTAGTCAAATGGATTGCAAATTGACTGAGATGTCATACTCAAAGAGTGGTGGTGGATAAATCATATTCGAACTGGAGAGAAGTGGGCAGTGTGCAGTCTCCCAGGGCTTGGTCCTTGGGCCCGCACTGTTCAATTTCTTTATTAGCGATTTGGATGAGGAGGTGAAAAGCGCCCTGTTTAAATTTGCAGAATACACCAAGATTTGGAGTGAGGTGAGCACGCTAGAAGGGAAGGACAGATTATAGTGGGATGGGACCTGGACAGGTTACAGGGGTGGGCAAAGAAAATAGGACGGGATTCAATACTGACAAGTTCAGGGTGCTGCACTCAGGCAGTAGGAACCAGCAGCATACCTATCGGCTGGGGAACTGCCTTCTCAAAAGCCTGGTGGCAAAAAGATATCTTGTAGTCATTATTGACTTCAAGATGAACATGGGCCAATAATGTGAGGACACGGTCAGTAGGGCTAACCGTATCTTGTCGTGCATCTACAGATGCATCACAAGCAGGGCCAAGGAGGCTTGACGTTTACCTAGCTGGGGTCATTTGAGCCCAGTTTTCTCTCCTGCCCAGGGCAGAGGGTCAGACTAGAAGATCTACAAGGTCTCTTCTGACCCTACATCTGTGAATCTATGAATCTAAGAATCCTACAGGAGGAAGGAGCTTAGCTGGACTCTTTGGAAAGCTAAGTGGATTTTTTGTTATATAGTTGTCTGTATTCCGAGTTGTGTTAACTGGGGAACCAGGTTATGGCTATGGGAGAAATTTGGAGACCATGCAGCAGGATACCAAAGGGGAGTTTTGTGTTAAACCTTATTTAGGCCAGAGACACAGTGGGGCTGGGTCCAGGGAACTGAAGCCAAAGCCAGTAAGCCAGGGCTGAGGCCCCCAGCAAGAGGAAAGGGGCGAAAGCCAGAAGAGGACTGAGGCTTGGTCAAAGAGATTAAGGCCCAAGGGGTAGAGAGTGCAGACAGAGCTGGGAAGACCCACAAAAAATAATGTTGGAATGATACTTGGGAAGCATGAGTATGGCTATGGGGTTGGCTGGAGGTCACAATTAGTGCTGCTAAAGAGAGTTAGTGCCTAAGGGCATAGTTAGGGCTTGTAGAGCCCAATCATCTAGGTTATGTTGTACACTCAGGGTCTTTGGAACATAGCTTCCCAATATAAAATACAATTTCCATTCAGGCGTGGCAGGTGAGATGGTAAGGTAATTACCCAGAGTAGTTGTGGTAGTTCATCCATGGCAACCCTTGGAGTCCGGTCCTGTCACAGTGCCACCAAAGCGCCCCTGGCAGCCCAAACAAGTAATGTTGCTTTATGGAAATTGTCACAGCCTGTAATCTGCTTCCTCTTTACAGGACAAATTACCCAGAAGGGAAAAAGTGCCCTAGGAACTTGCTCTGCCAGCAATTGCTAGCAAGGGGAGCTGCTGGCAGGAACTGTCAGCCTACTTCCATGTGCTGCTAATGAGGAGAGAGCTCTGAGCTCCCCTTGGATGAAGGAACTGATCCCCTAGGACAGGAGTAGCAGGGCTCATGCTCTGTCAGACCACCTTATGAAGTGCTTTTGTATATGTGCTTTTCTTCTCTCTCTCTTCCACTCTCTCCATTTTGTCTCCATGGGCTGCTATCCAAACAAATTCCCTCCCCCTCTCTCCAATTATTATTGAGTGCAGGTAAACCATGTTTTGTTGAGTGCCTGTTTACATTGCTTCTCAGAAAAAGAGGTGCTAATGACTCCTTAAAGAAGCAACTTGGAAGGCTGTTTGGGCTGAAGCACCCTGGGGCAGCAGAGCTCAGCATGAATCCTAGGGTGCAGACAGAAGTGCAACTCCCTGCTGCAACTGAGAATGCTGTTCCAGGAGATGGTTGCAACTGAGAATGCTTCCTGCAAATAGAAGTTCACTATTGGTTCCAGGGGGGAGAGGAATCTAGCTGCTGGCCCAGAGCCTGCAGCTGGTTTCCCCTACCAATGACCCTTCCACTCTCCCAGTCTGTTCCTGTTTCAGAATGGGAGGGGGAAAGGGGAACAGAGGGAACTTATTTTATGGGTTCCCCAGCTGGTGGTGAAGGGTGAGGTGGGCGAATTGGAGCCTTCCCACCTCAGGAGGGCTTCAATACATCTACCCCACCCTCTAACAAGGGGTGGAAAACCCCCAGACTGAACTCCCTTCACTCCCTTTTCCACCTCCCATTCTGAAAACAGTGACAGGCTAACAGGCAATGCAGACAGAAGTTACAGAATATGGTCTGCATTGAAGCATCTTCTTCTGACCCATCAGCTTTTCACCCGATTGGCCATTTTTAAAGCTGTCCACAGCTGTGCATTTGTGTTTGGTCATGGATATAATCTGTTTGGCCAGACTGGGCAAAAATTGTCACTTCTGTCCGCACCCGTTTAACCTTCCATTTCCTTGTAGGAATGGGGAATGGAAGAGAGAAAACTTAGCCTGGGATGCTGAAGGACCTGTCCAAATGCTATCATTCTATATATGATATGCCACACTTCCAAATTAAAGATAGAGAGAAACCAGTTAGATATATGTGCTACACCTTTCAGTCAACACTCCCCTGGCTGGTTGGCCAGGTTTATTTTAAAATATTTACTTCACATATGCAGCATGTCTAAAGTTATTGTGAAATTAACCAGTTGTTTGCACAATACTATGTCATGTAGCAGGGACCTAGTTATCCAATGTTTTCCCACTTCCTCTACATCCAGAAATGTCAGACAAGTTCTACCACTTCCTAGAAGGCTTCCACTTACTTCAGCACTTAGAATAACTAGCAGCACACATGAATAATGAATGTATCCATTCAACTGTTTGTATTATGGCCATTCTCACTTGAGTAAGTGTGAGGATAACTTACTCAAGTTTACTGCAGTGAATGCAGACAAGTTACTCTATTTACTTGAAACACTGCACAGCTCAGGCTACTAGTTAACAAGTCAAGTCTATTAATGTCTAAATGTCTGTATTTTTTCTGGGTTTTTTTCCTCTTTTTTGGCTTGTGTGTGGTGGGAAGTTTTTTTTTTTTACTTCAATTTTTTTCTCCACTAGTAGATCACCAAAGCTTTCTGTCATAGTCTGAATGGAGAATTTTCTGTCTATAGTTATTCATAAATTGGTCACCTTGAATAGAAAACAGTGGTACTCACTCATTCATTAGCCACCTGACAACAATATTGATTCTATGCTCTGTTTGTATGACTGAAGCATTTAAAGCAATTAATAAAATAAGATGACAAGCATAATTATTCTAAATACTTATTTGTGCTGACTATTCCAGAAGTTTCACAAATGTTGAGTACCTCCATAAATAGATGCTTTCTGACACAATACAAATAATAGGATTTCACAAATCACGATGAACTGGATTTAGAACACATTTACATGAATATATTCATGAAACAGGGCTTGAGGCTTTACTATTTGACAAATTCTACTCCTAGTTCTCTGCCAATGCATAAAATTAATCTATGGGTCATTTAAACCAAGCTACCACTCCACTTTTGACATTTATTATAGTTCTTACACCTGGATTCTTGTGACAGGTGGACAGGGCACCATGCCTGACCAACACAATTGCCTGCTATGACAGGGTGACTAGCTTTGTGGATGCAGGGAGACCAGTTAATGTGGTGTATCTTGGTTTTAGCAAGGTTTTTGATAGTCTCCCACAGCATTCTCCAACGCACCTAAGGAAGTATGGGCTTGATGAATGGACTGTAAGGTGGGTAGAAAACTAGCTAGATCATCAGGCTCAGAGAATAGTAATGAATGGCTCAATGTCTAGCTGGCAGCTGGTATCAAGTGGAGTGCCCCAGGGGTTGGTTCTGGGGTCAGTTTTTTTCAACGTCTTCATCAATGACCTGGAAGATAGTATAGAGTGCACCCTCAGCAAGTGTGCAGATGGCACCAAGCTGAGGGAAGTGGTAGATATGTTGGAGGGTAGGGCTAGGATTTGGAGTGACTTAGAGAAATTGGAGGATTAGTCAAAAGAAATCTTGTGGGGTGCATCCAGATGAGCATGCATGTGCCTCTTGCAGCATCTCAGATCCCTTTGAGACTCTGCAAGAGGCACGTGCAGGAACAAAAAAATGTTCCCCTCACTGCAACTTTGCAGTGCAGGGGCAAAATTAGAACCCTGGATATCCAGGGTCAAATAATACCCTAGGGAAAAAACCTGAGGCAACCAGAGGCTCGAGCCTCGGTAGCCTGCCAGAGCATATCTATGGTTGGTCCTTTCCCTAGTGCTGAAGCATGCTGCCTGCCCAGGTGGGGCAGGTAGTAGTGCAAATTGCAAGGACTTGGACCAGCTTCATGCCAGGTAAGTAGGAGGTTAGGGGGCTGGAGGAGTGCAGAGGGAACCTTGGGGGAGGCCCCACCGAGCCCCAGCCCCCATTCATTCCCCCAGCTCTCCATTCATTCCCCTACCCTCTGTTGGTTCCTCCAGCTCCCCACTCACTCTCCCAGTCGCTGCCCCCTCCCACACTCACTGACAGTAGTAGAGAAGGAGCATGAGGCTGGAGAGAGCAAGGAAGTCTCCAGCTCATTTCCAGGGGCTTGTCTCCAGCCTCCTGCTCATTCTCCTGCTTGTTTCCAGTCTCAGGATGCTAGAGATGAGCAGGAGGCTGGAGACAGCTCTTGGAGATTAGCTGAAGACATTCCCCTGCTGTCTCCAGGCTCCGGCTCATTCTCTGCTACTCCCAATGAGTGTGGGGGGACTGGGAGAGCAAGCAAGGAGCTGAGAGAATGAACAGAGGGTGGGGGGAAATTAATGGGGAGTGGGGAACAAATGGGAGATGGGGGATGTTCTGCTGCTCATCTCCAGCCTCCAGAGGCTGGAGAGGAGCAAGGGAATTAGCAGGGGGCTGGAGACCAGTGGGGGTGCACATGCACCCCCTGAGTGTGGCAGTGCACCCCCTCAGAAAAGGCACTACCTACGTCAGCAGTGCCTGTGGGCAGTTGCTGTTTGCCACCTCCTCCCCCCCCCCCCCGCTGGCAGCGGTATCTACGGGTAGTCAGCAATTGCTGCTGGCTGCTGCTGACACTGCTGGCAGCATCTGTGGATGGTTGCCAACTTCCACAGCTGCCAGCACCACCATGTCCCCAGCAGTTGGGGGTACATGGCATTCATGCAGGGGACCCACACCTCCTAAGCAGCCCCCACACCCACAGTTCCCCTACTCCTACCAATACAATGACTCACATCCCTCCACAGGTGCTTGACCCAGGCTCTAGCTCCCCTGCTGCAGGTCTGAAAGGAGCCAGGCAGAGTTATTTTGCCCTAAGTGGCACAATTTCTTCAATAACAAAGTACATGTCCGAGCATGTGCGCTGAGGCAAAAAGCCCTGGCTCAGATTTGCACCACTTCTATTTGAGCTGCTGCAAGCACACATGCTTGCATGTGTGCACACATCCATGAAGTGCAACAAGGACAAGTGCAAAGGATGAAACAATCCCATCAACCAATATAGGTTGAGGTCTGACTGACTGGGCAGCAGTTCTACAGAAAAGGATCTGGGGGTTACAATGGGCAATATGAACCAGCAGTGTGCCCTTGTTGCCAAAGAAGCTAACAGCATACTGGGTTGCATTGGTAGGTACATTGCCAGTAGGTCAAGGGAAGTGATTATTCCCCTCTATTCAACACTGGTAAGGCCACATCTGGAGTACTGTATTAAGTTTTGGTGCCCCCACTACAGAAAGGCTGCGGACAAATTGGAAAGAGTCTAGCAGAGGGCAACAAAAATGGTGAGGGGGCTGGGACACATGACTTATGAGGAAAGACTGAGGGAACTGGGCTTATTTAGTCTAAAGAAAAGGAGACTGAGAGGGGACTTAATAGCAGGCTTCAACTGCCTGAAGTGGGGTCCGAAAGAGGATGGAGCTAGACTGTTCTCAGAGGTGGTAGATGACAGAACAATGAGCAATGGTCTCAGGTTGCAGCAACGGGAGTTGAGGGTAGATATTAGGGAGAATTTTCTCATTAGGTGGGTAGTAAAACAGTGGAACAGGTTACCCATCTGTGGCAGGGCACTGAGTGTGCCTGCCACTTTAAGGGCCTGGAGCAGGCAGCCTCCAGGTGCCTGATGAGGGCAGCCATTTTGAGCCATATAAACACAGGCAGTTTGGCTGCTAGAGGCCAGGCAGCAGCATTGCCTGGCTGAAGAGCTGCTGGCAGAAAACCTGTAAGTAAGAGGGAGCTACAAGGGGGTGGCAGGAGGCTCCTGGTCCTGGGCATGACCTGAAACTGCACCCTGCCGGGAGTAGGTGGCCTGGTGGGACTCTCAGTGGCATGGGAGCTCCTAGGAAATGCCAGGCCAGTTACCACCCTGGTGGAAGGTGAGTTGGGGCGCCTTAAGCCCTTGCCCCCACCGCCGGGTGGGTTACCCTGTGATTTGGAGGGTCTAGAGTGGGACCTGAGAGGCTGGTCTCTAGCCCCTCACTCTCTGAGATGAGAGAGTACCCTCAACTGGCCCAGGCTGGGGCCAGGACCCAGAGAGGGGTCAAAAGGGCCAGGGGGCTCACAGCAAGGGATGCCTAAGAGTTGGGGTCCTGGGGTCCCAACTGGCTTGGAGGTGGGCCAGGGCAAGTTGCCGAAGGTCCGGGAGGGACCACACCTGAGAGGGGAAGATGGGTTTTGGGGGGTGAGGTAGCCCAAATGATGGTGGAGAAGCCGCCTGAATGAAGCGAATAGAGACAGGTCCTGGTAGGGCGGTTTTGGGGCCCAGCATGGTGGGGCTGGTGAGAAGATGAAGACCTAGATGCCATCAGCGAAGCTTGGGCTGTGGTATGGGAATGGAAAGAGCTGCAGAGCGCCCCCTGGCATTGGGGCACAAATAGGCAGCCTCCCGCTTATGTAAGATCTAAAGGAACCAATTAAGATAAAGTTGTGGCGAGTGAGAAAAGGCAGGTGGTTGGCCCAAGGACAGGTGGGCGGGCCTTGGAGTTCGGCCCTGAGGAGGTCCTCTGTTACACCATTCATGAAGGTTTTCAAAACCTGACTAGACAAAGCTTTGGTTGGGATGATCTAGTTGGGGATGGCCCTATTTTGAGCAGGGGGTTGAATGAGATGACTTCCTGAAGTCCCTTCTAACCCTAACTTTTTATGATTTTTATGCTTCATAGGTGCTGGATCCAGAGCCAGACATGCTCTCCACTCCCAGAAGTATTCTGCCTCTGTCTCTGTCAGCCAGGGAGCCAGGGGAAACTGCCTAGGCCCACCGTAGCCCAGCAAGGACCAAACCCAAGGGATGCCCACATTGTAACAAGAAGACTGCATGGAGAATGCCAGGCATAGCTCTGATAGTCCATCTGACACTGGATCCATTTGCTGCGATCTGCAATATGGACCAGAACAGAAGGGCCAGCCAACCTGCAAGATCACAAAGCTCAGAATGACAAAGGTTATAAGGGGATGGGAGAGAGTGTCCCAGCAGGTCCTAAGAGCACCCAACAAGGGTAAACCTTGAATGGGTGGCCCACCACACCCAAACCTCCCTGCAACCCAACCATCCACCTGAAGTGCACCGTCGGGGGACATCAGCCATGTTTGGCCACAAGCGAGCCCACTGGGGAATGCACGAAGCCCCTGGGACACCTAGCCAAGAGACCACCAGAAAAAGCCCCAGGGGGAAAAAAAAGGCCAAGTAAAACAGGGGAAAGGAAGGGTTGGGCCTTATGCCTCAGCACTTGAGATTGAGCAGCTCAGCATGGGGGCAATGGTGCCCTGCCCACAGCTCTGGATGATTCATGTTGAGATGCACTGTTTCTTGTGTTAGCTTTGTTATGCGTTCGTAACAGGTTGAGTCGAGACTTGGATTTGGCAACGGAACAGGGTTTATTAACTCTGGGTACTTACAGAGCGCCTGACCCAGAGAGCCAGGCGGAGTGATGTGTCGAACGTAACAAACAGCGAAGCAAGCGGAAAGGGTCAGGTTAGGCTGTCTAGACAAACTGGTCGACGGGTAGCCGGTGGA
>JAGPOW010003642.1:70445189-70501928 GCA_030014935.1 Caiman crocodilus | reverse complement strand
CGAAGAAGAAGGGTTGTCTTTGCTGCGTTGTTATTTTCAGCACGGCCATTTTGTTTTGTGAATAGTTATACTCCATTTTGATAACGAAATATTACACAAGCTTTTTTTCTCAAAGCATGACAGAACCATGGGAAGTTCTTGTGATATTTGAGCTTTGTCCCACTGGGGCACAAAATAACCTGTGATTACATCAAGGTCTGGCTTGGTATCTGTAACACCTGAGTGGAAGGGGGTGGGGTGTAGGAGAGGAGACCCTGAACAGAAGATGCATCAAGGAAGGTGTTCCTGACCTGGTAAAAACTACTGAAAAACATCACAGAGGTACTGGGAACACCAAAGTTATGGCAGATGAGTAGGCTCAGAAGCAATTCTTCCCTTGGTGGTGAGGGCCTGTCACAATCCTCTTTCTCAAATTCTATTTCAGTTAAAACAACCACAATGTTAAATTGGTTTGAAGACAAGATAACATCTTTTAATTGAAGTTGTATGAAATAGTCTTATGATGTTCTGTGGTGTTCTTGTTTTATTTATTTATTTTAGTTTTGAATAAAGTCTGATGGTACCAATGTCCCATTTATCCCTAGAATGCTCCATACTGTACACAGAATTTCACAAGCAAATATACAGACTTTCAACAAAATTATGTGTTTTATCTTCCATTTGAAGATGGAGAGTTTGTGTGTATTTGTTTTGTTCATGTTGTGGGGGGATGGGACTATTGTTTTTTTGTTTTGTTTTTTTTCCAATCTCTTTTTTCCAAAACAAAACAGAATGGTTTAATTCTTTATTCTCCACAGCATATTCAACATCTATAATAATATCAATTTATTATATCATCAGACTGAATTATAGTATGTACCTCTTACACACATAAAGTCATCTAAATAAACAGTTGAAATAAGAGATCATGTATTTTGCCATTCATATCCAGTATCTTTTAAGAAAAGACTATGAGATTATTGCTGTGCTGCAAGCTATGAATGTCATTTGAAGCATTGTATTTTAAACTTTCAGGCAGAAAAAGTTGCTAATCAAAAACAAACATTCTGTTTTCCTTGTGATCTTCATCAGCATGTATATTGATATTCTTTCCAGTAAGCTGTTAATAGTTTTCTGAGCAGTCTGAACATTTGTTTTATCTCAAATTTGACAGAGTTTGTGGCTAAGCCTCTATCTTTTTATGTCTGTGTATTCATTTCCATTTTTTTGTAAGCTTCATTGTTAACATCTACTTGCTTCCAGACTCTTCAGAAGGGGTTAACTTGTATTACTTAATAGAATTGTAGGAAAACAGGACTGGAAAGGACTTCCAGAGACCATCTAGTCAAACACAGACAGAATTATTTCAATCCAAGTCATCCTATACAAATCCATTTGTCTTAACTATTAATAAAGCTACAGAGTCAACCATGACACATCTGCAAGACCTAATATCATAACCTGTCATACGTAAAGCAGGGAGACAATGGTAGCCAATGTCATGCTTCTACAAGGGTTCTTAAAATACGCTTTAAATATCCAAGGGATATTGTAGGAAGACGCAAGTAACAGCATGTAGGGGGAAAAAATCCTTTCTGGCCCCATGTGGCAACCAGCAAAGCCCAGAAGCATTGGAACATGTAACCAAGCTTTCATTAATCTCTTGTATTTTGTTCTTTTTAGTCATAGAACTTTACTTGAAATATTATACAAGCATAAGAGTTGTACTAAACTTCTGATCTCTGTAGTTTTCTAACTCAAAAAAGGCAAAATGGAAGTTCTTACATATTTTTTGGAGGAAAAGTTCATTCCAAACTGTGCTATGAATACCACATTTTAATCTGGATTTAATTTTTATAACCCATTTTTAAATCCCTGAAATATAGACTTGTAATGGAAAAAGTGATATACTCTTAGTTATTTTGCTGCTGTAATAAAAGTTGTCTTTTATGATTAATTGAAGATAGCTTTAAGACATCTTTTCTAAAATCATCCCTTTCATTCTACTTAAAATTCTATATCTGCTATGTTATAAAAATAATTTGCCCAATTTTGTCAAGTGTCAGAGACATTCTCATTGTTTGTCCGTAACGATAATCCAAGTTTCTGACATGTAATAATTTACTTCATGCCACTTCAATCAAACTGATTTCACTGAAACAGTGGTAGGAAACCATGCTTGATTTGTAATAATATTTCTAACTGTTGTTAACCTGTAAAACATAATGGGACTCAACATAGACTTTTTTAAAAAGGGATTTCCATTCTAAATGTTACTTCTATAGCATTACCACATAGGGAATGCAGTTAGTTTGCTTTAGTGTAAAATGATTTGCTTGTTAATTTGCTATTTCCAAAAGGTGTTTGGAGATGCAGCTGCACAAGCAAATGGGATCTTGCAATAATGAATATTGATGAAGTTCCAAATTTCCTTTTTCCCAAAGGAGCATTGAAATTTCATAACAAATCTTTACAAATAATCTGAATTTTACTTGTTTCATATATAAGTGATGTAGGCTGCTTATTAATGAATGTTTAACAATGTAATTACAGCTGTTTTTAGTCTCATCAGATAACACAGATTAATAAATGACCTACAACTAGTGAAGTGTATAGAAAGGGTAATGAATGGTTTTCATCAGCACATTAATTTATTAGTAATAAACAAAGAGCAAGATGAATTAGGAGAATTTGTAGACTTTCTGAATATTGAAACAAAAGTTTCCAGATGAAAGCTTTTAATCATACAGTTTTCATTTATTTATTTGTCTTCATGTATTATAATGATTTGGGATTTGCCTTTTTGTGCTACATTAAACAGCCCATCTAGAGCTCTATGTCTATAGTTCATGTAGGTTCATATTGATCCAGCTTGTATTTGCTACGCATCAATTTTACTTATGAGTAAAGGTGGTATAACTTTGATGTGAACTAATTAAACTCTTCCCCTTAAGAGAAGAACAGCTTAATGCAGTGCAGCAAAGCACTGCTGAATTAGCCTTGTCTTTCAAACTGGCCTTAACAGCATTGGATTCAGTGTGAAAATGACATTCAGTTGCAGGTAGAGGGAAGCAAGCAACTTTAGAAGTAGCCTGATTAATGTGATCTGCCTCTGTCAGTTAAGCAGAGTTATCAAGCATATCTACATGCTACACAGACACAACAATTAAACCCATAAAAATGTCATTTTGAAAAAACAAAAAGTCTTAGTATTATAGCCTTTTTACAAACTCCTCCAGCATTCAGGCATATGGATACAGACACTTTTTGTATTTAAAAGTTGCATGTGAAAATTGATGTTTAAGTCTAACTAATTTTAACATACTTGTGTTAAGTTTAAATAATTAGATAGCAATACAATGTGAAGTCCTCCACTGTTGTATATCAGTATATTCCCATTGTCTCTAGAGAGCTACATTGATTCATACTATGTGAGGATCTGGTCCATAAGGCTCAAACATGTGGAAGGAAGTTAGTTCTACCCAGAGCCTACAGTTATAGAACCAGTAACAAATCACACAAATCTCTTAGTGATTTCTATGACAGTTATGTGTATGTAATGAGTGCAAGGTCAGGTCTTAAAAGGGTCTAGTGGTAGATGCAGCACTTTGTGGACATATCAAAAGATGGTATTAGGCTCTTGTCTCACAATTCCCTGCTTCAAGGCTGTGAAAACAGCAATGAACAGGGAGAGCAGAAGCCATGCATACCTAGAGAAGTACTGATTTCATTAAGTAAAGAAGTCATCATTACTTACAGAGTGCAAATACATGCCCCAAATCTAGCACAGTCATGATTTTGATAGAATTACACTAGTGAAAGACCTGCCCCTTTCTTTGTATATGAAAATATGTTTATGTAGCTGTATTCTGTTTAAGAACTAAGGGTCACGAAATGAAACTAGTAGGTAATAAGTTTAAAACTAACAAAAGGACGTTCTTTTTCATACAACATGCAATTCAAATGAGAAACTCATTGCCACCAGATGTTGTAGAAGTTGATAGTTTAGTCAGATTCAAAAAGGGATCAGACAAATTCTTGGAGAAAAGGGGCATCAGTAACTATTGAGCCTGGGAGTTAAGAATACAGCCTATGAATCAAAACTTCCTAGCCCTTAAATGCTGGAGGCTGCAAGTGAGAGAAGAACAGTGGAAAAAACCCTGGTCATTCTCAGCTCACTCTCTTTTCAGCATCCACTCGCTGTTTGCCACTGTGTGACACAGGATACTGGGGAAAATGGACCTATGGTCTTACCCAGTAAATGATAGTTTTTAATGTCTCATGTAAGCCCTTACAATATAAATCATGTATAACAAAAGAAGATATTTTCAATCTGGATTTTTATGAAGACAGAACATTGATCTCCCAAATGCTTTCAAAGTAAATGGTTATGGAGGTGAATTACTTGAGCACAGGCTCTGTAGCTGATCTAAAATAAAGTCCAATGCTGCTTCCTTTATTTATCCGAAATCCCTATTTAAGTTCTGTGGCAGTTATGCATGTGCATATAGACAGGTTATACACATACATGTATGGAATACCAAAACGGTATACTCTAGCACGTATTCTGAAAGAATAAGACTTTGGGTTCATTTCTAACAAATCCCAGGTTCTGATGAGACATCCGCTTCTCTCAGGCTCTGACAGCCATAACTGACATGTACAGTAGAGGCAGCATCAACCTAGAGGTATCTACTGATTTCAGTGGGAAGTGATGTGACAAAAATGTCATTTTGCTGAGCTTGAATAAGTATCCTAAATCTAGCATAATTAAGCTATGACTGGCTACATGCAATGCATAGCAGATGGCAGGATAAAAAGACTGGAGCAGTGTGAAAATTTCTAAAAGTACTGATTCTGTCAAGAGGAGGAAATCCTTGGCATAGGCATTATGGAGGATGGTCTTCAAAATAACATCTGTGCATACCAGTCAAGGGGCATGCTAAGGTATGGGGAGGGGTAAGACTAAGGATTCATAGATTCATAGATTGTAAGGCCGGTAGGGACCTTGGAAGATCATCGGGTCCAGCTTCCCTGCACCAAGCAGGAAAGCAGAAGCATGCTGAGGAAGGATTTCAGCATATAAATGAGGTAACCCCAGGAGGCTGCCAAAACTTGTATAGCCCCTCAGAGCTATCTAAATTATGTTGACGGCCTCTTTCAGCTCTCTGAGCAGACCAGAATTGGGAGACCAACTGGGACAATTCACAACTTGAAATGGCTTTAGCCTACTGTCCCCCTGCAACATCCGTGCTGCTCTTCTAAGAGACATAGCACAGAACCTCACCATTAGTGATTTATGTAAAAAGATAAAATGTGAATCCTCTGCCTGTTTAATGAGGAACAAGTATCACCTTTCTAAAAAGATGTTCAGAAAGAAACAGTTTAAAACTGAAGAGGGGACAGTAGAGTCTCTAGTTTTGCTCCCCCCCAAATCAAATAACAGATGTCTGGTGAAATGTTCCTGGTAAGATCCAGTGAGCTGTAAAATGCCATTAAAAAAATTAAAAATACAAAAAATCCTTAAACTTCAATTAGGCTTCAAGTTCATCTCCTATTGTGGGGATAATTATTGTAACATATTAGTTATATAAGAGTGCTCAGTAGTTTGGCACATAAATATACATACAAAAGACAAAGTCAAAATATTTTAGGTGATTTTAGTTTAATTCTGAATTTTCTCCTTTTGTAGATTTCAGTCAGCCTATTCAGAAAATATTCATTCATTTGTTGTGGTTTAATTTTATTTGAATGCTTTTGGTTGTACTTTAAAAAGAGACAAGGAACAAAATTTAAAACAAAGTATAATAGAAGACACTGTTAATTCATTTGTTGTGGTTTCACTTTATTTGAATGGTTTGGGTTATATTTTAGAAAAGAACAAAAAAAAATTAAGAACAAAATGAAAAAGGAGAATCTGTTCTAGGTTCCTCGGAATAGATTATTCAGGAAACAAACTTATTACAGGCTGAGAGGTAAAGCTCTTACAAGGATTACACACTAGCTGAGAGAGAGAGACAGAGAGAGAGAAAGAGAGGTAGTTAGCCATCTGAAGTCAGACAGAAGTCAGGGCAGGATAGTACCTTAGAGACTAACTTGTTTAGAAACACGTAAGCTTATGTAGGCAACAACCTACATTATCAAACTATCTTGTCATAGAATTTGATGAAGTAGGCTGTAACTTATAGAACTGGTTAGTCTTTAAGGTGCCACCCTGCTCTCCTATCTAGATGTGGAGGCAAAGAGCATTCATGATCCATTTAACTGCGGAAGCCATATGTTATGGGCTGTTGCAAGGTAACATACTCGGACTGGCATTGTTTAATATGTTTATTAAAGACTGCAAAAAAAAAAAAGAAGAACAGCTGGCAACATTTGTAGATGACATAAGATTACTCAATTTAGTCAAGACTAGAATAGGCTGTCAGGAACACTAGAAATCCTAACAAAATGAAGCAACTGGGCAACATGATGACAGATGAATACAGTATAGACAGCTGCAAGACTATGCATATTGGGAGTGGGGGAAAGTCAACTATTAACACATTGACTGGCTTTACATTTATTGCAAACACTTAGGAGCTGGGTCAAGGTAACAGTACAAACACTACAGTTCAGTGACATCTGCTTACAGTGCCATCATATAGCAGAAATTATTAGATTGAATTAAGATAGTGATATAGAATAATACTGAACATATAGACTTCCTATAAATCCAAAGTGCATACTCACATAAATAACTGTTTCAAATCTGATTAACTTTTTCTTAGTAAGTATATATCTGAAATAAAAAAAGATCCAAAAGAGGACATTGAAAATGACAAGTATCATGGAATGAATTCCATCTGATAAGGCATTTGTTTAAGGTGTGATTCTGTTTTTCTTACTAAGGCTGAGGAATACCTTGCCCCCATGGACCTTACTGAGGAAACTGGGATGACAACAAGATCCTTATAGTGGAGACAAGAAAGAGGGAACATGATAGCAGTATATACAATAATGAGTAGAATAGCACTCAAGTGGTTCTATTACCCTTTGCTATAGAAGAAAATAATCTTTGATATTAAGGTAGGCAAATGCAAAACTGAAAACACTTTTTTTTTTACATAAAGCATTACTTATCTGTGGAACTCACTGTCACAAGATAATTTGAGTAATATAAATATCCACCATTAAAGTAGATAGAATAAGTTATACAGAGGATATAAAAACCACTATGATTTCTCTGATAAAAATCTATGATTCATGATTCAGGATATCTGGTAAACAAGCAACGCCTGAGGAAAGGAGAAAATGTTTCAAATGGGTACGTTCATGCAGAATTGTTGGTAATCTGCCTAGTTCATCTAAAGTCTAGGGGATTGCTTTTTAAGGAGAGGAGAAAATGGATTGTGTGGAAGAGGTCAGAACTGGTGGCATATGATGTTGAAGATGTGATGACATGTGGGAGTGATGAGGAGGACAAGAAAAAGGTAATTATGTAGTGGGGTAGTTTTCTTGTGGGAACTCATTGATAAATCATTTCACTTTTCAGAAAGAGAGAAAAAGATTTGCTTTAGCATGGAATTCAGAGACAACGAGGAGGAGGAAGAGATGAGTCATGAAAGGCACAAGAAAGGAGTTAGTTGTGAGTATTAGCATTATATAAACTGCTTGCCACTAGTTTTTAAGTTTTTAAATGATGCAGGTGGCCCATGGGAGTGAATAGTGAAAAAGCAAATGGTTCTGGAAAGAGAGAACAGTTGGAGAGAGAAAGTGTGTGTTACAGGTGAATGACTGCAGTTTCAGTGGAGAATTTGATATTTGAAGACTGTGAGAATGGCAGTTTGAAAACATTGGTTGATTTTTTTTTTTTGCTGAAACGTTATTCTTAGTGAAATTCAAATTGTTGGTGGAAATAAATCATGTAAATTGGAAAATTTTTCCAACCATTTCTAGGAAAAGTCTACAGCGAAGGCGAAAGTGACCATCGGAAAAAAAATATTTAGAGTACTGTAGGCTACTGTAGTGTTTCCCAACATTTTCCAGCCCAAGACATACTTGCATTAATAAAAATTTTCCACAGCACACCTGTTAAGGCATTCCTTATCCGTATACTTATGAGCTCACGGTAGCTCATTTCCATGGCAAAATTCTGCAGCACAGCTGTTCAGAGGCTTGTGAACTATGCATCCCCCACAGCCAAAACATGCACAGTAGATGAATTTCCTTCTGCTTGGCTGGTGCTCTTTCTCACCCTGATAGCCGACATATGTACAGGTCTTCTGTGAATATCTCATTGATGCGGCACTAGGTGCTATGATCTTTTAGCACTAGGCGACTGGAGAACTTTCTTCTCATTTGTCCAAAATTCTAGCAGCACACCAGAGAGCTCTTTATGGCACACTGGTTGAAAGCACTGGGCTAGTGCATCCTTATTCTTCAGATATGCATACAATATGTTTAAAAGGGGGGGAAAAAACAGATAATAATGGCCACTAGAAGAACTTTTTAGAGTCAGACAGACCAATTCACAGAAACTCATAAATATATTCCATTCAATGCACACATTAACCACCTTCATTAATTTCTCCCACACTTACTTATACCCTCAGAGTGGAACTTAGGCACTAAATCAACTTACCTATTCACTAGCATACATTCAACCATGCCTCCATGACATAATATTCAGATCACTCATCAATACCTCCCCCAACATATCTAGAGAAGAGAACATTGTAACTCCTGTCACAGACCAGCTGAAAGAGGAAGCAACAAAAGGAACACAAGCTGTCCTGACAATATGGCCTTCACCTCTACTGAGCTGGGGTAGGAAGCTGGGAATGCCAGAGGTGAGGAATTACACAAAAGTAGTACTGACCGAGAGGAGAGCAGACCACAACAGTCATGTTATACCAGGTAAATTCCTACAATCCACTATGTGAGTAACCAGTAGCTTTATTGGAAGAAAGGAATAACATTTCAATTGTAAGACAGTTTTCCTCCCCCAGCCCCTTACCCTCTCCAGTACAGGGAAAGCTCACCATTAAACATGAACAGAATTAACTACCCTAATTAACTACTTTTCTGCCATGTATAGTCCTACTTAAAGATTACATGCTTATAATCATTGAGATAATGGTTACAATATGACAAACTGACATCTTAATGCCCTATTTCAAAATGTTTATACAGTAATACTGAGGTCTATTACATTTCAACCCCTGATCGTCTTTCCTATAATATCTTAGCACAAAATAATGAGGGTCATACATGTCCATTAATTCATAGGTGAGAATAAAAAGGTGCCTCGTTTGAGTCTGACATCTTCAAAACCCAACCAGCTGGATGAGTACATGAGACACATGGTTTCTAAGAGGAGTTTTCTGGCATATTCAGATATACTGACAAACTTCTGAAAAGGGTGTTGACTCACAGAAGGGCAGCATATGCTCAAAAGACTTTACGCCTGGGTAGAACAGCTTGTATATCTGGTTTTATCATGGTAAAAAAATCCCCCAGGTCATAGACTTAATTTTCCATTTTAGAGTAATTTGGATTTAAAATACTGTCGTGGATTGTATTATAACATTTGATAAACAATTGTTTGCAAAAGTAGGAAAATGGAAACAATAACACTATAAAAAAATTAAAAGGGAATTTTTAAGAGCTAATATTAAATACATCCCTGTATTTAATACACACACAATTTCTTACTGCTATCCCTCATGACTGGTGAAATGTACTCCAGGTCCAGGTGCAATGGAAGTTCAGATCTTCCCAGCTCATACAGGCATTTTGAGCTGCATCTAGACAAGGAAGCTCCAGTGGTTAGGGTATTAGCCCAGGAAATGGAAGTTCCAAGTTTAAAATCTCTACTACACCTGAGACTTCTGAGGGATCTTGAACACCTTGCTTAATCTCTGTCCCATAAAAAGTTGGAATAACTGTTGCAGCGGCATCACTAGTAGCAGTGAATGGGACATCTAGCATAGTTAGAATTCTTGAATGCTATTTATATTATATTACGCCATCCTCTAACAGCTCAGAGCTGCAATGTTGATAGCACCTGTGGGAAAACTTGTGGGTGGGATGCAGGACTAAAGCACAGATAAGACTTTGGAGACTTCCCATGCACCATATGTGTTTTTCACCGTTTTAAAGTAGAGCATGCCACATTTGCTCCATACTGCTACATGTGGACAGCATTTTTTAGTGCTGCAGAAAGAATACTTTAAAAAATTATATCTTGAACTGAACTCTAATTAGAACATAATGTACCTTTGAAAACCAGGAAGCAAAATGTTGGCACTGTATTGTGTTGCTACCATTTGAGATAGATACTAGATGTTAATTTGGGAGTGTGAAACTTTTACAGCATTATTTTGCAATTTGTTTAAATGAAAAACACCAACAATTTCTGGATTCTTTTTATATCAAGTTACTTTACAAAGCAGTCATCTCCATTTGCTTTAACCTCTAAATGAACTAGCAATGTTTGTTTATTTGTTTGATATTCATTATAACAGGATTTCAAATGGAGACTGAAAAGAAAATCTGTCTCTTACCAAGATTTGATATGCCAAGACTGACTTTTAAAAACTAAATGCTACAGGATTAGTATGTTCATATACGTGGTGGTTAGGTTGTATACATTTTACATTAGAGTTAAAATACATGTTTTGTGTAGTTTGTATTTTTGTACAAAAATTCTGTTAGTGCATGTGTATGCGTTTTCACAGTATGTCTATATGCCCATTATATATGCACATGAACATGAATATATGTGTAAATGAATAATATTCTTCAAGGTGAAAGGATTGTTTGCATTTGGACTAAAATCACAAATAAATCACAGTTTTATACTTTTGCTGAATTGACACTGACTTCTACTTGTCTTTGGTATTTCAAAATATAAACCAGTTTCTTCTCATAACTGGTTTTACAGCTGGTCATTTGGGTTGTCAAGGTGTGTGCTGAAAACTATATTTACAGGTTTGAAATTTGTTTATTTTTATCAGCAAGGGCAAAAATGTATGTTCAAGATCGGTAAAAGGGGAAGTCTATGGGAACTGAATTTTAAAACTGTTTTCAAATATATTATTTTTCTTCCACATAAAATTGTGTAACCTTGGATCTTCCCTTATTTTTCCTAAATATTTCTGCCACAAATTTAGAATGAATGATGTGGTAAATGTGTATTTACCCATTTATTATGGGGCTAATTCTCTGGTCAGTGGGTTGAATTCTGGTCAGGTGCACTGATGACAATGAGCATAGCTCAGTCTCAGGACAATTGCTCTAGATTCACACTGATATAAATGAGAACAGTATCTGGCTTAATAAATATACAGTTTCAGTTAGCAAAAGGATTCGCTTAAAAAAAATTCCTTTGATTTCATTGTTGCAGTTAACCATTTAATTTGATGGTGTCTCAGTGTTAACGTATTGAGTTGTATAGGGCTTCCAGTTGCTTTTTTTTCCTCAGAAATTTCTATGTGAAAATTGATGGTTATAGTCTATTCCCCTTGGGTATTTCAGTTTACTTGTAAGAAATATTTCCTCTTTTATAATCTGTTCTTGTTCACACAAGGTAAATAGCAACTACTCAGCAGGATGAGACAAAAGAGACTCTGTACTGTCTTACAGAATAAAATAAAGTTTTAAGAAACATTATCAAGAGCCAGGAGAGAAGGAAAAGTCAAATTAGTATAACATTATTTCAACTTTTGTGTATATTACATAAAGATTCCATGTGTTAGAAGCAGAGTAATCTGGATGTATTAATATCTTTCTTGTCCATATGACCATAAAGAGGAGGAAAAAGAGCAGGAAAGCTTCAATATATTTTACTGTTTTTTAATTTTTGTTGATTCAACTATGAATAAATCCACTACTGTTTTCAGGGTGTATCAGGTTCCTCAAATGCATAAAGGATTTCGTGAAACTACTGGCTTTACTCAACTTCTGGTAATCAGACAGACAGATCATTTGAAAGTTGAGCTGCTCCAGGAAAAAAAAAATGAGGCATTTTTTTTTTTAGAAAAACAGTAATTTCACTTTCTGTCTATTTCTCTCTCTCCTGCTTCATACACACACACCTACACATGGATATATGTTTTTTTTCTGCTAAATTTTGAAATTATTGTATTTAGTAATGTTTACATAATGAAATTGGTGTTATATATTTTACATATGTAATATAATATGGAAAACTGTGAAACTGTGAAAAATGTGAAACAAATGGTAATAAAAATAAGTTTTAGTTGTATTATACCAAGGGCATGTATAAATCTAATTAGAATCCTATTCCTTAACATGAATTATTACTTTCCTCTTAAAAAGCTTCCATCTTTAACTAACTCAAGTTCTAGTTGCAATTTAGATATCACTATCAAAAACAAACATGCAAAAAATCCCACAAACTCTGTAGGGTGAAAGTTGCCTTTTTGACTTAAAGATGTTGCAGTAAAATATTACCAGTTCCACTGGGAAACTACAAAGGACTAACTAGGTTAAGGACTTTTTACATTTCACCTTGTTATTATTACAGTTTATGACATTTTGATATTACAGGTAAATCAACTTTACTCATGAAAAACTGCAGGGAAATTACACAATACATATAGATTTCAAATAAAACAGTAAAAAAAAAGTACTAGCAAATTCATTGTTAAAACCTCTATCTTGTATGTGCGTGTGGGAGAGAGAGACAGAGACAGAAGGAGAGAGACAGCAGAAAAACAGAACCAGATAGCAACCTTGCTTGTACTAATCATGGTATCTGCATATGCAAAGATACTGTGTTAAAGAGTTTCTTGAATTTATTTAAGAAGTATTCAAATTCTCATCAGTGAGTATTAGTTACTCAGTAGATGAAAGGGATGCAGTGAACTTTAAAGGCTACCTCTACCTCAGAAGTAATGAGGAGACCACTGGGAAAGTGCTGAAAGCCTGGAGGATTTGGCGGTTGCTTATCAGACAGTGTTTAATATACGATTTTTTAACGCTGATTTTGTTTTATCTCCTCAAGAACCTAAAAAAACCCCAAACAATCCTATGTTTTAAATTTCTATTTATAACACATCATTTTCTCTATCAGGCTCTCTATTTATTTAAGGATTGTTTCAGATTCTCATATAATCTTGTCATTGAGTTACAATTACATTCCCTGTGTTTTCTTATCTTTATCTGCATCCAAGGCATAATCAGTCATCCAGTTTACATTTTCTTCATAACCTTTAGCAGGGAACAGCTATGATTTCTTGAAAAAAAAATCACACTTCTGATATGACATAACATGATTCTTGCAGCATGGAAGTTACGAAATTAAAAAAACAAACAAACAAAAAAACAAGCCAAGAATTGCAGAGACAGGGAAGAACAGGAGAAGACTATTTCATTTCCTCTAGTGTCCTACTATAAGCTCATATGAGAAGTCGAGACACACATTCCTCAATAACACAACTTTGTCTCTCACCATTAACAGAATAAGATTGTGTATTCTACTCCGACAAAGGCCATGAGAGAGAACATCTCTATCACAATCGTCAGCAACACTTCTGCTTTCTAAAGTCTCCCTTTAGGGGCAGGAACTTTTTTTCCGGTGCCATCCTTTAAAAAAGCAAGGTATCTATATAGATGTATATCTATAGCTGTATAGTAGAAGGAGAGCGTGGGAGGGTTGGGTATCACCAGTAGTGGTTCATCTGCTTGGAAGAGCACTTCTCAAGTCAGTAGGGGTGAACTATGACACACAGAGATTTGATGAGTTTCTCTCTTTCTTTACCTTCTTTTACTTCTCCCCTTATGCTTTTCTTTTTATTACCTCGTTGCATGCCCCTCGTTTCAGATTACACCCTTCCATGAAAAAAAGTCTAAGAGCCACCGGGTTCATGTTCTCAGTAACTAATCCTTTATAGTTTTTAGGGACAGGGGCCAGAAAGTTGAAGATACAGCTCATTTTAGTGTGGTGCTAGCCTATAGTGATTTTTTTTTTTTTAAACAGACAGTTGTTTTAATAAATAAAAGACGGAGAAGAAAGAAAGTTTGGATTTTGAGGTGGGGGACAAAACATTTTCTTGCTCTTTGTAATGTACAAAGCAGAGGCAGGGAAATATTTTGAAATATTGCTGTAAGGCACGGGAGGAAACAATGAAGGTATAATGCGGTGGGGGTTGGTATGGATATTGTTTTTTTTTCCTCTTCACTCTTTTTGAAGCTGGTTGTCAGCACTGATGCTGCTGCCATCGCTAGAGTTTGTTTCAAAATCCGAGGTTTGGGGTGGGGGGGGAGGCTCCTTTGTTGTCAGGAACTTTTCGGAAGGCTTTATTCACCCGCCAGCCTCCCGAAGAACTTCTCTGAGGGGAGGAGGGCGGGGACACAAGCATACAGAAAAGAAATCCGGGGGACGGAGGAATGAGCAAAGTTAATGGCGAGGGAGGGGCCGCAGGCAGCATGGTTGTCTGTTTGCACCCGGGGGCTGCAGCACTCTGCACCTCACCCCTGCCAGGGAGGCTGCGGGGAAGGAGGATGCTTACGCCTAAGCATCCTACAAACAACCTGAGGGGAATCCGCCACCCGCAGCAACCCGCGCCCAGCCCCGGCTCATTGGGCGCCGCCGCCGGCCCCGCCTCCGCAGCCGGAGTGATTCATTCCCCCCAGCAGCTCGGCCCCCGGCGGCGGGAGGCCGCTCCTCTTAGGCCGGCTGCGCCTGCCAGTCACTTTGAGGGACGGGCCTCCCTCCCGGCTCCAGGCCCGCCCCTTCCCCCCCTCCCTCTTCCCAATTGATATTATTGGAGTGAGGCGCGAGCGGCCGGGCTGCAGTCGGAGCCTCGCAGGCTGCAAGCCCGGTGTGAGAGCGAATCGGAAGACGAAGGGCGGCGGGAGCGGAGCGGAGCGGAGCGGAGCTCCATGCAGACACAGGAGCCGGCAGCTAGCGGAGCAAACCCTCCAGCGGGAGGCGGTCCCTGGCGAGCGGCGGCAGCGATCGCGCGGTCTCCATCCTCATGAAAGCCGCCGGCTCCCGCACCATGGTTGTCCGGCCCCGGCTCCCTCCGTGGATTATCGTCTGCTCCGTCTGGCTGCTCCGCTGGGCTCGCACGGGGGAGGCGCAGGCGGCGAAGGAAGGTGAGGGGCGGCCGGGCACAAACTTTGCGCGGCGTCGGGGGCTGCTCGCCAGCGGGCGCCCACGGGGAGCGCGTGCGTGTGCGTGTGTTCATGTGTGTGTGCGGGGTCGGAGCCTCATCGAGGGGAGCGGGAGGCTTTGGGGCATCAACACACATGATGCAAAACCGGGGCTGGGGGCAGAGGGGCTGCTCCCCCCTCTCCCGGGGGGCGCCCGCTGGACTTGGTGGAGCGAGCACGCGAGCCGGCTGCCACATGCCAGGCGGCAGCGGAGTTGCAGGACTCAGGACGCTCCCCCTTGGGGTTAGGGGTTAGGGACCCTTTTTTTTTTTTTGCAACCATGGCTTGGTGGGGGCGGCTGATGAAGCCCACTTCCCCGCTGCCTCCCTCCCGGCCCGGGCCTGGGGCTCTCAAAAGCCCTGTGGGCTGGGGGCGGCTGAGGATGTGGGCTGCGGGGCAGAGGGGGCATGCATCTTCTGTGTGTCATGACCATAGGGCCCTTGTCCTGCATGCATACGCTGTGTATATGTATGTGTATGTATATGCGTGTGTATGTGTATGGGTGTATATGCATGTATGTGTGTGTACTATATATATGTGCGCGTATATGTATGTGTATGCCTATCTGTATATGCGTGCGTGTCCCCGTGTGTGTTTGTGCGCATGGATGTGCGTATTTGTGTACGCGCAAGTATGCGCGCGTGTGAGAATGTGTGTGTGTGTGTGCACGCAGCGTGCTCCTGTGTGTGTGTGTGTGTGTGTGTGCGTGCGTGCACACATGTGCGGATCCGTGGGTATTTGTATACGTGTGGGTGCACGCGCTCCTCGGCGGCGGTCCCCGGCCATCTCTCCCGAGGCACCTCTGAAAGGGAGGGAGATGCGCGTGGCGGATATTTTTGCACCATCTGCGTATCGCAACCAGGGCATCGGAAATCACATCCAGCCACTGTGAATTTCTCTCCCTCTCACCCACATCCAGCAAGCAGATGCCTGGGCTGTGCTTTCCTTACGGACACAGCAGGCAGTTTTCCATCAGCGATTCATTGACGCGACCCCCCTGCAAATAAATACATAAATCAATCAATCAATCAATCAATTCCCACAGTCAATGTGGGGATTATCCACAGGGATAAAATCCTCTTCACATCTGACAGTGGGAGAATAATGTCGAGGGTGGGGTGGGGAGGAAGGGAGATTTTTATTTCTGTATTATTATTTAGGGGTGCATCCAACTAGATACGTCAGTGCTTCTTCTTTTTTTTTAATTTGCACCATTTATAGGCTGAGGTTCAAAAAAAGAGCCTTTAAATGAAACCCTCAGAGAAGAGCCGGGGGGGGGGGGGCATGTCTTTCCTCGGCAGCATTTCTAAAGTTGAGCTGAAGAGACTTGGGAAAGAAGCGAATAATCCAGCGGGGAAAGTGGGAGGGAGCAGGGAGTAGAGCCCCGCTGGGGGAGCAGGAGGCAGGCGCTTGCGGCCGTCCGGAGCTGCGACCTGGGGCCGGGTCCCGCGCTGCGCCGGCGGCCGGGGACTCGCCGCTCCCCTCCGCGGGGCCGGGGTGGGGGTGGAAAGTTCCCCAGAGTTGCCCCCAGCAGCAGGCACGGGCTCCCTGCGAGCCCCGAGGGCGCTGCTAGGGGGGATCGGGGGACAAGGACCCCGCCTCGGGGCTGGCCCGGGGGCCGCCGCTGATGCCGTGAGGGGGAGCGCGGCCAGACCCCCGCTCGAGCGCAGCCCCGAAGCAGAAGGCGCGCAGGGGAAAAAAATCCCGGCTCGGTCGCTTGGAGGCGAGATGCGGCTGCTTCATGCTCCTCTCGCCCCGCCTGCGCCAAGGAGAGCCCGGTCTCCTCCCGCATGCATGAGGTGCACCCCCGCAGCCGGCTCGGGGGTGGATGCAGAGTAGAGCCGAGGAAAGCATCCTCCCCCCCAGTCTTTCCCTCTCCTTCCCCTTTCTTTGCATGATGCAAAAAGGTAAAGAAAACATCTTGGACCAAACTGGCTTAAAGATGAAGCATAGGATGCTGAAGGCTGCCTGGGTGCTTCATGACACTGGTGGAGGGAAGTTACAGCCAGGCTGACTTTTGTCTGACAAGCATCTGCGGCCTTTGCTCAGCTCCTGCAGCCAGCGGGGCAGCACTTGAGACACTCGCATCCTGCTCCCTCTGAGTTCTGCCTAGTGAGCTCCAGGGCGTCCTGGTGGGCTTGGCCAGGTCCCATCATCTTGGGAAAGTCTCCTGAGCTCCACCCTGGCCTCTCTCTTTGTGTGTGTGTGAGAGACTGTTCCTTCCCACCACCATCACTTTTCCGCAGTACAAAAATGCCTATAATATTTTGGTAGTGGCAGAACAACATTGTGGTCCTCATGATCCAGAAATGCTGTCAGAGGCGAGCGTGATGGCTTTTACTGGACCCGCTGCATAGCTGGGACAAAGGCACTTTTGAAAGTAAGACTTTCATTTTGCCCACTGAGAGCACAGAGGAAAACAAAATCTTTATGTGCCCTTTCCCACTAACTTGATGCATTGAGGAGCACAACTCTAGTTTCTGGAATGTACGTTTCTGTGTTTTTTGCCCTCAGCTACTTTTTCAGCAAATGCTGCCAGATTTCCAAAATTTGTGGCCCTGGAATAGTGCAGCAGTGTGGGGAGGAAAGGGTTAAACTTGCTAAGTACAAATTTTTTCATTTTATCAGCCTTATCCTTGATTAGCAAGTGGACATACACACACTCCCACACCGTCAATTCTTTTCTAGGTGGTGTTACTAGCTAAAGCCCCTGGATAGCTAGATTAATTAATTAATTAAGAAGTTAATCTATTTAAAGAGAGAATAGCAAACTTCTTGACTGACTGGCTTTAGGTCATGTTGAAATACAGGAATGGCATTTCTAGTTTTGTTTCCAACTCATGGTTTACATTAGTATTTTCTTATGAGCCTTTTATAGTCACAAGAAAAAAAGGTGTCCTGATAAATTTTAAAAGGTTTAATAGATCATCTTTAAGAGTAGGGTCTGAATCAGAGGTAAAGACTTCACCTCAAAAACTTAACAAAAGTTCTTTGTACTGAAATCTGATCAAGGAATTGAAAGGACACACTAAGAGAGATGCAACTGTTAACACATGTTTCTTTTACAGTAGTGTTGGTAAAATGCTGAATACTTCTTAAAAATAAAATAATGTATTTTGAATTTTTTTCAAAAAAATGGAAAATGGACTGTAGTTCTCTTTTAAAAGTGGTGTTTTGATTTGTTATTTGGTGAATATGCAGGTTTCAGGAAAATAAATTTAACCAAACATATATCTAGAATATTATTTGTTAATTGCAATTTAACAAGATATTTCATGCAGTAGTTTAGAAATGTCAAGGTGAAATGCCTAAGTGACATTTAGAAATTTTCTGGAAATGTATACAATTGTATGTTTTAAATAAGGATGATGTTCATAATTGAAAACAAACACAAGGTTGTATTTAACAAAACATCAATCTAATTTCATCCAATATTTAAGAAAGTGGACATTATATATTTTTACTAAACAATTTGTGTATTGGAGTAAGTTTCAGGAAAATGTGGATTAATTTGTTCTACCAGTAAATAATGTCTGTAACAGAGCTCTGTATGACAACCAAGAATTTCTTACAGGAAGTCTATTGAATATGTATGTACATATTAAAATATGGAACCAAATCTTTCAATAGATTTAATTATATTTAATTAACGTGTATATTGTCTCTTGAAAATAGACATTGCTATACAAATGAAAGCCTTATTTTGTAGAATCCTGTTTATCATATAGTAAGTGTTTCAAATTAATAGATTAATCAATATTATGATATTTTCCTTTGAATATTCAAAACTATAATTGACTTCAGAGTAGATCATAGGGTCAAATGTGTTGGTATCAATTTGAACTAATGGTATAATTTTGTTGAATTATACTTTTTTTTTAATCTTGCTTTTAATTACAGGTATATGGGAATTGAACTTCATAGGACAAAGGCATACCAGAAGTATGGCTCCATGTAATTAAACCTTAAAATCTGTATGACCTTTTTGGTAATAAGATAAGCGTAACCATCTAGACAGGGTTACATACAAATGTGAAGATTACGTATTTCTGTTTACTTAAGACAGATGGATATCATCTCTTATATATGTTTTGAAAAAAAATAGTGACAAGCATATATGCAGTGATAAACATAGAAACCTTTTTTTGAATGAAGAAATAAATGATATTCACTGAGGGGAAGAAATCTAATTTAGTTTGCCACAAAGTTTTTATTTAGGGTCTTACTTTTTTATTCCTAAATTCTTTATTTAATACATAGTGGAAAACTTTTTTCTTGCAGTAATATTACTGGACTCTAAAGCACAACAGACAGAGTTGGAATGGATTTCCTCTCCTCCTAATGGGGTAAGTAGTCCAAAAAGCTCATAAAAAAGCATTACTAATTATTTCACATAGGCAAGCTTTCACTTTGCTTTAAAGTATCTTGTATTCCCCCAAATTTCCCTCAGCAGTTGTAGCCAACATTTACATTTGTTCAGGTTTTATTCTGAAAAGAGGCATGCCTCAAGTTACAGTATCTACTACATATGAGAGCTAATTACAAGGAAAACTCTTTTCATTACCTCACCTAAAACCATTTCAGCTTTTTACAGTTCTGTGTATTGTAAATCTTTTTTTGCTACGCCAGAAGTCTTTATGTATTTATGACATCTCTTTTTTTTGCCTTCTTGTTGTTTATAAGTATTGAAGGCAGCAGATATTTGTTTGTCGAAAATGCCTGAGAAAACATTATTTTTTTTTGGTAACTTATGTACAACATATTTGTTGTAATTCAAAACTATAGGTTGAAGGGCTCTGAAATGTAAACATTTATATTGAAGATGAGTCTGAACCAAAAACATACCCAGATATTGAGAATTTTTGAAGTTTGGATCTCCATGCAAATTTTAATGGTAAAGCTTACCTTCAGTATCTACACAGTTACTTTTACAGCAGGCTCATTCTGAGACTCTCTGTGAAAATATATCAATGTATAAACGCATCCTTAAAAAAGTGATAAACTTAGCGCGTTCAGTGCTGTCTTAGTTACCATCTATAATATTATGAAGTTGTAAAATAACTAGTTTCTACCCTTATTTAGCAGTCGTGGGGGGAAAAACATTTTTTTATTTCTTTAGGAAGAGTATTTCAAGAAAAGATAATCTACCTTATTGTGTTTGCATTGCAACTTGGTAGTTATAGCACATGCAGGCAGTCTCACTGAATTCAACGGGACTACTTGCATGAATAAGAACTTTTGGGATCTGGCCCTTAATCTTCCGCGTATTAAGAAATCTGGAGCTAGAGGAGCAAGAAGTGTGAGTGGGGATATAAAAGTGTAACAAATCCTTTAAATAAGAAGAATGAAAATCTGAAAGTGTTTTAGTTTAAAAGCAAGATCATAAAATCAATACAAGCAAAACTGGAAACAAGTCTAAAGACTTTTGAAAGTATGTAATATGAGCTGAATGCTTATGATGGGTAATAACTTTGGCATTAGCATTTTGCATTGGCTGAAACCTTTTAATAGCGGTGTCTGAAAGATTAGTGAGAAAGGAATTGCCATAGCAGCATAGAGATAAATACACAACCTTAAATCAACACACTTAATGACAGAAGTTGACTAATATTCTATAAATGACAAAAATGTTAATAAAGTTGGAAATACAATTTGAAACGAAATTGAGAGTCAAAATAACATCTGAATTATAGTCAGCAGGGTTGACTAAAAATTAGTTCTTTCTAAAATAACAGTAAGTGCAATTTAATAAGTGTTTGGAACAGAAAACACAACCCCATTTTTCTAAATTTATCTGCGTTTAATTTTTTGCCTTTCAAGGAAAAAAAATCAAGAAAAAGCACAAATGAAAGAAAGAACTCAAGAAAAATGCATCACGACTACTTGCAGTATATTATCCTTGGTGGTTAAATTATATATTTCATATACAAATCTGTGCACTAGACATATTTTAGTATATTAGTATATATAATGTTGTCAATGTAATACGTCAGTGAAAGAGAGTTGCTTGTTTTTTCACCCATATACAATATGAATAAAGCAAAATCTAAAGATACTTTTTTCTCATTTAATTTTACTAAATTAAAATATAGGACTCGGATAATTTTTCGATTATTCGAGGAGGTATATATTCTCAAATATATTTGGGAATCAACAAATACAACCAGACCCTAAAATATCGATAGACACAAGTTATAAAACGAAAGATGTTTGCACCCTGGCAGAGGGCTGACTGCTGCATAGAACTTGATTTCTATGGGTGTGACTACTGACATTTTTCATATAAACATAACAATAATTGCATAGAAACTATGTTTCTGTTATTTCCCCCAGGGTTTTTGAAAGATGTGGAAGACTAGATGTTGAGTGTTAGCCTCAGATATGATTTTTATAGGAATTAATTTTTTCAGACAAGAGATACCTATATTATTTTAGGATATTGTACTGGTATCCATGACTAGTGTTTGAGCATCTCCAATATTAATTTGGTTGGTTTAGCATGCTCTTAACAAACTCCATGGACTTTCTGGTTCTGCTGTTTTGTATTATAGAAAACTCTGTGTGGGGTAGGGTTTTATTTATTTATGATCAGGTTGATTTTAGGGGAAAGGGAGGAGAGATTACAGTTGGATCTAGAATCTAATAGGTCAGATTCTGCTCTTGGTTACACTAGAGTAACTCGATTGACTTTAAATGCATTACACTTTTGTAACTTTATGGTTTCTGGTGGCAGGATTTGGCTTAATAGTGGGAAAACTGCTTACATGAGATACATATATAACAGTCACTGTTTGACTGAGAATAAGATCAAGAAGGCTCAAAATCCCATATCTTTTTGTTATTCTTTTTCTTGTATGACTGTCATGCCGAAAGCCCCAATCAAGGCCGTCCTTTCCTGTCTTTTAATTTATTTATTTATTTATTTCCCCATTCTGTCATAACACTTCTCTCTACAGGGGAGAAATGGGTATCACTAGTTCATATATCATAAATATATGACAACGATAGGTTTTTTCTTTTTAAGATAATAATTTTAGATTTCAGCATGACATCAATTCTGTTAACTCGCTATAAGCATTTAATAATATCTTAAAATAAGTTAATATCATGTATGAATAATAACATCTATACCACACTTACATGAAATGAAGTCCTTTAGAATACATTTCAGTATTTGCAGCTTCTGTCCATTTAATCATTTCTGACTGTAATATATGTTGTAGTAATCATTTCCAGCATCATTTCATCGGTATCTGCTTTCCCCTCGCACCTTGGAGCAATAGACCAAAATTAAAATGGCCTCATTTGTTGTTAAGTAGGCTTGTGAAGCGCTGTATACTATACAGGTTATCGTCTGGCAAAACGAATGCTTTTCCTGCCTTAATACCAGTGTAGGCAATAATCAGTAGGAGCCTGATCCTGCAGAGTACTAACCACTTTAACTGATTTCCATAAGGTCATCATTTGGTTAATGTTAAGTGCACGAGTAGTATCCTTGATATTAGGCACGTGCTTAAACATTTTGTTGAATGGGGAGCCAGAGTGTTAAAAGCTTTGCAGATTTGAGCCATAGTTGCCTTTGCCTTTAGATAAGGATAACACTTGATTTTATTTATAACTCTTAAAAAAGATTCCAGTAGTATCAAAGTTGCAACACCTGCTAGTCATTGGGAATTGCTTGAAATTAATCATTACTGTAAGGGCCAGATACTGCTTCTAGTTTACAGCAGTACAAATATGCCAGTCCTAGCCCAGCTGATGGCAGTGAAAGTTTTGAGGTTGACACTGTCCCTGGCATTTGTACTTATCTCTGTTAAAGGCAGAACTACTCTACATTTACTGCTTTGGTACCTAGATACCATAGCAACAGAGGAACCAAAAAAAGAAAGAAAATAGGCCTTGAACATGTAAGGTCTTACTCCTGTGACTAGTCCTGACTCAGATAAGTAACCCCACTCACTGCGTGGAGTCTGTTGAATGAAATGATATTAAATCAGTTAAACAATGGTCAGTAGCAGTATTCATGTGAACAAGGGATTGGAGGTTCAGGTCTGTGGACTGTAAAACAGACTAGAAGTGTTCCTAAAGAAATAAAATGATACAAATGGAATGTTTGTCTTTTTGTCTTTGTAATGTATATATATACACATGTATTTTTTTCAAAATGCCATTTTCTTGGTGAAACATCATGAGGACTGCAAGTGGAGTAATTAAGGTGCAAAGATCATAACTTCATAGGCAATTATAAATAAGGATTAAAGGCTTGGTATTGTTTGTCTTGTGTACTCTCTCTACCTGTGTATTTGGTATTCAAGTACTACAGTATTAGGAGCTCAGAGTTTCTATGAGACATTCCCGTTTTTAGATTTATGTTTCATCCTGCTTCTTTAGTCTTTACACATGTAGAGTTTTCAATGATTCTGTAGAATGTATTATCAATTCCAACCATTAATCAATGTGTTGGTTTACTTTATGGACATTTTCTAAAATTTGTGCTATAACAGTTTACTGTTATATTATATGAAAGATATTTTTGAAGTGTACTTGTTACATGACAAGGAAACAAAAATAGAGATCCACTAATCCATTTGCTTCTCATTTTGAAGGGAAAAAGACCCGTTTAAACAATACTTTGTTTCATGATGCTTCACTGTTAAAACAAGAAAGAAGGCCAGCTCTGTGTGACAGAATATTTTAAAATATGTGTTGATTTTTTTTTTTGTATGTGTTAACATGTTAACTTTATGTCACTATTTCTTATTACTTTAGTGGGAAGAAATTAGTGGACTGGATGAAAATTATACTCCAATACGAACATACCAGGTATGCCAGGTCATGGAACCTAATCAAAACAACTGGCTTCGGACTAACTGGATTGCAAAAGGCAATGCGCAAAGGATTTTTGTAGAACTAAAATTCACTTTGAGGGATTGTAACAGTCTTCCTGGAGTACTGGGGACATGTAAAGAGACTTTTAACTTGTACTATTATGAAACAGACTACGACACTGGCAGGAATATCCGAGAAAATCTATATGTAAAAATAGACACTATTGCAGCAGATGAAAGTTTCACCCAAGGTGACCTTGGGGAGAGAAAAATGAAACTTAACACAGAAGTGAGAGAGATTGGACCTTTGTCCAAAAAAGGATTCTATCTTGCATTTCAGGATGTAGGGGCCTGCATTGCTTTGGTTTCTGTCAAAGTCTACTACAAGAAATGCTGGTCCATTATTGAGAATTTAGCTATTTTTCCTGATACAGTGACTGGTTCAGAGTTTTCCTCTCTAGTTGAGGTTCGAGGAACTTGTGTCAGCAGCGCTGAAGAGGAAGCTGAGAATTCTCCTAAGATGCACTGTAGTGCAGAAGGAGAATGGTTAGTGCCTATTGGAAAGTGTATCTGCAAGGCTGGATACCAGCAAAAAGGAGACACATGTGAACGTGAGTAAACACACAGATTTTTATAATCTCCTACATTATAGAGCATGTTTTTCAGTCTCATTTTTATTATTTTTGTACCAAAAATTGTTCATTTAATTCTAGTGCTTTGACCATCTGCATCTATAAATCCCACATTGGGTAATTTACATCAGTAAATATGTCCTTTCCTTTCAAGGATAGAAGACAACAATAGCATATTGTGTTCTCATATATAAACTATATAGGCAATTGACTATACAACATTTAATGTCCATGGAGGAGTTGTGTGTATGTAAATACAGTTGTAGAAATTACATTTTACACAAAAAACAGGTTAAAGATCACATTTCCCATAGTGCTTCATAGTACTTCTGAGAGCGTATTTTGTGCAGAAGACCATATGAGAATTCTTGTGTGAGAGAAATACCTATGCAGTTTGTTACTTTATATGCTTTGTGATGAAAAGTTATAAGAAAAATAAAACCAAGAGATAAGGCATTTGAGATGAATCATACATTTGAACCAAATTACATTATAAAGTTCTGACTTTTCATATTGTTGTAATACAAATGTAATATCTTTATTCTGGATGTTTCTTGTAAGTGTAATGCATCAAAATGCCATAGCCAGAGCATTTTTCAGTCAATACTTTTTCTGTATAAAGTTGCTCAAACCAAGACCTTAACAATAGGACCTTTGAGATGTCTATATATTATACTGGTCTAGTTAAGTTATTCAGAAATCCACAACATGGAGATCTCTTTTTTAATTTCTTTTTTAACAGAATCTGTCACAATTACTCCTAATAAATAGAATAGTACTTTTCTCTTACACAAATAGCCTCCATCATTTAAAGGAGTTGTAAGAAGGAACCTTTTTGAGTGAATATTGGTGATCAAATCTGGATGTTCTTGTTTACTATAGAGATCTGAGAACACCGGTTATTTTGCCTGGTGAGTTATACTTTCTCAACTGGAAGCTGATTTATCATCTGAGTTTGTTTGTTTGCTTGTTTTTTCTTTTAGCATATGGCAGAAATGTGCATGTGTGTTTGTAGCACCACAGGAAAAAAGTTAAAAAAATAAATGTGAAAGTGAGAAAACTTTAAAAATGAAATAATTATATGTATTTAAAGCCCAAATCCAGGTAAAAAAAAATATGACTTGTAGAAGGCGAAACCATATTATCACTGAATTTTTAAATGAGGGTTGTGCCTATATAAGAACCAAGAAAAAGCCTACTTTTGGGTTATGCTGACAGGAAGAGAAGAAAAAGCATCCCATAGTGTAACTTCAATTACTGGTATAAGGAAATGCATATGATGACCTTCTGTAGCAGCTTATAGTAGAAAATTTGGTACTATTTGAAGCGAGTGGATTTGATCTTTCCTTTCTAACACTATACCCATTTTCAGCACTGGGTGGAAGGGAGTGGGAAGGTTGGAGGGAGCAGAGAATTTCCTCATAACAGAGGGTGATCTCATTAAAATTGTAATGTGAAAACCTGCCCACACAGATTAGTTCAATACACTGTGTCTAGGCACAGTTAAAAATATTAATCACTCTGTTTCCATCATTGCACATTCTGATATTTCAAAAGGTTTTCCGACTTGTTTCTTAGCATCCTAGATAACTCACTTTTGATTATATGAAGTTTGAATAGGTTTGTAATTATGATACTAATTTTTTCTGACTTCTAGTAAAGGGGGTAGAGTATCCAGAAAAATAGAAGCAAGGGAAAAAATCAGTTTGGTAATTGGAATTCAAGTAAATTGTTTAATAAACAGGCTTCTTAATTTCTAGCCACAGTGATGTTGACAAAGGAGTTAATTGATAACTTGTACTTGAGTATAGCCTTGTGTTCATTTGCAAGAACACTTCCCATTTTTGGCTTGCTTCCAAAGCACTAGCTAAGAGAATATGCTACTCTGGAAGCAGTCCAGAAACTCGTTTATAGTATTTCTTCTCCTTTCTTTCAGCAATCCTGTTAAGAGTTTGAAAACAAACTTTGGCTCCAGATTGAGGCAACTTAATGTATTTGTGAGAAGGAAAAGATGGGAGTCAGCCACTTTCTGAATGAATGCTGTTTAGCAACTTGAAGTCAAAATCTTCTAGGTGATTTGGTAGCTCTATGTAATAGCTGCAGTCTGTGATACTTGTTAGGATTTTCTGAACTTGAGGACGTTAAGTATGATCAACTACGTAGTAACCGATAATACAGCCGACATGCCGATACAGTGACTTTGTGACAGATATTGAAAGAAATTTATCTGAACATTGACACTAATGCAACTGGCTATCTGTTACTGTCAAGCTGTGTAACAGAGCAAGTTGAAGTGAGTTTGTACGTGCCTCCTTAACCCAAAGCTTTTATGGTCCTTCGTAAAGGCTTAGCCCTGTGAAAACTCAGTATGTGACGTTCTCATTTGACTTCTTTGGAAATACTCATAGTAGTCATCATTGTATCTTTGGCCTTGTTCTGATGGATAGCTTTAGCTTTTCCAGGCTAAAGAGCCCTATAGCTCTCAGCCTGTCATCATAAGGTCTGTTTTCCTGCCTGCTGATCATGTGTGTGGCTCTTCTCTGGACTCTATCAAGCTTCTTCACATCCTTTTTGTATTGTGGGGCCCAAAACTGGATATAGTACTCCAGCTGTGGCCTCACCAAGGCCGAGTACAAGGGGAGAATGACATCCCAGGATTTTCTTGAGAAGCATCTATGGATGCAAGGCACAGCAATAAATTCTGGCTCTGTTTGAGCTAGGGCAGAGCAGCCCCTGGGCTTGCAGGGGCTTGGGGAGTAAGCATCGTGCTCCCAGTATCAGCATTGGGCAGCAAAGGGGCAGACTGGGGCAAAAGAGTGCTAACATGCAGGGCTAGGTGGCAGACAGCCTCTGTACTTCAGCACTTTCATGCCCTGGCCAGCCTCTTCCACCATCTACATGTGCGTTTCAGTGCACATAATTACCCCACCATAATGTATTATACTGCAGAGGAGTTAATTTACTTTCCCAAATACCAGCACATTTGCAGAAAGTGATGCTTTATTATAGAGTTAATTAGTCAGCTCTTCAATAAAATGTACTTGTAGATGCACCCACTAACTTCCAGTAACTCAGTGCTATTAAAAAAATAATTTATATAAGTTAAAAGTATGTAACCTCACTGCTACATATCCTTTGGTTCTCATCTTTTTAAGTTGGTTTAATATACATATATTAGTGTCATTGTTATTACTGATCTAAATTTCAGTAGTGCATAGAAGCCTATATGACCTCATCAGTCTTTTATGGTACTGCACAAACAGAATGTTGAAAAAGTATTTTCTACCCCAAAGTGTTTACAATTAGACTTTAAGGCAAAACATAACAGCTAGGTGGAACAAATAAATTGGAAGGACTGGGTAACAAGCTCATTTGAGCTTTCTGTTTCAGATTCTCAGCTTGTCACATACCTAACCATTACATCTGGTGTTACTGTGTGTAATACATAAGGTAATGTTGGGATTGGAAGGGTTAGTTTTGAGGGCTTACTTCTGAGTGCCACTCAACAAATTTTGAGCCCCTGAACCATGACAGACTGTACCTACTCCTGCAAATCCAATGAAATGTTAACACTACAAAGAACTCATTCCTTTAAGTCTCATTTTTGTGACATTCAGAGTATACTTTAACTAAACAAGGACTGCACTGGGGACAATATTGGAATTATTGCTATTGGAAGATAAAAAAAAAGGTCTTTGAAAAGTTGTAGTGTAATCCACTTTCCATATGTTTTGCATTAATTGAGGAGAAACTATACCCATTTGCTCCTGAACAGAAGTATGATATTTCAGAAGGTAGGAAGCACCTTTCAACTTGAATGAACTGAGAAATATGTATGGAAGAGAACTGGCACCAAGTCTGAGAATTCCAGCTTCTAGGGTAAGCCAAAGGGTACAGTGCACTGTTAACCATTTTATGATAGATTGCGTATAAGAAGTTACTTTGTTGTGCTTTTTTTATCCAGAAAAGAAAAAGATTAGACCACTTTATAGACTTTTTTGTCAGGTCAGTAAAAAGGATGCTATATATTTGATGTCTATGGTGCAACATGTTGCAAACTGCTACTGTTCCTATATAATTCTTGTAGTTCAAACTTCTTGTGATCGCTAATGTGACCTGATAGACAATCCAGCAGAGAAGTTTTGTTACATCTGACGTTTTGTCATATGGCATATTTTAGTTAAATGTTCAGGGTTATTCCATTTGTCCGCTCCATCTGAACTGAGCCAAACCCCTAACTTACTAATAGAAGAGCCATCTGAAGGAGTTTTGAAAATTTACTATTGTCAGAGGTGCACCAATACATTGGTTCAATATAGGATTGGCATTCATATAAAGAAAATTGGCTGCATCACAAATTGGCCCAATGCGGCCAATAATTTTGCTGATAAATGTCTGTGCAGCCACAGCACACACATAGGCAGCGAGGAGCACAGCCCAGCAGCTTGGAGAGCTATGTGCAACTGGTAAGTCTGTTGTGGTGGAAGGGGAGGGGGGAGGAAACGGGTGTGGGGAGGCAGATCAAGGCCCCCATGATGAGGGAGGGAGTAGGGCAGGGGTTGGTCAGGTGCTACCCAGCCAGGGCAGGGCAGGGTGCAGAACAGAGCTGCAGCTCATCTGGGGGGATAGAGGATGTGTGCCCCCAGATCTGCACAGGGTGGGGCGAGCGGGCTGCAGTTGTGGGTTGGAGCTGGGCCTGCACTGGTCTCAGTGGGTGGGTGGGAGGCGGCGATGCTAGGAGGGGGCCTAAAGGGATGTCTGCAGCCACCCCAAATTTTGCCCTAGCCCTGCCCAACCCCTTTCTCAGCAGCGCTGCTGCCTGCTTGGTGCAGCCCTGGCTCATCACTCATCTCTACCCATGCACCAGGAGGAGCTGGGGCTGTGCTGGGCAGGTGGTGGTGGCACTGGGAGGAGGGTCTATGGGTGGGGGTTTATGGCAAAATTTTGGGTGGCTGGAGTTCCTGCCCCACCCCCCACCATAGACCACTCCCAGTGCTGCCCCTGCTTGCCCCATGCCCAACTCCCGCCAAGAAGAGACCAGCATAGCCCCAACTCCAGCCCGCAGCCCCTTCTCTCCCTCCTCCTCTTCTACCACAACAGATTTAGCAGCTGGACACAGCTATATCAGAAATTAGATCAGTATCAGCCAATATGCCTCTTTCAGAATTGGGTATTGGTATTAGCCCCCAAAATTTCTATTAGTACACGCCTAGCTATTGTATTTTTTTATAAAAATAGGTTGTATTTGTCTCTAAATGTCTACCTCAAAAGTTGTGATCAAAGTCCACTTTGAAAAATTACATCCAGTCTGACTAAATTTCTTGCATTTTCATTTTGAGAATGTTCACCCACAGCACAATTTAGACAGAGTAAGTAGAATCAAAACCATCTTAAATGTCTCTGTTGTGGTTAAATGTAAAGTTCTGTACAAAATATAGCTGAACCCTGTACATCTTGCTCTGCTCTGTGGTGCAAGGTATGTATTTTAGGGTTAGGAGGAGGAACACTTGGTATGTGATCTACTCTGTACTCAGTTGTAATATGCATGGTTGCTCCCGAAGTTGATACTTGGAATGTTGTATGTACATGTGCTCCGTCTTCCCTTTTAATTGCAAGAGCAGGAAAGATCTTGATTTTTTTTCTTCCATTTCAGACCCTCACAGTTGGTGTTTATAGAGGGAGTTTGTGAATGTTTCTGGCTAAGTAGAGACATTCAGAGAGTCCAAGGTGGAATAGATCCAAGTTACACTGTTTTCTATAAGTGGTATAGTTTAGATAGGTAGCAAACAGTACAAACATTTGTCCTTTGGTTGGGGAAAACAAATCTTAGACTGGGGTCTGCCATTTTTAAACCAGTCTATATGTGCCAAAATTCTTTTATGGGTCTAGATCAGTTTTGGATGTCAAACTTCTGTTTTGTTATGGGTATAAACAAGTTTCTGATCACTCAGTAGAAGTGTAATGTTTGTAACTGGCCTCTTGCGTAAAAGCATCTTAATTGCTCTGAAGAGAAGGGGAGAAGGGTCTCTGTAACATTAGCACTTCTATAGATCATTCTAGTGTCTTTTAAGTGCTTCACTATTGTCTCAATCCTCCAGCCTTTATCCTGTTGTGAATAGGGAGGTGGGGAAAGTTTGATTTTATTTTGCTACCTTTCTCAGGCTCTCTTTTCTCCAATGCATACCTATATTCTTGTGTCCATTAAAGCTTAGTATCTTTAAAAGTATGTCAGCTTTGTTGCTGGGCATAGGTTTAAAAAAAATTTCCCCTGAAACTTAAGGGAAGGCTTAATTATTGAATAAATATAATTATTGTAAAAATAAATTAATAGATGCTTCAGGTTCACTTACTTTCTTGGTTAATTTCCCTATCTGCTTTCAAAGAGTTATTTTTTATGCACAATAGGTGCTATAAAAAAGTCAAAGTTTCACCAAACTCAAACCATCCATTGGGTTAGCAAGGTTAAGGAACATCCATTGCCAGAGGCAACAGCACAGAAAGGAATGATGTGTCCAGCATCAGTTAGATGTGTTTGACTCCCTATCCTGAATAGCAGGTTGGGTTTAAAGCTGAATTAATGGGGGGCAGCATTAAACACAAGTACGTACTTTGAACTCGTATTTCTAGAGCCATAGTAGGATGCCTTAGCTACTTTGCCATCATCTGCCAAATAGCAGGTACTATAGTCTTGTGCCGTTCATGTAGCTATATTCATATCCTTCAAGTAATTCTGTTCCTAATAGTGAAGACATGCAGTATATTTGCAGGCAGAACAAATACTAGCTGCTTTGTGTGTGGAAGCTAGGGTGAGAGATCTTTCTTAAGTACACTGCAATTAACTGTAGACAAAGCTAAAGGGTAGTCATTGACTGGAAGTTGGTCACGTGTTTAAGCCATTTAGATCCTCAAACCAATTCCATTGCTCTTTAATCTTGAGACTTACATTTTGGAATGTAAATATATTTATAGGAAAGAAACTGATAAACTGATAAACAGTTCTTCCCTGATTTGCCTGTAGAGATCTGAAGGAATGTGGAAGCTAAATGAAAAGAGCCTAAATGTGAACAGCAGTTAACACGATGTTGTAATGCAACACTTAGTTTACATTACAAAAAGTAGAAGGCAACAAAAGTTACATGTGCAAAATATTTATGTAAGTGGACTAGTTGCTTTAAGTACTTTTTTTGGATCCTGAAACTTGGACAGCTGTGTGAGATGAAATCATGTTCTCATTTTCCTCAAGCTGTCAGTTCATTTGTATAGATTATCTCAGGAGTTTTAAGAATACCTGTGTCTTCTTACCTGAGAAATACTGCAAGTTGTACTTTCTTTGGTCTTTATCTGGCCCTGCAGCTACTATCATATTTATTAGCACTTAGGACGATGGTGTGAAAATCAGTGATCAGGTCCTCACTTTAAACATTAATAATATGCACTCTCAATGTTTTCCTTCCATTCCACAACCCCTGTATTACAATAGTATTTTAGCTGATTAAAAACAATAAAATATTCATAGAATGTGGATAAGTATTCAATTAACCTGAAAATTTGGAACTATTCTCTTTCAAATTAATGTATCTGTAAAAGAAGCATTGCAGTTTTCTAAGTAGATTCACTTACTGAATTGTTTCATAAATTGGTCATAAATTGAGCGTGGTTATTTTACCTTTTATTTTTGTTCTGTAAATACTAGAACTCATGTTTTCTTAAATACACATTCTACAGCTACTTTATTAGAACTCAAAGAATTAAACAAAACTGAAAACTGGATTTGTTAATTGAATGCATGAATTCAAGAATGTTTCGTGAATATGCATTGTAATTCTAGTAATTGGAAAAAACTTCATCTTTGAAACTAAGTCTTTCTTGAGTGTTGTGATTAAGTCGTTTATCAAGCCAAAGAAACAGAATGGCCAACTCTTTAATTCAGTATTACTCATCATAAACTCTGTGAGCAGTGTCCTATTTGCAAGCTTTTGTTTACAAGACAGTGAACTTCCCAACACTTTTGGCCCTAGGCTTGTAAAATAATGGCAGAGACAACCATCAAGGTATTTCTAAGGTCTGTATTGTTTTTAGTGTTACACATTTACCAAAATTGTAATTCTCGTTGCAAACTCATTTAGCGCGCTCTGTCATCAAAACCAGATTCAGTCCATCAGATCAGTAAAATAATTTGGGGGCAAAGGGGGGGTGTACATTTCTGCTGCAGAGATTCTATCTGTCCTGTAGTTTATATCAGAAAGAAAGTATTCAGAATATCCAGGACCCCTTATTCAACTGCTTCTCCACAGATACATCTGTGCTTTGTGGGGTTTTTCTTGCAGTGCAGAGGAACAGTTTTTGACTGCTGAAACTGTGGTAGAAAATGTTGACTCCTGCATTGAAAAAGTAATGTATTGTTGGAATGTAACACAAATGTTTCTTTGTTAGAAGTATTCTTCAGTGGAGGTAACTGCTTATACTCTATGAGCAATAAGATAATTCAAACTAAAAACTTTAGGGGTTGGGCCTAATTGTATTCTAATGTAACAGTAGTGTAAATCAGAGCTAACAAAAGCAACAAATTGTGCAACTTGAGTAAGCAAGATCAAAATTCAACCCTGTTGCTATACCCTCCAGGGGCTCATCTGAAAGTATTTTATGCTATATGTGACATGGCTTAGGCATGTATAAGTAGCGCATGTGTGTTCTGACTTCTGGAGATGCCTCTTCCAGGCCCACAGGTGCAAGTTTGCCAGTGATCATAGAACAGATAGCTTTTACTTACTGTCAGTTAGTCAGTCCACCTGCTAGGGGAAATATGCCAGGATACACAAATGCAAAGCTCTCTAGAAAGCGTGCATCTTTATACATGTAACCATCCAAACATAAGCTAACACATGGATGCACGCAGCTAGCCTTTCTCTTGCCTATCACTGTATTACCATTCCAGTTCACTTTCCACATTCCTTGACTGTCTGCCTGATTTCCATATCATTCAGGCAGCTGTACCTTGATTGAGATGAGAGACTATGAGGTTTTAACACCTCCCAGTCCTCCCATGGTCTTCACCACATTCTCATTACATTCCTAAGGAGTGTCCAACGTCAAGCAGTCTCTAGGGGGCTTTCCTAACACGAACACTGTGTAAATAGAATACGCATATGGAGGTAAATATTTACGGGACCAAATTGTGGAGTCCTGGATTCAGCCTGTGGATATGGGACTTCAGTGGTATTTGACACCAGGGACTTCATCTGCAGGCACTTTTCCTGCATAGCCACAGGTAGACTCACTAGCTGCAAGGCTTATGCTGCTGTGGGGAGAAGTGCCTGCTGTGAATGCTTTCCCTGTGTAACTGTGGAGAAAAGCACTGGCTATGGGCAGGTACAAGCACCTACTTGCATCTGACCTGCGGTGGATTTTTCTGGCTTACAGCTGAAAATGTTTGCCTGCCACTGTGCTAGGTCATATAGAGCATATCTACATGTGATATTAATACGCTGCAGGCTTACTGCACAGTAAAATGTGCAGTTAGCCTTCCCTGGGAGAACATCTACACATGTGTCCCTTGGGAGCAAATTTATTTCAGATGGGAGAAGTTCAGTGCAGGACTACTTTTGTCATGCTCTGTCCCCCTACAGTCGCCAGGGGGAGCTCTAGGCTCCCCTGAGTGGCAGGCCTGAGCTGGCAGGGGGCACTGGGGTCATGCCTGGCTCCGAAGGGCAGGGGAGCAGGTTGTGGGGAGCTGTCTCATCTCAGAGGAAGCTGTTTTCCAGCCCCACCTATTGATCTGTTGATTCGAGCATGGGGCTGGGAACCAGGTGCTTGGGGAAGGGGACAGTTCTCCATCCCCCTGCTTCCTGGGCTGACTGGAAGCAATTTGCTCCTAGTCAGTTGTCTACATGTACACTACTGTGCAGTAGGTACTCTGTGGTTAATCTACCTGTATCTACAGGCAGTAGCCAACCATGTGTTAGATTAATGTACAGCATAGTAAATGTTGCACATATGTGGACTGTGACACTTCTAGTCTATTGTGCAGTAAAGTGTCTCATGTAGATGTGCCCATAGTGTCCTATTTGTACAACCATGTAGTTTTAAAAAAAATATTGCTTTCTGACTTGATTTTTGTCATGTATCTTTTTTTTAAAAAAGCTTCTTATGCAGTCCTTTCATCTGTTGTTGAATTTGAATGTATTTTGTAACTGGCTGATTAGTTATTGTAGAACATGGTCAGAAGCCCATTGATATTATATTAATGGTTATCTTTTTTGTTTACACCATTTTTGTAACATATTCAGGGACCTTATAAACATTTAATTAAAATTGTATGATCAGTCATTGGACATCGGATTTTTCAGGTTTCTGAAGGTCAACTTTTTTCCTGCTAAATTTTTAAATTTTGTCAAAAAATATTATTTAAATTACTGAAAAAGTTGGAACTGTTCTATTGGTTGTGAGTTATTGTTGTGAATTTGGCTTTTATGCAATAGTAATGAATGTTGATTTGTGTGCGGGGGTATGCTGCATTATGACAAAAATATTGTGATTCTTTATTTTTATGCTTTCTGTATGTGAAAAATAGACTTACCCAATGTACAGGTAGATGTAAAATATGATAAAGTACCATTTTTCCAGGAAGAAAAACCTTACACATTTTGGAATAACTTTGGTATCAAAAGAAAATGGGATAATTTTAACTGTCAGCATATCCCAACACTCCTTACTGTCACTTACTAATTAAGTCTGTCTGAGAATTCTACAGTGAGTTAATGTACAGCCTGCTGCTCAGAGGCCTAAAAGCATAATAGACTTAAAATCATAAGCAAGATACTTTGCCACCGTGGTCAGTTATGAATAGAAGATTACATACATGAACCCTGCTTTTCTGTTTCTCATTTTTGCCTCATCTTGGTTGCTTTTAATCTTCTAATTGCTGATTTTTGAAACAATATTCTTGGCCCTGTAGGGATTTTTGTCTGTCTTGATATGTCAATTTAAAACAAGTCGGTTTCTCTTTCTGCCTCACCAAAAAAAAAAACTTGTCAGTGAGATTGTTGGTGAATTATGATGAGCAATGAAGGAGAATGGAATGATGTTACACACTTTTTGGCTGTTTGTGAGAAGGGAGGAGGAGATTATGACATTTCTCCTATTTGATCGTTAGTTTAAGGATTTCCTGTCATATGTACAAAGTTGTATAGATACAGAATTGTCTGTTAGACGTGTACAAAATGCATATTCAGGAGTCTGAATGTTGTGCTCATATGACATGGCTGAGACAAGATTGGCTTGTTAGAAAATAAAACTGATATTTAGAGTGGTTCAAATTAAACAAATCTTTCAGTACAGATTTTTTTTCTTGCTACTCATACAGTGTAAGCTGAAAATACAATTCAAATTTCCTTGATTAAAATGCATTCAAAATTCCACCTTTTAAAAAGATTTATGCGTATTTAAACAAAGACAAGTGGATTCATTATTCATTAACATTCAGTAGATAACTGACTGCCAGTTGCCAGTCAAAATGGAGTCTAGAAGAATATTGACATTGATTGATGTACATGCTCAAAGATTATGCACAAACAGACTGGTCAGGTCATTTCAGCACATAAAAACACCGGAGCTTGGCTCAACAGACACAAAAAGATTCTTTGCCTAAGCTTTCCTTTCCTCTAAAGTGTCCCAGAGTATCTGCGATTCACTTGATTGATAAGGTAAACTGTAGTTTTCTAACACCATTGTCATCAATTAAGAAAAGTGTCTAGTTTGATTTGGTAAATAAGAGCAATGTGTATTCATGCTGCTTCTAGCTGTGAGTTCGCAGTATCTAGGGGGGAATCTTGTGGTTAATCATTCAGCGTGACACAATCTCTTTATTTTTGGATGTTGCTTTTAATTGTGTATTATATGCAGGCCTAAAGATTGGCTGTTACTAGGACAAACAAAGAAACATACTAGTCACACTTCAGAGATGGAAGAGTACAGATACTGATATTGCACCACACAATTTTATTTCACTGCAGCTTTGAGCCTGTCAAATGGTACAGAAATGAAATATATAACTCTAGTTTTGTAGAGTCCCTGACTTGTTTGGGATAATAATATGAAGAACCAGATTGTGGCAATGCCCCAAGACTGGGTAAAGGACATTTTGGTGTTTGTGCTGTGTTAAGTGTGTAGAGTCTTAACTACAATGTGCAGTTGGATTTCTGATTCTTATTTATTCCAATGGGGAGGTAATCTGTTCTAGTCTTATACCTGGCACACATTACTTCTACTCCATGCTAGCTTAGCTGTGTGCTGAGGAAATGGAGCTCAGGCTCTGTTCACTCTGTTGTGCTGCATACCCACACTCATGCAGGATTATGAGAAATGGTGTGATGGAGCCCCTGCACCATGACCTGTGATATGGGTGGCCCAAGTAGAGGAGTGTGACATCATGTTTCACCCTTTTACTTCTTGTAGATGACAGCTGTGCTTAGCTTGACTTGATACTGTGCAGTCCATTAAAAGAGCTAAATTATTATCTTATTCTCTTTCTTCATCTTAACATTTAGAGGATACTTGCAAATCGATCATATTGACAGACATTAGTTGTTAAAGGTTAAACAGAAGGTGGACTATTCATTAAGATGGCAAAAGGAAATCCCTTGTACTTGAATATTTCCAAACGATTATCGTGGGAAAAGAGCCTTAATGTACATCTCATAAGCATGTTATGAGTTGCATGCCCACATGGTTAGTCACATTCATTTGCGGGCCAAGACTCCATATGGAAGCCCTGTGCCTCCAACCTTATTCTGCGTCCCTACAATCAGAGAGGGTTGCTCTTCTGGGACCTCCTGTCTCACTGGGGTTTCCGTAGCATGTAGAGCAATTCAGTGGAAGTTACTGTAGTCAAACTTCACATCCACACTGCTGTCTTCACATTCACACCTTTCCAACTGCATGGCACTAAAATCTCCTGAAGCTTCCCTCAGGGTTGGGCAAAGTATACTACAGACACAGTATTCCCTACTTCTACATTGGGGCAAGGGATCACAAACATTTTATACTCAAGCTGCTTACTTTTCCCTTGGGAAAAAATCCATCTCCTTTTATTCATACAAATAATTAGTCCCATGGGCCTACATGTATGAATAAGAAGAATAGAGCTGGCTCCATGTCATAAGCATCTGTTCTTAACATACAGAACAAGGACCCAATCATACTGTCCTTTCTAATGCAAAACTCCCACTTCTAATTGGAGTTACTTTGAATATGAAAAATGCTGTTTTTCTTTTTAATGTAACATTCTCTGAAATGATCAAAAAGGTGACTACCAGCATTGTGAATTTTGGCAGAAAATCACATAAACGTAATACATTTCAGTTGTAGCATGTTGCATAAAATGAACATTGTAATTTCAAGGAAATATGTATGGCAATATTTCTAGCAATCACTTTAGATTTAGTCATGTATCCTTTTCCACAACAAAGCTGTATTAGATTAATGATTGTAGTCATATACAGATTTCCTTTTCACCGAGGAAGACTTTTTTTCCAAATACAGTTGGTTGGAAAATGAGTGTTTTTATTTGTGGAAAATTTTGACTAAAAATAAAATATTGAAATCGTTTGGTCAGAAATGCAGCCAAAATTCCTCCTGGAATTGTAGTTTGTAGGGTGCCTCATGGAGGGTGGGCCCGCAGACTACAATGGGGTATTCAGGTTTTTAGTTTTGTTTTCATTTGCCTTCCCCCTAACCACAAAGTAATCTTTACTACTTTATTATTACTACTTTATAAGTAATCTTTTAAAAAAAAATCATTAAAAATCAGTTTAAATGCAAAATGTTTTGATGGTTTTATTTTTAACTAATTAGGAATACATCACTGAAATAATTGATATTAGATCAATAGCAACCCAGAACTTTGGTTCTGATGAGGGGGTGCTCACTATAGCTAACAGTTTTTTGAGAACTTTTTTAGCTTGTGCAAGCTGCAAAAAACACCAGTGTGCCAGTAGGGCCCATGGATAGTGACAGGGTCTATCTTACAGTTGTTTGATCCCGGCTATCTACTAATGTTGGCCACAGCATAGTGGCATATATAGTGTTTCACATTTTCAGTTTTTACTGAATTTCACTGGTAAATTACTGGATTTTTAATTTAAGTTATTCATTTTTTACTGATTTACACACTTTTTTTCACTCTAGATCAGTAAAAAACTATCAGAGGGGCGGGCAGCTGCATGTGGAGTGGGGGACGAGGGTGCATGCTCCTAGATTTGCACATGGGGCAAGAACAGCATGTCACTGCTGACGTGGTCCAGTGGCAGCACTGGACTCTTCCCAGTGCTGGGGGCGGGTGGCAGCCTACTCTTGTTCCACGTGCAGATCTGGGGGCGTGCGCCCCCTCAGGAAGATCTCCCCAGCCCACAGCCCTCCCAGGGAGCATGTAGCACCAAGAGCCATGCTCCTCTGCCCCCACCACACACCCACTTACAGCTTCCCCCCGTTTACTCCCTGCTGCAGCCCCGGAAGTGTATGATGGGCTGTGCTGCGCCCCTCCCCATGCCCCTTCATTAGTCCCAGCCTTACTCCAGTCCTTCCCTCCCTCACCACCGAAAGAACATATTATTATTTTCCCTGATTTAACTGATGTTTTTTCTTTTCTTCCTTTTATCCCAATTTTAACTAGTTTTTTATGTTTGGAAGGTAAACCCTGAAAAATTCCCTGAAATTTTTTTGAAAATAAAAACTGAAAATGCGGAACACTATGCGTATAGTTTGTTACACTTCATTTGGCTGTGTGCCTCAAGAGGACTAGTCTTCCTGTGGCCATCTACACTAGTTGTAGGATCCTCTTATACTGTTATTGGATGCCTATACAAGTGCTTCAGGGCAAGGGTTAGGGGCAGGGGTGGCATTTTAATTAGAGCGGCTCTCAGGACTCCTGCAGGTTTTTTTTAAATGGTGGAGGTGCTTTAACAAAAGCTTATTTGATGAGTTTTTAGTAAAGTGAACTTTCATTTCATTACCATTTTGAAATGTGGAGTGCTGAATACACGAGACACTACAGCACGCTGAACCATTTTGATTAGTATGCTCGAGAAGATTCGATTACTCAAGTCTGTTCTGGCACGTTCTAATCCAAATACATTAGAGCACATATAAACGTGCCCAATATTATGACTAACAACAGATGAAGCAGAGTCCAGATAAGGAATAGGGTGTGAAAATTGTAGTGAGAGTTAGAGTGTTTCCATCCCATAGTCAGGCACATAAAAAGGATGCATTGGATCAGTCCAGTGATTTATTTATTATCCATTTATTATGTATTTCTTACTGTAGCCAACAGCAAATGCTTTGGAGCAGTGAATCTCAATGAGGGTGCTGTAAGATCTTCTTAAGGGTGCCTCAGGTTGCCACAGTGTTAATACTATTAAGCATGCAAACACGGTTTATAAGATAAACATAGGTGTTGAAACATTATGACTTGTTGGGTCTTTGAGTTCTCTGCCATGCAAGAACTGCTCTATTATTTTTCTGTAATAAAAAAAAAGGTGAAAACTAAGAACTGGCATTTTCAGAGGGGTGCCTCCAGTCTAAAAAGGCTGAGAACCAATGATTTAGAGGAATGTACAACAACCCAGGAATGAAGAGGAAAGGATTTTCCCCACTTCATTCCTGAAGTGTTCTGTTTAACTCTAGCCTATTTCTTGTACAGTTTTACAACATTTAATCACCATGGTAGCCAAATGTTGAAGGATTTAAATCTCTTTGGATTTTTTTTTAATTCTATGTCATGTGCCTGGGAATATTCTTATCTCTCTTTCTCATGACTCTTAAGTTGTGGCCTCACTTTATCATTTTTGTTAATTTTTTTCAGATTTCCAGAGGCTGGTTGTGTTGCATTAATTTTATCATTAAAACATCAGTTATGTTTATAGCCTTTCAACTTAATTTCAAGTCTCTTTAATATTCTAGTATAAGAATGTCATTATTGTTCCTGTGCACAAACAAGTATGACTATTGAAGTCCTAGAAAGTCCCTCATTTATTGGGAATGCTTATCAGCGAAATTCATTTATCTAGCTAGTGGGATAGGTTTGTTATCAAGACAAACTTTTTTTTTTATTATAGTAAAATTATAGCTGTTTGCTTCTCTGCTTAAAAGTTCTTTGATGTATGAAGGGGTTAAACTCTCCAGGCAAACAACATATCACTTTCCTTAAAATGCCATTGGGAAGCTGAGATAAATGGTAAAGCATTTTCGGTGTTGACATGATGTTCGCTTGTCCGATTGCATCCTTCCCAACAGACAGCAGAGAAGCAATTACAAAAAAAGACATCTGTGCCAAGGTTTGGCTAGCCAAAGAGGGCAAGCTCTTGTGTTTAAAAGGTATAGAATCCAATCGATGAAAATGTCTGGACCTGTTAGCACCAATAAAGCTGAAGGCCATTGGGAAGCCCAGAGAGGGTCTTTTGTTGTGGAGATAGAAAAGAGGCTGAAACTGTGACACTTGGGGAGGAATAGGGTCAGCTAGTACGATCATCCATCTTCCTCTGTGGCAGCTTTCTGTCAGTTGCTAACCCTGCTCAGCAGAGGATCTAAACCTCTATTGTTGACACCAGCCAATTCTCAGCCAAGTGTAAATGAAGTTAATATTCACTGACCTTATGCATAGCCAATGAAGGCCCTTGATGTCATTTTGGAAATAATGTTATCTGACACTTCAAAAAGCAAATGCTGGCAGGTTGTGCCTGTGAGTTGTGGGGTTTTTTGTTGTTGTTGTTTTTGGGTTTTTTTTGGCTAAATGAGTAAGGAAATGTATATTGTTTAGCCACCTCACATTTTTAACCGATTCCCATAATAACTATGTGCATGCTTTTTTTTAAACTTTAAATCAAACTGTGTTATATATTTTAAGGATCATTATATTCTGTGCACACAGCCTAAATAACCTGTAGTAAATGATCTAAGAGAGGTAGCTGACTTTATGGTAAGATGCATAGGAGTCAGTAAACAAACTGTATCTAATACACTAGTAGAAAATACATCAGACCTTTTCATAAAATCTACTTCTCTCGGGGGTGCTTTTTTAAAATCTGATGACTTACAATGTAGAACAGTGTTGATTTGCTGATTATTGCTTCATAATCAACACAACCACAAAAGTTTTTTTTTCTTTTTATGAGACATTAAAAGAAATTGTTTAAAGTCTCTTTGTCTTAGTAATGACTGTCATGACTGAGCTTGTTGATCTAATAGTATTTTAATTACAGAGTCAAGAAATATTCACTGATCCTGATTTACCAAATATACATTTGAGAGAAAAATGTCAGCAAAAGCTTTCACAGAGGGACTTATATTTCAGTAAAACACAAGCTAATAGTGGCCACAGGAGGCAATATGTAGATGCTGCTTTTTTGAATATGTGCTTGTGAGTGTTCATGATCATGCTGATGATAACTATGTATTTATATAGTGCTTTTTATCCAAATGGATCCCCAAACACCTCACAGACATTTACTAACTGAATGTATACACACACTCTGTGTTTAAATAAAAAAAAAAAAATCAGTTGGAGAACAACTACCATACATCTGGGATGAAGCACTACAACTGTTCTTGAAGTACAGAAATTCTGCATCATAGTCTATGACCCTAACTGAAGCAGGCATTTAAGCTTATGCATGGGCTTAAGTGAGTTCATAAATAGGGAAGCCTATCACAGGAAGTAAAGGCTAGCTTAATAGAAATGTTTACTGCCCCCCCCCTACAGCATTCCCTGGAAGTATGCCAGTTAACTACTGTCCTGTGTCAAGCAGGCTTACCTTACAGGGGCTTATGAGATCACAGCTTGTGGTAGCAAAGTATAGCTGCAGGATGAGTATCTATTATTAATCAAGTATGTCCAATTGTATTCACCAGCAAACTTCGTACAGCAGCTTTTACATCTGTGAACAGAAAGTAGCAGTAGATAACAGAATTATTTGTTAGTATGCCACCGTAATGGTCCTTTTTCAAACATTCAGAAGAATAGTTATGCTGTGATTTTCACTGTTCAGTGTATAATCCATAGCAGTTCCTTTAAGAAAGCAATCCAAAGCCCTGGTGCTTCTGACAAAGAAGGGGTTAATGGCTGAACTGAGAATGCTATAATCTCAGGAGTTGCTCGTAGGTGATTATCTGACATGCTGGCTATTATGAATTACCAGAAAAGATCTGCATCTAATTGACATCACTCAGATTTGATCTGAAAATAAACAGTCCTAGACTTTTTGGAAGCTATTTTATTGATTGTGTTTGCCCCATCAGTTTTGTTTATTTGTACTTATTAAAGACATGAACATGCTTCCTGTAATAACAGATTTGCTTCGACAGCAGTTGATCAGTTAGAAGTTTCACTGTATAGCTTTTGCTTGATATTGACTTAAATCAGATGGGGAGTTTCAAAAGAAAATGAGTGCAACCATGTTCCTGGACTATATTTTATGAAATCCCCAACTGAGTTTTGTTTAAAATATAAACTGTGTTTCATTTGCTTTTTTCTATTCATCTGCTGACCAAGATGCATGCAGACTCTTTCATGGTTCAGACAAATAGAAGGTCCCTTTTCACTTAATAGAAAATCAGTTTGTACAGGTAAATTAATTAGAACAGGGTAGTTTCATTCTCGGTGATAGTTTCTATCTGAAAATATTTCTCAAGTTGCTTGGAGAAACTAGAGAATGACTGCTGTGTGCATTAGGGGCCTGACACATGATGGCTCAAGTCAATGGGGCATTTCAGTAGTGCTTTTGTTTTTGTTTTTTGGGTTTTTTTGTCAATACCAGGGATCCTGGTTTTCTCTGTTAAAAAATCCAAAATCCCCTGATAAAAAAACTAAAATGCTTTGATTATAACCCTCAAAATCTGTGTTTTTCCACAATTAAAAATGAAATGCCACTCTTAAGTATCAGTTGAACACAATGTTTTATTTATATAGTTACAGTTTTAAAGCAATTTGGAAGCTTACCAGTGCCTCACTTATTATAATAAAATAAATTCTAAATACTTCAATATTTTGGTTTTTGATTATGTTTTTTTTATTATGGAAAATCAGAGCTCCTCCTATCCCCTTCACTCACCAGGATGTGGGTCCAGCTGTGGCTGTCACCCCTGCTTTATGGTGCTGAACAGCCCAGCATGACCTGCAGGCAGAGCCAGCCTTATGGGTGGGCAGTGATGGCAACTGCCCAGGGCACTGAGGTGGAGAGGGAGGGAGAGACATTATGGTGCCCCAGAGCAGTGCCCTATTTCAGCTTGGGTAGGGGCAGAGCAAGCAGGGGTGCTTTTCATTCCCGACCGGCAGCCACCAGCCATGCCGGAGGGGCCCTCCAGCTTGCCCCTTGCCCAGGCCGTAGCCCCCTAGTGTGTGGGGCAGTGGAGAGGGGAGGTGGGGACTTCCTGAGCTTGGAATTTGCTCCCATAGTGCAGAGCTGGTCCAGACTTGCTAGAGCTTGGCCTCTGGTGATCCAGAATGGCCCTGCACCATTGGGGCTGTATACCAAGCTCTGCTATGCCTGGACCACCCCTTTGCCATTGAGGGCTTCACCGATGGCGCAGGGTCAGTTTGGGCTTGCCAGAGCTTGGCCCCTGGTGGTCCAGACCAGCTCTGCACCAGTGCAGGGTGGTGCGGGACCTGCATGGCTGCCTGCCCCCCATGCTTGTTAGAGTGCTGCTGCTGTGGAACAGGGTGGGGGAGGGTGTTGGGGACCCTGAGGAACTGCCGCCGGCATTGGAGCTGCTTCTGCAGGGCATCTTTGTGTCCTTTGTGCTGTCCTCTGCTCTGCACAGAGCAGGGGGCTGTGAGTTGGGAATGAAGGGCACCTCTGGCTTACTATCTTTTCTGGCCCCACCTGAGATGAGGCAGAGCCCTGAGTGGTGGCTGTTGCTGCCTACCCATAAGGCCAGTTCTGTCTGCAGGGCTGGTGGTGGCAGAGCAGGGTGGCACAGGTCATGCTGGCAGGCCTGGGAGGGCTGTGGCTTCAGAGTGAGGCGTACCTCACTCAGGACTCATATCAGGACTTTTCAGTGCCACAAGGCAGAAGGGGCAGCTGTAGCAGGACCTATGTCCTGGTGAGTGAAGGGGTTGCAGATGTGGGGCTGCAGAAAGGTAGGAGGACACAACAGCACCAACAATGTCTCCCACTGTGCTTTCCTGCCTCTGCCCCTGGGCCCTGGCCTCACCTCCTTTCCATCTGTGAGTGGTGGCTTAGGCCAGGCTACAGCTCGTGCCTTAATGCAGCACAGAACTCTTGGCAGGGGCAGGTGCCCCTCCTGTGTCCCCCAACATGTCACCAATGCAATCACGCATTGCTTATGCCCTTCCCCGCCATTCCCAACTGACCTGCTGGCAGCTGCGGGAACTGCTCCCACCACCCTGCCTGGCTGTATTGCTGGCTGTTTTCCTCCTTTAAAGAGGAAAATCTGCATTTTTGTGTGAGAAACAGAAAATCCAGATCCTTGATCATGACATAACTTCAAATTACCATGCACAAGACTTAGCAAAGGATTTGTTTCTTGTATTGGCAAGATCCAGTATTGATTACATTCTGGTTATATTCTGATCTTAGCTATATTTCTGTGGATCTATAATTTCCTGGCTCGGCTTTGATGTCCTTTTTCTTTGTCAGAAAAAGGTGTGGAAAGCCAAAAACCAGACAACCAATCTTTTCAGTGTCATTTTCTATCAAATGACTAGAAATTGGAATATGATATTTTGTTTCATATTTCCAGTGTGAGATTTGTTTCTTTTTGAGAGAGAAACTTTAATTTAGTCACGGGCAGATGGATTCATGTCCTCCTTTCGCTATTGAATAGTGGTCCTATTTTAGTTGAAAGTTTGCAGAATGTTAGTTTACAGTGGGCAGGGAACTGAACAAGTGATCCAAAAATAATGTAAATTGAAAGTGTTTGGTTTAATGTATTCTGTTTGGTTTTTCACTGTTAAAAAAAAAAAAGCAAAAGATAGGTCTTTGTACTAAATGTCAGTGGAAGATTCTCTAGGCCAATAGTAATCTTGCTTGATGAGTACTGTGGGTATGTGAAGTTGTTGTCTGAAGGGAGAGATAAGCCTGGCAGTACCAACAGCTGGTTTAACATTGCCACTCTGTCCAGCTGTTCCTGTGGAGAAAGCCAGGCAAAAGAGCATGCAGGGATGGGGAATATAATGCTCTCATTGGGTGCTAGGATGATTTTACTCTTGATTAATCTAATTTGTAGGGGGTAAGGACTTCAGAGGCAGGTTTTGGCCCATTTCTATTATTCAGAATAATGGGTAATTTTCACCTTCTACCTTTGGGTCTCTGTAGAAATAGTCAGTATGGATCAGGGTTCATTTTGTATTGCACTGTCAGCATAGCTGTGATTTTCTTTGACAGTTACATCAGTGTGGATGAGGAAAAAGGAACTGGGCATGAAAAAGTGCTTTGTTCTTTGGAGTTCTGTAGATTTAGAAGCTGCATTATATCTGCAAACAAATACAATTGTAAATAATAAACATAAAAACACTAAAAATGTAATATTGCAGAACAAATTAAAAACTTGAAAGAACAGACAGAATATATTTATGGTGAGTAGCATACCTTATTCAACAAAAAACAGATTTATATTATCATAAACATATCTCTCTCATTGTTCCACAAGATCAAAAAGCAGGACAGCAGCAATGTGTTCTGTGCTTCCAGAAACATGTTTCTGGCAATCTCAGTGGTTCCTGAGGCTGTTTGGTGGTCCCAATCCCAGGACCACACTAGGTTGGTGGTCTAGCTTTGCTTGCTTTGAGGGTCATACCCCCAGAAATCTCTAGGGCAGGTCTCTTGAAGCAGGAAACTCAAACTTTCCCTGCTTCGAGAGTTGTGAAATGGAGATGGCTGGGGTTTATGGAAGTGGGGAAAGCTGGGCAGGCACTCTGGGGACTTTAAGGGGCCTGATCCTCTGCAGGAATTCCTGGGACATGCAGGACCAGGTTCCTTAAGACCCAGGAGCACCTGGCCGGGGTGGCAGGTGAGTGCAGATAGCTCTAGGCGGCTTTTGCTGTCCTGCCAAAAAGTAAATAGAAGTCTATCACAATAAAATGGCACAATTTATTACCATTTGTTGCCACCATGCTGTGGCTGCAACAATATTTATGGTCATCTATTTGCTGTCAATTTATGCTGCCATAAAAATGTATATGGTGGCACAAAGGCTAAGTCTGTTTTTGCTCTAAGTGAAGCGCTATTCAAAGTACTGAAAAGGGTCTGGCATGATCCACTCTCCCTCAGAATAAGAGGAGATCAAGAGTGCAATAGTGTTGTGTCTCAGAGAAAATTGTTGCTCACAGTTCAGTTCCTGATCTACCTCCATGGCAGGTATAGTCCCCTTGTTCTACCAGTCCAGGTCCCCATAACTGAATATTTAAAGATCAAGAATTGGTGGCTTTGGACAGCAATAAATGATTAATAAATAGTGACATTTCTAAATTTGGATTTTTTACCTGTATTTTTAAAATATTTCCATAACTTAAAGCATAATTACAAATGTTCAAATCTCAAGTCAAGCCTCTATATTGTGGTGACTAGCTTAAACCCCATGATTTAAAAAAAAAAATCTTTTTATTTGTCCTTTTACTTGCTGTCTTGGTTCTTAACTTTTAGAAAGCCGTCTGATCACATTTTCAGGTAGATTATCTCAAGATCATATGACTCCAAGAACTGGACTTTATGGGGAGCACCAAGCAGTGAGATCACTGTTGAAATCATAACTTAAAATATATTTTAATTCTGAAAATCTCAAGTATAAATGGAATGTTCTTACTGAATGAAGAGCTCCCATTTTTATATTCAGCTCATTGTCTTTTCCTTTGGTTTTTTTTTTTATCTGTAGAGCCAACACACCTTAGAATACTCATTTTATTCTCTCTATTACATTTGATCTGTCACTAACCAGAATTATTTACTGACTTCCATTAGTTTATATCTATGCAAACCCATTGAAGGAAATATGTTGTGGAGCTCTCAATGAATCCAGTGTGGGTGCACAGATATAATTGAGGGCATGGTTTAGCTAACAGGAACTTCTTTACTACTGATGTCACATAACATAGAAATCAGTTTCACTTTCAGAGTTCAGTAGTCCAGGTTGAGTTTGCATGGCCACCCTACAAACCCTTAACCATACCACCTTTTACTTGCAAACTGAGCACATTTGACACCATAGTTATTGAGAAACTGTAGACTTGGAGCTTCCTCATCACACTTTTTGAGGGTCTTTTAGAGTAAAACCAGTGTGCGATGAATATGCCTGTGAATAATTTCCTGTTCAGTATATTATCATCTGAATCCTACAAGTGCCTTCAGGGTGAGCATGAGAAAGCTTGATGTTTGCATTCCAGTGCTCATGTAGTTGTGCAATATTTTTCTGAACTGATCATTTACTTCTGCTTGTATACACAGATCACGCCCTAAAAATTTTGAACTTTTTTTTGTTTTTAGTTCTTCTAACATCCAGTCCTATTTGAATTGTCAACCTCATCATTGTACTGTCTGCTGTGCCTATATTGGTGACATCCCATCACTCAGTAAATTTTATTGGGACAGTAGTTGGCCTAGAGGAAAATTAATTTCTAATCCTATAACTTCATTGACCATGATGTATCAAGTGCCTCTCTTTATGCTAGGTCCCATTTTGACTGACTCAGAAAAGTCCGCTGTTGCCAGATTTTAGCATTTTATCATGAGTTTTGTGATACTTGATGGTTTATGCCCCCCTCTTCCTCTTTCCCCAAGCTTCAGTTCCTAGATTATAATCATCAACTTTCATGTCTTCTTTTTTTTAAAGTAAAGTGTCTGGATTTCATGTTTATTGAGAAATACTAGAAAATGTGAATCCAGCATGCCTTCAAGTCTCAAACACCAGAAAACAAAAAAAAGAACTCCATGTTTACTGAAAAATCTCATAATTTTTTGGCAGGGTGATCTGACTCATTTATTTTTAATTCTTATGACTTTCAGTACTGAATATTTCCTCTTATCCTTCCTTTGTATAGCTTTCTTTAGCTTGCTAGTGTCTATCTGGATCCTTTTGCTGAACATGAGCTCTTGGGATTGGATACCCACTGCACCAATTCCTTTGATTTCAACACAATGGTTGTGTCTACATGAAACGTTTACTGCAGACTGACTAATTAGCTCCACAGTAAACTTGTCAGCATTTACATGTGTGCCCCTATTTGTGTGCAGTACACTAATAAACTCTGCAGCAGGGTAGTACTTGTAAAGTACTGCCCTACTATGGAGTTTTTTCAATTGCAGCAGTGCATGTGTAGACACTGACAAGGCTGGCTGGGGCACAAGGGTGCTTCAGTGTTGGAGGGTCTCTGCTGGCTAGCCTTATACTGAAGAAGCTTTGTGCTCCAGCCAGCCCCTGTGCAGGATACTGAGCCTGGTCGGAGCAACTTGGGCTGATAGGCTAACCCTCCATATCCCCTTGCCAGCTCCGTTTTTGTTATCTGTGAGTTTCCAAAAGGAATTCTCCTAGCTTGGAGGCAGAAGTAATTCTTTTTGGATGGAGAAAAGAAAGCAGCTTTCGTTTCATGTGGACTGTCCTCTTTTTGGTTGTAGTCCTTACCTTATTTCAGAGGTGGAGGTGATTCCTTGGAAAGGGAAGAAATGATTTTTATTAATAACAAATAATGCATTTTATTTTTGCTCTCAGTAAGAGCATCAGAACTATCTGCACGGAACTATCCCCTTAAACTCATTAAAAACACAGAATAGGTTATTGTCATCACAATATGCTAATGGCATGCAGAACTATTAGTATTTGGCTATTGTACATTTGCAATAAGTGCATTGCTAGGTCAGCACATATGTTACTTTTCTGTGATAAATGAACAATATTAACATATGAGGGCAAGAACATCTTAAAAATAGTAGGTCAACTTTTTATTTTACATTTCAGTTATTTTTCTTCTGTTACTAAAACAATATGGTAAGTGTTAATTACAGGTTATATTGTGGAAACGTGTTTAATAGTAAATATTTTTATTTTTAATCTGAAAAAAGTGAAATATCTTTTCCAAATATGCAAAATGGAATTTTATATTTTATATATATATAATAAGGTTTTACCTCTCTTCTGATCATACATCCTTTAATCCAGTTTCCTGGGCTTCTGAGGTTACAGGCTTAATATAGTCTGCTCAGCACAGTGCAAATAGTATTCAAATAAAGGTTCAGAGCAAGGCAGAGCGATTTGTAACTAAAGAATAAGCAAATAAGCTTTACATTTATTTGGAATGGCCCCATTTAATTTAGAAATTAAGAGAGCTCATTGTTAAAATTACAGGAGTTGTAGAAAAATGTCACTTTAAAGATAGTAAAGTTTTCCACAGAAGCTCTGAAAAACAATCTGCAATCTGTTCCCATACACAGTGGAAAAGGGCATATATTTCTGCTTCTTTGTTTTATTTTGGGTGGTGGGTTCGCTTATGTTCTTAAATAAATTCAAGAAGAAACATGAAATCCAGACAAAATCCAAAGAACAAACAGAAAAAAAACCCACTGTCCACTTGATTCAGTTTCCAAATATTTTTAAGAAAACTTGATCTTTGCTCAGATCTCGATTGATTGTCTTCTTACCCAAAGTTAAATGGTCAAATCTTGTCCCTGGTAAACTTAATGGCAGAAGTCCTACTGATTTCAGTGAGGTTAGGATTTGACTTCACTACCACATAATCATCTCTATGACAATTAATTGTGATGTCACAGATGGTTTGCAATAGCAGGTAAGACACAGTAAGTAGAGATGAATTTCTAAATAATATATAGGACCTGTTCTATAAATACGTGTTTCTTACAGGAAAATAAAAATCAATGATATGTAAATAGAAAGTTTTTCACAGATTTCCAAAATGAGTCAATAACTCATTATTATGTAAAGGAATATTATATAACACTATAATGAAAAACAAAACAAAAAAAATTATCAACTTATGCCATATGTTGAAAAGTTTTTTGTTTTTTTTTTAAGTGTTTCATAGTCACAGGAGAAGTGACCTTAATAAGAGATATGGCTTTGCTTTGCATCAATGCAGAAGGTTACCCATTGTAAAGGGTGGATTTGTGAATGAAACATTTGTTTTCAGCTTCCTCATAATGTTGAGTATGGTTGAGCCTGTTGGCTCTGTTGGAATAATGTGCTGGTTTTCTAAGGATAAAGAAAATGTTATCCCCTTTTCCCCTTTTAAGTTTTCGATTTGGTGGTTCCTTAGATTTCACAGTACCTGTCTGGTTTTAGCAGCTCTGATTTCAGTCTATCGTTTTCCGTAGCTGAAGTGTAAAAACTGATATGCTCTCCTCCTTGAAGGAGAATATTCAAGAAATGCAATCCTAGTGAGAGGGCTGTTTCCAGCAGCAGGGATCCTTTCTTCCTGTCATTTTCTTAATTCGGTCTCTTTTTCAAATCTTTATCAGCACTTGTCCTTTTAAGGAAACAGATTAAAATGTCTAGGGGTAAATGGAGGATTGATTTGGTGTGAACATAGAGTGTCTGTGCTTTTACAATGCATGCAGTTACGAACAAGGGCACCACATGTTTTAACACTCCTATTGGCTCTGTGTAAGATCAGTTTGCCTTGCTTGTTCTTTTGCTTTTACCGGTGTTGCTTCTAGTTCTGCCCTGTACACTTGAGAGTTAAAAAGATTGTTTTGAGAAAAAACAAAAACAAACTGTTATTTTGAGGGGAGAAGACAGTTGTTTGTTAAAACATACAGGTGTTGGCTAATTTTATCTATGTTATGAACAGTGATAAAGTATACAAACGTTAAAGACTAGGGCCAGATGGTTTATTCAAGATGAATAACATTTATTTCTAAAGGTTATTTATTGCTGAATGCTCTACCTTCAAGTGTTCCAGTGGCAGCATTTTTAGAAGTTAGAGATAAAAACAGTAGATATACATTCCCTCTCTGTTTCTCTCTCTCTCTCTTTTCTCATTTGATTTCAGTGTACTGATGAGTCGTATAGACATCGAGATTTATATGAGTCTAATAAATAGTTGGAACAGAGAGTTCTAGGGATGGTTGTCAAGGTTCCTTGGGTGAATTTGATATCTTTTATTAGAGGAACCCAAATAGTTGTAGAATATTTATTAAGCAAGCTTTCGGTTTCAAAAACCCTTCAGGATGGTTGTAGTACTTGCTGGAATTCTGTTTCTCCTGCCTTTGGTTGACATTGTGACTCTGAGTGTTGCAGATGCTGTAAGTTAAAAGATGGTAAGAAGCCTGATTTAAAATTTGTATCTTACTCACAGGCAGACAAGGTTCCTTGGGTGAATTTGATATCTTTTATTAGACCAACATAAAAAGTTGGAAATCAATTTTTAAGCAAGCTTTCAGGTTCAAAAACCTTTTGTCAGGCTAAGGAGGTTTCTGCAGTTGGTGTATGCTCTTCCTGGATGGAATGAAAAGTAAAGCCTACACCCCAGACAGGAACAGTACTTTCAGTGCACAATATTTCTCAGTGGAAATTTCCTGAATAAGTAAGTAGCAGTGTCCATCAATCAGAAAGCGATTTGGAGAAAATAATACATGAGCATCAATTTTAGAATATGGTTAGAGAGTTTCAAGCATCAGTTTTCAACTCAGAGGATTCCTTTCCATCAGTGATCAATGTCGAGTGGACAGGAGTAGATGAGTCTCATTGATTCACATGGGAGGACTGTCTCAAGCACAATCTGTAAATGCTGATGGCACTAGTGCTGACACAACAGATGCTGTGAAAGCCGCCACCTCTTTCTCTTGTTGATACCTCTTAGAAATTCGTAGAGGAACATCACAAGGACTTTTACAGTTGCTTTTGACTACAGAAGGAAAAAAGAAACCCTAAAGCCTGTTCCTGTGAGGTGTCAATTGCTTCTCTGATGCTGCTGGGAGCACTTATCTAACATGATTGGCAGTTGAAGGCACTCAGTCTTTTGAGGATCATAATAAACAGGTAGAGTGTAGAGAAGTATCTGACACACTTAAAATGTTTCATGATTTTGTGTGTCCACATAGTGCCTGGAAGCTGCCATTTTTATGGTAACCCCAGAAACAAACATTTAATGATGACATGCAACTGTGGCAGCTAGGCACATAGGGCATTATTTGTACTTAAAAACACAGGAGGGTAGAAGGGAATTCCCAGTGCTCTGGATAGACAAGTCCGATGATTACATGAAAACAGACCAACTCCTGCCCCCCCTCCCCGCCCCGCAACCCAAAAAACCAAAACAAAACCCAAACCCCAAACAAAACAAAACAAAAAACAAATGAAGTAAACACCACATCCCCTTCTGTTCTCCTACTCCCCTCTAAATCTAGTGAAAGAGATATGTAAATCCACTGATGTTTCTTGCCTTGTGCCTTGTTACATTCATGTCCTAAAGAGAAAATAATCCAGCTACTTCCTGCTTTATTGTTTCATAGTTATTTTTTTAACTATATTCATAGCATTTAAAAGGAACACATTAACATTTATAGTTACCTTTTCTTTTTATGAACTAATTAGAAAGTATTTTTATTCATATTAAGTAGTACAAGCTTCTTTTCTGAGTTTCTATTTATTTTACTGAAGAAAAATTACTGTTTATTACAGTAATGCTTATAGGACTTGTCTGTGCATAACGGTTAAGAAATGCCTCGGCACAGCTTGTGTTGAGCACATTATGAGCATGGGAGCAGGGAGTTTCCCTTGTAGCACAGGAAAAGTTTCGGTGCACGGTCAGAGCCCGCCAAAACCTTGCAGCTGCACCAGTGAGTGCATGCTTGCGATTGGCTTATGTTAAATTATGCATATGTGTTGGTCAGCGATTGGCTAGCAGACCGAATAAGAGGCTTGGGCGATGCCCGCCCAAACCGGAGGAGAGCTGGGACACGCATGAGGAAAGATCCATGTGCGTTTCCAAGCCACGAATGAGGCCTGATCAACTGACAACGACTCCCCGCTGGATTCATCTGATGCCCCATGCCCTGCGTGAGTGTGAGCTTTTGTGTGCCTGAGTTCCTGTTTGAGTTTGTAACTTCAAGGAACGTGCCTACAGCCTAAGGACTGTAAGTAAAGTTTTTTTTTACTTCAAACAACCCGCGTGTCTAGTGCTCTAATTCCACACTCTATCAGCGGCCCCATTCCGCCAGTGTTTCTTGGCCCCCACAGGACGCAACCCATTCTGTAGCCTTGTTGTGCTAGGAATTACCACTATCCACCCCAGAATGGATATGCTCACACTCTGTATAAGACAAAAGGGGAAAGGAAACGTAAATTGCAAGACACAATGACTTGTTTGAGGTCATACAGCCAGTCAGTGGCAGAACAGGGATAAGAACCCAGGTTTGAGTTTCTAGTCTGTTGCCCTACCCTTTAGACTATGTTGCTTCTAAATCAATTCATATAGCTACAGCAGATTGCTACCACTGTGAAATTGCTAAATATCTATAGTAGTTAGCACTGGCATCTTGAAAGAAAATCTGGCTTGGATTTGTAATGTTCTCTCACATACTTTACTGTTCAGCACAGAAAGAAGCACAGCTCATATAAGTAATTTGTCCAAAGAAGTACTTGGACAAAGTAAATATAAAATAATAACATGATAAAAATAATAATAAAAAGATAAAAATAAAATAAGAAATGTCAGTCAAAGCTCCACCTATAATGGAGATATTTTGCTGTATCCAACATTCAAGAAGTTGTTTTTGCTTTTATTTCACTAGTGGCACAAATGGGTGAGTTTGTAATGGAAAATTTGTTCCTTATCTATCTATCTATCTAGATGCAGTTTCACAGAAAGGTCTGTGCTTGTACTCCTTTGTGTTCTGCGACACTTGGACCATGTCTATGCTGCCTCCATGCTGAGCTGTGGCATACAAGTTATTTTTTTATGACTATCCCCAAGAACAAGCTGCCACTCCCTCTCTGTGCACACTCAAGCCTAGCAGTTTGGCATAGAAGGGTCTTCCCAGTGCTGCTTTCAGCCTTTCTGTCTGTTTCATCATTCAAGTTAATGAAGAATATATTTTTCTTTTATTCATAAAGTTTCTTTCCCCCTATTTCTTTAACATAACTTAAAAATGTGTAAAATTAATAACACCTCCTGAATGTTAAAGTTAAAACTGTAGGTGGTGAATGGCATGTGTGACCTTTGTTAGAACAGTGGCTGCCTATAAGTTCATCAGGGGGCACAGAAGGGAATTGGTGAGTATTTATTCACCAAGGCGCCCCTGTGGGTTACAAGAAATAATGGCCACAAGCTAGCAGAGAGCAGATTTAGATTGGACATGAGGAAGAACTTCTTCACAGTTAGAGTGGCCAAGGTCTGGAACAGGCTCCCAAGGGAGGTGGTGCTCTTCCCTACCTTGGGGGTCTTCAGGAGGAGGTTGGATAAGCATCTAGCTGGGGTCATCTAGACCCAGCACTCTTTCCTGCCTATGCAGGGAGTCGGACCCAATGATCTATTGAGGTCCCTTCCGACCCTAACATCTATGAATCTATGAGTGAAATAATGAACAGGAGTCATGCCTGTTGCTAGATCAGGAATCATGACATTTGCATATGCACAGAGTTATGCTTGTCTGGTCTTTATCAGAATATATAGATCCAAACTTACTCCTTTCCTAAAGCTTGTCTTTATTATTAAATTCAAGCCAATAACAAAACATAAAGAGAACCAACATAACCACTGGATTTATTTAATTCTCTGAGTTTTGCTGTGACTGGCACTTACCTTTGTATCTATCTTCTGTTTTTATTCCGTGCCCCACCCAAAAGAGAAATTCTCAGTTCTTCCTATCTTGCCAGGTTTTTTGGATCTCCTTGTCAGCATAATTCAAGAGCAATTCCCTCAAATCAATATAGACTTTCCTCAATTGAGCCAAAGGTGATAGAGTGCCTAGAAACATAAATTACTGTCTTTTATAATCTGTTGCTTTGGTGCATAGCATTCCAGAGAGGACTGATAATTTATTCTTACTTGTTGGTGGGCATAAATAAAAATGATATCATCTTAATTTGTAGGAGGGACAATTGATATGAAGTTTTAGGAAAATATAACATTAATTAGACAATGGGACAGGTTTCCGGAGGGGTTGTAGAAACATTGCTGCAGAGGTCAAGTCTAGATAAGACCCGTACACACAAATGTTAGGCATTTCTAAACTGTAGAACAGTGTTCCTGAATTCTGCAACATTGCTGTGAAGATTTTATAGCAGTTTCAGTTGAAGTAAGAGAGAGTGGCTGTATTTTATTTTCATATTTAATTAACTTACAATCAGTACAGCATTCTCCAGGTTACTTATTTTTCACTTTAGCTCATGTGAAAAGTCCTACTGATGACAAGGTATGTTGATACTTGCAGAATTAGGTCCTTCCTTTGTGCTTCTGGAGGTATCAGGTGAATTTTGTATATCTTTAGTATCTTACACCATGTTAGAGCTAGCCAAAGTTATTGTTTTACTTGGCAGAATTATCAACCATTATAACACAAATTTATATCCTGAAACTTGAACACAGTTTCCAGGTTGATCCATTTGTGGACTGTATTGGATAATGGTAGCGAAGGTAAACACAAAGGGGCTTTGTGAATTGAACAGGGGAATTAATGACTAGACAGTGGAGCTGGCAGGCTTTTCAGTGCAGAATGTGGTGGTGGGATCTTAATTAGGGATTCCCAGAATGCCAGCAGTGCTGTGCTTAATCCTTATTGTGGCCCCATGGACATAATGGCAGAGATCCCAATATGTGGTTGTTGCATCTGTGAATTCAGTGATGTCATGTGCAAGTATGTCCCAAAAGTAAAAATAAAAAAATTCTAAATGTAAAAAAACAAATAAAATATTTTACTCTTCTGAAAATATATTGGTGATAAAGCCATTGATACCTAGCCTTTGCAAGATTACTGACTAGTAGTGTTTACCTTCTTGTGGTTTTGTCTGAATTATTCATGAGTTCCTATCGCTCCTTTTTTTGGAACGATAAAACATCAGTATAGAGAGTTATTTCATTATCTTGAAATAACAGCATATTTTAAGACATATTTTAATACTGTCGTTGCTGTTGCATATTAACATTTTTTGTGAAGGGGGAGAGAGAGAGAGAGAGA
>JAGPOW010003642.1:70383580-70445089 GCA_030014935.1 Caiman crocodilus | reverse complement strand
GAGAGAGAGAGAGAGAGAAAGAGAGGTCTGAGACATAAACATCTTTACATAAAATACTAGTCAGAAATGCTAGTAAATATTATAGTAATAATCCAGCAAACACATGTTTAACTTTATGTACACAAATAATTCCTTTGATATAAATGGAACTCATGTGTTCAAGAGTTATTAGAATCAGAGTTTGTGTTGAGTTAGTAATAATGAAAAGTGGCAAGGAAGATTCTGCAGGATATAGAAATGAAATATCCTGGGGAAATATAGTGAAGGTTTTAGAAGATTAAATAATATTTAGTAAGCGTATTTCTTAAAAATTGAATGCATCCTTTAAAAAAGTCATAATTTCTAATTTGTGAAATACCTCTGCTTAACTTAAATGGACATAGTCATTTTTTTCAACATCACATATTATGGGTCAGATGAACAGTCAGTTTGAAAACAAAGAAAACTTAAATTCATATTTATTTTTTACCTGTTCTCTTATACATTATGCTCCCTATAGAAAATCAGCTTTATTATTTGAACTCTGGCTTTCTCCTAACTTCATTTAATTAAAATTATAAGCCATGTATGTAATTTACCATAACCCAATCTTTTTTTTTCTGATTCAGTTTAATAACAGAATTCATATCTTTTAAGTGAAGAGCAAGATTGAGTTTTGAAATCCCTGATAAATCCTTGGTACCTGAATATCAAGAATATCTTGTGATGTTCTCTTTTCTACAACATATCTTCCTAGTTTTTAATTTATTTTTATTCCAAGACTGAGTATGTTACAGGTTTTTTTTAAGATACTCAGTTTTTTTTATTATAGTGTTTTCAGTTGACTCTTCCAGAAGGACTGGATGGGATTTATGTTTTATTTTTATTTTTATGTCACATGTAAGTCAGTTCCTTCAATTTTTCTTCCAAAAGATGTCTATATGCATTTATTTCAAAAGCCCAGTGAATGGAAATACTTGATATTATAATCTGTGGCATACGCATTATGTCCATTATTCCTTCAAAAATTATTTCCTTTCACATAAAATCTTTGATAATTTGTAAGGCTGCTTAAGTGCACACTACATCAATGCAATCATTGAAAATTCAGGAAATTGCCAGCTAAGACAACATTTACATTTATAACAACTCAAATATTGTAATATTTAAATACATTCAATGATGATGCAGCTTCACGACAAACTGCCTTTTAGTTCTCACATAACCAGACACAATGCGGGTGCCCATTTCTTCACATTCATGCATAGGCATGAATTCCCTTGTATAGATATGTATTACTCTTTTCATTTTAATCACTGAATATTTATTTATTATCATGACAAGCTATGCAAGTGTTGTCAAAGAACATGCCAAAGAAGAGAGAGAGAGAGAAACATTTGGTGTTTGTCAGCAGACAGCATGGTCTGCCCAGGACTGGGTTAAGCACTCTGGACTGTAGATCTTTCTATTTGTCATACCCACCCATGCTTGCTCTGGTGGCAGGTAAACTGTAAAAGGAGTTATTTACACATAGAAAGATGTTAAGTAGAAGGTGACATTGTGCAGTTGACTATGATTTTCAGGACCCAGACACATGTATTGCAGAGGGCTATGTAAGGTTGGAACTGAAATGCATAGCAGACACTAGTTGAGTGTTGTGAGGGCTCCATAGTGGAGACTAGAGAGATGGGTCTTCTGTGTTCACAAGCTTCCTTGCCTCTGCTTATGCACCTTATTGATGTATTCCTCCCCCCCCCCCCAATAAGATTTTTTGCTAAACCTTCCTGGGAGATGCTAACAGTCTGTAGCGGATGTCCCGATTTAATAACAGGGATAATAAAAACAAAACTCAAGATTCCTCATGAGCATGAGTCCAATATGAAACCACCCTTTCTCTTGGAGCAGTTTTTACCCCACCAGAGAGGAGACCCATATGGATTGAAATGTGGGGTCTGTTGGATTGGTATGGACTGATATAGGCCAGGTTTCAGGGACTCAGGATTGTGAGGGTAGAGGTGATGAATATGCATAAGCACAGATATAGATAATAGGACTGAAACTGATGTTGACTACTGCATATGCGATCCCTATCTCACTGCAGAGACCTGAACCCTGATCTTCAGTGGATTTATTCAGCCACCCTAATTCCTCAAGCCTATTCCACCTTTGTTTTTGTTTTTTTAAAATAATACTTAAGGTAACTTTTTTCTTATTTTTTTACATATTTAAAATAGATATTAAGAACAGAGAAGGGAAGACATACAGGGTAGAAGAATGAGGGAAGTAAGGAAGGAGGCTTCCTTTTGTGTACTGTAATGGGGAGGCAGACAGCTGTACAGTTAGGTCTGACAAGATAGCCATGGCTGTACCTCCCTTTGTATCTATCGACTTCCAGCCATGATGCTTATGTCTTCTGCAGAATGTATTTTATGTTCTCTCTTGAGACAGTTCACATATAGGAATTAACTTGATGACCTGACCTGTCTTGATTAACTGAAGGATTTAAGATCTGCTTTAAATAGAAAACTAAATACTGACTTCAGCTGTGTATCTTACATAATGACAGAATTGGGTTTTTGACAGATAGCTATATTTTAATAATTCTATGTGGACTGTGGGAGTGTCCAGGCTGAAATCCCTCCTGAGACTGCAGATCAGATGCACATACCCTCCCTAGCTTTATAGTTTTTCATTCCCGTTGAAATGAGTGCTACCTTTTAAGCAAGACTGGCTTGTGTAATTGTCCAGCTTCTCAGGCAAATTTTGCAGCTTATACTGAGTTTCCTGCAGTTACAGTTATACTACTAGCAGTGATCAAGTGAGCTAATATTTTATCTATGTCTCTATCTATCAAGATCTAAATGAATTCAAATAACCATCTGGATCCATTTCCCAAAAGCTTGCAGCAAAGCTTATGGAATTCAAAGATTCCCACTTTGTTTCCTGGGTTTGGATCAGGCCCTCAGGGCCCAACTTATTCATGCGAGTAACTTTACTCATTTGAATATTTTCATTATGAAGTTCCAGTCCTAAAAAACACGCACAGAGCTTTATGAATAGCCCTAGTAACAGTCCTTATATACACATTTATATAAGGACATGCATATTCTTAAATATTTGCAAGATTAGACCCTTAAATTCAGATATACAAGATAAAGTGAAAAGATATACAGGTAAAGTGAAAAAGAGGTATTATAAAATATTAATAGAAGAAAATGGCAGAAGAAAGATTTTGGCTAATTTCAGGAGAAGATTATTAAGTTATCACTCTTTTTGGCTTGCTTTGAGAGTGACTTAGCTAACTAGTTAGAATAAGCAGAAATCCAAAATGTTCTAATGCTTGCAGTCAAGGAAAGCATTCTTTCATATTGTGAATATCCTTATACACCAAAAGTAAAATCCATGGCTTCAGTGTCTACAATGGTGGCAATTAAAGGTTTCTTCAGGTACATAACTCCTCCGCTTTGCATTGGTATTTAATCACTGAAGACAAGCTGCTCATTGCATCATACTATTCAGCCATCGACTTTATCCCTTAATTATACACGGCTAAGCCCTTTCTGACTATGAGACTTGTTGTTTGTTCAGATTCATTTACAGATCCATTTTCTTATCAGTTCTTTGCTGAACATTTACACAACAGGGTGCTGTTTAAGTATGAAAATAAACCACTTTAAAAAAAAAATCTTGTTGACCCACCCACCTGGTTTCCATCTGTGATTGTTCTTTCTTCACAATCTGTTGTCTGCTTTTTCTCAGCATGTTCTTTATCGTTTCAGATGGGTGCTGTCTTTGAACTGCCTTCCTACCCCTCCCTATTTTCTCTATGATTAGTATGAAGTGACACTTTCAAATCTCAGGATCAGCCAGGCAGATTTGATACACTACAAGCTATAAGATACATTTCTGATCAGGGTGTGCAATTAGTAAAGACAGCTTCATCTTATAATAGTAAGTCTTGTTTTCATGTTTGAAACTACATATTTAGATCCTGGGAAGTTTCCCTTATAAAAGCTAAGCAAATCTGTCCATTTTCAGAATTTTTTACCACAAACTTACAAATGTAAAAGCAGAAGTTTGTTTACTTTTTATTCTGATTCCATGTGGTAGTTGCTTCTTACCAAAGTAATGTTCTTCCCTTCTGAATTTCCTTAAAATGAAGATAAGAGATTTGTTCTCTTTATATACTGCTGCCCTTTCCTTTAGAAAGTAAAGCTTTTTTTTTTAATAATTGCTATTTATTAGTATTTTACTTATAATCTTACAAACATAGGCACAAAATGAATTTCCTTCTCAACTGAGTGGCAAAAGTCCTTTTGGATTCTATGAGATGAGAAGGGAAGCCATACTTTGTCCTGTTCCTCATGCCCATTAAGCATTCTGAACCAGGCATAGTATAGGTAGCTCATTTTACTCTAAGTTTCCTCCAGAAAGTACATCATACAAATAAATGTACACATCCTTAACTGGTATGCATGTGAGTGTTCGCATTGAAGTGAATAGAACTATCCATGGATTAAAATTAAGCCAAGCTAGTGTGTTTTTGCAGGACTGGGTCATAACACAGTTCCTTTGTTCCCTGGCACAGATGTGTACAGGATGGGCTATTTAGCCTTTACTTGTTTCAGGGAACAGGCCTCTGAGTGGGCTGGAATGTTGTGCAGTGATGGCCGTGTAGATACTAGGCACATCTACATATGCACTTTTACTGCGCAGTAACTGAAATTACCAAACAGTATGGGTGCATGTCTATACATGCATACCTGTACTACACATTAAATATGGTGACTTATGGTGATTTTAGTACAAATTTGATACCTGCATCATGCAGGTATCAAATTTATGCCTGATTAGTTACTGCGTAGTAATGCATGTGTAGAGATGCCTTACTGTGCAGTACTACTGTGTGTGTGGCGTGGCTAGAGACTAACTTTAGTCCCCAGTCAGTCCACACACAATGTTAAAGCTCTTTAACGCCTGCACCTGTAGATGCTGGCTTATTCTTGTTTATTGCACAGTAACGTACTGTGCAGTAAATTTAAGACAGCATAAAGACACACCCACTGAGAAGCAACCTGCTTTTTTCCTGCTGGTTCAAGGTCTGGAACCTTTACAGTCATTCACTAGCCAAAGGAAACAAAAATGTGATATTACATTATTTTAATTACATTTTAGTTAGAAAGCCTATAGACATGTCTGCTGCTGTTTTTATGTTACAGACTACCCATCCAGATTTATTTCTTGCTGGCTCAACATTATGCATTACTACAATTAAATTACAAATCCAATTCAAGTGCATTGCCTTGAAACACAGACACACACTCTTTATACATATTATTTTCTTTATAAAATTATTTTCTTTATAAAATAGTTTACCGTGAAACAGGCTGAATTTCAGATTTTTCAAGTTAATTTCCATAATTTGCTCTGTGGCAGAGGGATTTCATATAATGAAGGAGAATTTTGAGATCTATGGAGATTTCAATGTGAATTCTATTCTGTATGTAGTAAGGAGGCCATTTGTCCTTGAAATAGTGCTCTAGTGGGCACAAGGTGGGAGTTCACTCAGACGTTTATAGATGAAGGTATATAAACACTTGAAAGAACAGTTCTAAGTAGTGAACTGCCTTTAAAAAGTTCTATGGGCTGTTCCCACTGGAGAGGCCCAATGTCAGCTTGCCCCTGACGTGAACTGTGCTAGGAGAGAAACAGTGGACAGGATGGAGGCCATTAGGCCAAGTTTCCTACTACTACTGCAAGGAGAAAAACTTTCCACTGTTTGCAGCCTCCTTTTGATGAGAACTTGGAAGAAGCTTTACAAAGAGAACATCACTTTTTTTTCCCCTTAAGCCAACCCTTTGCTCCCTCTCCAACATTTTCTTTTTCTAGTAGAGACTATATTTGCTTAATTTATTCTCCTCTTTTTTTTCCCTCCTTCTGCAGAAGAGGAGGCATGAACTTCTTGTATTTCTGTAGTCCCAAGGCTGTAGTAAACAGAGAAGAAAGGGTAGCATTCCAAGTCCTTAAATGGATATCTGGAAAAGGTGAATATATGGTCAATGTTAGTTAGGCTCCTTGATTAGATGTGTTGAAAACTGAAAAATAAAAGAGGCCTTGCTGCTTACACTTCCTTGCTACATGACAAGGAAGGTGACAGTTTTTGGGACAACTTCTTTGGGTAACTGTTTCACTTAAAAAGAATCAGCCATGTGAGAGCCCCCATCCGGTGTGTTTTGTGACATCATTTTCCTGTATTCAGTTGCCCCGGATATCAGTCTTTGCAGAATGCTTGAGTGCAGCCCTGGGAAAAATGGAATATTGGCAACAGCATAATGCTTCAACTAGTAAGTCTCACAGAAGGAGCCATTCTCCCTTTGAAAACAGAGTTGCCATCATGGCCGCGTAGCATGGGCCAGCTTTTTAAAATTTCAGAATGAAATGACAGATTTAGCAAAAATGTTTCAAAACATACAAACAAACAACAACAAAGTCCTCAGCTGGTTTCAGATCTTGCTGTGAATATCTATCTGAACTGTCTATCTGTAATGGTGTGTATTTTAAAGCCTTTCTGGGTGAAATTCTGTGGCCTGTATTATAAAGGAGGTCAAAGAAAATGATCATAGGGTCCCTCCTGGCATTTAAATCTATAGATGTCTTGCAGTTTATTTTAAAGCCTTTGGACAAATATGACAGTTGTGAGTTTTTTTTACTGCCTTTTTATTTCTTCAGAAAACAGATTTATGGGATTACATAACTGCTGTTTGAATTCTGGCAATGTACTTGGTTCTGTTGAGAGTTTAACCTCAGCCAATTTTAGGTCTATGGGCTTGAACATGCCTTGATAGTCTCATGGGATAGTACCAGTATATGTGTGTGGCATGGTCTTCTCCTTGGGAAGCTTTGAACAACTTTGGTAATTCAAATTGCAGTCGTAGGATGGGGTTGCTCTGAGGAGCTGCAGCTGAGAAAATGCTGATAAAAATATTCTAATTTTATATATTAATCATTGGTAATTGTATTGCCTTTTTGTTTGTGATTGGAGATGGTTCTGATAATTTAAAAAATATTGAAATGGGTCTATGATATTTTTCAGCATAAATTCATTGTGCTTCTATTTCAAAAAGAAATCCATAGTTTTATTGAACGTTGATAACATTTTAGTAATGTTTGCTGACTAGGGCCAGCATGATTACATGATCTGTCTGCCCTTGTGTTATATGATCATAAACTTTACACTCAGAACAGAGTACCTTAGAAACTGATCCCATTGATGTTCACACATGAGGGATATCACGCCTTGCTCACAGAGATAGAACCCTTGGCAACACCTCTGATGTCCTGGACCCTTGTGAAAAACCTTTTATAGAATGATGACCATAGAGTAGGGTGGTGCAGTATAAGCATGAGGGTCAAAGCAGGATTGGGAGGTGAAATGTGTTTTATATTTATTATATATTGATTGTCTTCTGTTCTTAATGCTTAACTTTTCAAGGGCAAGCTTTTGAGCAAATGTGGTGGGACAGGGCCTCTAGATGAATGATTCAATTCTCTTGCAGGTAATTTGGTTGCAGCAAAATCCTCTCTTTCTTCTTGTGGTTTGGGTGGAGTATAGTTTTATATCCTTATATAAGTGAGACCAATTTCACCCAACCTCTCTGATCTTATCCTGCATAGAGTCTAAATAGTAAAACTGTCTGTACTGTCTGCTAATAGGAATTTTTCCCAAAGGATAAAAATATTTCTTTAACTTACGCTAAAAAACTCTGGTTAACATACGATAAATAATCCATTAAAAATTCTAGAATCTTTAGTCTGTATATTCTGAAATACATCTGGCTCACCTAGATTTTAGAACATATTCTAATTTACACATCAGCTAATATGTTTTATTTTTCTTATCCTAGCCCACACAAAGTCATAGTAAGTAGTGCTATATATTTTACTTCTTATTCTACAGCCTGAGTTAAATCTAATTTGCAAAGGGAACCTATTTTTAAAAAATATTATTTTGTATAAAGGCAACCTGAAAAGGACATTGTTATATGGTTGTTTTATTTTTTTTTAGAAATATCTCAATAATGCCAAGTCTTGTTTCCTGGTTTTCTCTGTTGAAGTAGTTTCCATATTATGTCTCCCAAAGATATAGCAGAGCATTTCTCACTTATTGCTTGAACTAATAATATGGGAAGGATTTTTGTGAAAGTCTTCATGAAAATGTGTTCTTTGTATAGAACTTTTCCTGCTTAACTTTTTAATACTAGAGTTGTAGTCTTTTTGTGTTTTACATGTTAAATATGGACAGTTATATAAAATGACATTGAAAAATATGAGAAAAAATTCTCAGGAGAATTTTTACTTTCACTGGAATTTTGCATTTTAGCAAAAATCCTAAGAAAAATCTGAATTAAGAAAATCTTGAACAAGTCCAACTGCTAGGTGACAGGACAAAACTTATTGTATCACTATAGTAGTATATTTTTGTCGCAGGTTTTTCACATTAGTAGGAATTAAAATAAAAACAAAACCAAAGAGTATCACCCATATGATTTTTTTTTTAAACTTTTTTTCTTAATACTTCTCATGCCCATTAGTGACATCTCTAATTAACCACAGGGTCTGAAATATCCTTCTGTCAGAACAGCACACATTTATTTTTCTTGTGTCACATCTGCTAAGGAGTCCCTCATTATTTTGGACAGTACTTTTGCCATCAATTTATAGTCTATGTTTAAAAGGGTTATTCACTTCCAGTTGCCAAATACATCTTCCTTCCCCTTCTTGAATATTCAAATTACCTTACCTTCTGAAAAATGCTCCTCTATCTTCCCACTCTTAATGGGAAGATAATTTCCCGGTATGTCTCTACTATAGCGTCCCCAGCTATTGCTAACATTTTTCATAGAATTTCACTGGAAGCCCATCTCTTCCTGATACCTTTCCCTCTTGCAAGCTTTTAAGCAGTCCTCCACCTCCTTCATACTTGACTTTTTAATTTTATGTTTCTTTTCATCCTCTATTCCTCCATTTATCCCTTCAAGAAACACCTTCCTTTTTCTTCCATCCACTCCTCTTCTTTTGTACAGCTTTTTATAAAATTGCTGTTGCGTCCAACACCTTTGCCCTCTCTTCTATTCAGATTCCTTCTTCAGTTCTCGCTGACTTCAGTTTCTTCCTTCATTTCCTCAAATTTGTTGAAAAATATTTAAACTATCATAACTCCTTCTCCAACCAAGGTGCTCTAGTTAGATTTATCTCATCCATTTTCCTTTTGAATCAGTCCATTGCTTTGTCTTCCAGTTCTTTTTTCACTCATAATCCTCTTACTGCCTCCTTGCTTGCTTTTCTTGCTCTTCCACCTTCTTCCTTGCTTCTCTTTAACCAGTATTTATGAAAAATTATCTTGTTCTTCTCTTGATTATTGTCCACCACTCTCAGATGCTTTTATAGTATCTCTTCAGTGTCCTCCATCTTTTATACAGTTCCACACATTCTTGACAGGTCTTCCCATATTGTAATAACTAAACATTTAACTTCCACATCTCTTTCCCCCTACCTTCACTTTTATCTAAATTCACTTCCATTCTCAACATCCTTTGATTGCTGAAGGTCACATTTAAGATCTTGTAGCCCATTTGACATTAATATAAAATCAATCCTTGACACCTGTCTCTTACTCAGTTCCATCTTCCTACTCACCTTCTCACCAGCCCATACATCTTTTAAGACTCTTTCTCTCATGTTAATCAGTATTTTTGATGAGCTCACCCTCCTTCCTCTCTCCTCTCCTATCCCCCTCCTCAGTAATGCAGTTGAAATCCTCCACCAGAATTTGCTGCCTACCTCTGCTTGCATCAGGGGTGGGCAGTTATTTGGGCTGGAGGGCCATTTGGGGAGTTTTGGTGAAATGTTGCAGGTTGGATCAGCCCTCCTTCCTATCTCCCCCCTGCTCCCGGGCTCCCAGCAGCTCACAAAACTTCTTAAGTAGCTCTGCCCCAGGGCCTGGCTCCGTGCTGTCACTGCCTGGTGATCCTGGGACCTCCATGTAATCTGGCCCAGAACCTATACGGACAGGGTGTGCTTGTTCAGTCACATGGTCAGACAGGGAGTAGCATCCAGGACTGGGATGGGTGGGGGTGTCTGGGGCCAGGTCTAGGATCAACATTGTGGGGTGGTGACAGTGCAGGGCTAGGGCCTGGGGCAGAGCCAAAGTCTGCTTCTGCATGCCCTGCCAATGAAACTGGCACTTATCACAGGGACTTGTAGGCAGCAGATTGTGACTCTGCCCTGGGCCTTGGCCACATACTGTCACTGCCCCAGGATCCCAATCCCAGTCCTAGCCTTGGCGTGCCCCCACCCATTCTGCTTCCTAACACCACTCCCTGCCTGCCCACAGTTCCATCCCATCCACATGGTCAAGCACTACCTGCCTATGCGGGTACTGGGTGGTCTCCATAGAGACCCTACCCACCAGCTCCATCCAGCATCCCTGACAGGGACAAGCTGGGCTGCCTGAGCAGTGGGGCTGGGTTGGGTGGCAGCAGCAGAGACTAGCTGCTGCTGTAGGAGTGGCTGGGAACTGGGTCAAGCAACTGCACTGCCCCAGCCCTGCTATGCACCCAGGGGTGACGGGACCAGCCACATGCACCATGGCCCAGGCTACTCTGTGAACCTGGTCTGGATGGGAAGGGCTGACGGAACCATTGTGAGCCAGATAAAAATCCTCGGTAGGACAGATCTGGTCTACAGACTTTATTTTGCCCACCCTTGGCCTACATACACCTTTAATTTCTTAAACACTGCAATGCTTCCTTCTTTTTCAGCTGGCACGTATATATTAAAACCCCCTAACCTCCTGATGCATGTCTTTCAAAAAATCCTTATAACGTTCTTGGCTCCAATATGAAAATCCCCAAGACTTGCAGTTAGGGAAGGGGCCAAGGCTATTAAAGTATTCCAGTCTAATTTCTCTGTTTTCTTTTTCCTGTTAATACTGCTGTTATTCTCAAGCACAGATTACTTGCTGTTCTGTTTCTCACTTCCTCCCATCTTCTTTATCTTTGTGGGTTTAGCTTATTCTTCTCACTCTTCTCTTCAGGCATTGCTTCCTTCCTCATTTCTCTCTTCTGACCTCTTTTCTCCCGGTCTTCTTGCTGACTAGACTCATCCCTCATTGCTTCCTTCAGTAAAGCCTCCTCCAAAACTGCCAATCTCACCCTACTTTTCTTTCCAAACTTCTTTTGTCCCCGTTTTCCTAGCTTTGTCCATCATTTTTCAGGCTTTCAATCTTCATTTCCACTCTCCAATTTACTTCTCATCTCTTGGTCCACTTTACCTTCTATAACTGCCACTCTCATCTCCAAAACTATGACCAATGCTGTTCCAGGGTCCAAGAACTCCTCCTTCTCTTCTATCCCAGCCCTCCATCACTACCCTCCTGCCAGCCCTATGTTTGTGGCATTGATCAAGGTAGTTAAACTGGGTCTCCAGCACAGTCCCCCTCACCACCAGCACTTTTTCAAGACATGGTGAACTACAACATTGCAAATGTTTTGGCTTGTTCATTCCCATAGCTGAGCTGTGCTTTGCTTTCCTATTTTCCATGTGATGGATCCTGTGTATCCATCAGCCTTAAGTGCCTGCAAACATCACCAAATGAGGCTCCAAACAGTTCACTCAGAATCCCTATACTGCACCCTCCCTCAGTTTGGTGCATATGATTAGTGTAGCCCCTCCTCAGTGAGGTGAAGCCAGACCAGGTTGCCTCATGCCTCAACTGCATATAAGTTTTTGGAGCATTCCAGGACTTGTGACAAGAACACACAGTTCCAATTCATGAGTTGGGGCTAATTAACACATGGCTCCTTTGTGAGGGATATCTGTAGTACACACACATTATGAGCAGTGCTGGGCTATGGGGTCACCATGGCTTGAAATGTTGACCCTGGTAGGGCCCAGCCTAATGATCTGTATGGTAAATCATGAACCTTTAGCATTGGACTAATATTCATAGTTTGTACTCACTTTCAGTAGGTGCTAAAATGTGGTTTAAAAATGTATGTACTCCATGCAGAAGTATAGAGTACCTGTGATAAAACTTACAGCAGTTAAAAAAAAAACAGCCAAGAAAACCAAGTAACATGTATCAATCCTGAATGAATGAAGGGCATGGGTACTATAATCAAATTGTTTCAGCCATGTTTAGTTTCAATAAATTTGTTTTCAGATTTGTTTCTTACTTCCATGTGCCCAGGGAGGGCAGGATTTGACAGTAAGGAGAGGGGAAAAGGCTGCCAGGGGAAAAAGTTGGGAGGAAGCAGTGACTCTCCCATCCACCCCCCATTTATTTTCCATGCTGTAACAGTGGGAGAGGGACAAATTCAAGGAAAACCTCTAATAATTAGATTCTGTACCTGGAAAATTATAACAATTTTCTAATTTTTCTGTATATAAAATCTAATTACCGGGGAGTTGTCTTCTAATCAGGATCACCTATTCGGGAAATATGGTACTTTAAGCAGATGAGGAATGTGGTCAAAGTAATCCAATTTCAAGCGTGATCCTCATACTATCATAAAGAAACAACAAGGAATAGAATAGATCTGTGTTCCACCTTCCCATCCTCTTTTCCTGCTCACCTTCAGAAAAAGATTTCTAGCCTCTGTGGGTTTTATGGGTTAATTTTTCAAAGTATACATCATAATTTAGTTGTCTGATCTGCGTGGAGGTTAATGGGAGGCCGTATGTTTAAATTTCTGCATACTTCCAGAATGCAGGGATAAATGTTAAGTAGTAACATGAATGCAACAGTTAAATGGATCCAAGTGTTTCATTTGACTTAGGATGCACAAAAATCACTTTAATTATCATTTACATGCACTCTTTATTACGTCCTCCTCATTCATAATCTTTAGCTTGTGAAGTAACATTATTGTTACAGCTGAGTGAAACTATATTCTTTGATGTACAGGCGGCTTTCCTTCTAATTCTTCATAATTTTTCTTGTTTAAAAATAAACTATTGAAACATTTTAAAGTATTGCATTGTAATATGTCTCTAGACATCTAGAGAAGTTAAATGGTCAGGATCCTGACATACTCAATTTATAGGAAGAGTCTGAAGTCATTTCATCCAGTGGAAGAATCTGAAGTCCCCATTACTATTACTTAAATAGTGTTCAGTCTTTGGATGCTTATTCGTGTGAATGGTGGTATGTGAACATTTCTGGACAGACATTAGGAAGGCTCTTGACAACAAGGATATATTGGGTTTAGGAGGTGAATATCAAGTCTGAGAGATTCCTGACAGGCAACAGCAAACATTCAGCCAGTGATGGTATGCAGCCACAGGACAGGCCTATTTAGATATGTCATCCACACTGTTGCTAAGGCACCATTAAAAGTATTGGTTTACTTTGTCTAAAACACACAATGTAATTACTTGAGTGAAACATGCATAGTCTTGAGACATTATTGCAGTAAAAAAAAGCTACATAAACTACTTCAGTTATAAATTTATTGTTTATACTAGTTAGACAAATATAATACTACCATCTGATAGCCTTATAAAACGTAGTATATATGTGTTGCCATAGAAGGCGTAACAGATGTCATCTTAGACTATAAAAGTAATTTAAACTGTCAAATTTAGGAGTGGGACATGCACATGAATTACTGGAAAAGGGGATCAGGGATTAAAAAGTCTCTGTGTTGCTGGATTATTCCCTTTAGCTCTGAAATCCACATTTGCAAATTATTGTGTGATGAACTGTTTTCATGTACCTGTATTTTGCAAATATAATGACTCTAAAAGTGCCTATGGCTATTGTTGTGGTAGGCAAGCCAAGTCTATATTGTTAGAGATTGAAACCCCCAAATTTTGTCTTTTCAGAATTCTCTTTCTGGCAATACTATGTGATTTTATATTTTATTTTTTGAAGTATCCTGTGCCAAATTGTCATATGTTTGCAGCAGGTTACAGAAGAGGGCTCAGAAATCTTAATATAATTATTACACAATGTTGTTTTCATCCTCCTTGTCTGCTGTTCATTTTTGTTGTGAAAAATCATAATATATCAGTGACAGGAGGTCTGGATTTAAAGCTGACTGTTGTAATTACTCCCACTGAGGCACTGTCAGTAGGATTAAAATAAAGATTCTGGACCTGTCCATCCTAGATGAGGTCAGCAACACTAGCAGTGGGGGTACTGTGTCTGCATGCTGTGCTTTCAGTCCAGAATTATAGAACCATAGACATTAATATGACACAAAAATTTGAAAGCTCAAGTGAAGAAAGACCTGCCTCATTTTGTATTAGCTGAAATGTCCATCTGTAATAAATAATCTAACAATATCCATCCAAGTCCTGAACATCGATATATGTTAATTTTAAAATGTATCAAAACCCTAGAGAGTTTCAATTAAAGAACAATCCATTTTACATTTTATAATTAATAAACTCTCTGCAGCTGCAAACTTCAGCCAGGAAACATCTGCACAAACTCCTAGCGTATACACAATTACACGAAGGGCTTAGTGCAATTGTTCTTAATTTCTACAGACTTGGAAAGGAGAGTTTAAGATAACACAAACCAAATCACAAGAAGGGATGTTTATATTAAGCATGCCCATATTTAATTAAAAAAAAAAATTCCAGCCACGGCCTATAGGAAAAAATGCAGGCATGAAAAAATAAGTGAAAAGCTAAAAAGTAAATAAAGGTTCTTAGTGGTAACAGTCGACACAGTTTATTAAAAAAAAATACTGGATTAGATGACTCAGTGTAAAAATCCTTGGCCCCTTGAAGTTAGTGATAGTTTTGCCATTGACTTCTATTAGGCCAGGATTTCATCCTGATTTCTTAAGCAAATTACCAACTCTTGAATCCCAGTCTTCATGTAACTTTTTCTTGCCTCTTCTAACTTCCTAAACATAATAGCTTTTTCTTAATGCTAGCGTAAAATTTGAAAAGTACTTCCACACTATCTACAAACTGTGCCATTTGTGCCAATATGATTTATATCTAATGGCAAGCACAATTAAACATGAAAGATCAGGAATTAACAGGTGAAGTCTTTTATTTTGATAACATAGTGTATATTCTTCATATTTTGTTTCTCTTGCTGATCTGCACTGTATATTGATATCAAACAGTAAGTTAAATTTGCAACTTACCTTGTTTCATTATTTTCACATAGGCCAAGAAAATACGATAACATTAATATTCAGTTAAGTACCCTTCATACTAAAAATGGTTTAATGACTGGTTGTCTGCCCTATGAGTCTTGAATTTTTGCCCAGCTGTAACAGGAAAACTTGAAGTTTTAATCTCAAATTCTAACCTATCTGCTTTTGTTACTTTCTTCAAATTTCTGTATAAAAATAATTTTTCTGAATTAAAATGCCATTTCCTCCAGTCTTTCTGTTACACGAATGTTAGTAATCTGTTTTTTTTTTAAATTGGATTTTCTCTCTGCTTAAAATCAGACCCCCAGTTATCCTGTAAATTTTAAAAAGAATCTTCACAATTTTAAACACGTTTTAAAGTAACACAAAAAACAAAGAATACTTACGTACTTTTCTTTTTTCCTTTTTCTGTCCCACAGATGGGACTTCAGAATGCATTAAATTGCTCTCCACATCTGCTGCTTTCCTTCCTTCAGAATATCTTGAGAAACATGTCATCTCCAATGCAAAATGAAGTTACAGAAATGGTTTGATCACTGTTGGCCCTCAGGTTGCTGAACCATGGGGCACAGCTGACTATTTTTCTATATCATATAGTGGTTCTCAAAATTTGACAGAATGTGCACCAACAATTTAAATCAATACAACCTTAAGTCACACCAGCAAATTTTTGCATATAAAGTAATTACAATAAATCTATCGATACTACTGACAGGTTGTCTGTGTACCACTGGTGGTACCCGTACCACAGATTGACTGTATCACAGCAGTTCTCAGAACCAGGCAGCAAGTGGTAATGCAATATTGCACTCCACATGTAGGAGAGGAAGCCCCAATATTTAGTGTGTTATCATAGGCTTGTGCAATACTTATACCTTCAAACAATTAGCTCTGAATGTCTGCCCAAATATGTTGCCTTTAAAACATTTAAAAACATATGTCTAGGTTCCACTTAAGCAGAGTTTTCATCGGGTTCTAGGATTAATTTTGAGTATATGTGGTCAGCTAAGTCTAGTTGTGCAAAGTGGAATCTTATGGAAAATTTGTGTAAGAGGGACTAAATGCTAGTTCTGCCCTGGGAGACAGGACAGGATTTGGCCAGGACTTAGACATTTAAGTGCAACTTAGACATGAAGCTTGCAGGATAGAATTTTGCCCATTTTATATGAGAGAGTAATGCAGTGATCTGTCAGTGCCACCTTTCCTTTCCATGGGATACATCAGGGGTGCTGAACTCCTGACCCTCAGGGCAAATCTGGATCCTGGTGCCAAATCTGGATCATGCCTTTGTGGCTTCCCACAGATTCATGGGGAGCTTCATGGGTCATTCCCTGTGTGCTGGATTGGGCTTCTGTGGCAGTGCTGGGCCTGATCCCAGTGCATGGGGCTGGGCAAGGGTGGCATGGGGCCTACTCTGGTGCACGGATGAGCCCTGTGAAATCCATTGGGCCCTGAGGGCCAGAACTTTGAAAACCACTATGTTGTATCATCTTTTAGTCTGTGAACACTGGGCATGCAGAGTGAGAGCAAGCCAAATAAGTTTTACTAATGCAATCTTCACTGACTTTTGTATGACTAGAAAGACATAGTTACCTGTGGTAGTCTCAAGTCCCTGTGGCTTTATTGCTTTGTTGCTTTCTCTAGCCCTCTCTGCTTTTCTCAGAACTCTTTTCCACACCCTTCCATGTCTTTTGTATTCAAATTACTACTTATATTTGACAGCCTGTTCTCTATATGCCCTTGCATAACATACGAAAGAGTGCGCTGTGGCACATACATTTCTGATTCTGTCATAACAGGGATGACCAGTCTGCAGCACACTTACCACAAGTGGCATGGGCAATCGTGGAAGGGCAGGACAGGGAAGGGGGCAGCAGATAGGAGAGAGAGCAAAGCAGCAAATCAAGCAAGGAGCACAGGGCAGGAAGCAGAAAATAGAACAGCAAATCAGGTAGGGGAAGAACATTTGAGTGGCATTCAAGGAGAGAGTAATACTTAATTTGTGGCATGCCTGCCAAAAAATCCACCTTATTGGCCCCACTGGCCTAAAAGGTACATTTCTACCTTACCTTCTGCCTGGCTTTTGTATGTATAAAGGGTGCTTTTTCATTGTACATGCTTGTATATATAAATTAGGCTTTTTCATTGCACATACACAACATATAGAACATTACAGTACACCTTTTTATCTTAAGTTATAGGAATTAGAGTAGTTTAAATATAAATCAACATTATCCACTTCTGGTAAAGACCACTGCTCTACAATACAGGGCATCTCCCTCTGAATGTTTTTTTGTCCTGCCAAAGAGAACTATATCAGTTCTTCCACAATAGGACTCTTTATACTTTTTATGAAACAGATTGGAGAGTTTGCAGTTATAGCTATTACATACGAACAAACAAATAAAAAAGTAGTTCTTGGAGGTCACAGGATGTCCCTTACTGTGGTAAGGTAAATGGAGATTTTAAATGGAAAATGTGACTTCCTTTTCATTTTTATTGTACTAATCACAATGAGGTCAAAATCTTGTAGTATAAATATTTAATAATGATCTTTATGTATTCATTATTTTTAGGTTATTTTAGAAAGTGCCATTGGTGACTTTCTGCTGCCATTATGCTGTTCAATAAAATGTGGCTGCTGTTGATTTGGAGCCCCTTCCTGGAATGTATAGTTAATTACTATTACTAAGACAGTCTGGGCTTTGGAGCAGCTGCTTGAACAATTTAGATCTTTCATCTGGGAAGAGCTGTTCTATTAAACTAACAGCTGTGAATGACACGTAGAATTGGATGAAAGTAAATTTTGTCACCCCGGCTTTATTTTTTTAAAATTTATTTATTTTTTAATGGGCAGTGTACCAAGTGCATCAGGAATGGGCTTCAACTTGGTAAATTTATAAATTTAAGCAAGCTCAAACCTAGTCAGACCAACAATACTTGGGAATATGGCTTCAAACATCACAATGCTACTTCTCCATTTTGTAAATTAGTCATAATTACTGAGTTTAATAATCATTATCTGAGTTTTCTTTGTCACTACAAGTTGCAGGCCAAAGAGTTAAGTAGAGTTTGTTTGTAAGGAAAGTATATTTTCTCCTGTATCATTTAGAAGGTAAAGTTGCTTGCAGAAGTTCCTAAATCTGATTTAATCTTGCTCTGGTCCTCCCAGGTATCAATTCATTAGATTTAATTAAGTTTGAATTAAGGTATGTTTAGCGTATCTTACACAGCAGTTTGCAAATTACTTTGTCTCCATATCCCTTTAACTGCAAAATATCGCTGCTCCTACCTTCACACTCAGTTCATCTTTGCATGTTCATTCTGTAGGAAGTGTCAGCACTAACATCAGCACTCAGCGACATAATTATTTGCATTGCCCAATCAGAAGCTTCACTGCCATTATAAAAATTTAGGTACATACCCCTTGACAAAAGCACTATATACCCCCAGTGGTATGTGTACCTCTGCTTGAAAGCTGCTGGTCCTCATTTTCTTTTCCATTTGTTACTGACCTTAGGGAAGTCAGTTCACCTCTGTGTGACTTTTTTCCTTTCTCAATCTCTTCTATGTTTTGTTTTGTTTTGTTTAGGACTCTGTCTTTTATGAGCACTAGTGAGTGAGTGCTTCTGAATGCTAGTGTAATGTGAACTATAGTCATTATGTTCCACATACTACATTGCAGTGCTCTTGTCTTCCAGTATTCAAATGTTCTTCAATCAAACAAGGCATTTATTGTTATTTTTCAGGACTTTCATATTTGCAAACTCATAGCTTTTAAAACAACGTTACTAATAATTTACTTAATTCAGTAAATATCTGTTTGGATATACTGAAGGAGATATGATCAATGTTAAACAGTGCCATGTAAATCCTAGATCGCATATTCTTTTAAAGCCATAATACTCTGTATCTATTGTGTGTAGATTTGCATATATGCACATCTTCAATAATTATTTGGCAAATGGTTATTCACAATTAATGGCTTTTTAATGTTGCATACATAAGTAATAGCAGAACACATTTTACAACAGCTGTCCTTTTGACCTTTCAAATATTAAAGAAGTGAGTATTTTTTCACCCACTAGATCAGAATATATTTAATTTGTATTGTGTATAACTTCAAGCAGATTATCAATGACATTTCAGAGAGGGAAGCCTTAAAGAAAAACAATGCAGGACATTATTTTAGACCAAGAGAAATATTTTTCTCTGAGTTTAAAAGACCCAAGACCACCTCAGATTTTGCTGATTACAACATCAAACATTTAACCTCAGGGGGGGGAAAAAAAATAAAATAGGCATCTTTGTTTAATCCCACAAAATAAAGAGTAATACCTCCCTTTTACTTTATGTAGTGATATACAATACCTTCTACAGACCTCTGTTAAAAAACTATAAATGTTTTTGAGCCTTTTTGCATGAGATGCTGGTAATAGTGCTACTAGGGTTTCTGTTCTAGTGGAGTCCTTTTAATGCTCTTAAGGAATACATTTTAGGAATAATGTTGCCCTATATTTATGGGGTGTTTCAGTTGAAGGAATAATTTAATAGATGTTGTCACAAGGACCTCCTCTTAGAATGAAAGATGATGGAGAAAGTAGCATGATACAATGAGCATCTGAACCTGCTGCCTCTGGTATGCTATGCACAAGAATAAAAGGCTTTCACTCATGTAGTCTAGTAGCAGGCATTCAGGTCCTTTGAACTATAATAAGAAATGCATATGTACTTTAAATAACAAGTGCCTGAGCATAAAAATGTCTAGATCAAGCCATCAGAAAAAAATATAAAGGGAGTTAGGGGTTTTCTGTTTATGTTTTGTAATTTGTATCTGAAATCTCTATTTCTCTCTCTGCTTCTTTGCTTTGTGATGTTTCCTGCTGAGAGGGACAGACTGGAATCACAGTAGGCATTTTCCCTTTCAAGTTGCTCTTTGAATGCTACAAGACCCAGAATTTTTCTGCAAAGGAACTTGACTAGCTAGGACAAGACGGGAAACTATTACTTGGTCATTTTGCTGGATCTTAAGTAGATATGCCAAGACAAGGCCAGAGCAATAGACATATATTTAAAGCATTCATGTATGTTTCTATTAGTATAGTTACAGAACATTTCAGCTGCAGTGTTTTTTTTTGGTAATCTTTGGATAATCTTCAATGAAAATTTAAAAAAGACAAATTCTGAGTCAAATATGGATAGCTAGCACAATTTGTGAATTCAGTAGATCATATTTGCTTTATTTTTTATTGTAAAACTTACCCAAATTGTTGTTATAAAACTGTTTTTGCTGTTGTTATTTTTGTGAATCCTGTTTGGCATAATCATATATTTTCATACAGTGACATAATCAAGGCATAACAATGATTTTTATGAAAATGGTTCTTTGGGGTTTTTTGTAATATAAGATGGAACAACTTTTATTAAAGTCATTTTGGATTTGTGGTAATTTAGACCAGCACTAATTTTGGCTCATACTCTATAATTTTTAAAAAGTAAAAACCTTAAAATGTCATGGTGATTACTTTTAGGAAATGGGTATCTTGCTACAAATTATACACAACCAGTTTTTTCCTCTTATTTATATGGATAAACCCCCTTTATGGATTTAATTAGTTATGGATAAAACAGTTGATAAATTAACCTTTATTTCTTTGTTTTCATGGGAGTAGTGTGACCAAAACATGACACTGGGGCTGGTTCGAAACCCCTTGAAACCAATAGGAATCTGTATTGATTTAAGTGAAATTTAGATGGGGCTGTTTATATCTAGGTGAGGCTCATCATTACAGTATCTGAGCACCAAAGCCATATGCATTTTTTATAAATACCATTGTCTTTGGATAACTCAATTATGCACCCTAAAAAAACTTAACCAGCCAAAAGTGAATGTTACCAAGGCAAATACTTTCTCTTTGAATTTATGATGACTGCTTAACCAGTTTTAATAATTTAATAACTTTGGTAGTCAGCTTTACCCCCAGTAAAATTTCTGCACATATAAACAATGACTAAGAAAAGTTAAACCATCAGTGCTTTGGATGACTGATTTGTTGGAGAACTTAAGTGAAGCCATGGAATTGAAAGTGCCTGAGTTTCATTAGATGTTTCTAGAGGAATTCTGTGCACTTGTGTGCTTTCTGTTGACAGTGGTTGCTATGTTAGCAAGTGTGCCCCTTTAACCGTCTTCTCCAAAGGTGAAAAAGGGTCATAGTCTGTTTACAATTGATGGCATTTCCTTTTGTTCAATATTGTTCAGAAGATTCTGTCAGGTTTACTAGAAAAGAAAATAATTTTGAAATAACCTGTTTAATACATAGCGTAGGTTAAATTTTCACTTTATAGTTAAGTAAAGATTAAAAATATATCCATTAACTACGTTCATGTGGACATTTTATAGTTTTCCCCCTTGATTGCTGTAAACAAGAAAATGGATTCTATTATAGTTTAATAAATATGAAATAAGTAGGGTGATTACTGAAAGTGTATTTTAAAAATATCAGTTTACTGGCTAATGCAAGAAGATAACAAATACATGTTCCTACTTAACCATGGGTTCCTACTTCACCATGTCTTCAGCCTTGAAATGGTGGGAGTTGGGGATACAGTGAGCCAGTTTATGCTTTGTATCCTTTGCCAATATAAAGGACATTGAGTATAGGCATTTGAGACACTGGCAGGTGAGGCAGGTATCTATTTAGATCATACAAATAGCAATAGCCATTTGCCAAATCCCACTGATTTCAATATTAAAGGCATCTCTTGAGCAAATTTAAGCATGCTGGCTAATTGGTGTGGGTACAGTGTGCTCTCAATGTTTGCATCTCGTTAGGAGTCTTTACATTGCTACTCAGAACATCTTGCCTCTAATAGCAACCTTGAAATGAATAGGACTTAATAGCAAAGCACTGACAGTGGTTGAGATGGGTGAGAAGGATTAACTGTCTACCCTGCATATTGGTCAATTTGTGATTGCCAAAGGAGCCTGCTACAGGCAGTTACAATTGTCCTTGAAATGTTCTTTCTGGCTGCGTTCAGATGAGCATAAACGTGTAGTATGTGGTGCCACAGACCCATCTGCGGAGATCCTGGTGTCAAAAAATCCCATACTGAAAAAGATGTGGCAGTGCACATGGTGGCAATGCCTGCCACCCAAAACTAGAGCCTGGCTATCCAGAGCCACAGTGGCTGCCACCCAGGCTTCCAGCTGCAGGATCATTGTGGCTACAGACCTGTGAGGCCCACAGGATCTCAAGTAAGGCTGCTGAAGCCAGCACAGTTGCTGGCTCCAGCTTCTCCTATCTCACTCAGGGTAACCTGCCACACACCAGAGGGCGTGTGGCATGGGTATTCTCCAGGGACAGGCAACAGTGGCACAAGCTGTTTCCCAGGGAAACAAATGTCCGTGCTCTTGTGGATGTGGCCTTTGAGTGCATCCTGAAATACTTAGACAACTGGGTAGGTCCCTTTCTCATGCTGCCACTGGTGAGCTTTGTGAGGGATTGTGTCTCCTCCTGATAAAATGTAGCTAAACGCCACAGTCAAGCCTTTTTATGTACATATATGAAAAAACAAACCAAAACAAAACAGTATGAATAGACATACAGATATAGGCTGAAAGGAGATTTAGCTTTCCTGTGTTTCAGCTGCCCTGTATTAATGTACATAACCTTCATTCATTGAGGGCTAAACTACTGTTGGTTAGGTTTCATTTACTGTGAGGTAAGAGCATGTAAGCAGGTCGCTAATATCAAATAACTGATCTTTGGTAATTGTCCACCTCTTTTCCCCTATTGTAAATTGTCCGGATTTCTGTATCCTTAGTGCTACACTTGCATCTATATACTTCCTGTTGTGTGCTTGCCAGATATTCAGTGCCATGGCACGTTTGCTGAGTTAACATACCTGTGGGTATATTTGCACCCTCAGATAGGTATGTATAAGGTCAGGTTCTTAACTAATGTAAGTCAGAATTGTTCCTGTCAGTTTGAGGTGAGCCGCACTATTTTATTAGTCCCTCTCTAGATCATCTCTTTAGAAATAGCTTTATTACCATTAGTTTTGAAGTTATGTTGTATTATGTTTGCTGCTTTTGGCACACCCTGTCTTCTAGTCAGACATCTTTCCATAGAGTCTCTTGGTTGCAGCCCTTTTGCTCACAAATTTTGTTACCAAACTGGCCCAAATATGTTTTGCACAAACTTAAGTATCTTTCCTTCCAGAGTTGTTGCTGATTAAAGTGATTCAACAACAGCTTCTGTAAAACAAAGCATTATTTATTCATTCAAAGGTTCCAAGCCAAAGGATAAAAAACAATAAAGGGCTATAAATGTGTTTCCCCTCACCTATATCTTAATCTTCCTTTAGAAACTTTGTAAAACCTATCCTGTCCAGTTACCACATCTCTGGAGCTGGAGAAGCAAATTGCTGCTGCATCATGTTCACTGACTCTCATAGTTTGCCTCTGTTAGTGTTTTCTCTTGGGCAGCTAGGCCAGGGACAGACATTGCACATAAACCAGTTTAAGTGACCAAAAACTGGTTTAATAAACCTGTAACAGAACAGATGTTCAGTGCACATAAATCAGTTTGAAAATGGCTGAAACTGGTTTGAGATAAACCTGGTTGAATGTATCAGACTTAACTGATTTGGGTCAAGCCAGTTTATGCAATGCCCAGACCCCTTGTTGGTTTAAAGTAAACGAGAGTCCCCCAGCATCCCAGCATTCTCTCTGGCCTGGGTGGGGCTCTCTGCTTCACAGCAGGGCTGGCCCCTCCACTCTGCTTCCTGGCTGCAGCTCTGGAAGCGAGTGCAGGCTGCTTACCCGTTTCCCCCTCACCACTCCTTGTGAAGCAGTGACTAAGTCTCATAGTACTTAGGGTTAAAAGGGACCTAAACATCAGGTCCAACCACCTGTCCTTGGCAGGAATGGGTGCCGGGGTCATATCACCCCAGCCAGACATCTGTCCAGCCATCTCTTGAAGCCCCCGCAAGGTAGGAGAGAGTACCACCTCCCTTGGGAGTCCATTCCAGAGCCTCACAGCCCTAACTGTAAAGAAATGTCTCCTGATGTCCAACCTGAACCTTCTCTCTAACAACTTGTGGCCGTTATTCCTAGTAACCCCAGGTGGTGCCCGGGGGAACAGAGCCTCCCCCAGTTCCTGCTGGTCTCCCCGGTGGTTTGTAAACCACCACCAGATCCTCTCTGTCTTCTCTTGTGGAGGCTGAATAGATTCAGGCCCTTTAGCCTCTCTTCGTAGGGCCTGCTCTGCTGCCCCTTGACCATGCGAGTGGCCCTCCTCTGTATCCTCTCAGTGGTAGCCACATCCTTCTTGAAGTGTGGTGCCCAGAACTGGACACAGTACTCCAACTGACTCCATTGGCCTGACCAATGCCACAAAGGGGAAGGATCAGCTCCCTGGACTTACTTGTGATGCATCTGTAGATGCATGACAAGGTGTGGTTAGCCTTACCGCTTCCTTTGATTGGCGGCTCATGTTCATCCTGGAGTCAACAATGACTCCAAGATCTGTTTCTGCCATGTTGACAAGAAGGGTGTTCCTCAGCCTATAGGTGTGTTGCTGATTCCTTCTCCCTAGATGCACTACCTTGTACTTGTCTGCGTTGAATTCCAGCCTATTCTCATCCACCCATGTCTGTAACCTGTCTAGATCTAGCTGAATTCTGCCCCTCCCCTCCAGGATGCCCACCTCACCCAACAACTTGATGTCATCAGTGAATTTGGACAGTCTTCTTTCCACACCCACATCCAGATTGCTGAACAGTACAGATGTTGAACAGTACAGGCCCCAAGACTGAGCCCTGGGGGACTCCACTGCCCATATCCCTCCAGGTTGAAAATGATCCATCCACTACCACTCTCTGGGTGTGACCATCTAACCAATTTGCCACCTATCTGATTGTGTAGGCATCAGTGCTGCAGTCACCAAGTTTTTTAAAGAGAGCGTAGTGGGAAACCATGTCAAAGGCCTTCTAAAAGTCCAAGTAGATGACATTCACCCCAACACCCTCATCCAGGGACTTTGTGACCTGATCATAAAAAGAAACCAGGTCAGCCAGGCAGGACCTGCCCTCGGTGAACCCGTGTTGGTTGCCCCTAAGCATTACTTCCCTGTGTCAGGGTCCCCACTATGACCCCTGCTCTCCCCTCCCTGCTGTGTCTCCCCCACTCCCCTCTGCCTTGCAGAGAGGTGTCTGTGTATTAGCCAGCAGACCACAGTCTGGTTATGGTCTGTGCTGAATCAACAGGCAGAATCAACAGGTAGCTGGTAATGTCCTTCTGTTGTTTTCTTAATGGGTGATAAATACTGAGTTAGAGGTGATGCACACTATTATTAATTTCCTGCTGGGCAAATCAGAGCATCCTGCTGGAGCCTGGCCACGCCTTCCCCCCCGATCAGCTCATTTCTGTACAAGGGAAGGGAGGGCTGCGTCCCCTGAATTCTAGCCTAAGCCACTGCAGGCATGTGCCTGCATTTCTGGGATGTCTGTGTAGTTAAAAAGTGATTCAGCCTAGCCAGGTTAGACTAACTTGAAAAGATTGAATCAACTCAGGCTCAGGCTTTTTGAATGTCTGTCCCTAGCCCTAGTGACAACTCAGCCTTTTCAAGGTGGTAGGTACTTTAATGAATGAGTATGCTTTTGGATACTAGATTTGGATTTGGGAAGAATAAACTTTGCCAGCTCAATTTTATCTAGGAAAAAAACATTCCTCAGTTAATAGTCCCTCATTATTTCTTTGAGAACCCTTGGTATTTTCAGTGATAGCACCTTATCTTTGCCATTGTTTAATTTCCTGTTAGTTTCTATCTCACAATCTTCTTGGTTCAACTTTCTGCAGTCAGGAAGTATTGTAGTATTCTGGTAAAATGAGGCACACCATATAAAATATAGTGTTTCCCCCATTTTCCTCAGCTTCATCACTGGGTTTAGCTAATTTTTATTAACTGAGGTTCCACAGCTTCCTTTGTTTTCTGTGTGCCCAGGAAGTGAACTACTTCTTTTGTCATATTTCTTGTGGTTTGAGAGTGAGAATACTCTGCTTCTGAGGCAATTATGTTTTCATTTACTGCTAATACAACAAAATCAGGTAAAGGCCACAAGGAATTGATTGGGGTTTTTTGCTATAAGCCGGATAAGCATAATGGCTTGCTTTTGCTGCAGTAAGTTTATGAAGATAATATGTATGTTGTGGAAATGTAGTCTTAGTTTCATGGTTGGTAGGGTCAGAAGGGACCTAATCAGATCATCAGGTCCGACCCCCTGCCACGGGCAGGAAAGAATGCAGAGATCAAATGCCAACGCTAATGCTAAAATGGAGAAGATAGCAGAACAGAAGCATGTGCTAATTTTATATGTGAATTTTTTTTTTTCTTTTTTAGCTTGTGGCCGTGGGTTCTACAAATCATCTTCACAAGATCTTCAGTGCTCCCGCTGTCCTACTCACAGTTTTTCTGACAGAGAAGGATCTTCACGGTGTGATTGTGAAGATAGCTATTATAGAGCTCCTTCTGATCCACCATATGTCTCATGCACAAGTGAGTCAGTCATCAATTTAATAGTAAAAGACTTTATTTAGCCAACCAGGTACAACCATTTGTAGTTAGTTCTCAGTAGTACTTAATACTGGACTTCACTGTATTTGAAAACCTAGTTTTACAATGATAAATGAATTTGAAGTGGTATGGGGAAAAAGTACACAGTGAATATAGGATCAACATCAATATAATTTTCATGTTTGCCCACAATAACCTTGAGACAGATGAAATGCTGGGCAAATACATAACTAGTTGTAACAGGAGAAATGCAAGCACGGTTTTCCTGCAGTTGTAAAATTGTCACAGACAATGTGCTCAACCTGATACAATACCACAATGAATAAAATGCAAAATGAAAAGTAACCTGTGTGGATTTGGGCTTTGATTAAACTATAATGGGATGTGGCTTAACATTCCATCTGTAAATAGACTAACGTACACAGATTGGTGATTCAGGTAACGAGAGTTTTCCAAAATCCAAAGCTATACCCAAATACTGTTGTAAATCATATCTGAGCTTATTAAGGAAAATCTAAATGCATTTTGTGCTGTGAGTTTAAAAGGACTGTATGTGTGAGTGCAGGAAATCCTGATGCCAGGAATGCTATAAAAGTCAATTTCTGAGGTGCACTGACTGTTCTTTTTAATTGTATAGAGGAAAAATAGCCAAAGTCAGTTCCAGTAAATATACAGACAATTGTTATCCTGATTCTTTAATGGAAAATAAATAAAACTCTTGCCGAGTGAGTTCAAGAAGGCTTTTATGTAGGTTGTAGTAAATGTAATGAAATGTTTATGTGAAGAAAAATGCTTCAGCTAGCCTGTCACAGTTATTAAAGTGCTAGCTAAATGCCCCATGCTGATCCTATATATTTAGTGTTTTGTTTTCTGTGTTACAAAGGACCTCCATCTGCACCGCAGAACCTCATTTTCAACATCAACCAAACTACTGTGAGTTTGGAGTGGAGTCCTCCTGCTGACAATGGGGGAAGAAATGATGTGACCTACCGAATTTTGTGCAAGAGGTGCAGCTGGGAGCAGGGTGAATGTGTTCCCTGTGGGAGTAATATTGGATATTTGCCCCAGCAAACTGGATTAGTAGATAACTATGTCACTGTCATGGACCTGTTAGCTCATGCTAACTACACTTTTGAAGTTGAAGCTGTAAATGGAGTTTCTGACTTGAGCCGTTCCCAGAGGCTCTTTGCAGCTGTCAGTATTACTACTGGTCAAGCAGGTAAGTTTTCATGACTTAAAATTTTGAACGTAGAGTAAGAGAGAGATTGGGAACTCACACAATGTAGGTGCAGATGGCCAGGTGCATGTTGGATGTATTTTTTCTCATGACTCTTCTCATTTTGCTGGCTGATCAACATGTGTTTCTGTGACAGCATGATAACCTACTGCTGTGTCTTAGTATTGTAATTGTTTTTACAAAATAGGAAAGTTTTAAAGAATCATGCTTATCTTTTCACATATATTTTCTTCACTCTGTAAAAACATTCTCACTTCTACCTCACTGTAATTCTAGTGCCCTAGTACCTGAAGAAAGCAAATGAAATGTGAAGATCCTTCTACATAGGTTCTGTTTCTGAATATTTTAAATCTATATTAGAATCCTTGGTCACTGGAAGATGGCTTGAGTATCTGGCTGTTTTCAGTGTGTCTTCCCTTAGGATTATTCTTCCAGTTTATTTAGTATTTCCAGGTACTTGATGATGAGATTCAGTGATTCAGCGAGACTATGACAATTATATTCCGCTTCTTATATTTATCATAATCTGACAGGTGAATGTCAGGGAAAATAAAATTAAACTAGCATATCGCCCAGGGGAAAATGTGGTTTAGTTGTATTGGTACGGAGTGGAAAAAATGGGATGTCTCCTGTTTGGTACAATAAAATAAAAAATTGCTTGTTGATAAAATAATAATAATATTAACAACAATAATAATAATCATGGACTACTGTATTACTTCTGTGTTGTTGGTTTAGGACAGTGTGATAAACCTGTGAGAAAACTAACCATCTGTGCTATAAGCATAAGTCTTAACCCATGTGGTAATTCTGTTTTCTGAGTTCTGAAAAAATGCTGAAAGGGAATGAGGAGCTATAGATTGAGTCAAGGACTATTGTTAAGTAATACTTGAAAATATTTCTTGTACTTTTTATGTCTTATAATACATTTTATGGAACATAATCATTTTTAGTGCAGATATTTTTTTTATGTGGAAGGATTTCATATACTAGTGCAATGAAATTAGGTCAAAAACTGGTTTGAGGATAGTGAATAACAAGAAGAAATGCAGTGATCGATTTGCATTTTGAAGGACTATTTTTAATAAAAATGTCTAGATATTTAAATTAAAAACAAAGCTCAAATTGTCTGTATTTCCCCTGAATCAGTTGTTAGGCTCTGTTTGGGCAGTTCAACTTACTGAATCATGCTTTGGGAAATATACTTTAGTTGTTATCTGTTGGGCCCATTTCTCAAATTAGAAGGTCATTCTGCTTCTATGGTTGTTCAGTCCTTGGACCCTCTCTTGACCTTTAGAGATAGAGAATTGTCCCAATACTTTTTATCGTTTCAAAACTTCCACCATCTTGGTGCCTTACCTTACAACCTTCATATTGCTTTTCTCAAATTATTCAAATTGCCATCTCTTTAATTAACTGTCTGGTCTTTGTCAAGCAAATTGATGGACAGTGTTCAGCTCTGTATATAAATCTGTGCTGAGCTACAATATGCTGAAGAGGATTAGAGTCTCTGTTATTCATCTAAATCAAATGGACCTCTTTAAATGTACCTTTATGATCCAGATGATCTAATGGTACACTAAATAACAAGAGGCCATGCGATCTAATGATTGGAATTATTTATGAGGAAGATGGAAAGACTTATTAAATGATGCAGTCAGTTTCTCTGCCAGATTGCTCCTTATAGTGCATTCTTTAATACTTCATAGGCAAGACAAAAAGAGATCATTTTGATAATAATAATGTGACCTCTTGCATAACATAAACCATAGAATTGCATAAAATAAGTTATAAATGTTAAATTCATAATTTGTGATTGAACTAGAACACATATTTTAGATAGAAAAGACACCCAATATTGAGTTAAAGACTTCAAGCGATAGAGAATCCAACATGTCTTGAGTAAACCTTATTCTAGAAATCAGGATGTGTGGTTGTAGCATATTGGCTGGTTTTGTGACCTGAAGCAAGACATTTAGCATAGTATTTTCAAATATCCACTAATTCTGATGACCTACATGTCTCTTGGCCACTGAAAAACAGACATGCTTGAATTTAGGAAATGGTTTGAAAATTTTGGTTTTAACCTTTTGGTGCTATAGTTTCCTCCCGTCTAAAGTTATTTATCTGTCTTTAAAAAAAGTGGTTTGACATCTTCTATTGAAAATTACTATATAAATGTAGTGTTTTTCCATGTACAGGATAAAATGCCTGTTAAAGAAGAAAGGCCAGCTTCCTTTTTTACATTTTTCCAGAACAAGGACAATCCTTATTTGCATTATTTTGTATCCACATGTTTTGGAGGATAATGGTGATTTTCTTTGGTTTGTGAGGGGAAAATATTTTGGAGGGGAGAGATTGATGACCGTAATAGAAAAGGAAGACTGGTCTCTCAAAGGAGAGAGAGTGTAATACTGTACTCTTATTTTATTTTTGCTATGGAGATAAGGAAAATGTTGGATTTATTTATATCCAAGTAAACTAGGATTCACGCAGCTCTCATTTGTGACTTTGCACTGTTCTATACTACTTACAAAAATGGTTCTTTCTGTGCCCATCTAGCCTTTTTTGTGTAAATGTGTCTATAACTAAACCTTTTGCACTTGTTATTATGTTATCACGTTAGGTGGCTACATATAATAACTAGGCACACCACATGCATGGAAACATGCAGTAAGATTTGCCTTTTGTCCTTTTTGTTTCAATGGATTGATCCCTTGGGGTCATATTCACAAAATTCAAATAACTGAATACTGATAACATGAAATTATTTAAACGAGAATAAGTTTATGGAATATTTTCAGTTCATTACCCTGCTTTTCTTCTCTCCTGTGGGATAAAGAGAGCATGCCATGAAAAAGAAATGTCATGCCATCCAAAAAGAAGAACCCAGACCGTTAAGGTCAAACTATTTGTGTTTTTGAAAAAGTATATTAGTAGAAAAGGTATATAAGCTGATAAGTGATTTTCCAGGGACCACGACTCCTCACAATATGGTATATGTAGAATACATGCCATAAGATTTGATATTTAAAGTTATGTTGTGACTAATACAGCTGTTGCTAAATGTCGTGTTTTTAAACTGTGTCCAAAGGATATAATGCAGCATCGTTACAAAAACAAGAAGGTTCAAAACTAACTCTAACTCTGCCTTTAGATGGATAAGTGCATTTCAGGGCACTTATGAGATTTTAGAGCTACTGCCCCAGAAAGTTCAGTAGCTTGTACGTGCAGTAAGCACCCAAGAGTAAGCTAACTGTTTGCTGCATCGATCTAATTGAAAGTACAGTTGAAAATTAGAGCCCCATCTTGCAAGTTGTTCTGAGTAGATCTTGTGCACCTACACAAATGTAGTGGATGAGTACCTTAGAAAGATGTGAGTGACAGGCAAAGGAGTGTTGCAAGCCAACACTGCAGGGACATAAGAAGGAATGCTAGCTGAGATAAATTCATTTTTGTGCACAGCACTTATTTGCTATTTAAATTTCATTTACATCTTGCTTCAGTGGGAGATTCACCTTTACATAACCCTGGATTTCTTTCTTTCTGACTGATCATACCATTTTCCCAGTTTTCTCACTATTCCCTCCAGCGCCCAGAAGACTAAATAGATACCTGTGGTGCCAGTTTGGTATTTCACAGTTGTGCAATTTATGCTACTTCGACACTTATGTTCGCTGATGAATTTAGGCCACGCTACTCGAGTTCTCCCTTTAAGATATAGATGTAGATATATATATAAAATCAGATATGCAACAAATTTACCTGCTTTCCCTCAAACGGTTCTATTCTCATATCAGGAATTATGTCTGGTGTTTGCCATTTTTCAGCTAGTGACAGTTACCCACTACTGACACTAAAATAGTCACTAATTACAGTTTTATTCCAAATGCAATCATTGTCCCCAATTCACAAAGCATGAGATTATACAAAAAAATGTGAGATAAAAAAAAAACGCCTTTTACCTTTTTATTTACCTTGTAATTTTGAGGGCTTTGGTTTCACTTTTTAAAGCTGTTTTCTATGATCATCAGGGGTAGAAACTTATTTAAAGCAAAATAATAGAAAATAGAAGGGACATCAGGAGGTCCAGTGCAGTCTCTGCTTAAGGTAGAAACATCCCTGTCTAAACTAGCCATACAAATGTTTGTCTATTCTACACTTAAAAAACTCCCAGTGACTTCTCTAGTATCCCAGTACTTAACCACCCTCATAGTTAGAAAGTTCTTATTTTTATACTCAGTATAAATCTCCCTAGTTGCAAATGTAGCCCATTACTTCTTTGTGGACAAATTGGAGAGGATCCAAGGGAGACCAACAAAAATGGTTAAGGGACTGGGGCACGCTTCTGAGGAGAGGGAACTGGGCTTATTTAGTCTGGAGAAGAGAAGACTGAGAGGTGATTTAATAGCAGCCTTCAACTACCTGAAGCGGGGGTTCCAAAGAGGATGGGTTTAGACTGTTGTCAGCGGTGGCAGATAACAGAACGAGGAGTAATGGCCTTAAGTGACAGCAAGGAAAGTTTAGGTTAGATAGCAGGAAGAACTTTCTCACTAGGAGGTTAATAAAGCAGTGGAAGAGGCTACCTAGGGAGGTTGCGGAATCACCATCCTTGGAGGTTTTTAAGACCCTGCTAGACAAAGCCTTGGTTGGGAAGGTATAGTTGGAGTGGTCCTACTTTGAGCAGGGGGTTGGACTAGATGACTTCTCGAGGTCCCTTCCAACCCTACTTTTCTATGATCCTATGCTTGTTCTTCCATTGTTTTTAATAATGCCCAGGGTGCACCCCAGTGGCCTTTGCTTTGCATTAATTTCAACTTCTCTCTCTGAATCCTTGGATAGCCTGCATAGTTGTTTGTAAATTTACTACAGTCTGTGGACATGAATCACAAAGGATAAACTTACATTGCAATGACTTGCTCATTCAAGTTATTTTTTCTCATTATTTCTATATTTTTTTTCTATACACATCTAACATTTAAGTAGTAGATCAGGTTAATTCTATTGAAATAAAACTGCACATTGATCTCAAATCACTTCACCTCAGATTATTCTTACAGATGTTTGACAGGAGGTGGTAGCTGATTTCATGCCTGAATTAAGCTTATGGATAAAAACTTGATAAAAATTCCTGGCTCTGTGTTGTAAACATCATCAGATCTGAGAAAACAGCTTGTTCATTCACTGATTATATCAAGTAGTATTTTAATATAGTCAGATCCACAAGGTTATAGAGATAATTTAGGTATACAAGATAGTGTATTATTATCATGTTGGTAAACATTATAAAATATTAAGGGTTTTAAGCCTTCTGCAGTATAGTAATCCTATGGAATTTTAATCATAATAAAATATTGTATTCCAAATGTTTTCAAGATCATTTCTGATGTTATAAATAAATAAAAGAGACTGAAATGGCAAAAATTATTTTTAGAAATCTGAGTAGTAACAAGATATACGCTTTACTGCTTTAATATTAGGTAAATATTTCTAGCTATGATGTAGGAAAGAAGCACAAATGGTAGATGCAAGTCATGGTGCTCATGATCTGCTTATGATCATTGAAGTCAAAAGGAACTGTGTTATACATCTGGCAGGATTTGACCCTAAATGCACTTCTAGAACACACTGAGTGGCAGGATTTAATGGTAACAGAATAATTTAGAAGCTTTTACTTCGTGTCATAGTTTAGTCTTGCCTATTCCTAACCAATTTTATCCTTTATATTTCATGTTCCAAACTGTAGAAGAATCACAAACACAGAAAGGGAGGCTGAAATATGAAAGACTAAAATATGAATGTCTCTGTGTTATGAATACCTGCCTGTCTATTAATTGTTATCAATATTTTTATTATAAATTAAATGAACAGTTGCCATAATTTTTATTTTTTGCAAATTCTTTCCCAAAACCTTCTCCCATTTTTTGACCAACTTTGTCCTGACACTTTTCCTAAAACAGGGTGCCTAGAAGAAAAGAATAATCCCCCACCCCCAAGTTTGTATAAAAAAGTCCATGTGAAATAGGATTATTAAAAAAAAATAGATTACTCTGACCTACTTCTAAGAAGCTATTTATAAATTAACTGTAGAAAGTGTCTCTGTATTGTCCAACTATGTAGAACCAAGCATCAGCGTAGAATAGATATAGTTAGTTCTGATGATATGATTGTTGAATATTCAATCCTCTACACTGAACCTAACCTTCACTGTCTTTGTTTCTTCACTTTTGCTTCTTCTAACTTGTTAATGAACTAATGTCACTAAATTATCTGTGGGACACACAAGAGCAACATATGTCAGAGAACCTGGCATTGTTTATGTACTGTGCAATGCTAACTCTTGGCAGTAATTTCATCTCAAGATAAAAATGCTTTCACTTTCATCTTCACCTTTATATAAATGTATTTAAATGGGGCTGTGAGAATTTACACTCCTTAGACACTTTTACATTTTTATTTTATGAATTTTAGTTTAAACAGAAGATGGCTGCATACAAAGAGGTGAATTGGTTGGCCAAGTGATTTAAATGAGGGATTTTAAAGATATTTGTTATGATGGCTTTCCCTTATGGAGACAAGTCTTGGAAAAACAGGTGTTGCACAGATTGTACATCTTTAAGAGGTAGTCTCCCCTCCAGGATGTCACACAGCTATAGATAGGTGGAATTGGACAGAGCCAAGGGGGGATTTCATGAAAACTTAGAGGTCTCTCATCTTAATGCATCTTTAGTCAGGGGCAGAGCTAGAGGAATTTCACTGGCATGGTCACACATGGTTATGGACCATGCCATAGGAGTATCACTTGAGGACTTTTTAAATTGCCCAAAGCAGGTAAGAATTGCTCCTTCTTCTTCATGCTCAGTAGCACAGCACTTCTCCTATTTCTCATCTCCCCTGCATGCCACTGCTGCTGTCCTCACTGTCCTCTCCTGACCTACGATACGGAAAGCTCCAGAGCCATTGTGGCCCTACTGCAGCTGGGCTGTACAGGAGTTGGGCTCAGCCAAGGACAGCAGCACTTTGCAGGGTTTCCTTCCCTGCCTAGTTGTTCCAGGTATTCCCACCACCCCAAGAGCAGGCTCAGGGAGGGGGAGCCTGCCTACTGCTGCTGCTGCTGTTTCTAGCAGAGCTGAGCTGGAACTGGGCAGAAGTGGCTCTGGAGGTTCCCTGGTCAACAGGATTCAGCAACAGTGGCAGGCATTGGAAGGAGGAATAGGAGGGGAGAAAAGGTGCTGTTGAGCACACAGGGGAAGAGAGGGAGTGCAGGGACAGGGGGAGGACTCTTATCTGATTTGAGGATATTAAAAAAGTCCCTAGTTGCTGCTCTTCTGTGTTGTGGGCTGCCTGTCTTTGAAGGCTGCATATATTAATGAGATTTTCATAGGCAGTTATAGTTATTCATATTATTAGTATCATTGTAATGCCTAAGGAGTGCTAGCCATTGATCAGTATCTCTTTGTACTGATTTTTTCAAACACAGTACCAAATTAGTGGTCCCTCTGCCATTTGCTTTCCCTCTCCCAAATGTTAGTGAGCAGCAAGGGAATTTTTGGCAATAGCTTTTATTGGACTGAGTGTATAGTTGGGAGACATGCTAAAAAGCTTGTCTAACATCTCTTCCAACTTGGACCAATAAAAACTATCACCAGCCCCCTCCCCCCATCTCCCCCCCGTTTGCTTCTCACTTAGTTCCTATACCACTGTGACCACAACAACACTCCAACTCTACTTTAAGTGTAAGACAAGAGATGAATAGATGGATACACCCAGCCAGACAGGAAAATACAAATTAAAAATGAGACAGCCAGGCGGATGGGAGAGTACAAGGCAACTATGAGATGCTACTGGTCCACACGACAAACTGTAGTTTCAGCACACCAGCAGCCTAACTATTATCAAGGAGGATTTTAACAAGGATTTTGAAGAAAATATATTAACTTTGTGAGGTGCTTGTTTGAAAGCTTCAGAAATAGGTGATAGAAACATATAGTATGCGTGGTTGAGGTTATAGATATAGTTTTGGTGCAATTTTATGTAGTTCTATGCAGTTATGTGATAACTGATGTACTGGGGTAATGTTATTTGCACTGGAATTCAGCAAGAAACAATTTTCTCATTATTTTTAAAAAAGGTCAGCTGAGTAGTTTCTTTTTTGTAATTTCTAAGTTTTAATTTTGATTATTGCTTTTTAACATAAATTAACTAAAATCTCACAATCAAATGGAGTTTCTTTTAACTTCCCAATATGATGTTAAAACATCTCATTTTGACAACTTTTGCACAGCAATGAGAAAAAGGTACAAAAGATCAAACTCTGGTCATAAACCTACATTGGTGTGTGATTGGTTGTATTTTTTGTAATAAATGGTTGAAGGACGTAAATAGGTCAGAGCCTCATGTAAATATGATTGTTTATTTGGTATATCTTATACATGTCGAACTCTCTAGTGTTAAATAAGATGCCACTAAAATCAGTGAAGTACTGTAGGCCCAATCTCACATTAATCAAGAACTCTAAAAGTTACATCAAACCTAAGTATAGGGGAGGGATGATACTGTGAAGAAAAGAGTGGGACAGGCGATCTTGGTTCTATTTTGACTGTGCTGTGAAATTTTCTTAGTGTATTTGTTTTTTTTTTTCTTATCAGTAAAATGGGAATAATACCTGATGCAGCATGCCTGCTAGGAATGTTGTGAGGATTATTTTCTTAGTGTTTGTGAAATACTTTGAGATCTTCCAATGGAAAATGTTATGGAAATGAGAAGTATTATTATCAATTAACATACTGTACTTATTCAAATATAAGATGAGGTTTCCCCCACAATCAGTCTGGGTAAAAAGCCCCTTTTCTTATATTCACTTTTGAAGAGGAGAGGGAGTAGATGGCTGCTGTGGCTCTGACTCTGGCCCTCAGCCTGGATAGGGAACACAGTCAGATCCACAGCAGCCCCCTGAACACCACTCCACTTCCCCTCTGCAGATTTTGCTCTCTTGCCCACTCCCTTCCCTCCCCCTTACTCTCAGGCACAGCTCATCTCCAGCTAAAGCTCAGGTCTCTCCTAGGCATGGAACATATAGAAACTTCTTCCTGTGCCCAGTCAGTCAGCAGCACCAACACTGCTGCATGGCCAGGCAAGGGTTGAGCTTCCATACTTTGCTCCAGGGTAGAGCATCCTGAGTAGTATCTGACAGTAAGGGGGAAGAGGAGGAAGAGTCAGAGAGTTGGGGTGCAGAAACTGGGGAGAGTCTGAAAGGGAAGCAGCAAAGATCGAGGGGAGTGGGGGAAGGGCAGAGGCTGTGGGGGCCTGTGGGTGGGGGAGTGGAGGTAGCGAGGGGGGTGCAGAAGGAAGAAGTGGTCAAGGCAGAATGCAAGTGGACTACTTGACACCTTCTTTCCCCCTTCAGCCCCCTGCTTCCACCATGCCTGCTTTCCCTGCTGTAGCATTGGGTGGGAGGGAATTCAAGACAACCCTCCAATACTTAGATCCTACGTCTGGGAAATTATAACCATTTTATAAATTTTCCAGGTATAGAATCTAATTATAGCATGGTTGTCTTTTATATTTAGAGGCATCTTATATTCAAGTAAATAAGGTACTATAAAAATTACTGTTTTTCTTTACTTACTATAAATTAATTAAACCTCGAATATTCATATAATTTCAAATATCTAACTTAATTACTGAGTCATTTTTTATAAAACGTATTTTACTCATACTTTTGCCTGCTAAGAGCAGAACTCTGAGAGAACTGCTGGTTCATAAATTGTTGACAAGGTAATGTGTGAAGTTTTGCCTCTAATTTTAATTATATTTGAAGTTTTATATTGCGTCCTTGGTTTTGTTTCAGTATCATTGTTGTACATATATTTTCGTTTTGTTTTAAATCAAAATGTGTTTTGTTTTAAATCATAAAGTCTTGCAGCTGCTTTTAGATAATCAAATGAATATCACTTCTGAAATCTACTGTTGCAAATGTATAAGTGCCCTTATATTGAAGAACCTAATTGAGCTCATATGTTGTAAATTAAAAATTCTTTAACTGTAACATCTCTACAGAATGAAGCATTTGATGGCATCCTGGCATAGAGCCAGCATACTGTAATGGCTCTTCCTGTAAAGAAGAAAAGATGTCTCTTATAGGGACAGCTAAAGAAGTTTCTCTATTAAATTTAAATGATAGAACAGCTATGTCTGCAACTTCTAGAAGGGATAGATTTCTCACACCAATGCCTGTTTAATGGCTGGAAGCTTACTGTGGTGAATCTGTCACAGCTGGTGCAGTTTGTTGCCAAATGGGCACTGTGAGATAAAAAGATTGAGAGTGTTTTGAGTTATGTGCTTTCTTAAGGTGAAGCCAATTCTACCGCCTAGTGACAAGGTATGTAAGTTTCAGAACTATCCTTTAGTGCCTGATATTTGTTAATCACAGAATATCCAGCATCTCACCAGCCATGCCAAATTATACTTAGTAATAAAATAAGATATGCTGCTATTGTTTAGGCTGAGTCCTTTTTTGCTTGTTTAGCCAGGTGTCAGGCAAACTTATAGCATGTTCTGTCCAATGGTGCTGGTGCAGTGTAAAGGGGATGCTAGGGGAGGAGGGTATATGTTTGAGCCAGAACATTGGCATTTATTCTTCTGTCCTAATTGTTATGAAGGATTTATGAAGGTAACAATCCAAAGCTTCCATGTGTTTCTGATATGTCATGCAGATTTCAGACCCATACAACAGGGTAGGAATGATAATGGCCTGGTAGATGAGAAGTTTTGTTGTGTCCTAATGTCACAATAATCAAAGACATAATTTTGGAGGTGTTCAAAAGCAACATAACAGATTTTATCTGGTGATATCATCTATACTTACTTTTCTAGAAAAGTAGCCAGTTAGGTAGGGAAAATGCTCAACATTCTGCAAGGACTGCCCTCTAATTGTAACGTGGAGGAGCAGGTGGTTGGTTTGGGGTGGGTTGGTAAAGTATCTTGGTTTTTATGAAGTTGACAGTAAGTCCAAACATTTGATATGCTTCATTACATTCCCCTTTGCCTCACAAGCACTTAGGAACTCATCATTGTCAGCAGTCCCTTCACACAAGAATGGCAGTCTTCCAGTAAATGGGGAAGTCAAGTCAAGATTGACCTAGAGCTTTTCAACTACGTTGGCCCATGAGACACAGCCATCAGTATATTAAAGTTCAATAATGGAGGTGTTGGTTATGTTGGATTTGGAACATAGCTGGTTGATGTTAAAGAGATCCCCACCCATGTGATACTGGACGCTGACTCTGGGTGAAAGTCCATTAGCAATGAGATACGGAATAGGTGTGATATTGATGAAAAAGAGCAATCACGCATCCTTGCTTGACTCCAGTTCTAATATTGAAGGGATTTTATTTCAAAGCCATTGGTTAGGATGGTTGCTGTTGTGTCAGTGTAAAGAAGTCTGGGAATAGTCGCAAATTTTGCCAGGCATCCAGATCTTATCAGGATCTGCTATAGGTCTCCCTCTTCATAGAACTAAGGGCTTTAGTCAGGTCAATGAAGGCCACATAAAGATCTTGGGTGTTGCTTGCAACACTTCTCCTGATGCTCGTATCTGTTATATCTATGAATGGTCTGAAACCCATTGTAACTCATGTAGAGTTAGTCTGCTGAGAATAAGAATAAGGCTCTTCCAAGCTATGGACAGGAATGCAATACCATGATAGTTGCTGCGAGCCAATCTATCTCCTTTCTTCAATATGCTAATGATTCTGGCATCTCTCAAGTCACTGAGAATCTGTTTTTATTTCCAGATTTTCAGAATAATATTGAGAGCTGGTAAGAGAGCTTTTTTTCCATTATGCATATACATTTTAGTTGGTATCCATTAAGACCACATGTTTTGTTATTCTTTATCTGCCTAATGCCTCTCAAGGCCTCTTTTAATTTGTGGTTCTTAAAAGTAGTCCTTAATGGAATGTTGTGGAATAGCTTTGATGATACTGCTTGCAACATTAGACTCGCAGCTCAGAAGCTCTTGAAATGCTCCTTCCACCATGAGTTGATTGCAAAGAGTCAATTGATCCTTGGACCTCAGAGGGTTGGTTTCTTGTGTGCTTGGACCATAGATCGCTTTGGTTGCACTGAAGAAATTATGCATGTCATGAATGCCAGCAACTTTTGTCCTTCCACCATTTCTTCTTCCACTCTTGAATTTTCCTCTGAGTCTCAGCTTTAATATGGCACTAAGGCTGCTTGCAGATGCTAAAATGCCCCACAAAATGCAGTGCTTTAAACTTGGTGTATTCTTGCATTGAGCCCACTGCATGCCCAAAAGAGACAGCGCCTTAGTCGGACCTGACTCTTTAGCATCTGTATAGATTGGATGCTTTAGTGGGGCTTTTTTGGTGCTTTTCTCTAATTGCTGATTGAATCAACTTCAACTAGAGGTGCCAAAAATTACTGCTGAAGTGCCTGATTTGTATGGATGCTGCAGAGCTCAGTTGACATAACATGCTCCTTCTTCTGGTAAAGCATGTTTTGTTTTGTTTTAAATGTCTGTAAGCAGTCTTGCTTCTTTTTGGAGCTGACATCATTTTGCCTACCTCTGAAGGCTTTCCTTTTTCTAAAGACCCCAGTTCATAACTTTGCTGTCTTCAGTTTTCATTTTCTCAGGCTGTACCCTGAGAACTTGAGTCTACAATCCGCAGCAGCCTGCATGACTTCTAGTTCTCTCTTTTCTGCTTCCTCTTTTTGCTTTAAAAAAAACATTGCCACAGCAGGGATAATGACCTTCTTTATTATGTTGTTTCGTTGTTTGAAGTCCACTGATTAAATGCATGATGTATTCCTTACAGGGGTGTAGGTTGTAGTCGTGTATTCCTTCACATTCTGCTCTACTGTGCTGCCTTCAAAAAACTTAATGGCTTAAGCTAATTGTGACCACTGTCTATCACGCTGACCATTACAGTCTCATCATGTTATTGTAGTCACACTTCTGCTTGTATCTAACTGTAACCTGTTGTCTTAGACTTGTGAGCTGCTTGAGGCAGAGATCTTTCTGGTCTGTGTTTGTACAACACCTAATATAATTGGATTCTGGACTGATTGGGACTTAAAAACATTTAGAGAACAACAAAGAGTACTGTCAAGTTTCAGATGATACATTTTGTGGCAGCTAAGCTGCTTAGATGAATAACTCAGTATAGGGGTGTCAATATTACAGTCACCAGGGAAGGGACCACCACTGAAATCCATGGCACAGAGTCTACTGGTCCATGTTGGTGTGGGAGGGCTGAGTGAGTGACAACTGCAGCTACCACTGCCACTTGTTCCAGTTTCATTTCATGGTCCAGCTCTGGCCCAGGATGTAGGGTGAGAGTGACTTAGTATGACTACATTATGCTTTTACACCGTGAAGAATACCACTGGTTTTCTAGCAACGTAAATGCCTAACTCAATTGTAAAATACAGGCAGCTAACTCTAATCAGTAAATCCTGAAAGGTTTATAACCTGCTGTTTTTAGGAGTTTCCTGTGTCTCACAACAGTAGTAGATAAGATAGACAAACCTATAACCAGTGGAGTAAGGTTATTTGTCATACCTCTCCTCCAATATTTTGAAAAAAAATTGTTAAAGATAGAAAAAAGGAACTGTATGAAGTGCACACAGAACTGAATCCAGGATTTCACAAAGGGCGGTGACTGGTTCTACAGGGATGACTGTCCCCTGTCCCAACAGTTCTGCCCCCGCTTTCCTCCTCTCCCCTCCCCTCCCCACACCCCAGATTCCCTCAGGTGGGCAGACCACAGCATGGCAGCAACAGTCAGGGACATTTTCAAGTCCCCAAAGTAGATTAGAATTCTCCCTTTTCCCTCCTCTCTCCACTCAGGCATGTCCCTTCCTTCCCCTACTCACCTACCATCACCATTGCTCCTGCTGTCTGAGCTGTGTGGGGGCTGGGCCTGGCCCAGGACAGGGGCAGCAGTAGAAGTGGCAGTGAGTGGATGGGTCCTTTATGGGGAGAATTGTCTTTGTATAATTTGACATTTATATTAACAATCAATAGTGAAGTCAAAATACATCATTTGGATCTATATCTAGGAAAAATTCACCTGGCAGTTTACTGAGGGAATCATGGTTGTTGACTACAAATTAACAACAATAAAGCTGTTATCCTGTGTTCAGTGTTTAAGGTTAAGATATTAGATGCTGATTATTACTTTATTTGTGATGAATGGAAATAGATTTGATGCAGACAAGCATCATGGGGGAATGATGTAGAGCTATCTAGGAAAACATCTGTACTAATCTACCAATAGAGTAAATTATAGCTACAAGCAAAAGACATTGATCTAAAAGAATCATTAACAGCTTTAACTAACTGATCCAAGTAATAGGATAAATGACATACCATTATCAAGATCAGACTTTTTAGAGCTGTCAATTACAATTACTAAAACATGGTTGCTACTATTTCAATTTCAACTATTTTATGACTATGTTCACTGTGTTCTACTGTGGGTAGCCAACAAGGATCAATTAAGTGGTAAAATCCACAGGAAAAAAATTACCCAGTCGTCCTGCACTCCATTTACCAGGAGGTCAGTCACAAAGGGAAAGATAATTGCTGCAAGCCAGCAAAATTAATCGGGGATGAGCCAGAAAGGATGATGTATGTTCTGTGACAAAATACGTGACAGAGATGTACGTACAGACCTGTAGCTGCTTGCTTTGTTGAGGACCCAAGGACAAGAGAAGGAGACCTGTGAAAAACAATTAACATGACTTCAGAGTGAACAATTCTTAATTATCCATAACATGTCGACATCAGATAATTGGTGTCCCAATTTTTAACAATATTTGGTCATTAACTACAGTAGACTAGAGAAAATCAAGATCAAAGCCATTTGTCTGAGCTTAGTGTTACATAACTGCACCCACATGTGAACACAAGTCAACTCAGTCATGCTGATGTAAGCAACATGGAAATCATCCTATTGTGAGACTGATTCAAATGAACTATTTTATGCCCGTCTAAGGTAAGATGTTAAAGTTGGTGTTACTAGCTAGCCCAACAAAAAGCATCCGAAATAGAATTGTGGTTTTATTCTCCTCTGTTCACTCTTTTTATCCTTGCATTACTCTTAAGAAAATAATTGATGGCAAAATATTATATCATTATCAGTATTAAAAATATAAATAGTTATGAACAATCTACATGCACATTCAGAAAATAATAATATTTTATTTAACTGCTTATTGCTTATTTATTTATTTGGCAGCCCCATGGGATGCCCTCATGACCCCACTCCGCTCTTTCTTTCTCTGTTTGTCTCACACACATGCACGTGCACACACGCATGTATGCCCTTGGAAATAGATAAAAGGCAAGCAACACAGACATTATTTGATTTTTTTCATATTATAATGGGCACATCCTGTGTCTTCTATTCACATCAGGTGTTAGTTCCCAGTCAAATCAGCAGTAAAACTCCCAGAATCTGGTCTTCATATCTAAATCCCTGTTCTGCCTTCTTCTCTCTTTACAGCTGAATATTCCAGGCCCTTTCATAAACATGTAGAGTTTTGTTGCACACAGTTCTCCATGGAGTTCAATGTGACTATTTTAACAAAATCAAATCCTTCATTTTCTTTTCCCTCCCCTTGAGATCAGCCCTGTCTCTCATTCTCTTTTTCACTTGTTGGTTTTCTCTGCCTTTGCCATGCTTCTAAACTTTTCTCCCCTGAGTTCCTGAAATGCTATTTCTGAACAAGAGCTGTTGTTGGCCTGTACTCAGTGCTTGCACTTAGGGCTCTTGTAGCTGCCCTCGGGTGGCTACATTCTTCGGGCTTCATGCGTACAGAACAGGAATGACTAAGCAGGGTGTGCTTGTCCCTGGTGTTCCTGGCTTAACCCAAAAATGGTGTAGGCAAGTAATTTTTTATCATTTCACCCCAGCTCTTTTAAAGCAACACCTCAGTAACTCAGCCAGAATCTGATTACATTTACTCTGCTGAGTATATTACTTTGTTGGAGACCCTAGTAGAGCTTATTGTGACTATAAGAACTTGTGTATGAAAAGAAAAAAAATAATCATAACAGTTCAGAGCTCTTATACATTATTAGACATTAATTATCTTTGTTCCAGAAATCTTCACTGGAATTACTTTAGATTTCTACTTGTGTGGCTTAGACCAGGATCAAGTCCCTCTTTCTACTTCTAATTTCTTTAGCTGTAATTTGATTAATAAGGAAGAGGATAAAAGCATTGAACCCATTTGCATTTGTAAAAGGTCAGAGGGCTTACTCAAGTGAAGAGTTCTAAGCGATGCATTCTTCTCTTTAATGTGTACATTCTAAGTCAGTATTTGAAGTTTACTCTCAATTCTTATCCAAACCTCAAAGTTAGAAGTTTGCTAACATTCCATTTTCCCCAAGAAAATACTTAAATGTATGGCAAAGCAAACAAAATATATTCTATAAAATCAATGTTTTAAAATGCTATGAAACTCTATTTATTTATTCATTTATAATCTAATCATACGATTACTTTAAATAATTAAGGACCGTTCAAATAATTTGTTATTGACTAAATAAATAGAGTAACATTGTTTGAGTTTATGAATATATAAGGATGTCTTAAAGACTAACTCAATGATTTAAATGTCTATATATAAATAGATCAATATGAGTGTTTTGATATATATATATATATAGGCATTTAAATCATCGAGTTAGTCTTTAAGACATCCTTACATATTCATATACTCAAAACATGTTGATATATGTATCTGTTATATTTATGTTCAGAATGATAATAAGTATAAAACATTTGTTTCATTCTTTCTGTAATTGTAAATGACGCCAAAACGCTTGTATTGATAAAACTCTTGTTGAATAAGAGTTAAGCAGATCTGTGATAATGTAGCAGTGACCACTTATCAGCATTATGTTCTCATATACAGGTAATAAATTAACCAGCCAGCCAGCAGCATTAAATAATTATGTACAAATAACCTTAACTGGCTAATAAATCAGGGCAACAGACATTTTCCCCAACCTCCTTTTATCATCTTACAGTATCTAAAAGTATTTCAGGTTCAAGTTACTTTAGAAGAAGATGGGAAGCAGTATCTAAAGGCTTGGAGCCCTTGTCAAGAAAGTTTTCTTTGTCACCACCTCCTTGGGTGAAAAAAGAGGGATAAAGTAGTGTAGTTGCACCTTCCTTTGATTCCTGTTCCTCCCAAACTTAAAAATCATCTACTTAGGAGATGCAGCAGCATTTGTATTTGGGCAGCACTGAAGAAGTTAGTCTTAAATGGAATACTGTAGTGCTTAGACCTCTAGTATATTAATAAGGCCTCAAGTTTCTCATTAAGTGGATAAAAACTTGTGTTGTTTTATATGTGATGATGCACCACATAATCTATTCCTCTGTTTTCAAAATCCTAGATCCACCCATGGCCACCTTTGTTGTATAATGAAAGGAATCTATTTTGAGTACCTCTGCTGACTGCAGGCACCACAGTAGGGATTGAAAATAGAGGTAGTTTCTCAGCTAGTCCATTTACTGTTTTACCCACTAGTACTCATCCAGTGGAGATCCAAGAACACTAGTTACATGTTCTCTCAACAAGCCCTGCTTATTAAGTGAGCTGCTCTCTTCTGCACTAGCTTTAATTTGTAGACTGCATTGTAATAGTCTGATGTTGAAGATACAAAGGCAAAGGAACTCTTTGCATTTATCCTTGAAAGAAAAAGCCTACAACTAATATGCTTAAGAGGCTGACCTCTTGCAACATAATATGATAATTTATGTAACTGGGGCTCTAGAATTCATCCAGAGATGTAAACTGTAGTGTCCAACTTTGACTGAAGAAATGCTTTAGTCAAAGGGGCTGATATTTCTAGTCTGGGTTTATACCATCTTCAGGTCTTGATCTGGGTCCTTGATGTTGTCCAGTTAAACTTGAACAACCTTGTTTTCATCTAATTCTGAACCTCAGCTATATTTTCTATATTGGATAAGGTCGAGGTGCTTGCCTAGTTGCATGTCTCCAGCATACTGAAAACGCTATGCTACAAATTACTGCACTCCATTGCCAGTCTTCCTAGTAGCCTTTATTTTCTTTTGAACATGAGAGGTGACAGTTACTTTGTAGGCGGAACCCTTGAAAGATCCTTTTTGGGGATTGGGAGGGGGGAGAAGCAGGAGTAGTAATTACCCAGACCTATCTGTTGAGATCCTTCCAGACCTATCTGTTGAGATCTTTTCAAGACATGAGATAGAAGCCAGGAAGGAACAGCTCACTGTCACTAAGGTCTGTAGATGAATGGACATCCCCATTGGATCAGTGGTATGGAAGGTAGATGATTGATCTAATATCATATAAATACACATGAACAAAAAATCCTGATTATAAGCATATATGGTTTTAAACCTCAAGTGGGTTGCTTTCAAGCTTTAAAGGAAAATAAGTGTGTAATTTATTCAACTCAGATTAATGTGAATTGAGTTAGAATTTTGTATCCGCAAGTAGAAAAACTCTGTATTCTAATTTTCAACAAAGAGGAACTGCTTGTAGCCATATTAGAAATTCTCAAAAATAGTTGTGCTTCATGTAAAACTTACATCACATTTAAGCTTTTGATCTTACAAATCCATACAAAGGTAAACTAATCTGTTATAAAATCAGTGGAACTATTTGTTTGCTTTTTGTATGGTGGTATCTACAGGATCAATACCTAAAAGAGCAGAACATAATTCAGTGTTTTGGTAATTAATATTCATAGAAAAGAATTAAAAGGGAGTCAGAGTCCAGCTTTCCTTAATATAGGACCAACACTTCTAAGTCCAAACTGTTATGTAAGGTAAAATTACTACCATATTTCATGGTGTATAAGTTGGGTTTTGAAACCCAAATGTGGTGTCTTAAAAATCAAACCCAACTTATACATCATGCCACTTCAAAAAATCGTTGCTGACAAACCACTACAAGCGGCACCAGGGATAGGGATGGGGACAGGCTCAGTGCTTAGCTGGGGATGCGCCACTCACAGGGGATGGGAACGGGTTCAGCGCTTGCCTGGCTTGGCACCATCCACTGTAAGCTGTGCCAGGCTCCCAGGGGATGGGGCCTTGCCAGCTGAGTACCAAGCCTGGTCCCATCCCTATCCCTGCCCCCTGCCTGGGTGCATCCCCAGATGAACACTGAGACTGGCACTGCTCATAGGGATGGGATGGAGCAAAGCTTGGTGTTTATCTGGCTGCTCAGGGCTCAGTGTTCTAGAGGACGCACTAGCTGAGTGCTAAGCCCAGCTGAGCACAGCTCCCCATACTTACCTGTACACAGCATTTTAGCAGCGTAGCTTGCCATGGTGGGCTTGGTGCTCAGCTGGCACGGCCCAGTCAGTATTGCTTGCAGGGGATGGGGCTGTGCCAGCCAAATGCTGAGCCTGGTTCTGATTTATATACCGTGCCTATGCTAATACTAACTTGTTGTTCAGAAAACTGGGGTTGATTTATACACTGTGTTGACCTATACACTGTGAAATATAGTATATGCATTTCTCTCCCCCCACCCAATTCAAAGTCTAGGGTATTTAAAAGTATTTTTTAAACATATTTTTAAATTGTTGGTCTATATGTTTCTGTTTATTGTAGGTTGAATTCCCTGCTTGAGTTTTGGAAATTAAGTTGTTTGTTCCTGTTGAGCTACACATTTTCAAGTTAGGAATACATCAGATAAAATCATTTCTAAGTCAGTCAAGGAACAGCAAAATAAATTAATTTTAGACTTTTAATGGTCAACTGTTGTCTTCCTGTTTGGTCCTAAATAAATGACCATTTAGTGCAAATTAAGATATTTCCAAATACATATGTTTTTAGAATCAAATTCGGTATTTTTCATAATAGTGATAATATGCATGAAGAGGATCACACTTAGGACAAAGCAGAAAAGCCTTTAAATAGTCCAGGACCTCAGAAGAGTTTTCAGTTTGATAAAAGCAAAATGGTGCCCCACCCCGCCACCACCAGGAGCATGAAACTGAGCCCCCAAACTCCCTTCCAGCCTGGGCCTGCTCTACCCTAGCTCAGATTGTTGCTGTCCTTGGCGCATGTGTGGATGCTGTACTCAGGAGCAGTTTACTCCAGTGCAGACAGCTCTAGAGATTATTGTTTTGCCTTAATTTCATGTGTAGAAACTTAATTGCTATATAAATACTTTTTGCAGTTCTTATTTATCTGATATTAATTGAAGAATAGATTGGATTGCTTCTTCCCCCCTTCTCCTTTTTCCCTGACATAAATATAATATTGTTAAGGATCAGGCCTTCCCATTTTAAGCTTTACAACCTTTTTTCAAATTGATAGCAATTTTGCTGCATTAGCCTTCTAAAGCCTTAGTTTTTTGTTAAACAGCTTGTATTGACTTCATTTGGAACAGAAAGAAAAACCTCTGTGTGTGTGTGTGCGCACACGCGTGCACATGTACCAAGTATTAAATTCTTGGTATATTTGTCTGCAAAAGTCTACAGAATTGGGGTGGGGTTCAACAGAATGGAAAATTGATATAGTCTGTACATAGATTTTTTTTAAGTTAATCTGCAATACAAAAAAGGAAAACATACATCAGATAGATACAGGTGTTCCATCTAGAAAGTTGCTAAGTCACCTTCCATAAGCTGCCTTGTGTTTCTTTTGATGTTGTGATGTTTCATTATTTTCTGAGAGCTAGGAATGAAATGGATGAATGAGTCTTAATTGCAGTGCCCTGATGACTAAATTTTGTACTGTTGTTGAGACAGACACTGGGTGATCTGATAAACATCAACTTCTTTTGCTTCATGACTTGATTCGGATCAAATTACTAGTTAAAACATGCAGAAAGAAGAAAAATGCTCTCTTTTTAGAATGTCAAGTGTTTAAAATAACTCTTTTTAAAAATAGTTAATCGATAACCATTTGGTAAATAGAAACACACTTGTTTACCTAATAGTAAACCCATGGTATGTACATTGGTTATTGAACCAAAACTGATTTCAAAGATTTTATTAAAAATAAATAAATAAATAATGAAAACTCTTTCTTACTGCTTTCAATTTAAAAACTTTTTATTTTATTTGACAAAATTAGATAGTGTACTATTTTTAAAGCAGAATTGGGGATTTCAAAATATTTTCAGACGTAGTAAATAAATTTAAAATTGTCTTTCCAGCATATTATGTAAGCAAAATAGTAATCTGTTTTCAAAAAGTTGTCTTGTCTTTTGTAAGCTCTCAATTTTGTATGAAAAAGAGAGAGAACTTGCATGTGAATTATGCTTTTTTTAAAGAATGTATTCAGTTCTTTTTTAAATATGCAGTAATACTTTCTATGCAGGGAAATTTTAAATTTACTTTTTGGAGGTGGTATGAATGTCTTTTTTCAAGAAATCTGTTTTACTGTGGTAAAAAGACTGTCTTTGCTTCAGCAATACTTACGACCTGATCCAAAGTAAGTTCAATTCCATCGTTTGATTTCAAAGGCCTTGGGATTAAGACAATTAAGATGATGACGACTTCAAATGTATAAAGAGTAGGCCACAATCCTGCTCCACTTATTCATGACCAGAATTTTTAGGAGTTATGCTAATTTTAAAATGGAAAATACTGATCAAGAAGGAAATTTACTTGTTTTAGAAAGGAAAGAAATAGCTGTTAATGACTGATTTATATATTTCCATACTCATTTACCAAGCAGATAATAAATTGAAAATTAGCCTTTCTACTTTTACTTAAATGTGTAAATAGAGGTGGATCTTGGAAACCATTATTCATGTATGTAATTTCACTTAAAACAAGCACTGTATGTATATGTTTGCATTTGTAGGATCTGGCCGTAAATAGGGGTTCAATCCTGCATTCCTCCTATGTTAAAACTATTTATTTCAATATGTCCCTCTTAGTATGTCTCAAGGGGACCTGCTTGGTGTGCAAAGACCCTCCAAGCTGTAAAAAGTAGAAGTCACCAATATTTATTACAATCCCATTGATAATATCATTTACCCTCTTGTTCGTATGATGACTTTGTTTTATTTTTATCATTTCTAGACTGTAAATAAATATATCAATGCAAAATAGTTAACAATATACTCAGTAGGACTATATTTAATAATTGTGAAGAGATACATTTTGTGCCATTTGATTTACCTAATTTATAGCCCCATTTGATTACCACAGCATGTCTTTCATCTGTAAGGATTGTACTCAAGGGACTAGTCAATTTATTAATTCATCACCTGCCTTCTTTTGTAGCTGCATTACCCCATTATGACATAAAAGCAGAGAGATGCACTAATCTGAAAGCTGCCAGCCAACTGTTTTCACTCTAGCTGACCTTTTGTTTGCAGGCACAATACTGATAAATTTTCTATTGGTTTCCTTTTCTTGGAGATTATGTTACAATCTATCCTTTTGTTTTATAGTGCCATGATGAGAACAAGATGACAGCATTGAATCCAATGGCTGCAGTTACTGAGACCTCTAAAGAGGAAAGGCCTTCTTCAAGTTAACTTGTGGCTTTTTTTAAAATGCGTTTTGATTTATCTGTCACCTGATCCATCAGCAATGAATAATTTTCATGGAAGGTGCACTTTAATTACATTCCCATTTGACTTGCATTATCATGCCCTATCTAGGTAATTAATCTCACCAAGTATCCAATTTCGGCCTTTATTGCTGGCAGGCAGGCCCTCTGAATTATGTGTGCTTGAATGGGCATTGGGTCAGTTGTTAAACCAAACAGGCCATGAAACAAATTTTGGGTCGTCCGAGCTTTCTTTAAAATGTGTCTACTGAGAAAGAAGAGTATTGTAATTGGATTGCTTTGGTGACATGATCAAGTCTTCTAGAGTTTTCAGAAACAAGAGACTCAGGAGAAGGTACTGACTGACACATTCAACCAAACAAAAATAGGAGAAATTCCAAATGCTGTGCTCTCTTTGAAAGAATTATTCAGCAAGCAGCAGCACTGGGTATAAAGACAAAACAGTAATTTGTAGTCTTTTGAATAATTTATGGAGTTCATTGAATGGGCTGCACGTGCCAAAGGGCTGCTTTGAGTTGGTGCATTCAGAAGGCATATTAGTATTCCTACTACTATTTTAAGATTAGGAATTGAAATTGTGTTGAATTTTGAGTTTCATTGCTCTGTGAGGTGAAAAAGAGTTTTAAGCAATATGTGCAGTTGAACTAGGAGATTAACTTACATGGTAATACTCTTGTAGAGAAGGTTATTTTTATTTCTTCTTCCCTGCTCTCTAGAAATTGTAGCTAAAGACTGCATTGGCTAAGAGCTGTAAGTTTGTGTAAAACTGAAGAGAATATAAAGTTTTGAGGTGCAAAAATTAAAACACTATTAGAACCTTACATTTAGGCATTTGCTTTGATGATAAAATTCTGTATCCATCTTGGAAATACCTTTTTAAGCTTCCTCTAGTATTCTTTTCTTTCACTATAGAAAAAGAGAATTATTTAGTATGAATTTTAGTTAAAGGGAATCTAATCCCAATGTCTCATACTTTAATGAGAGAATGGCAGAAGCAATCTAGTTTATATTTAGTCTGAAACTTCTCCAAGGTTTCTTCTTCCAGTTTGGTTCAGTCTGCACAAAAATAATTTTTTGATCCTGTAAGCACATATGCACAGGCAGAAGTTTACTTACTTTATTCATTCATTGAAACTAATGAGACTGTGTAAATGAACTCTCTTTCCTTATTTTAAACCAGGGATTAGAGTGTAGGTTTGGAAATATTTTAGAACTACATTTTATATGTATTAATATTTCTGTTTACAGAACTTTCATATAAATCATTGGATTTCCCATACATAAGAGAGCTTACTTTAAATATTTAACTAAATCCAATTATTCTATCGCCTATCCCAAATCCATCACTTCAAAACTTTTAAGGACTAAAACTGTTAGCACATTTATCTCATACTGAGATGCAAATTCTTTTACCACTAAATAATGAGTTCAGATCTAGTTCATTGTCACTGACAATCTCTTGCAGTTGAGGATGATTGTCTTCTACGATTGCCCTATCTATGGATCTGAAAATAGCTGACAAGGTTAGTCTGAGATTGACAGGTTCTGTTGCAATAAGGCATGTGCTTCCATACAGGGTGGGTGGCTCTGGATTCTTGATTTACTCTGTGACGTGCTGTTTTTGACACTCCTGTTTTTCTGTCTTCTATTGTGGCCATGAGGTTCATAGTACTGAAATCTTTGCAGCAGAATTCCTCCATTTGGAGTGGTCCTGGCCGATAGTCTCTCATGAGTTGATGTTGATGTTACATTTTTTCAAGTTGGTCTTGAGGATGTCCTTGAATAACTTTCTCTGTCCTCCTCTTGAGCATATACCTTGACTGGGAAAATAAAACTTGCTTTGGGAGTCTGGAGTTGGACATGCGAATGACGTGGCCAGCCCAGTGAAGTCCATGTCAGACTATCATCACCTCGATGCTTGTGGTGTTTGCAAGAGAACACTGATGTTTGTGTATCTGTCTTCCTACTGGATTTGAAGGATCTTCTGTAGGCAGTGCTGATGGTACTTCTGCAGCAACTTGAGGTGTCTCCTGTATGTAGTTCACATCTTGGCTCCATACAATAAGGTAGAAATCATTACTGCTTCATAAACCATGAGCTTAGTTTCGAATCTGATGTTGCGATCTTTGAAAATCTGTTTTCTGAAGCATCTGAAGGCTCTACTTGCATTTGAGGTGATGTTGGATTTCTTCATTGATGTCAGCCTTCTGTGAGAGATGGCTTCTGAGGTATGGGAAATAGTAATATCCAGAGCCACACTGTAGATCTGAATTGCTGGACCTGGGGACTGCTCATTAAGAGCTTGTTTATGAAGGACCTTAATTTTCTTTTTTTATTATGCACCAGTCCCATTTTCTTGTATGCCTTGGTAAAGACATTGGTGTTTGCCTGAAGATGTGCTTCCAAGTGAGCACAGACTACAGCATATTCAGTGTAGTGGGGAGCTTGATGATTGAGTTTGGGGTGTCACCTGAGTTCAAACCACAGTTATGATGCAACGCTGTGGGCATTTGCTATTTGGATTGTTCATAAGGGTCCTGATGTTCCAGGTCCTGAAATGAATTGTGTATCTTCATTGATTTTGATCATAATAAAGGTGCATAATAAAGATCATCACACAATTCTTCACTAGGTGCAGTTATCCAGTCAGGAGAAAGGTAGGCAGACTATGTTTAGGGCACGTTTTCTAGCCCCCTTCACGTGTGGGATGAAGAGTGTGGATCCTAAAGAAGTCTGCTCAGTTGCAGTTACAGCTGCCGAATCACATTGCTGCCTCATCCAAGTATTAGACAGCCTTCTCATAACTGCTACCTTTTTGCCAGTTCATGGCTAGGAGTTTCTAGGCCTCACACTCCTGCTCCCTTCATCACTAGCTGGTCGTCAGAGGGATTGAAAAATGTGGTAAAGCTGTTTTCATGGAAGGTGACTGTATGCCATTTCTTTTTATTTGTGGAAAAGCTGCTTCTCCACAAAGTGCTGCTTTACATCAGCTTCCACGCAATTCTTACGGAACGGAACCTTGATCCAATAGCAAGGAGGCCAAGACAATTGGAAATATCATTTTGCTGCAACCTCCATCTGCTTTTGCAGCCATTAGGATTCAACCATCTTTTTCTGCCTACTCTGGATATATGTGGCTTTTCAGGACAGAGAGCATTGCCATCTTCTGTCCCCACCACATTCTGGTGGTGTTGCTGCTTCTTGGTCCACGACTGCTTACTTATTAGAGTTACCCTTGCTTATCTCACAGCTAACCTTCCCTGAAGGTCATTCCACTATCCGCCACCTGTGGTCATTCTGGGTAGCAGTACAGCTCTGCCCCCAGAGATTTAGTGCACCTAAATCAGGGATTTCCAAACTGTGGTATGCATACCTTTGGGGGATATGTGGGAGAAATTGTGTAATGGAAGATTTAGTTGTCATTATAATAATAATTGGCATTTAAGAGGCTAAAATCAAATATATGCTGGTAGGGGTTTGCAGGCAGTGGATAAATTTGGAAGGGGTATACCTGAAAAAAAAAAGTTTGGGAACCTCTGACCTGGACAATGATGACATTGTTACCATCTAGAAATTGTTTTTGAGCTCTGTGAAATATGCTGACCTCTGTTCACTTTCTAGTGCATACATATAATAAAAATGGCACTTTTGCCAGTTCCAAAAGAAGAGACAAGGATTAAATGTACGTGACCCAGTGAAATTTTTTACCCGTGGGCATGACACTTACAAGTGGATGCAGTCCATGGAGGATGTACAGCTTCTAGCTTTTGCTTGTCTATTTTATGGATAAAAAAATATCCTCCCTATCCCCTCACCCCCCCTAGTTTTCAGTTGAATTTACTTTAGCTGCAAATTCATTAAATAGAATATTTTATTTCTAAACTAATATTTGTTATTGGTGTTATTTTTTATAGCTATGTCCCTCCCTATTCAAAATGTTCAGAGCAGTTCTTTAGTGATGGATTCTGCCATAATATGCAAGACCAACGTCTGTCACATTTTTGTTGATGTTCCTGGGATCTTCACACACATTAAATTGCATGACCAATGAAGAGAATTAAAATGTACTACTGTCCAGTTAGCTAAAATTTAAGCATATTTACTATAATTTGTAATTGCTGTTTAGTGAATTATTAAAACTGAAACAGTTCACTTACTGAATATAACAAGTTAAAAATAAAAACAGTAGTGACTTTTTATTATTTTATTAATTTCCCATCTTTTGAAATGCATGCATGCACACATACAGACAGACACATTCACATGCTTTTAAGTATCCCCCCACCCAACCCTGCTCTACCCCAATATATAACTTAGTTCCTAGAATCTAAATATCTATTGACTTAAAACCTGAAATGGGTATCCCTCAGGTATGGATGGTGTCATATTGTTGACCAGTGCTTGGTACAGGAATTTTCTGTATCTCTTTAGAAATAATTTGTCTTCCTTACTGCTAAATGTAATATTTAGTCTGAAATGGTTGTGACTTACAAATATTCAAAAGGTGTTGCAGAGAAAAGATATAGAGTCCCTTTAACATTTATTTTCATAATGGGTTGGTTGATACCTCTTTTGAGAGGGACACTAGAGCTAAAAGTATATCTAAAATGGCCTCTTTAAAGGAGCACCTCAGGCACTGTGTGGCAGCTGTGCCGCTTGGAAGAAGAGGGATGGATTGCTCTTTAAGGCACTGGACTGGGACTCAGGAGATCTGTGATAAATTACGCTCCGAGGCCCAGAGGCTTCCTGTGTTACTTTGGATAAATCACTTAATCTCTCTGCACTGCTATTCTCCATTTGAAGAATGGGGATAATACAGCCTGCCTTCGTTACATGAGTGTTGTGAAGAAAAATCCATTAAAGACTGCAAAGCACTCAGATACAGTATTGCTGGGGGCTATATGAATACATAGATATGCTAACATTCTCTATCTTCCTGCAGATTTTTCTTTTTTTTAACCCATAAAATATAAAATACAACTAGCTACTTTTTTCCCCCGCTAACTCCAGCTTTTGGGGGCTCTCTTAGTCAAGTAATGACCAGGAGCCCCTCTGCTCTTTCTCTACAACTTCATTATGTCCTAAATGTAGGTTCTCTGTAGGCATCCTTGTGCACTATTATGAAAGGGCATTGTAAGCTGGTTTGGGACCATGTATCCAAAGCTGTCAGAGAAGCTCAGTAGCTATGTAAGTGTATACTACAGTCATAAGTTTTCTGAAAACTGCACAGAGCAGCTTTGACACCAGTCTCTAGATTAAACGGAGAGTCGGGGGAGGGAATCTCCCTCTGCCACTACCCCTCCACTGAGTAATTTCCTTGTGCACGGTCCATATTCTGATACAAGGCGCAAGTATCAGGATTTGGCCCTAACCATTTGCAATACATTCACTTACTTTCAGAATCTTGTGATTGTGACCTTTTGCAAAATATGTGTGGTTGTTGGAACTTCGCTTTTGATCACTAATCATTTTGACATTTTTTGGCAACCTTATCGTCGTGAATCTTTCTGTACTTACTGTTCCAGGTCAGTCTCATTTGGGAGAAAAGTGAGCTTTTAAATAGCAGATTTGAAATTGTAGCATCGATGCTGTCTTCTATTCCCTAAATGCACTTTTATGTAAAGTCCCTTCCTATTGTAGTCAATACATTGTTCACCTAAAGTACTTAAATAACATTGGTCACATTAAAGCAGTCTACCATGTTCCACATTTTCCCTTTACAGTGGGCAACAAGGGAAATAATTTGACTAAGACCAGAATCATTGCTCTTTATCTATTGTGGGAAAAAAAATCTTACGATGCTACATGCTATAGGTATTCCTAAAACTCAGATATTACCTTTCCGCTGCTTTGCAAAGACATTAAAGCTGAAGAAGTTCCTGAAACACACAGCAATATGATCTGTAGCTTCTGCTTAGTTGGTGGAAAAACAGCCAACTTTATATCTGCTACTTTAATAAGGCAAGTCGAGCTGTAAAACAGCAGCTGAAGTAACTGTAAATGTGAGATTCAGTTTTGTTACTTTTATTTTTGCTGCACATCCCATTAAAATTCTTTGTTGTTCTGTAATGAGATATGTTAGAATCAGGCTCTTAATTTATTGTCTGTTGCTATTTTAGAATCACTGAATGTGCCTAATAAATCATAGAAACCTGCATTAAAAAGGTATGCAGTATAAAGCGTGTGAAAAACATACCTTGATGGCACACATTGTTTTCCATAATCACAGATGAGAAATCCAAAGACGGAGAGAAGAATAATGAGAATGAGAGAGTAAATGTGGAAGCAAATGCTATGTTGCTTTGCAGTTTCAAAATGTATAGTTTGTCAAGCTTAGTGTTCTTCAGTACTTAGCAGTAAATAAGAAAGAAGACTTTTTCTGCTTGGGAACCTAAAAAGGTGATGAAGTAATAAGGATCATCATGTTCGTGACCTAACACAATGCAGCTTCTTATGATTTTTCCCTTCAGAGACTTATAGAATTGTGACCTCTGCTTCCTGGAGACATTTTATTTGTCCCCTCATCCTTTAAGAATTGTGAGGGCCCACCCAGCTGAAAAGAAAGCAAAGTGGCTGCATCTACACATGAACTTTATTGTGCAGTTGACTAATTTGCTCTGTAGTAAAGCATCACCATCTACACATGCACCTATATTAGGGTGCAGTACATTAACTAAGTCCACCATAGGATAGTACTGCCTGAGACCAGTACTATCCTATGGTGGAGTCATTAAGGGCACTGAAATGCACATGTAAACAGTGATCAAGGCTGGCTGGGACATAAGAGTGCGACAGTGTGCGGGCTGCCTGCGACAGTGTGCGGGCTGCCTGCTGAATAGTTCTGCACTGTCGTCCCCCAGAGAGTCCCTCTGCAGCATGTTGAGCTGGAGTGGAGCAGCCACGGGCTGGCAGGATGACCCCCTGAGACCCTTATCGGCCAGAGCTGGTCTGTCCTGACTCAATGTGCTGCAGACCTACAGGCATGTGTAAATGCTGCTCCCAGGAGCAATAAACTCCTGGGAGGGGTCAATTTCCTCAAAATCTCCAATTTTATTTATGTATTTGGTCTCAGAAACTAAGAATACTTGAGCAAAATTTAATTGCAAGCATTTTGGCCCATTTCGTATCAAATGTGTAATGCGGAGAATGGTTTCTACTGTAATGTATTAATTATTTATTCAGTTGTTTATTCTGAAATAGAATAAACCCTCTCATCATTTTCTCCCCTGTATGCCCTTTTGCTCATGACAAACCTGCTAGTACAATACTCTTAGACAGAAGAGTGCCTGTAGTCATTTGAATGACACTCCTATGCTTCCCTTTGGCTAGAAACAGGCATCACCTGACACGTCAGTTGTGCTGCCATAAAAAAAAATTGTGGCAACACAAATTGAGAGCAAACAGATGTTGCTGTATTTTTTCTGTGACATCAAAAGAAAATGGGTGGCATGAAAAAAGATAGTAATTAGACCCTGCCACTTTATTGAGGCAGATGTCAATTAGCTATGTGACAGTAGACTATGGGCAGCCTGAGCTGCTCCTATTTTCCAGGCACCCTGGGTAGGTGCTTGGGGTCATAAGGGCCCCACAAGCTTCTGGAGCAGCTGCCTGCTTTCCCTGCTTACAGGGAATCTTGGGCTGCCTCTTCAGAAGCAAGGAAATCAGGATTCCCCACTCAGCCAGACCCATCCCTCACAATCACAGGTCTGGGTCTGGCAGCCAGACCTGCTCCCCTGCGATTGTGGGAGATGTGTCTAGCTGAATGAGGAAAGTGGAGAGATCTCATAGTCCCAGAGGCGCTGAGATATAAAGGCCTGAGAGCTCTGGCCCCACTCAGGAAGTGGGTTGTCACCTGAAATGCATCACACTTGACATATGTCCATCATCTTAGCCCTCCACTCCCCACACTTCCCCTGGCAAAAATAAAAGTCATTGCCTATGCACACCATCAGGCTGGGACAAGGGCAGCACGTGCTTCACACAGTGACACATAATGGCAAAGCTGATTCACTCCATCCCACGGTGTGTAGTTCTACCCTTTGAGATCTGACTTCTGAACATCTGGTCCTTACTTTACCTCTTTCCTCCCCTTTGCTACCCTCTCCCTCGCATTGTCCTGATTTGATCCATGCCTCTCCCCCACCGCCCAATAGGTTTCTGATTAACAGCAATACTCCTGGATTATTATTTTTAAAATTACTCAGCTTTACTAATAGCATCCAGAGGTTGACAAATACAAACAATTACAATAGCATTCAAAAGGTTTTCAATAACATCCTCACTACAGTTGTGGGTAGCACTTGAAGGTTGTAGCACAGCACTAACCCAATAATATTAGCCTATTTTATGTGACTAGCCGATTTCATGTCAAAGCAATAAATTAATGGAATAGTTCATTTTTTTTCCATATGGTACAGGAAACTGAGGAAATACAATATTACTAGTTGGGAAGAACAACATTTCTTCAAATTCTAAATAGTTTTACAGGCTGAGTGCAAAAACTGGAGTAAAAGCATTATTTTTAGGAAGACAGAAATTGTGCTCTCTATCTTCTCCAAAGCAGCATGGAAGTATACTCAGCTTAATGTATTGCCATGATGTACACTTAAACCATCAGATTTCTAAATATGAACCATGCATCGTGACATTACTGAACAATGTACTGTGTAGTGAAACAGTGCTATTAGTGAAGGTTAAAATATTTAAATCCTATCTCAATCACCGAGGATCCACATGAATTTGCATTATGCTTTTGACCTTGAAACTGGTAGGTTATAATCAGGTGATGCCCTTCCTGTTTTTGTTGTTTTTTTTAATAACTTGTACAATTGCATAAAAGGTTTTCTGGTTGTTTCCACTTGGTAGTGTTCTCAATGTGATTTGTTAGAATACAGTAACTATGACTTGGGCATACACAAGTAGCTGAATACTAGAAAACATTTGTTGTATTTTTTTTTCAAACAAACCTATTAGGAGGAACATTTTTGTCCCAGTCTTATCAAGAATTCTTTTTTGGTGGTCATAACTTTGCAGGTGTATCTTAAGCCATTTAGGTTACTAATTATTTGACTGTACAAACTAAATTGTGGACATAAAGCTGTCTAGAGTTTCTTGTGCCCACAAATTGCACTGAAATGCAGGCTGGTATTTAAAAATCTGACTATAACACTTCAGTATAGAATCATAGTTTGCTATGTGGTCATTCAACAAATATAATTTCCTAGTAAACACTGAAACATACCATATTTTAAAAATACTTTCACCTCTTCCTAGGTTATCTTTGTTTCTAGCTAATATAGTATCAATTATAAACCCATTTAAAAAAGACTAAATAATTTAAAGCTAAGTGTTACAGTAGATGAAATATTAATTTTTTATGTAGGAGATAGGAAGTGTGAGGCATAGCCAGACATATCTCCTGCTGCAGGAAAATTTGGAAGTAGCTGTTTCTGGTAACAGATTGTACTTTGAACCAGAACCACTCTAATATCCTCAGTGCATGAAACATCTGTTTTCCTTTGTGAACCTATATATTATAACAGGGTTCAAAAATAAATATAGCTTTTGTGCACATTCAATATAGTGTAATATTTGTGAACATGGGATATGATAAAAAATAAAGTTTAGAAAGCTCAGGCTCTTACACATTTTGGAAAAATATGTTCCACAGTTTTGTGACACAAGGTGTTGCATTGTTGTTTGGTTGTCTTGGGATGGTCACTTAAAGAGGAATCTAAGAATTTTAAAACCAAAAACATAATTCTGAGTTTCTGGGATAATTTTAATGAATCCAAATATTATTTGTGGGTGTAGAAAGGGCAGCTCGGTAGGTCATAGAATGGAATTGAATGCTTCTGAAATCTTGGTGAATAAAGTGATGTGATTTCATGCAGAATGGATACAACACAAACACTTGCTATTTAATCAACACTTTTTTCCCTAATGCTAACTGACGTGACTTCCACAAAACTCGGACAAACTTATAGCATTTGATTTCCAAAGCATTTTCTCCTTTTGTACTGCCTTCTGAGAGAAGGGGCAGCTGCAATAGTAGTTTTGTGGACGCTTGTTAGTGAGTCACCTGTTTATGGTTCATATATGGCTTCAAGCTCTACCTAAACACCTTAGTCCTTTATATATTTATCATTACAACACCCCTTTGAAGTTATGAGGTAAAAATTATTATCTTCATGGATGAGAAATTGAGGAACAAACAAGCACAAAATAGATCTAACTTAGGCACTATAACCTCAGAATGGAAACTAGACCCAGAGATTTTTGCCTAAGCAGTCCATAGGGACACAGAGATGATTCAGAAGAAAGGTACAAAAACTCCAACACTGAGTGGGCAAGCTGCTGAGATCTAGGCAATTGAGAAAGCAACAATGATGGATGGAGGTTAAATCTTGTCATTTTCCATAGCTTAGATATAAACCAGGGCTGCAGGTAGCTGTACCACTGTCTTCATGGGATCCAGAGCTTAGGATCCTCCCTGAAGTTAGGCTGTGTTTTAAAGGACTGAGCAAGGCATAGATTAAAAAAAAAATGGTGCTGCCTCTATATAATACCCTGGTGCTTAGGAAGTGGGAGAGACAATTCCTGCTCCCTGGAGAGTGCCATAATTGATAGATTCATAGATGCTAGGGTTGGAAGGGACCTCAGTAAATCATCAAGTCCAACCCCCTGCATAGGCAGGAAAGAGTTCTGGGTCTAGATGACCCCAGCTAGATGCCTATCTGACCTCCTCTTGAAGACCCCCAGAGTAGGGGAGAGCACCACCTCCGTTGGGAGCCCATTACAGACCTTGGCCACTCTAACTGTGAAGAAGTTCTTCCTAATGTCTAGTCTAAATCTGCTCTCTCCTAGCTTGTGGCCATTATTTCTTGTAACCCCCGGGAGCGCCTTGGTGAATAAAACCTCACCAATTCCCTTCTGTGCCCCCGTGATGAACTTATAGGCAG
>JAGPOW010003642.1:70333106-70383480 GCA_030014935.1 Caiman crocodilus | reverse complement strand
TTGCATTCTGTTGTTTTCTGCCCATTTGTCCAACCTGTCCAGGTCTGCTTGTAGTTGTTCCCTGCCCTCCGGCGTGTCCACTTCTCCCCACAGTTTTGTATCATTTGCAAACTTGGACAGAATACACTTCACTCCCTCATCCAAGTCACTGATGAAGATATTGAAGAGTATCGGTCCTAGGACTGAGCCCTGCAGGACTCCACTACCCACACCCTTCCAGGCTGATACTGACCCGTCCACTACGACTCTCTGGGTATGACCCTCTAGCCTATTTGCCACCCACCAGCCTGTGTAGTCATCCAAGTCACAGCCTCTTAACTTGTTCACCAGTATGGTGTGGGATACCATATCAAAGGCCTTTCTGAAGCCTAAGTATATGACATCCAGCCCTACTCCTGCGTCCAGGCGTTTTGTAACCTGGTCATAAAAAGAGACTAGATTAGTCAGGCATGATCTACCTGCTACAAACCCGTGCTGGTTTCCCCGCAGCATAATTTTTCCTGCTGGGCTCTCGCAAATGTGAGCTTTGATAATTTTTTTGAAGACTTTGCCAAGGATGGAGGTGACACTGACTGGCCTATAGTTGGCCGGGTCCTCCTTCCTCCCCTTCTTGAAAATGGGGACCACATTGGCCCTTTTCCAATCCTCCGGGATCTGGCCTGTGCGCCACAAGTGTTCAAATATTCCCGCCAGTGGCTGTGTAGTGACGTCAGCCAGTGCCTTCAGTACCTTCAGATGGAGCTCATCCGGGCCTGTTGACTTAAAGGCATCCAGTTCCTCCAAGTGACTCTGCACCATCTCAGGGTGTACACATGGTAGTCTGATGCCCTGCTGCTGCCTCTCTACAATCGCAGTGAGAGACTTGTCTTGCCCCTCACTTAGAAACACTGAGGCAAAGAACTCATTGGATAGTTCAGCCTTGTCGCCCGTGTCTGTCACCAATTGCTTCTGCCCATTTAGTAGAGGTCCTATTCTGCCCTGCACCTTCCTTTTACTCCTTATCTAGCTGAAAAACAATTTCCTGTTATCCTTAACTTGGGATGCTATTATCAGCTCCATGGTAGCTTTGGCCCGTCTAACTGCCTCCCTACAAGTGCCAGAGGAGGTATACTCCTCTTTGGTAATCTCTCCCCATTACCACTTTTTATACTCTCCTCTTTTAGCCCGTAGGCTGCTCTGGATTTCTCTGGTCAGCCAGGGAAGCTTTCTGGCCCCTTTTCCTCTTTTCCCTTGCATTGGGATCGTCTCCCTCTGTGCTGGAAGGATCATTTCCTTAAGGCATAGCCACCCTTCCTTTGCTCCCATCTTTTCAAAACTCCTACTTTGCAGTGCGTCCTTGACTAATCGCCTGAGTTCATTGAAATCAGCTTTCCTAGTCTAGCACTTTCACCCTACTAGTTACCTTACGCACTCAACATCTTATGACTTATGGCTAAGTACTAGCCAACGATCATTCTCCTATTGCTTTCTATTTTTGGCTCCATAAATCTTGCCACTGTGCAGAAAAGAATTCAGAACTTCAACAGGAAAGGTGGAAAGTGCTTCACCAGACTATATTGTTAGGTCTACAAACAAGGGAGTATACAATGTGGAGGAGAAAATTACTATGTATGCTAAAAAAAAAAGCCTTGGCAAAACAGAAAATAAGTATAAATTGGCCACAAATATATTTTGTGGAAATTGGAGGAAAATTCCAAAGCATCAAAACAGTGAGATTCTGGAACAGCCCTCTAATTACAGTAGTGGGTAAACCTAACTAGTTTTTTAAGATGACACTTGATCTGGTTATTAATGGGATTGTATGACATAGCTGCCTGCAGTAGCAGGGGACTGGACTCTGGTCCACAAAGTCCCTTCTAGTCCTATGTTTTTAGTTTGTGGAAAGTGTTTGATATTACCCTTCTCCAGTTTTTCAGAAATATATCAGCTATGATAAGTTGGTAGAATTCTCAAATACTGGAAAGCCAGAGTAAAGAAAAGAAAAAAGTCTGGTTGATGTTGTGTAAGTTTATTAAAATTATATGAACAGGGCACTGTGAAATACACTGTGTGTAGGACTAGGAACAAGAGGGACATTGTTCACATTGAGATTATTTTGAATTATGTGCAAACAATATTGGCAGTTGTCTTGCTGCTTTTAATATTTATGTTTCTGATATACCTAAAATATTTGTTGTTTTATAATTTTTTTTAATCCTAGCATAAATTCATTGCCAGACCAAAAATTGTTGTCAATTTTTTGTTTTATCAAAATTAATTATATATATTTTAACCTGTAAAGGTTTGTAAATTCTTCATCATTGATATTAAATATACATTAGTCTCTACTGTGACTTCATCTTCTTTCTGGGAATATTTTTGTATAGCTTGTGAAGGATAAGTGATTTGGTTATATTTTAACGAGTAAAAGGAATATTCAGAAAACTTAATTTCTTATTTAGATTACATATACAAGACTTTATGTTTGGATTTAAAAAAAATGGTTACATTACATACCTCCTTTGCCCTTCTTAAAGAGAACTTTATGGGCCTTAATGATGATTGACTCTTAAAAGGTATATTAATGCTTGGCCTCAATCATTATGTTCTGCATGAGAGCTAGTTAGCATTATAATTTTGAGATAGGAACAGTATAGTCTGATGTGCTTTTTGGGTCTAAAGGCCACTTTAAGAAATGGTGTGTATTCTGTTGCTGCTAATGTTACATCTCTAATATCTAAAAGGCTGCTGCCTTCATATGCTGTGCTGCTAATGGTTCAGCTGTGTGCTAAGCAATGAAACAAAAGTATACTGTGGATAGTCAGGTGCTATGTTGGGGGTGGGCAAAATATGGCCCGCGGAGGGTCTTTGTCTGGCCCACATTCTGTTCCTTGTTCCTGCCTGGCCTAAGTGCCATCCAGCCTGTAGCATGTCCTGCCACCCCCGGGCACAGCAGTTGGCCCCAGCCCTATTGTGCCGGGAAGGACTTGTGAGCACAGCACTGACCCTGACCTGCCCTGCACCTGCTCCACACTACCCGCCCATGCTGAGAAGCAGCATCGGCTGGGTAGAGGCTACTGCTCAGCATGGAAGCAAAACAGTCCCTCACTGTTGCTGGGCAGTTCTTGCTGCAGCTGCCTGGAGCCCATGCCCAGGCTGCTGTACAGCTTTTCTGCACTGTCACTGCTACCCTGTGGTGACAGTGCCAGAGAGGAACCCCAGGGTAACCTGGGCATGGGCTCTGGATGGTTGCAGCAAGAATGTCTTAGCAACAGCGAGGGGGAGGAGCCGCTTTTCCTCTGCACCATCAGCAGTTTCTGCCCGGCCACTGCTGCTGCTCAGTGTGGGTAGGCGGTACAAAGCAGGTGTGGGGTGGACTGGGGTCAGGGCTGTCTGCTGCTGCATATGGGGGCAAGCAAGTTCTGGCTGCTCTACTATGGCTGAGGCAAGTCCAGAGCAGATGCAGGCTGGGCTGGGATCAGGTCTGGGACTGCATGGTGTTGGTGGAGGAGCCGCAGGGCATGCAAGCTCTGGACTGTTGTAGAGGGAAGGGTGCTGGCTGGCTCAGGGGGGTGTGCCCACTGACTTGTTCATGCACATGTGGCCTCCCCTGGCCCAGCTCCTTTGTAATCAGCCCTTCTCCATGTGGCGAAGCTGTGGTAATCCTGGGACTTGGAGGTGGTAGCCCCAGGAGCTCATGTATGCCTCCCCCCCTGCTTCGGTCCTGCAGCTGCTGCCACAGGGGCTCATTGGCTTCCTTAGCAGCTGTGGAGTGGAAGGGACCACGGCAGGCCTGGTTCCAGGTGTCTTCAGTCACTAAGAGAAGACGGAAAGGAGGCTCCAGTATCCGGGGCTGTGGGTGCTACAAGCTGCTGTCAGCAGCAGCCACAACCTTAGGGCTCAGGGGGCCTGTCTGTATGCCACAAAGACCCTACCATACAGCTACACCCTCCCCCAACACAGAATTACACCCCCACAAACAACACACACCCACGCCCCTCCAAGACTCTCCCACAAACCCACACAGCACTCCCCACAATCACATCCAGACCCCCCAACCTTACCCTACACACAATATACAAGAGTAAGGATATTTTGAGCTATTTTGTGATAGCCTATATATATACTATGCAAACACACATAAATAAGGGTAAAAGTATTTTTTAAATAAAACATGTTATCATAGACTTTTGATTTTTAGTATATGATTTGATTTTTTTTTTCTGGTTCCAATATGGCAAAGTCCTCTTCCCAAAAGGATTACTTCCAGTGGCAAGGGGAGGGAATTCTAGTGGCAAAGGTCAGGGGTTAGAGGTGGGACTTCTTGTCCCAAGATGGCAAGCCAGAGGTGGAGCTACTGTCAAGGGGCAGGGCTACTCTTGCAGCCCTTGACAGCTCACCAGAACTCATTAAGCGGCCCTCCAGCCAGATCCATAGTACTACACACTAAAGAAGAAAAATCCTGCATAGATCCAACATGCTCAAGATACAGAACTAAGTACATAGATTTTAAAATGTTACCTCTCAATTTATGTATTTTAGTTTTTTGGGTGTCCAGTTACTGATGCCTACCACCCAGGTTTAAAAAATGACTGAAGAAGGTAACTATAGCTTTAAGAGGCTTTGGGATGAGCCACTTGGAACTGGTTGTGTTGTGCAGAGACTCATGGTACGCAGTGTGGTGAATCAGAATTCTGACACTGAACAACGCTGAACTCTGTCAAAGCACCTGCGTCTTAAGACAAGATTCAGAGCAGAACCATAGGTGCTTCCAACTTAGGCATTGGCATCCAGAGGCTGAATACATAAAGTATAATTCAGAGAAACATCTAAGCTTTTCTTCAGTCAGTGGTAAGAGTTAGGTGATTCCAAAGGCTCATCTACAAAATTCTGCAAGCTGAGCTGGGAGAAGTCAGAGCTAGCTTGAATTTCCACTTGTCTCTGGAGCTTAGGTGCTTCTGTCTAATAAAATTTAGAACCTAGATTACTTTTGTGAGGACAAAAAAACTAAATGCTCAGGACTTACTTTCTAAAATGTCACAGTGACAGGAGAAGTTGCTATTGGTGCTACCCATGTAATCATAATGGCTAGAACACCAGCCCAGCATTTGAGAGACCTGATTTATCAGCCCATATCATCCTAAAGATGTTCAAACTCACATTCCCTGCCTTCAGGGGAAATGGCTATGCGCTAATCAATAAGCATAATTGGGCTGGGGGTTCAGCCCACTCCTGTTGAAGGTGGGCTGCTCTGAAGCTGAGAATGTAAGAATCATTGGGCCAGAAAGAGAGCAAGCCAAATGGAATGTGACTTTATAACAAGTCACAGCTTCAGCTAGGGGTATAACTGATTAACATTCATGAATATCTGGCCTGAGACTCAAAAATGGAGGCACCCGAAGTAGAGGTCACATTTCAAACGTGTGTCTTAGTATATATTGTAGTGATCATTGAGTTCATTAAATACAGGCAAACAATGACTGAGAAGACCTAAACAGTGAACTTTATTGTGGAGTTGTAGGGAACCTTTGCAGACTTTTGGGGACTTGTTGCATGTACACATAGTTTGTGTTAAATCTGTGCAGTATTAAGGCTAGAATGTGTTCTGAATAGTTGCACAGTAATATTTAATATGATCTCTAATATGCACAGCTTGCTGATTGTTATTGAGCATTCCACAATAGCGGATCACGTACCATAATATGATCTGGAGATAATCTTTGATCAAAAAGTTGTAATTTTGCTATGATATGAGTGTGCTTAGCATGTTTTACTGCTTGAATGTGCAGTTACTTGTGTTTTAAGTGCATTTAACACATGCAATGGCCTTTGGTGTCTCTCTCTAACTACAGTGCTGCCTAACTGAGGGACCATCTTCCAATTATCGGTCCCTTGGGACTCCTTAGGGAGCATCTTTAAATTGCAGCTTCTATCAGTACCCATACTACTTACATGCAGCTATGTCCTCATCTTTCTAATTTGGAGACTTAAAGGAATATATATATATATTTTTAGCAAAAATGAAAAGAGAGAGAGAAAAGAGATGTGAAAGGGATCCTCATTGATAAGTAACAGTTGTAGGTAGTTTTTCCCCAGAAATGTCCTTGCAAGGTTTATAACACTTATAACTCTAAACATTTTACTTTCTTTTTTTTGTTCTTTTTTTATTTGTATGACTTACAAACTTTGCTATTTTAAAAGAAATCCAGCCCTGTGTACATTTAAATAATAAACCAAAGCCTTATCTCAATATATATTCATTTTCAGTTCAGTAGGTACAGTGGGTTGCAGAATAAATACTGTTAATGCTTCTCTGATTAAATTATGCACAAGTTTGATTCATGCTTAGTCCTATAGTTTTACCATCTTTGGCTATTATTGCCTCAGATCTCAAGCTGAGGAGGATTAAGTCTGGAGTACTTACAATAAAAACCTACTTTGAAAGAAGTAGATATTACTTTCTCTCCCTATCATACTGAACACATCGTCTATTATGGGGAAATAAATTATGCCACTGGAGTTTCTGCCTTTCAAATGAGACATAGAACCAAACACCTGCAAATTGTGCCAAGACCACAGTTGACAAGAACAGAGGTGTTAACCTCAGTGTCCTGAACAAATTTCAGTTTGAGTAATTATGTCTTGCATCCCTGACATTCCCCCTGTAGTTTTAGTTGGATAAGCTATTCATTTCCTGTCAAAAACCATTGTGTAGCATTACCATGTGTTCTATAACAATTTCCACATTTTACCCTAGAGCTAACCGAAGTGATCTTTCACTCTGTTGTCCCTGTGCACACACAAAGTAATTGTAAAACCCTTTGCAGGCTCATAGAGAATCTAGCCAAAGATCAATTCCAAGCCCATCTGATTTAAGCTAATATTCTAAACCTAACACAATCTGGAGTCAGGCCAGGATATAGAAATGAAATTGCTTTAGTGGCCTTTTGTCAATTAACAGAGGGCTGGTATCTGTTCATCCTTCTACAGCTCTCTATAGCAGGGGTAGGCAACTATTTTGGCTGGAGGGCCACTTTTTGAGTTAGGGTGAGCTGCTGTGGGCCTGGGGAGGGAGAGGGAGAGGGGCTGACCTGGCCCAAGGGGCACCTCACCCTAGTGGTGCAGCCATTGTGGAGCTCTTAGCAGCTGGGACCAAGCCTTCCTGCCCCACTCTGCTTTCCTGCACCGCCTTCTGTCCACTTGGCTGTGGAGGCCCCCAGGGGACTCCAGGGGGGCCCCTCAGGAGTCCTGAGCCTGAAGTGGGAAGCCTGCATCTGCCCCCAACCCTACATAAATCTGGGGGGCATGTACCTCTCTTCTCAGGAGTGCACACTGTGGTGAACCAGCACCCTTGCCATCTGCTGGATGAGCCACTCATGGCTCCATCCTGCTCCTCCAACTGTGCTCCACATTCCTGCCCCAGGCCCAGACCCCATGCACTACCCTGGCTGGGTAGCATCCCTAGCCCCAGCCATGTCCCATTTCCTCCCTACCTCACTGTGGGGGCTTCAGTGAAACTGCTTTAATGGCACTAATGGATTCCACCCACAGTGAGAGAGGGAGTGAGACCAGGGTGAGGAATGGGGAGCTGCCCAACCAAGCTGATGCCCTTTGCACTTCCCATAGACTTATATGGAGGAAGCTCTCCATGCTGCCTGGCACTTGCATGTAGTGCCCCCTGCCTGACTGCCCGCCTTCCACTCCCCCCAGCCCCAAGCATCCCCTTGCAGGCTTGAATTTTGCAAGCCTGCAAGGGTAACCTTCTGTTTCCCACTTTCTTCTGTTGTTTTCATCATAATAGGTTGACATTCTCAAGTGTCTTTGCGCCCCCATTTTTTATCATTGCTACCCCAAATGGGATCAGGATGCTAAGGTTGGGAACCACTGAGTTAAGCTGTTTTTTTGCCTCATTTATCAGTAACTAACCTTTAAATTTCTTGTAATCCAAGTAATGACTCCTTTCTCCATCTTCCCTTCCTGCCCTGCCCCACGGGACATGACAGTGCATTATGGTGCAGTGTTGGGGGAGCCCACATCCTGGCATGCCTGAGCACTCAGTGCAGCAGGAGTGGAGTGGGGCCAGGGGAATAATAGTGGATGGGTGCATAGTACAGCAGGATGGTGCTTGGGAGCATGGTGCAGTGAAGAAGCATGGGAAGCAGCAGTTGCAGGGGGTGTGCATTGTAGTGGCTGAGGGAACCTGAGCACAGGATGCAGCAACACTGCAACACAGTGCAGGCAGGGTATATGCAGTGCAGTGGAGTGTGCATGCAGGCACACTGCAGCATGGGCGGCATGAGGCTCACAGGGCACATTACCCTTGCAGCTGTAACCCCTACTAGTGAAGCATCAAGAGTCACACAGCCACCAGTTACTTTGAAATTGGATGAGCCTAATGTAAAATATCATATGTCATCCTCTTTGACTGCAAGAGATCATGCATGTGTAAAGCATGCACATATATATGTGTATGTTTGTACATGCATCTATAGATACATCCTTAATTTATGAAACAAGCACATAAATTACACCAGATGAGGATTTGACCTGTAAATCACGATTAAGTCTTGTTAGATAAGATGGCTGATAAGCCTTTGTTCTTTAAGAAAAAAAATGCTGCTAACATTTTTAGTTCTGCCAGAGCTCACAGATGTAATGAACAGTGTCAACTCTAAAAATCGCTTATAACAAAAAAATATATAATATACTATTACTTTTACTTAAAAATAATTTGTATCTGCTGCGTGGCAGAGATGTTGACATTCAAGGGAAGAATAGAAACTCACTCTATTTCTACTCAATTCTTCCTGCAGATCCTATTGCTGATATATATATAGATATAGATACGTATATCTGTGTACACACATATGTGGGCACATTTATACAAGATGCTTAATGTGCAGTAGGCAAAGTCTACTGCACATTAGCACGTCATGGCAAAAACCATGCTAGTATGTAGTAGAATTAATCTACTGCTCATTAAGCATCACAGAAAGATTGTGCACCATTGGTATTGTGTATTAGCACTAGCTATTGCATTTATTTGCCTTCTAAATTTAATGTGCAGTAGCAGCGGCACAATTAAGGCACATGTAGATGTGCTGTGTGTGTATGTGTGTGTGCGTGTTTCAGTTTGTCTTTTCTTCTAGAGATACTTGCATGAATCCATTGTGGCACTTTGTTTAATTCAGTTGGATTCTCTTTCTGGGAGAAGTCACACACTGTAAAAAATAATGGACCGAATGGGTGCATACTGTTCACTAAATGCCTAGATTAATACAAAAATCTTGGGTTATTCCTCATACTAGGTCTTCTTATGGTGTGATAGCAACTAAGATTGCAATTGCCTCTTGGGTCACAAGCTTAATAGTGGAGAAAAAACAGATGTTTGTCCTTTTAGGCTTCAGCAGCTTTTAACTAACGCATATAACAGAAAAAAGTTTGAATCTTAGTGTACCTTACAGGAACAGCTTTGCCAGACATTAGGTTTAATCAGTTTTATCTCTTTGAAAGATATTCTAGTTCAGTCTCCCCTTTTTGTCTGCCACCTTAAAAAAAAAAAAAGGTTCTGTTTTGATTATGTCAATTAGTAACCAGGTATGGTAAAATATATGGCCCCAAATCTTTAAGCAAGAGCCTGATTTCATAGTGATGATCTGAAACTTTTTCATCACTTTGGTGTGTTTTATTTTTTCCTTTCTAAGAAACTCTACATTTCAAAGCTAGTAGGAATCAGGAAGTAAGGGAAACCTCACAAACAAGTCTGATCTTATGATAGTCCAACACTAAGAGGTTTTGAGAATCTGATTAAAAACTTAATTTCTTAATCAACTACCATTAACAAAATACCTACTTGAAGATGACTTATTTTTTATTTATTGTTTTTAGAAGAATCTGAATGTGTGAGAAACACTTCTATAAGGAAAAGAAATATGTTTGGGAAAACAGTCAAAACAATTCAGCTTTTTAATCATAGGTTTCATGCAGAGTGTTCAAAGAATGAATCTTACACCAGTGGGCTCAATGGCTTCACTCCTATTTTTGTTTACATTAGCATGACTCTATTCAGTTCAATAGGCTTACTGGTTGATTTGCACAAGCTCCTTGATTTGTCTAAGTTAACAAAAGGCTGATAGCCGGAAGGCTATCAGTAGCACCTTCATCTTCACCTTCACTTTCACCTTACATAGTTTTGCCATTCAGTTACTTTATATTACTGCATTTGTTTTCATCTGTATATGATCCCTGACCCTGTTTCTTTCACACATTTCCAAATGAATTTCAGTGTGGATCGCTCAGGCTTTCAAGTTAGATAAATTTTCAACCATTGTTTTCAGTTTGCTCTCCAGTGAGGTCTGAGGTCATGTCAATTCTGATGCAAAGAGAATTTAAGGATTCCCTAAAGTACCCACTTGCAAGCACTGGAAAACACTCACAAGACAAATATTCTTCCCTGTTGTGACTGTTTTTTGGTCTTCCATTTATGGCTTGCCCATTGTACAGTCACTATCTAACATTCAAACATTCATATTCTAACCTATAATGGAATTTTGTCTGTTTCATACATTAATTATATTGAAAAGTGAAATAAATATAATAGTAGGTACAATGTTGATGTTATTTGTCTCTTACATCTACATGGAAGCTGGCAGTATCAGCTACCATTCCAATAATGCCCGTGTTGCCTAACAGGAAGAGGAGAGTAGTGCTTGAATACCTAACTTAAATACTTTAATTTGCAGCCGAGTTCCTAGTTTCAAGTCTTTGCAGAGTAATGACAAGAAATGTCTGCATCCGGTTTCCCTGTGTTTTTACTGGTGGATTTCCTTGCAGTTAATTGTGAGAGCATCTTTTTTTTTTTTTAAAGAAAAAATGGCTCAGTCCCAGTTCTAAAAATACTTATGGACATGGCTAAACTTCACTACTAAGAGTAATCCCATCATAGTCTATTGGGACTGTTCACAGTGGTAAGGTTAATTGTTTTTTTTATTTGCATAATAAGACCTTAGTAGAGAGAGGGTGAAAAGATTTAATCAAATTTGTATTTCTGCATTACCTTATTGGTTCATCCTTGCACTAATGTCTTCTTCTTGCATTTCGGAAGAGTATATGGATGTCATTCCTATCTAGCTATCTATCTAGCCATAGTTATATAGATATAGATGTACGCACATACATACATATACATATTCATATGCATGTGTATAGATATTCATATAAATTCATGTGTATGTGAGACACACATATCATATATACACACACATGTGCACAATGAATTTGTATACGTATTTATTTTATTTTTTTTTTCTAAAAAATTTCATCGGAGGAATAGAAAACTAAAGGAGGCACCTGGAGTTCAGCTTTTAATATTTCATTTGTTACAAACCATCTCCAAAACCAATGCTTTTTGGTTTTTTGTGTTTTTTCTTTCCCTCAGCAGATTTGGTGTGAAAATGTTTAGTGGAGCAGATGGAGCCACAGCTGGTGGTGTACATGTTTATCAGGATAGCTGGTATTTAGCTTCATCCAAAACTGATATCAAGCTAAAGATGCTAAAATGCAACAGTGGCTGGAAGCTGTGATGATACTTCATTTGATAACTTAGGAGTGAAATTCTTTAATTTTCAATGTTGCAACCCCATAGGAGTAATTTTAATCCAGAGGGAAAGTTTTAAATGGAAGTAAAACATAGAAAATTATGTCAAATAAAATATTTAGGATTTACTCCTACTCAAATTTAATAAATAGCCTGAGGATTTCAGGTTACAACCCTTCGTATATTGACGTATAAGGCCTAATTAACAGATAACATGCATCTGCAAATATTTAATTTTCATGTATGTTTTACAGGAAGAATCTATGTAGTTTGTATTTACTAACATGGTCTCTAGTTACACAAGAGAATATTCAACTGGATTTTAAGAGGGTTACTTCAGATAAAAAAAAGGGAAGAAGAGTTGAATGATTGCGAATGAATTGCTCACATTCTTAGTGTCATTATAATAGGACAGAGCCCAATTGTGTTAGGCACCAAACAGATGTTGTGCGCAAGGCTTTGTCCTAAACAGCTTTTTGGTCTGAAGAAAGAAAACAAGTACATGAATGAAAAACTCAGTTCCAAGTTAGGAGTTCAAATCAAAACTACGTATAAAAACCCGAATACATGCAAATGACTCAAATCCTTTTCACCTCTTACATACCTGTGTGTTACTTAGGGATTTTAGTACCTGAAATCTATACCATCATATGCAGTAGCTGGCATTCTGTTAAGTTGCTTTGCTTACATGCTTATTTTAGGCAACTTCATTTTTGCCTTGTTTTCTAAAACTCTCTATGTAACTAAACTTTTGTATTGTGAATTCCCAGTAGTAAACCACTACAGCTGTCTAATACAGGTATATGAAACAGGCCATATTCAGTTCGGATTCTGCCTGAATTGGGATCAGTGATTTAATTTCTTGATTCAGATCACTGTCCCGATTCAATTCGGCCGAATCAAATCTGAAGATCTGATGATGGCTCAGAGAATCAGCGATTCAGCTGTAGACACAGCATTAAATGCTTTTTCTACATACCTCACGGTACACTAGTTCATGATCATTCCTCATGAACGCTACGATGGTGGGGTGCATGGAACATCCCACAGGAGTTCAGGGAGCCCCCACCCGTATGCTCAGTGGCGGACCTAGAAGTGAACTGAAAGTACTTCCGGTCCACTTCTGACTGCCACTGAGCACACAGGTGGGCCCCTTCTGCGTTCCCTCCAGCTTGGTGATTGGTCTCAAGAGGACCCCAGGTGCCCCTCCAGACCCAGGAGGCACCAGTTGCTGAGCTGGGCAGGGAGGAGAAGGACTGGCGCACTCCCTGGTGGACCCATAAATGGTCCATTTCCAGGTATGCTGCCGAGTGCACTGAAGGCCCCCCATCCCCAGCCATGCTTCTGTGGGATGTTCCATTCGCCCCAGCATCTCAGCATTCATGAGCTGCCTGGTACCTTGAAGTATGTAGAAAAAACATTTAAAGCTGTGTCTACGTCCGAATCATCAAATCTTTCTGAATCGATTCAGAGGGTTCCAAGGGTTCATTTCAGAGAGATTAAAGCGGCTCCTGATTCAATTCGGATTTGGAGATGTGGCCATCGAATCGGGCTGAATCCCTGCCAAATCAAATTAGTGACTGAAACTTTGCACAGCTCTACTACATATGTGTTTATCATACTTATACTTTGTTGAGGTCCTGTTGTATCTGGGAAGGCACACACATTTGGAATAATTCCACTAAATGTTGGATGGCTTAGACTAGGTGATACCTCCTTCAGCGAGGGATTGGTCTCTTTCTGATTCTATTATTTTTTTATTCTTGAATGAAAAAACATAGTGTGGTTACACTTCCTTTGGTTCTGGTAGCCTAATTCTTTTATTCTTGACTGCTTAGTGGTCCATCTTCAAGAGAAGGAGCTGTCTACTCTAGCTAGAGCTGGAGGTGGCATACCTGGAACTGGAGCTGTCTCTACTCCAGTTATCTACAGTATTTTCTTGGGATATGTGAAATATGTGTCCAAACCTCTTCAGGGTGAGATAGCTTAGTTGGGAAAAATATGGACTGGTCCTCATCTTCCTTCATTGCTTGTCTGACTATTTATTCAGTTTCTTGGTGGGCATTTCATATCTTAGGAAGTTAGAGCAAGTTAAATCCTAACCAGGAGGAAGCACTGTAGTAAGTATACCCATTACAAAAATGGGCGAGGCAGGTGTGCATCTTCTTGGAGAGAAGAAAAGAGCCATTTTCTAGATGTGCAAGGGCTGCTTACGTTTATCCACAGAGTAAGAGAACTATGCATCTTTGCAGAATAGATTAGACTCTGTGGAGGCATGCTAGACACTTCAGTGAGCCATCTAGGCAGTTGAAAGGTGAAATGGGATCAGGAAGATGCCTAAGTTTGAGTCGAACAGCAAACTAAATCAAAGGTGCCTTCAAGGCAAAATAGGATTTGGGCCTATGTTTCTGTATCCTGGGCTAAACTCATTTGTGATGCAGAAAAAAAATTAATAAAACTGCTTAATTAAAATTACACTCATCTGTACAACAACTGCATTTGAACTACTGACTTTGACAGTATTGCAGGAATAAACAGTAACAAGGGCATACAGTTCAGAAATAATATATTTTTCTGAATACAATTACTATGCTGTTTTTTCCTTCTTTGGGTTGGTTGCAAGCATAAAATCTTTAGAAGAAAATTCCAACAGGTACATTTGGATTTTCCTGATCTCCATTAGATACAGATGTCTGTATAGCATTATGGTATGTATTTTTTCTCATCTCTTTTTATAGGATTATTCCTTAAGAGTCTAGTGCTCATAAAATAAGGTACAGAGTCTGAGATGTATTCAGTTATATTTGAATCCTATAGATATTGAAGCCGATTTGACTTATTTTGTTACATTAAGTTCCAAAATGTTCTACTTTATGCCCTTCCAATGATACAAGCAGCAGAGAAAAGTGTCACCCTGAGCATCTGAAGTGTCTGCATTGTAAATGACTGACTCAAATGAAATGGTTCTGCTATCTTATCCTGAACTGTAATACTAAATGGCTATACACAGATGCTTATTCCCTCTTTGTCAATGAGGCATGGATGCTACTATGTATTAAAATGTGATGTAGCCCTGAATAACAAAGACAGCAGCACACAACAAACAGGAACAGTTGGAGCTGTGCAGCCAACAGGGTATACCTGGAGACTCTTGTATTTCAGAAAGGCTTTTAGGGTTGCCTGAGTCACAGTCTGGGACTGAGAGGTTCACAAATGGCTTAAAGCCAACTTAATCCCTCTTTTTCTGGAGCATTATAAAAAGATCAGCATCTGCAAAATTGAGGCTTCCTTCCTGCCCTGTTTACTTGCCTCCCTGAAAAAATGATACTAAAATTAAGTAATGTTATTTAAGGATATCTGATTCTGAAAAATGGACATCTAAAAATAAACCAAACAATTAAGTTGAGTATATCCTTTTTAAAGAACATATATTCAGCACACTTATTTGATAGAGCAATTGTATAATACTGTTATAATTCTGCAAGCTGAATGAAATAATAATGCTTTAAGATGTAAATAGCTATGATATTTTATAAGGCAATAACTACCTCACTCATATTTACGCTTCTATTAATTCCACAGAATATGAACACGTGAAACCCATTAAAAATGTGATTATGCCGCAGTGAAAATACAGATTCTTTTTGTAACATGCGGTTCAGTAACCTTACTCTTTATCTTGCCTTTTAGCTTTTTAATGCTGTCTCAGGACTTCACTAATTGTGTTGGGCCATATTGGCTCCAAAGTGCTAAACATAACTGCAAGCATGCAAGCTTTAAATATGATTTGGCCAAATTATATTTTAGACTAATGCTTATGCAGTTTAGTACATTATGGATAGATGGAATAAGTGAAAAGGAAATCCCATGTTCCTATTTTTCAATTTGATAGCATGCTTAAATTATATCCAGACTATATTTTTAAATAAAATAAAAATAAAATAGCTACTATAGGACCTAATTATGAAAAAATATATTATATGAGCTCTAAAAGTATGGAGTATGTATGAGAATAGTGTTTCTCTCAGGCTTGGGGAACTTGCACTAAAATGCTTTGTGTAACAATGAATATATGTCTTTAAAGTAAACCAGTATAACTTGTCTCCAGCCATGTTATAGTAACATAATGTTCATTTTCCACAATGCTGTTTTTAACAGGAAAATTATGTGCAAGTGGGCTCTCTCAATAAGCATTTTCTCTAAAACTGCAGCATATTAGAAATATGCTTGTTTCTCTTTTCCAGTGAAAACTAACATTTTATAAGCCAGTATTTATCAAAAGAAGTGCAGGTGAAAAATGCATATTTTCTTCTCTCAACATCATGATTTCTTTTATTATGATGGCAGCATGTGGTGTATATTAAGTTGAACTTCAGCAGATAGATATTGAGCTCAATCCAGATGTAGTTTCCACAAACAACTAGCATTGAATACTCAAATCATAGTAAATATAGGAAAGAAATATGAAAGTGAAGACCAAATCTTGCTTACCTAGTTCGTTTCGTGTAAGTTTTACATGACCAGCAGGATTTAGGTCTTGTAAAAGGAGATCAGAATAAAAAGAGTATTCCAGACTGTAGTGTTCCGTAGAGATGACAAGAATTATTCCCACTAGGACAAAGCCTGTATTTCACTTGAGCTTTGTAAATAGTTTGTAATCCATGATTGTGGTGAAAAAAATGAACTAGACTGGTGGTAGGTTTAGTCATTACTATAAAAAGAAAATAAAAGGCCTTGTAAAATCCATTTGCTATGATTAAGAGTTGAAGATTAAAACTTAATATGGCAATGCATGAAGAAATTAATATAAATGTATTTTAAGAAAAAAGTGCTTTTCATGGATTCATAAATGTTAGGGTTGGAAGGGACCTCAGTAGGTCATTGAGTCTAACCCCCTGCCCTGGGCAGAAAAGAGTGCCGGGGTCAGATGACCCTACCAGTCAGTCTCTACAGACCCTACAGTGTTTGTCCAGTCTCCTCTTGAAGACCCCCAAGGTAGGGGAGAGCACCACCTCCCTTGGAAGCCCATTCCAGATTTTGACAACCCTTACTATGAAGAAATTTTTCTAATGTCCAACCTAAAGCTGCTCTCCATCATTTTGTGGCCACTGTTCTTAGTGACTCTAGGAGGTGCCCTAGTAAATGAAGCATCTCCTATTCCCTTGTGCCCTCCCCTGATAAATTTATAGGCAGCTGAAAGATCACCTATCAGCCTTCTCTTGCAAAGGTTGAAGAGATCTAAGTCCCTGAGTCTCTCCTTGTAGGGCCTTGCCTGCAGCCCTCTGACTGTACACGTGGCCCTTCTCTGAACCCTCTCAGGATTCTCCGCATCCCTCTTGAAGTACAGTTCCCAAAAACTAGGTGCAGTACTTCAACTGTGGCCTGACCAGTGTTGCATAAAGGAGAAGTATCACCTCCCTGGTCATGCATCTGCTAATTCATAATAAAGTGCAGTTAGCTTTGTTGATCACTTTGTTACATTGGTGACTCACATTCATCTTGGAGTCAACTATGACTCCAAGATGCTTTTCTGCTGCTATGCTGCTGAGCTCCCCCAGTCTGTAAGTGTGTTGGTGGTTCTTTTTGCCAAAGTGCAGCACTTTGCACTTGTTTTTGTTGAACTGTATCCTATTTCATTCTTCCCATTTTTCCAACTTGTCCAGATCCACCTGTATCTGTTCCCTACCCTCTGGTGTGTTAACTTTTCCCCATGATTTTGTATCATGTAATATTCAAGGGTTTGGGGTTTTTTCCATATGATTACACCTTGACATACCTGTTGTCTTCAGGAGTGTCTTAGTAGGGAAGAACTAACTAAAGCACACCCTGAAATCATCAAGATAGTCATTGTTGAGCCAATGGGAGTGAAGATCCAAACAGATCTTTTCTTTAGTGCAAAGTTTCATTTGACTTTAAACTAGAAACTATAAAACAGTTATTAGTTGTTCTTCAAGCTACTTTCTCATCCATCTGCTTCTCAAATGATGCTTGAGAAAGGGAAAGCTATTGACCAGTTCTCTTACTGCTCAGTCTTAACTCAGGATGTCTCCATTAAATCAGAAAAGGGAGCCTAGCTTCCAGTAGCCCTTTTTTATAGAAGAAAAATGGTGACAGTTAAGACCTTTTTTCTTTTTCTTTTTTCCATATACTGCAGTGGACACAAATAGATCTTCCTCTTGGACAATGGAAACTAACTCAGTAGCATTCTAATGTCTCTAACTATAGACCTGGAAAATTATCCACAGACAGTAAAAAAAAAAAAAGATTTATCTCAGGACAAAGCCTTTTATTCTGAGATTCTACAGATGTACAAACCCATTATTCCACTTTAAGTACTTGTAAAGTTTCCAAGATGACACATTTTCCATGTGACGATCACGACTAATTCAATTTCCATTCACCCTCTGTTTATAAATGCTTGTTCCAAGCTTGTTTTCATGCAAGTCCAGAGCCAAGACCAACTACCAGGGGCAGGCAATTTATTTAGAGGGCTGCTTACTGAGTTTTGGCAAGACATTGAGGGCCACAAGACAGGCAGCCCAGGGAAGATAAATATTAATTTTCTAAATTTTTAGGGGCTCTGCAGGCCAGATAGAATGGCTTGGTGGGCCGCAGCTGGCCCGTGGGCTGCATTTTGCCTAACCCTGAACTAGACCCAGGATAAATTTTATGTCTCCTTTTACTCAGACAAACCAATCATTCCAGGCCCAGGACGTTCTAGAAGAAATCTTCTCTCTTTGTTCTTGGAGTTAAATGTAGTGGTGCCACATCTTGCAATAAATATTACCAGGAATCTTTGTATTTTAAAATTCCCAAAGCTTTAGCTACTGGATTGTTAGTTTGTCAGCCTTTACTACTAGCCATCCTGTTTATGGAGAAAAGCTTGAAAATATGAAACAAATGTAATCTAGTGGTTCAAAAACCTTAAGAAAAAGAGTTTTCTCTTTTTTTTTTTTTTAATCTCATGATTTTTAAGCTAGTTTTACAGCTTTTGCAGCCAGGGTATCTGGAGGAGGGGCAAGGCTGCAATATAATGTAACACAACCAACCACAGAGTTTTTTCATTCCCATAGTAAGTCAGAATCCCAAGGGAAAGCTATTTCTCAAAAAGGGAAGGTTCAATATCTAATAGGTTTCATGCAAAAGTATGGTACTTTCAGGATGGACTGTAGGTAATAATTGGCCTAAATACGGTCTTCTTATCAATTTGTGGTATAAACACATTGGCTGGATGCGACTTTTAGGGCCTTACTACATGTTCAAATTAAAGCTGAATAAAAAACAGGTACAGAGTTGTTACACATTTTTAAGCACTAACTTTATAGCTGGTTGGCTCTTTTTCTAGCTGGATAGTTATTTTTATTGTGTGATAATTACTTTGCATGTGTGACTGGTAAATTTATTATGTGACTAACCAGTTAATTGTGTGATAATTACTTTGCACTCATGGCTGGTCTTAATTTGCATGTATAACCAGTCTAAATCTATTGCATGATTAACAGGTGAATTGCATAATATATTTAATCTGTAGCAGAGGCCTTACATACATAGATTTAAACTTCAGAGAAACGATATAACATTTCAGATTGACACCGCAGTGAAATAAATATAGGAGCACATATATCAGAACAGTTGTGCCAGGGATTTCATAGTCTGAAAGATGCCAGTGCACTCCTTTAAGCCTGTTTCACACTGGAAAGTTTTTCTTTATGAGAAAACTAATACCCACTTATTTTAAAAATGAAACATTATCTTCTGGAAGATTGTTGTTCAGTACCTTCCAAAGTAGAAGAGGAAACAAATCATTAAATTGGTCAGTTGGTAGGACCTCCAGTATCATCAACTCCAATCCCTGCATTTTATTCCTAAATGTATACAGGGTCCTGTGTATATTAATTCCAAGTTAATTATGTAATGCTTTTCTAAAGCAGCACAATTAGTCACCAAAGATGAGTCACTGTTTCTCTAATTATTTCATATTCTGAATTTATCAGAAATTTTGTGACTCCAGACCATGATATAGCCTGAAGTTAACCTAATCACTCTTACATAGGTGTATAGATTTTAAGAACATAAGACAATTTAATGATCATATAGGCTTAATTTTTCAAGAAATTAAACATTATAGTTTCACTTGTAATCTAAATATTAGATTAATAATATTTGGGGTCTTCAAAAACTTACATTTACTCTACCTTAAAAGAAAAAAGTATTTTAACCATGCTAAAACATACCTTTATATAAATTTTAAATGAAAGTAATAAACTCTTTTGAGTATCATACGTGACAGAAAAGAAAACTGACACATGAATGGAATACTAAAGGGAAAAAAACTTTTATTTCTATTTAATCAAAATATAGTAGATAAAACAGTTACTTCAAAGGAAAATTCTTAAATAAATAAATAAATATTATTCTGTCATCAGGCTAATGTGTTTAATAGGCTTTTTCTGTGGTCCATTAACTTAACATGTATTTTTTTCTGTTAACCATCATTGCAAAGTAATTTTATATCCACTAATATTCTGAGTACATTGCAATCAAACAGGGACTTGCAGTCAGAATCAAACAGGTTTTCTTTGATTCTCAATTGTCTATCATTCCTGTACAAATATAGTGATTTAAAGGATGGAATATCATGATTGCTTCTCAAAATACTTGTATTATGTCAGGCTTTCCATACTAACCGTGGAACTTGTTTAGGTTTCTCTTTGACAGAATACTTACCATTCCCCCCACTTTCCATTGCCTCACAATTCTCCCCAAATTGGTAAACTTGATTACACTGTGGTTGAAGAAGAGCTGGGAGAAAGAAGGATAGAAGCATATACTGGGATATTCAGAGGAGGAATGCAGACTCTTTTTGGAACTCCCATTGACTCCTCTCTGTTCCTCCCATTGGCCATGCAGAAAAGAATGGATTCTCTCTCTTCCAGAATTTAAACATCTGGGTATTTGAGTGTCTTTTTGTCTACTTGTCTCCAGTGATATAGACATAGTACGGCTAGTACAGGAGTCAACTTATAGGATGCTTCAGGGCTGACCAGATATCAATTTGAGATGGTGGGGGTGGTCAATATTGTTCATGTGGTGCTGTGATAGACTAATAAGGAGAAAGAGGCAGGGTGAAGAGAATCTAATTTACATTTTGGTTAATTATGGTGGGAGCTATTAACCCTGACACTAGACCTACTTCAGTGCCTGGTGTTTAAAAAAATTTAAGGCTGTAGATTACTAGATCAGCTGAATGTCCACTACGTTGTCTTGGTTCCATGGGTTTACTCACATAAGTAAGAGCTTGCAAGGTTAGACACAAAGGAATGTAATGAGAAATTATAAAGACTTAGCACTTCTGAGTCATTTAAACTTAACTAGCCAGCTGCTAATCTTTTAACAGTTGAATTAAACTAGAACTGTTACTGGCAGTGACAATCATAGGTGCCTGTTCTGCTGTCAAGAATGCATTTCACCAGTGCATGCATAAGACATTTGATGTTGTCACAGTTAGACAGGCTGTTCGTGGCCACAGCAGTTTGGGCAGATTCTGGGCTTCATTCGGTAAGTGGTGATCTTTTCCTTACTTTTTATTATAGTTATTGTTGTTATTTCAATTACAAAGTGTTTGATAGGTCAAATATACACTTTACTTTTCAGAGATGTGGAGTGCAATGTATAATGAGGATGATGTATCATAAATCCTGCAATAGTTTTGAGCTATAGATAATGACTTCTGTAAAAATTATTAGTATACCGTTTGAAAACTTTTTATCGGCATGATCATTTTAAGTCAAAATGCTCCCTTTTGAAACTGCTAAAGAAGGAAACAAAGTCACATAATCATTTCCTCTTGAAATCTGTCATATCTGTACTGATAATATATCCTGTATTTTGTTAAAATCATCCCTCCAGTGTAAGTGGTTATGGGTTTTGCCCTTTCACACCTACAACAATTTGGACAATCAGAAGGAAACAATGCGGGAGAAGCTAAATTGATCTTTAAGAAATGGAGTTGAAACTCAAGTATCTCCCAGCAGTGATTAAGATAAGTGATTAATCCATAAAAGCTTCACAGTGAGGGGCCCATTTATATAATTCATGCTCGTGTTCTTGAGCACTTACACACCAGTGTTGATTCATATATGAACACTCATATCATTTTAAGACTATTTTGAGATGGGGTTTGTTTGTTTGTTTGTTTTTATTTTTGTTAAGCTCAATAAACCAAAATGAGCCTGATTTAAACCAAAGGATTGATACAGCCTTAAAAGTTTAATCATTATATTATCTATTATGCTTAGGTCAGTTCTTTAGCAGTATTAGAATTTCTAAAGATACAGATAGATGCCTGGTAACAATGACTTCAGAGGTAGAAAATCAGACTTCAAGAGATCAACAATGTCCACTGATTTTGAGGGTTCCATTTGAGACAACCAATGCCTGTGTTTTTGGTTTTTGGGAGTTTTTTGTTTGTTTTTAAGAACCTTTAGCATTTTATAGTACTTTATAGACCACTCTTCTACAAGATATATTATCTTGTTAAATTTAAAATAATAGAGCCCCATTGCACAGAAAATATTTCTGTCCTTAATTCAGTACATTCACATTTAAAGTTTTTGATTTTGTTTGTTGTTGTTTTCCATCTAGGATTTTCCCCCTACTATTTAATGGGCCTAAACAGTCCCTCTTCATGTTTAAATGTAGAGATGCTTCCAGGCCTCTGTCCAGCCTCCTTCTCTGACTTCCCAGGAGACTTCTCATGAATTGTAGGTTTGTTAGTGGAAACAAGGCAAACAGAGATTAGGAGAGATTACAAAGGACAAAATTCCCCTATGGAAATCCAGTTTGGAGTTGATACTCCTACAAATATGTTAACTGTTGGGCAGAATCCCACCGTACTGTGCCTCAGCATCTGCTTGATAAATTAAGAGCTGAAGGCAGACAAGGATAGTAGGGTCCCTGGTTGAATGATTTCTGCTTTAGTCACACTGACAGATTACTTTGGTGGGTATGCAGAGGGCATAAATAAGATGTTAAGAAAGATACACTCTGGGGTGCATCTAAACAAGACACTTACTGTGCAAAAGCTTGTTACTTCTGCGCAGTAGTGTCACCGGGCACGAACCGTGACATGACACTGCTGCATAGTAATAACAAGCTGCTGCACAATAAATGTCACCAGGCAACTGTGCTAGGACATTGCTGCACAGTAACACCAGTTACTGCGTAGTCATTTACTATTTGGTTATGCATGTGACTACACAATGACTGCGTAGTAACAACTGTGCTGTGGGTGTCTTGTGTAGGCATGCCCTCTGCATTTCCAGTAAGTACATAAGAATCATGAAAATCAGTGTTGAACATTAAAGTAACTATTAAGTATTTTCCCAAGATCAAAACTTGATTTATACTTTACAGCTTAAAGATACAACAAAAATAAGATTAATGCAATAAGTAAGAATTCATTACTGTATAGATAGACATTTATGTCTTTTGCCTCTTGGGTGATTATTTTTTACTCTTCTTTTGACTTTAGCAACAGTCTGGGACTTTGGTGGAAAGAATTAATATAGGTAATGGGCTGTGAGTAGAGTACTTATTCTGGCTCTGATTCAACAAGCTTCCCTTTTAGCGAAACACTTAAGCATGTGCTTAACTTTACTTAATACTAGTTGCCATGGGTGTCTGCATAAAGTACATGGTTAAATACCTGCTTAAAAGCTTTACTGAATCAGGACATTTCCATACACTTAATTTTAAACACTTGCCTGAAAGTGCATTTTCTCTTTACCCTCACTCTATAAACTGATTAAACTGTTTCAGAGCTTTTTTAAGAGAATGAAGTAAAATATATGGTGGTTAACAAACTGCCAAAAAGTCAAAGTCATTTGTTTGGGGGGGTTTTTTTGTTTCTTTAAACAGAAAACTAAACTTTTTTTTCCTTGCTGATGATTTAGTTTAGGTAGATCATCACTAAGATAAATCATTGGATAAATCATTTGACTAGAAAAAAATTAAGCCTAGTGAAACTAAGCTTTATGAAGCAAATGAAGTCAGCCTAGTGAAACTAAGCTTTATGAAGCAAATATATTCAGCCATTTGAGAAGGTATCATTGCTTTCAGCATTAGTACTTAAATGTTAGTTTAACAATCCAGTTTTATGATTTTGTATTGCAATTACCACTTCAGTAAAAATAACAAGATAAAGGTTAATGCAGACAATAGAGTTTTTTCAGAATACTCTAGAAGAAACAGTGATCTTAAATCTTCCTTGTTTTTGTGTATTCTTACTCTTCATTCATTTCTTGAAATGAGGTAGCTGCTTTTTAAAGCGCACCATGTTTTAGTGTTTTGAAGAATTTAAGAAATGAGTGCTTTTTCTAAATATAATCCCTTCCAAGAAGAAAAAAGGTAAAGGTCCTCACCAAGCATTTATCTTGTTAATGAATGACTGAATGATTTATAAAGTAACATTCAAACTAATTTCACTGAGGAGGTCAGAGCAGATCACATTCTGAATTCATTGCAGATTAGGCTTGATTAATCTGTAACCTGGCATTCTACTACTATTGAGATTTGTAGCTTCTGAGAGTTTGTTTTATTTTGTTGTGATTTTTTTTCTTCCAAAGGTGGATTGTTTTGATTTAGTTTGGGAAGTGAATGGAAGTCGCATTTTTCTTTCTGAAATCTGCTATTAATAAAGGGCAGTCCCTGCACAGGTCTTTCATTGGGTTTATTGAAACCTCTTGCTCTTGCCAAAGTAGGTGATGAAGGGACTATGTGAGCTCAGTTCAGTGAGCCATTGAGAAATAGGTTATAGTTTTCAGGAGCAATAAGGGTTTGGTTTGGTTTGGTTAGGTCCTGAGATGGAGCTTTGAGTTATCATGTAGCACATCACTCAATAGTGATTAAACCTCAAAAGGTTCAAAAGAGTGACCATTTCATGAGAGAGAAAGAATACTTTGTCTCCTTGCACCCCTTCAACTTTGTGTTTGACCTTGATACCAGTTTTTCATCTGTCTTTTAAAACAATGCAATTAGAAAGCTTTATCCTTTTCTATTCTGTAGTCTGAGCCCCTACAAAAAGCACACAAATCTATATTTGTAAGAAAGAAATGCTGATATCCCAGAGTGAAATACAGCTTTTCACCATTTTATGCAAACTCAGAGAGCAGAATTTGATTTTATGCATCTAAATGGTAGTGTTCTATCATAAATAGCATTTTTGCAGTTGTACAAAGGTTGAGACTTAAGTATGCACAGTAAGCTATGCATAGGCCAGGTACACAGCTATGTATGCATACCATTATGCACATGTATGTATATCTAAGTTGTGAAAACAAAACTGGCTAGAAGTCTGGCCACCCAGAGGGAGATTGAACCGCCACCTTTAATTCTGCTTCTCTAACCACCATACCTCAGGTTAGGCACTATCCAGTCCTCTGTTCAGCACTCCTTTTGCAGCTGCCCTGCTGGGTGCCTAAGAGAGGGAGCTATATGGAATCAGGAAGAAGAAAACAAAGTAGAGGGTATACATTTCAGTGGATGTGTCTACACGTGATATTAATGTGATGCAATAAGCTGTGGCACATTTCACACTGGAATTTATTGCTCCCAGGTGCAGTGTTTACACATGTGCCCAGGACCAGACCATGTTGAGCCAGGGTGGCACAGCCTCAGCTGGCAGGGGGCTCAGCAGGGTCAGCCTGCCAACCTGAAGCTGTTCCCCCCAGGAAAATGTGCTGTGGAGGGGCTGGCTGGGGCACAAGTGTGCCCCAGTGTGGAGCTAGCCAACAGGCAGTCCCTGGACTGTAGCACCCTCGTGCCTTAGCCAGCCCCATCACTGTCTACACATGTGTTGCACTAGGTAGGATAGTACTTGTATCAGGCATTACTGTTCTACAGCAGAGTTAATGAATTTACTCCAGCCTAATAGGAGTGCACATGTAAATGGTGACAATATACTGTGGAGCTAATTAGCTCCTCAGTAAAGCCTCTCTTGTAAATGCACCCAGTGAGAGACATACAGACCTACAAGAGATTAGGCCCTGAGTTCTACCTATGACCCTTATTTCTAGTAGAAGTAAAACTTCCTTTAGCTGTCTTAGCCAGTGACTCTTAAATGAAAGCTGCAGTAGCTCAGCATACAGGGTACGCATCTGCAAGCAGGAAATACAGGCTTCCTCATTTGCAGTCATCCTGCAGAATCAGGCTCCTGAGGCCCCAGTGACAGGGGCCTGACCCTGAGGGACAGTGGGCAATGCCTGTGATGCCCAGTGAAGCAGATCAGCAGAGATGCACCTTTGCATAGCTGATCCTGCTCCACATGCCAGGTCTCTTTATAGCATTTGATGTAGCAAGCTGAGGGTTCATTGTGAGAAAGATGACACCTATATGAGAGTAAGAGTCTCAGGTCTCTGTTCAAGGCTATCTGTAATGTGGATTCAGGCACTTAACTGTTCAATTCACCATTGATTATGTGAATAGAGTAGGGAAGGCTATAGGAGGGGCCTTCTTATTGGGACTACTTGTAAGTGCTACAGAGTCAGGGCCCAAAATACAGTCTTCTAATTTAGCTGATGAACACAAATTGAACTGTCAGAACTTCCTGGAATGTATTTAGTTCCATTGCAATGGTAGAGTGTATTATGGCATAGTTAGGAGGATAATATCGAAACTAGAGGATAAATGATAGCTACGCTTAAGCTTGCTTAAAGATTTCCATTCTAACTCCATTAATTTCCTGACTGAAATTTTCCAGACCTGAGCCTCTGATGAAGGTAAAATTTTGTTTGTGTGGTGGAAGAGGAAAACTGCATATTTGAAGTGAATCAGTGGTGTCAAAAGAGTTTGTAGAGGGAAAAATACACTTTTCTGATTAAAAAAAAAATCTTTTGCTGTAATTTAAATGGCTGTAACACCAAATGGTCTGGTATAGAAAGCTGAATTTGCTAAGGAAATAATCATCACTAATGTCCTCTGAATTCGGGCTTTCATCTGTTGCAGTCAGCAGCCTTTGGAAGCTGCACATCATGCACATGAAGTACATTTTGAAGAGCCCTACCTCATTTGCTGATTGTACATTTATGAACTCGTTTTGGCAAGCACAGTTATAACTATTAATAATGTTTTATTTGTACAATGCATAGCATGGGATCTACTAGATACATTCCTTCTACTGATATTAATATAAGCATTTGATTCTATTCGCAAACTGTGCTACAGGTACAATATGTAGGTACAATAATGTAGGTAGAATAAGTTTAAAAGGTTACTATTACTAGCCAGAGGCCACCATATACCAAAATCTGTCGCAGTTCCCTCATGCTTTCTCCCTTTGAAATTTAGTTTAAAATTTAGAGGGTATACTTGTATCGAAAGCCATTTATCAATTTCTCCTGTGCTTCACACCATTTACCATATTTCCTATAGTTTTCTGATCTCCCCAATCCTTTCTGGTTGATCCCACAGGGAAGTTATAATTTTGAATTTATTATAGTCTGTTGGAAGGAAAATGATTGTGATGTCACAAACCACCTTTATTACTGCACAACAGGATTAAGGTTAGTCATAGAATACAGAAAGAGAAGAAGTCTCTTGCTTTGCTGCAACACTGGTATCTTTGATAAATTGATTTAAATGGTGAGAAGTGTTGGGGAATAACACAAATAAATCGATTTAAGGTTGATAACTTTTCTGAGTGGAACATTTAACTTCTATACCATACTAAGTAGTTTCTTATTTTTTGAAAGTGCACTTGAAAATCTGTGTGTGCTGCCAGGCCAAATCAGAGTGCTCTTAATTCTATGGAAGAACAGAGACCAAAGTCATTATTAGGTGTATACATATTTAAGAAAAAGCTCTCTACGTTACGAGGGTGTAGGTTGTAGCCATGTTGGTCTAAGGACATAGGCAGACAAGGTTCTTTGGATAAATTTGATATTTTTTGTTATACCAACTGAAATAGTTGGAAAAAAATGTCTTAGCCAGAACTACCCATCCTAGCCTTCCAACAAGCACTGAACCTCACTAACCTCATCACCAGATGCAAACTTCCTACAGCCCAAAACACACCAAATGGATCCAGACCCATGCCATGATAAGAAATGCAAAATCTGCCAACATATCTCTAGTACCCCCACAATTACAACAACCCCACAACAGAACCATCAGCATTCCTGGATATTAAAGCTGTACCTTCAGAAATGTACTGCATTGCATCCATTGCATCACGTGCCCCAATGCAAAATATGTAGGAGAGACCAAACAACAACTGTGCACCAGAATGAACACACAGTGGAAATCTATTAAAGACAAGGATACCCAACTTGCTGTGGGAGCACATTTCTCACAAGAAAACCACCCTGTCTTCAATCTCTTAGTTCTAATGCACAAAGGGAATTTACAAAGCCTTTTCCACAGATGAACCTATGAACTTCATTTCATCAACCTTCTGGATACAAAAAATCAAGGACTAAATATAGTCATTGGATTTATGACACATTATAACCTGCCTGACATCTGACTCCCCAGGTACCTCTTCACTATTTACCTCCTACATTCACCCGCCTTCCCATTCACGCAGCCTGTTTCTCACCCACTGACTCCTCAGTTTACATCTTCACTAATTGCCTATCTTGCATGCAGCCTAGTCTCTGGCTTCTTTACTATTCATTCAGTCCAGGAAGAGCACACACCAACTGCTGTTGCTTCCTCAGCCTGATAAAAGGTTTTTAAATCTGAAAGCTTGCTAAGAAAAAATGTCTCCTACTATTTGAGTTCTAATAAAAGAACTCAGATTTACCAAAAGAACCTTGTCTATGTTACAAGGGCACTCTTTATCAGGGGCAGTTTGAAAGCATCATACTATTGCTTGTGCCTTAGTATGGACAGGGAAGAAGAAAATCTCCTTAATCAGAAGGGCAGCTTTTATACTACTAATTTCTCGAGCTCCTGAAATATCTAATTTAAGAAGAAAGAACATGTTCCTTTATTAACGACATGCCTAGTAATCATCATAGGTCTTTCTTTTTATGTTGGAAAAAGAATGAAGCCTCTGTCTAATAATCCAGTACATATTTCCCTCTTTTCTCACACTCTAACATGGGACTGAATGGCAGAAAAATTTGGAGTCGGTAAAACACAAGAGGTGTAGTGAAACCTCTTGATTCTTCAAGTGAGGAAGTCAAGCAAAAGTCGTTGGAGGTAACTGCTGATATGCTTCAACCATCTTGATAAAGTGTGTCATATATCTGGGAAATGAAGTTTTGGAGGCTGAAAAAGTTTAATATAATATGTCCACATAAAACTGTGTGTCATTCCCCAGGAGAACTAAATGGTGTGAAATGATTGCCTTCTTTTTACTAGATTTCTGGATATAGCAAATAAAAATAATTGGCAGATACATGTTCTCATAACACTGATCTATAATTTTACCATGAGCAAGCTTATTGGAAAAATTTACAGTGGTATCCTTACACATGTTCATAACTTTAGATAAAAGGTGAACATTTTAAGAGATACAGATTTTATAAACATTTGTTTTTGGTATGTTCTTAACCTGGCTGCTGATGGTACTGTTTTTAGCTTCATGCAATGTAGGTCCATTATTCTAGAACTTTTTTCAAGAAATATTTAATATTTCAGCATAAGTATATATAAAGATAAAAACTGGATTAAATCTGAAGAGATGAAGGATACTGTAATGGATTCTTATGTTTTATTATTAAGATTATAATGAAAGAAAATATATATCTTAATTCTGACATGTAGGAGGTGAAACTACATTTTCCTTCAAAAAATCATACCAATATAACAAATGAATTGAATTTGGCTCACTGTACTAAAAATCAAATAATATCATACTTGTATATATTAACTAGTATATGATACTTACTCAAGCTATTCTGATTTGCATTATCAGAAGACCTGGCCCTGAGTATCCATAGTGAATCAATAAAGTAGGAAAGGCCCCATCAACCTAGGATGCCTAGAGCAAGCCAATACAGAGTCATGATCAAATCCCAAGCTACTTTTCCTTTGGTTACCCAGGTTACCCAGTCTGTCTCCATTCACATGGAATCTGAAGACAAAGACCCTTTTTTGAATAATAAAGAAATGATGATGCTTTAATTAACATATAATATTTTTAAGACACAGATGTAGTTGAGATATTTTCCCACTACTTGTGTAAACTGGCAAAATTTCAGTGACTTAAGTGAAAGTAGGGCTAGGCCCCAATAGGAAATAACAGTAAAAATCTCATGTGGTTCCTGAGTTAAAAAATTACCACAATGTAAAGTAATGGATCTTTGGTCTGCATTACACTCTCTTTGGAATAGCAAGAATCTCTTCAGGCAGAATAGAGAAAGAAAATATAAACTTTTTAATCACCAAGAGAAAGATGAGTAACATATGTTTGGTTTGTTAGAAATAGGAAAGCCAGCAAAGGGACACAGAAGGGAATGACATAATTCATCTTTGCACCTCTGCTCTCAGCAGCTGGATTTTGGATTGATTTTACACAAATCAGTGCTAGATCATTGTCATTGCTGTTCATTTCTTGATATCTGTTTGCTAGAATGATTATTCTTGAATCTAACTATTCTTTGAATGGCAAGTTGTATAGTGGAAGAGTCCTAAATGTATGGAGAAGAGCTCTATATGGAAAAAAAAATTCAGTCCACAGTTTTGTTACTTCTGTATTTATTCACTATTTTTCACTAGATTGATGTTTATACTTCATCAGACATAGCTTTTAGCCATTAGTACCCTGAATTATCTCAATTTGTGGGGGATAGGCACTGATCTCTTGTTTTCTGATGTGGTCAGAACTGTGGAAATAAACATTTTATGAAGTAAATAAAGTCCCGTTAACATTATACAACAAAATGGAGTTTAATTTTATGGAACTACTTAAATGAACCAATTGGATAGGGTGAATTCCTTCTGTTAGTTGTATTCCAGGCAGCTGTGTTTGGACCCAGACACTGAATCCAGGCTTGAAACAGCACACTTAGTCTTTTGGCCTCCCTTGGAATGGGGCAGGTTCCAGTAACTATCTCTGCTTTGGTCCTTTAGACATGCTTCTGAGATACAGACTGCATCTGGTATCATTGATGAAGCATAAGAACTATAGTACAGTTGCTTGGTGCTAACACTACCACTCCTCTATCCCCAAGAAACCCCATTCTTTCAGACTCATCTTCATAGATATTCTCATTTTTAGTTTAGCAGTGATGTTGCAATGAATCAGGGTAACAAATTCATAGAATCATAGAAAATGAAGGTTGGAAGGGACCTCAGGAGGTCATCTAATCCAACCTCCTGCTCAAAGCAAAACCATTCCAAACTGCATCATTCCAGCCAGGGTTTTGTTAAGCCGGGCCTTTAAAACCTCCAAGGATGGAGATACCACCACCTCTCTAGGTAACCTGTTCCAGTGCTTTACTATTCTCTTAGTGAGAGAGTTTTTCCTAATATCCCATTTAAATCTCCCTTGCTGCAATTTGAAACCATTGTTTCTTGTTCTGTTATCTGTCACCACTGAAAACAGTCTAGCTCCATCCTCTTTGGAAACACCCTTCAGATAGTTAAAGGCTGCTATCAAATCCCCTCTCTGTCTTCTTTTCTGCAGACTAAATAAACCCAGTTCCCTCAGCCCCTCCTCATAAATTGTGCCCCAGTCCCCAAACCATTTTTGTTGCTCTCCACTGGAGTCTTTTCCAACTTGTTTACATCCTTTCTAAGGTGGAGGGCCCAAAACTGGACACATTACTCCAGATGTGGCCTCACCAGTACAGAAATTAAAATTAAATCAAAAACATGCCAAAAAAAGAGGAATCAGGCAGTCAGTCTTGAATAGAAGGACGTTATACTATCTTCATTGTTCAGATTATTTGGATTAAAAAATGTCCTAGTATTTACATGTGTTTATTTTATACGCTACGGCTATACGAGAACACAAACAAATGTTAAAATTGAAGGTAGAGTGACTAAACAGATATGTAAAATTGGGTCTCAATGGTTTTAGAAAATGAGAGAGAAACAGTTTTAGAAAATAAACTCTGTTAAAAGGTTAAAAACTATAGAAAAGTAATCTGAGGAAAAACACAGCCATTAAGATTTTGGATAAAACTTGAACAAAAATCTTCAGTATAGATACCACTGCACAGGAATAAGGAGAAGAAGACAGACAACAAGGTACACAGCATGTACCTTTTTATATTGCTATTTCATGCTGTTTGTATAATTACTGCATTCCAAGCTATGATATAATACTGGGTTTTCTGATTCATTTTCCAGCATTTCACAAGGCATCCCAATTTAACTACAACACACAAACCTACTTTCAGGTTCCTTCATAATTCTTGGCAGGCACTCTAGACCATCTCTAGTGACAGAAATTATACACAAACTGGCATAAGTGATCGGAAATTGGTTCAAATCTATAACACAACAAAAGTTCAGTGCATATAAGCTGTTTTCAAAATGCCCAAAACCAGTTTAAGATAAACCTGGATAAATATAGTATCAGACCTAACCGCTTTAGGATAAACTGGTTTATTGAACTTCTGTGCCAGATCCCTTCAGATTCAAGTTAATTTATAGTCTCCCAACATCCCAGGATGTTTTATACCTCCCCTGCAAACCCCACCTTCTCGGGTGGGTGGGCTTAGCCATGGCCCAAGCTATCTAATCCATTACAGCAAGGAAATGTGCTCTAGTTCCCCTTGGCTTCTAGCCTACCCCCTGCAAGTATGTGGCTGCATTTCTGGAATCAAAAGTGAATGTCTGTTCACTTGCTTATTGTTTCAGTCTACACAGTTTAGGCTAACCTGTGAGAACTGAATTGATTCAGCCTCAGGCTTTTTCACTATGTGTACTTAGCCCTAGTGTCTAAATCTAGAATCGTATACACTTGATGAAAACATAATTCCTCCAGGTTTGGAAGGATGCAGTATTTTTTTCCAAGGAAAATTATGACTTCAAAAAAGAGCAAGTGAAGACTGCAATCCAGCACTGTTCTAGCCAAGTGTTTTGCATATTAATCTATGTCGAGTCACACAAAAGTAGTCAATACCTATTTTGGGATTGGAGTCTGCATTCTTCTTTCATGTGTAGGAAACATGTCCTTTGCCCTTTCCTCTCAGAGAATGATTTGAGGAGATGTAAGCCTATACCTTGCTAACAACTCCTCTGCATGGAACTTGGGACCTCCTCTTTCTTGGAATCAACATACTTCAGGGGAAAGGCCTGTAGACTTCCTCCTCCTTTTTTTATGAAGTTGACTTTGGAGTGGGGTAAGTGGACAATCAAGACTCTTTTTCCCTCTGGATAGTTCCTCCAGAGCTAAATACTGTAGCCTAAGATCTTTCCCTATACTTCATTTTATGGTTTCAGTGGGATTCAACCTCTCCCCCAAGTTCTACTATCACCTTATTAAATTTTCATAGTCTCTGTTATGCTTCAGAGTGCATCATGCATACAAGCATATAAAATTCAAGTGGTATTTGGGTCAAAGTTGGAAACATCAGAACATGCATTTCAATGAAGGAAAAGTAAAAAATGGAAAGAATCAAGGAATACTATAAAGGGTTGCAAGCAATTCAACAAAATTTTGTCAGAGAGCCATAGGGAGAGAGAGAAAACAGGCATCAGACTGATCTCTCCTCCCATCTTGTTCATATTCCTCTTGGGGAGGTAAAGAGAAGAACTCCCAGTGAAGTCAGTGAAAAAATCCTTCCTCTGTCATGTGAGAACCAGATCAGGCCAGTGAATTTTTTTGATAAGTAAAGTTATGATTTTTATTCTCATTTGCAATGAATATCTTCTGATATCAGTATTCCATTTCTGGGGAATGATTTCCCATACGTAAGAAATCTTTGCCTCTTGCATAATTTTCTAGACCATCACAACTACAACATTAATCTTACACTTAAGCAAAAATAACATACTTAGAGAGATGCCACTGCATGGAAAACAAGGAACAGCTTGGCAAACTGTACTTTAAGGAAATGGTAACACTGTTGATCCACCTTTAATTCTAATGATTAATAGATTTGTTAGATTGTTCCATTTGTTTTTAATCTAAACTTTACATTACCACAGTGTAAAGTGTTACTAATTTGATTCTGTTTTATTTTAGTTTTTTTAAAGTATACTTTTGGAACCAAAAAGTATTTTTTACTGTGGTATGAAGATTGTTTTTATTTAGGTTTTCACCCTGGGGACTAATTCCTTTGTGGTTATCTTTAAAATTAGCTATCTGTTAATATTGGGCTAAATGCTTTAGGTAATAGCTGTTCATAGAAAAGCATTAAAAAACACCTACAGTGACTTATGGTAATAAGCCATCAAACTGTCATAGACTAAGGTGACAAGCAAGAATGCTTGCAAGAAAATAAAGAAGGCAATCTTCTGAAAAAAGGAAACAAAATCTAGTATTTATAAAAGAAACTCTAAAAATGGTTAATGCTAAACATGTGATGTTTATGCCAATTGAGTGAGTCAGATATGCTTCAAGTGAAATACTCTATTATAAGCAGCCTAATGTCACCAGTGCCTACAGGGACAGGTTGCTAGTGCTCCATGAAAGTATACAGGAAGCTTCTCAAAAGAAATTTCCATTATGCAACACTAGAGCGTTAAAGAAATCCTTCTCTGTTGATCTGGTTTGTGCTTGATTTGACTTGTTAAAGACTTGAGTCATAGACCAAGTTCTTGTTTTATATATGTATACTATATGGATAGGGAGAATTTCTGTAGTTTCTGCATATTAATTTTCATTAAGCTATTTGTTTTCACATTACACCTCACAAAGCTTCAGAAATCCAATTCACCATGCATTTAATAAATATTTTTTTAAAAACAACCCTGTGGAAAAGGTTTGCAGAGTCTTGTAGTGTGTTTGTTTCTAAAGGATGAGCATTGTCTCTAAGGATCTCTAAGTCAAATTTAAGGTTGTGTCCAGAGGATGGCAGAGTGAATAAAGTGGGGAATACAGCATAACTACCAGTGAGAAGTGCGCATCATATACCATTAAGCAGGCTTTGCAACAAAATTTAATAAAAAAACAGCCATCAACCAGCCAGATGACTAAAGTATCAAGAAAAATCAAGATATAAAGGTATTTCATGTTCAAGAAGGGAAAGTTACATCCTTTCCACATATAGCAAGAGAGTGCTACCAAATTGGCAGCCCCTGGGCTGCACGCAGCCCATAAACGGCTACTACCAATCTCAGGCTCCTGCTCAGCTGCTCCTCATACAGTCACTCCTGCCACTGCTTCTGTTGGGGTCTCCAGCTTCCACTTCCTGCCTCTGGGGGTGTCCACAGCCCATGTGTAGCATGGTCCTTGACTATACAGACATTGGACAGCTCTGTAGAGTTACATCCTGCCTTTACATAAAACCTGTGCTAGCTGCTATAATCAAAATTTGGTTTAAGATATGGACACATTAACTAAGGGATGCCAGTTAGCAGAGTCATTCTCTAAGTCAGATTGTCTCCATGTTTTATATAAAGAAGTTCTAAAGGCACATTGATCCCATTTAAGCTATGCAAATGATGTGCATAAGAATCTTGTTTCCTAAAGGATACAGATTCTGGTAATTAATAAATGTCTAGGAATATTAACAGATTTAAATGAGGCACCTCACAATCTCTCATTCAGCTAAGAAAGAATGGATCAATGGGGGAAAAAAGTAACTTCAAGAAGATATTAAAATAAGATTTGTCCTTATGATCACCAATTTTATTTTATGACTAATTCAGTCATTTGTAGCTCATCAGAACAAAAAGTGAGTTTTTCTGCTTCTTTTATTATATAAGAGTCCTTTGTGCAAGGCAGCTTTCATTGAATGCTTGAATAACCTCATTACTATTCAGCTAGGACTCAAGCAAAGAAGCCTGGCTTCAAGTGTAAAAAGATGGCTTCAAGTGTAAATCTGCATCATAAGATAAGCTAGTGAATGGTTTTATTGCTCCACAGTGTAGTTTCTAAGACCCAAATCCAACTCCACCTTTAGAAATGTAAGTGGCCTTATGTGGCTAACTTTATTGGGATCTATTATATGGCCATTTATCTATTTTTAAAAGAAAATACAAAAACATTGTTGTGGGTAGAAGCAAGAGCTGGAAATCAGGGTACCCTCTCTTGCCAGGACAATGCCTGTCTCATTGAGACACAATCTCTTGTTTGCCCTCCTTTGAGCCCCATGTACCTTCTCTTGTTTTCCAGTTTCAGTAGGGGCAGTGCTGGTACTTTGTTGGAAAGATTAACTTTGTTGATTAACTCCTTCTAGGTCATGAGGTTTGGTACTGAGTCTCCCTGGACAAATGCCAGGGTCAGCAATGTTTTCTGACACAGCTTGGGTTGGAGATGGAGCAGCACTAGGATCCTGCTATCACAGCTTCTCCCAGCTGCTGTTACTTTGCTTTACCCAGTCATGTATTTGATATGGGTGAAGCAACAGTCACAGAGCAGCATGAGCAAAGCCCCCAGTGCTTAACACTGCTGAAATCCCCATTCCGTGGGCTAGATCAAATGACTCCCAGATCTGACCTGTGGGCTGTTGATCCCTGTTCTGATGATTAGGCTCGTTGACTAAAAGGTGGGAGGGGTCTTCCTTTCTCTTCCGCTTTCAGTCACTAGTTATCTTTTTTTCTGTTACTGATATTTTAGAACTTACATAGGCTTTACACACCTCTCAGAATAGTGTTGCAGCATGCAGTTATCAAAGAGGCAAGGTCAGTTTTGCAGCAGAGAATTGCTCATTGACTACTACATAACTAACTTTATGTGCTTAAAAGGGCATTGCATTTGAACCTACCATATTTATGTGAATATAAGATGACCCTGAAATAAAATAACCACCCAATAATTAAATTCTATATATGGAAGAACTTTAATTTTTTATAATTTTCCAGGTGTAGAATTTAATTATTGGAGATCTGCCTTAAATTCATCTCCTTCCCACTCTATGGCAAAGAAAATAAATATGAGGTTCAGGTAACCCCCTTGCCATCTGCCACCCACAGTTTCTCTCTTTGCACCCCCTTCTTCCACTTCTTACTGTCAGACACCACTCTCCTTCAGCACATGGAAGTAAAAGGCAAATCTGAAAACACTAACATTGAAATAAGCATACCTATAGTAACTTGCTGTGGCAGCTTCCCACTTTAAGAGGTTTGAATAGACTGGGGAGCAGGTGACACGTGCAGTGCGGCTTAATGAGGCAGTCATATGACCAGAAGGGTATTTCTGGATTAGAGGATGGAGTTGAGCAGCCTCACTGTAAACCCAAGCCCTCAAAGCTAAGCAGACAGTTGTTGCAGGAAGCCAGAGAGAAAACATTGCCCACCCAGAGCTGCTGCTCCCAGAACATCTGGTGGTTAAGGGTAGGAACTATAGGAGTGGAGGAGGTTCCTGGTCCTGGGAAATGACCTGAAGCTACACCACCCGAGGGTTAGATGGTATGGTGGGGCTGCCTGTGGCAGGGGTGGTTCCCAGGAAATGCCACACCAGTGCCTCCCTAGTGGAAGAATGGGGCACCATATAGCCTCAGCCCTCATGACCTGGTGTGTTACTCCATAGAATGGACAAGTGAACAGTCCGGGCATGTCATAAGGCCTGAGGCCCAAGGGGCATAAGGCCGAGAGCCCCACTGAGGAGGCGGAATAGTGGGCCCATGTGAGAAAGCTGCATGGAGTAGGTTCCACATGGGTGGGCCTGAAAGACTGCACATGGGCCAGCCTTGATTGACTAAGCTAAGTTTGGAGGGGCCCAAGAAGGTGGACTCATATGAGGGGAGAGGGCAAGTGGCTCATTAACCTGACTGGAGAAACTGTTGACTGGGTAATGCTGTGGCCAGGTCTAGAACAGTTAAAGGGTCAGAGCGCCCACTGTGAGGGACACTTAGAGGTGAGGCCAGAACCTGAGTGGACAAAAGTCCCAGAGGAGGCCACTGCCGAGAGGGAGAAGGGTTCAAGAAACTTGGCAGGATCTAGTTTGGGTCCAAACACCAGGCAAGCAGAGAAGGAGGTCCATCATGGGCCCAGAGCTATATAGTGATGTCATCTGTGAGGCATGGGAAATGATATAAGGGGAGGTTCAGAGCCATATATTATGCCTTTGGCATCGGGCATTAAAAAGCCCAGCCTCCCACCTTGTTAACATCTATTTCAGTTACATCAAAAGTGTGGCAGACAAGGCAGGTCAACAGACCAATAATTTGACTGGCCGTGAGATGACCCCCTGCCACAGTTGCATATAGGGAAATTATTACAGGTACCCATACTTTTAGTTGATCAAGAATTGATGCAGTTTACCTCTTTTGAAACTGTTGCAAGTTAGCACAGGCACTCCATAAACAAACTTTTAAGTTGTAGTTTTGTTCCTACTTATATAGAGAACAAACTGTGCATAGTATTAGTTTGCAACCAAAAGGTTCATATAGTGCACTGGGCTCAGCTCCAGCAGAGTCAACAGTGTTTCAAGACATGGTGACTACAGTTCAGCGCTGCTCAGTACCTAGGTGTATTCCAGTTACCCCACCATAAAGGATGTGTGTATTAATTAACTCCCAGTCATGACTGGAACCAAGAGTTCTTGTCAGAGGTTCTAGGATCCTCCAAGAATTTATATGCAGATGAGGTGCATGGCAACCTAGTCCAGCTCCATTTAATGGAGGGTGGGTCACATTAAGGGACTGGGGGAAATGGGGATTGTGGGTGAATTGTATGGGGCCCTGTTTGGTGTTATCAGACTTTTAAGGCTGGTGAAGAAACAGGAATCATTAGAAATGGAAAAGGTGTAGCTCAGCTGTGGGAGTGAAGGGGAAGTTGAAAGTCATTCAAATTAGTGGCCCACCATGATTTGAATGAGTCAGTGCTGAGAGAGACAACAACAGTGGGCACTATTATATATCTTATTCAGATGGGCTGCAGTAACCTAATCTTTTGGTAGGTTTCCATCAGTATGTTTTCCCTACATGGGCCATGTGTTTTATAGTCATTCTCAGTGTTGGCTGCATTTAATCAACTTCATAATTAGTTTCCATTATGGAGCACATGCTGCTTTGGCAGCAGTGTAGTGATAGAAAATGTGTTTAATGAGGTTTCCTTGTATGCAAATGTAACACAAAGGGCTTCCCCCCCGCCATGCTGACTGTGTCCGGTGCAGGGTGGAGGGAGGGGATGGAGACACCTCGTCTTGTATTCAAGCAAATACAGTATATATTTTAGCATAGATACAAAGTTTTTACATCCATATCCACATGACAGCAATAATCATATATTGTTTATTACCTGTTCGTGTTACATTGAGAATTGTAATAATTATTTTTCCACGTTGTACAAAGACCGGTATCAAGATCATTCATTTTAATATTTTAAATTCAGGAAATAATGTTATAGTTGTCCAAAAAAACTTACTTAGCCAGCGTGTATGCATATAATATGATTATGATACGTAACATGTAAACAGAAAGCAATTCCAAACAGGTGGGCCAGATGGGCAGAGCACTGAACTAAAATCAGATCTTACGGTTTTTATTTCTGGCTCTATTGATTTACTCTTTAAGTCACCTCCACTTTCTGGGTATGTAATACTCTGTTAAATGTGGATCAGACTGTTTACTATTTCTAGCTGCATTAATCTTGTCAAAATCTATGAATGGCAAGTGTTTTAGAAGCTCTAAATATTTCGATATACTTGATATCAATGGTGAATGCAACATTTTATGATATATTTTTGTATATTTAAAAGAAAATTGAATTGTAGCTTTGGGGTCTCTTTATGTGAAAAGTTGCTAATTGGAAAAGTGTTCTCAACAGTACATAGGAAAATAATATGGTGATATATCTTTTTGGGTGTGTCTACATGTGTAATTAATGTGCACTGTTGCACAGAAGCTAATGCATAATTAACTTAATACCTGTATTTAAAAGTAGTAGAAAACCACACATTAACCTAATGCACTGTGCAGTAGATTGTTCTACTTCACAGTAAAGCCTCTTGTGTAAACATATTCTCTGTTTACAATAAAACATAATGCTTAGTTTTAGACTTAGCTCTAATATATGCTACAGTATTCATTTTTTATTTTGTGGTTTCTCAAAAAGATGTGGGTAGCGTATAAACACTAGTAGTACAATTTACCATACTCCCTTAACTTCAGTGCATGTTGTGGAAAGTTTGAGGGAAAGAAGCTAAGCTTTGCTTGCCTAGTGCACACTCCTACTGATCATGAGATGCTCAATCAGAGTGAGTGTGGAAGGCATACATAACCAGGTCCAAATCTGGTATGAAATTATTTAAAATAAGCAAATCTTTATTAAACTATCAAAGGTGTTCTGAGGGATTTTTTGGATATTGTCAGTATTGTACTATCGAACATACATGCTGAATATTTTTGCAGTGAACACTTGTTTCTGTACAACATTTTTTACTTTATTTTCTGTCCAAAACTAAATCTAAAATGCTGTGACACTGTAAAATATATAGAGAGACCTGATCCTCATCTCACTCAGATTCAGTGTAGTTACTTCTTATGTACATCAGTTTAAATTAAGAAGATCAGATCTATTGTTGGTGGTTGTTAGTTTGTTGTAAGGTGGTGTTATATGGCCATTGTAAAAATACACATATATATTCTTACTTAAGTCTTCTGTTTAAGAATATTTTCAGCATTAAATGGATCTTCTGCAAGTGTAATGCTGCATTAATTTAATTAGTTAAGTAAACAGTTAAGTTTATAATGAGCAGTTTTTAAGGTATATGTAACTGCAGTATTTCATCTACATTACCATACTTGGAAGCTTTGCTGTAAATAGGTCAGCATGGAAATTAAGACTTCAGAGCAGGTTTGGACTAATTATCCATAAGTGTATAATTTAAAAAAATATTTAAGTGATTGAGGAACACGAGTACCAAAATCCATATAAAGTCTTCTCCATTTACAGATGTCAGGGACTTTTAAATGATAGTTGGTGACTAGCTGATGAATGACATAGATAAACTCACAATCAGTTTTAGTAATTACATTTTAAATTACTTCACTCCTAGAGCCTGATTCAAGTCTTATTTACTTGTATTACACTATGGAAAAAAAACATATAGTTGGCATTTTCGTATAAGCATTTAAATGGGAGTTAGGAGAAATGTAGTCACCTAAGTCTTAAAAATGATCGAGATCAACCGGTGAGTTCTGGTCTCTGCTGGCAGGATTATTTCTGACTTAATGTAAAATGTGTAAAGAGTTGAGGCAGCAAGGCTTTGTCTTCGGATTTCTTCCTCCTTATCACTAGGCTACAGAGCCTTTTTGCTTGTTTTCCTTCCAGCTCCATGATTCATGCAATCCTTTTTTTTTCTCAGTAACCCAACTGCAATAGGAGGTGTGATGAGGGACCTGATCCAGGCTATTGTTTAGCTTAATGGTTAGGGCACTTTCCTGGGAAATGGTGATTGTAAATACAAGCTAAGAAACAAGTCAGGCTAAGGAAGGCCTAGAAACCATTTTTCCAATTTCCTAGGTGATTGTTCTAACCCAGGGGTGGGCAAAATGTAGACCGCAGACCAGATGTGGCCAGCCAAGCCACTCTATCTGGCCCATGTGACCCTTAAAAATTTAGAAAATTAATATTTATCTGCCCCTGGCTGCCTGTCATGTGGCCCTCAATGACTTGCCAAAACTCAGTAAACAGCCTTCCACACAAAATAATTGCCTGCCCCTGTTCTAACCACTGGTGTAAAGGAACATCACCCCCAACCACCCTTGAGAGTAGAAGTTATTCAATATGCTTCATTCTGAACTGAGCTCAGTGCTGCTGTCAGTGTCCATTAAGGTCCTCTCCTCTGGGAGCTCTGAATCCTGAGCTGATAGAGGCCCCACCCTTGGAGCCCTGAGTCAGGCACCTAAGCTATGAGAATGGGCTGGAGTTCAGATGCAACCCTGTGTCTGTTATTACCAGTTGACCAACTTGAGGCACGTGTCCTTTCTCTAGTGACTGGGCACACTGTGTCACCCTTTGGAGACTCTCTATGGATTGTATGATGATTCTAGATGACAAACTGAACAAATAGGATTAGGTGTTTTGGTCAGGGCACTTATTTTTATGCCTGGTTAGTGCCAAAGTGGAGGCACCTAAAAGAAAGATTTTGTTTTGGTCCACCCACATTTTTGATTGGGAGCTGTACACAAGAAATCAAGCTTTGGATAGTTGGCAAATTCTCAAATCCATTAGATGAACAATTGCAGCAGGGCACAGGAAGGGTGTAGTGATGTGATGGTTCTAGTACCTTTAAAATGATTTAGTTAAGTCTTTCACTGCATCATGGAATTCTATCTAATCTTATATGCTTTTACATCACACTAGTCAATGTGTAAGAGTCTCTTGTAAACAAACCGCGAAGGAAACAAATTGCTGTGTGCACCCAAATGACTGTAGGCTGAGTAAACTCAATGACTTAGGAATCAAGGTCATACTGTAAGTCAATTAGATTGAATCATTTTTTTTTAAATTTTAGTAGCAGTGCGTTTTCTATATAATAAGCACATCAGACACACTGATTATGCTAAATATATTTGTGATTTAGATATATGAATGCTAAGGAGATTGGGGGGGTTCAGTATAATGCATTGAACATGAGGCATCATAATAAACATTGGATATTCACATATTAATTTTTTGCTTATTTTAGTTATTATTAAGGGACTTTGTATATTCCCTTTCTGACACCGTGCGTTACTGTGTTTAAAGATACACAATAACAAATACTGTTAAATACACCTTGTCAAACCAGACAACACACTGCATACTTATTCCCCTAAAGAAATGCATTTTCTCTCTTTTGGTTTGCCTGATCTAATTATTTTAATAGCTAATGCTTGTGCTTGAAATGAATTTCATAAAACATTTAGTTTTAATAATGTATCTTACTAATGGAATGTCTATCAATAGTCATAAGATAAGTATAGTCAGATATATAAGGCTCTATTCCTTCTCTTTCAACACCATATTCACACTGGTGAGCAATTACTCACCAGAGCAGGAGTGGGCAAAATGTGGCCCTGAGGTCAGATGCAGAGTAACCTTGTCTTTTAAGTAAGTAGTAATTTGTCATTGTTGTGAGTTTGGCTAGAGAGCCTGATCTTCCCATCATCTACACTAGTTTGCTACATGTAAAGAATCATTAACTTCCATGGAGTTACTCCTCATTTTTATCCATGTAAAAGAAAAGATTCAGGGCAACAGCATGGAAAATTGCAAGTCTTTTGTGCAAAAAATTCTCATTACAATCAATGGGAGTGCTATCTGCAGTCCTTGCAAAATGTATCTGTTGTTATTATAGGTGCATATTTGATATTATAATGCAAGGATGTGCAATTCAATTGGCCCTGTGGGCTGGTGATTGGTATGGGGCAGGTCCACAAGTTAGATTAGACCCAAGAACCGCCCCTTCCCTCCTATTACATGCCTCATTTATTGCATGTGGCATCTGCCCAGACTCATCCTGGATATTGACCTGAGTGAGCACCACATGCGGCAAAGCCTAGGACACAGCCCTATTGAGTGCTGCATGTGGCACGGCCAGGAGGTGCAATATGAGCAGAACTAGGAAGTAGATTTTGGGCCCTGAGGGCCAGATTCGGCCCACAGATCATTGACACCTTTATTATCATGCATTTCAAAAGAGCATGGAAAAATAAAATATAAATTTTATGCATTTGAGAAGGACTAGTAAAGTAAAATAGCTATAGAATTATATCCTTGAATGTGGTAATTTGATCAAATCTCTGGATTATAATAATTGACTGCAATAATTATTATTTTCTGTTGACATCTTTATGGAATACTTACACATTTTGCAGTTAATATTTGAATAAGTGATTTATGTTTTTGGCATGGTGTTTGTATCCAGATTTTTGGGGGGGCTATAACTGAAACAAAATGCTTTGTTAAGACGTTGGAATGTGTTCAACTATCCCTTGGACATTCTCTGCTAATAAACATTATCATAGTAGCGTGCAGTCCTCTCAGGCCATAATTTTATTCATCAAGTATCATATTTCACTTCAGCAAATACTACTCTTATTTGTAGGCAAGTTAAACTTGGATGGCATTACCCATTATACAGTAAAAATTGTATGGATTAAGATATTTTTCCCATGAAGAACATCCTTGAAATCGACATCTTTTTGTGGCTGAATAGATGACAGCAAGAAATTCAATTACAGCAGAGAGACTTTGTCATTACACCTGTCCCCTGCCACAAGAAATGATTTGTAAATTGTGCTTTATCTTTCTATCCTATAAAACTTGTGTCCATAATTGACACTTGTCACTAGAGATGAATAGTAAGAGAAAGAAAACATAAAGCAGATGAGTAGCCCACCAGGGAAAAGAATGTCCTTTTCTTTAGGAGCCTTTTATGAATTGCATACCTATGGGTCAGAGTTTTAATCTACGGGCAGGTGGCAGATGTTTTGCTTTTGAAGAAATCATCATGAGAGTTGCATTACAAAAAAGAAAGGAACAGAAGAAAAAGAGCCCTAATTAATATAGAAATATTTCTTCTGTGAAAGAAAACAAATAGTGCTAGAGAACAAAAGCCTCTTCCTGTTACTTGTCAGGCCAGTTTATTACTCTTAACACATTTGTAAGAATCTGACATGTCAAAACTCATTCATGAAGCAAGAGCTGTGGATGCCTTGGGAGTTGGTATTGTCACTTGTTACACAACTCAGCATCAGTTCAGTGTTGATTGATACCCAAGCCAGAAGTTTGGGAAAAAATGGGACACAGAGATGACAATAATATTTGTACCAAACATAAGGAAAAGAAACAGGGGAGTTCATAAAATGATTCTAGAAAGAGACATTGGACAGAAAAATATGACAGACAAACTGTCAGTTCTGATCTTTGTAAACAACTGTGTTTTGTTTTATGTCTTTCCGATAAGGATTGTATTCCTTGTTGCCTGCTATCCCAAGCTTTTTTCACTGTAGAGAGCACATATTGCTGATCCCATTATGGGATTATAAAATTTGATAGTAGGATTTAGTTTGTCTAATTAATCTCAATACTTCAGCAATAACATATACAGGGAAAGTTTGCAAATCATTGATCATCAAATAACATGATAAATAACTTTGCCAAATTTAAACAGCATAATTTCAAGAAAAAAATCATACTAATATAATTACATTTAACTGCTATTAGGAGTAATTACACTTGTAATCATAGCTTACAATGTTCTGTATCTTCTCCTGACTCCTGATTTTTTTAATTGATTTGCGGAGGTATTCAAACAACTACTGTGCTTTTGCTCCCCATAGATCAGCAGGTAATTTGGGAGCTTTTCAACCACAAAACAATGGCAAAAAGCTGTAATAGAGTAGTGCAGTCAAGTATTACTTGAGTCTGTTGCCTTTTACCATCTACTTCTTAAATTCCCAAGTGGCTTAGTGAGCCAGTTGTGCCTCTGCTCACAGTTTACAGAGCACTGTAAGCACAGAGTGTTATATTTATGAGCCGGAAAGTAAAATGTGTCTGAGAGGAAGTTAAAATGGCTTCTCTGTTGGATATTGTTAGTGTAAAATAACTGATTTATTTGGGTCTCCTTCTGTATACTGCAGCTTGTAAACACAGTGGGGAATTTCTCTGTCATTGATCCAAAGCAATAGGTATTAATGGCATAATACAGTGGTACTCAATAACCTTTTATCATGGGCTGCTTTGTCATGTGGAGATTTAACTGAGGGCCAGAGAAATATAAAATGAAGTGAATGTGCTATATATTTTTGTGTTCGTTTAAAAATAGTCAGTGTAAGACCTGTTATCATTCTGCTGCCCTTTGGTATGCATTACCATGTAATTTTGATATATTAGTGCAGGCATAAAGATGAATGTAGGCAAATGTTTCCAAACATCCTTAGGAAGAGAGGTAGAACAGATAGCTATCATAAACTGAGCATCATCACTGTATTTTATCACTGTAGTATGTATTGTTTTCTTAATGCAAACATTTTGTATATTTTGGGGCAATCTAATAAATCTAATAAACAAACCTGCACTTAATAAGGCATACAAAGCCCCACAATTCATGCTGCTTATAAGACAGATTTGGTTTCACTTACATCCATGTAAATCCAAAACAACTCTTCTGAAGTAAGTGCCAGAATGTACACTGGCCACATGTACGCAAGATGCTGACTACGCAGTTGCTTGTACGCAGATGTTACTATTGGCATAAAATGTGACACAACATACTGCGCAGTAGTAACAAGCTACTGTGCAGTCAGCATCACCAAAAAGCTGTTTGAGGACTCCTGTTACTGCACAGTCATTTAGTACTTGTGTATGCAAGTACTAAATGACTGTATAGTCAGCATCTCTTGTAGATGTGGCATCTGTGAATGAAATTATGGCAGTAGCTTCAGCCAACCATAAGAAATGTTGTGGTTCCTGCGTCACCTCCCAAAACTTCCTGATTGCATGGAAGCAGAGAAAGCAATTTGGTAAAGGAGATAAAGGGAGCCAAAGGCTCTGATCAAACCTGGTTATTCCTATATTCCTATATTTCTCCAGAGCTTACCAGTGTGTGATAGGAGGCAGGAATGTGACTTCACTTATCTTTACCTCAGGGGGCCAAATTATTAACAGTCCCTGAACTCAAGGGCTGCTATTTTAAACAAACCTTACAGGACTGATAATGGAAAAATAAAAGAGGTTTTTATTCCATCTCTGAACAGCAATATAAGTTCTGTGTTATTATATTCATATTTAATTTTTTTTTTATATCCTGTGCACTGTATACTGATCACCTGGATACTGGTCTCCATTAGAATAGAAGGAAATCCAAAAGATTTCTGTCTAAAGAAATCTACCTAGAAAACAAAGACTGTGTATATTTAGAAGATAATTTATAATTAGTGCGATGATTTATACTTTTTTTTTCCTGTTTCTTTCATTATTAGAATTATTTCCTTTCCTTTCAATATCCACAGGATCGACATCTGATTCAGTATGATGTTATGGAAAATGTTGATAATATTTCATGTAATTTGTTTTATTTGTATTATGGCTAAGACAAATGTTACAATGATATAAAAATGGAACTCTAGTATTTATTACAAAAGTTAGTGTCTCTGAATGGTTGTAGCATGCCTTGGGGGCATAGGCAATTGGGTCGGGGGTACCTGCTCCCCCTCCCCCAGCAGACAGTCAGCAACCGGGGAGGTTCCCTCGTGGCCACCACAGATCGGGGAGGGGGGGTCCCCACAGCCAATCCCACCAACCTGCATCTGACAGTGGCACACTGCTGGCACTTCTGGCTGCACTGCTGGCACTTCCAGGTCAGTGGGTTCGGCCTCAGGGGAACTGCTTCTTCTCCCCTGGCCGGTGCTCCCAGGGGGTGCACGTACACCCCTGTGCACTAACTATGCATCACCACTGCTTGGGGGTGCTAAAGAGGAATATGGCTAAAAGCCAGGAGTCTTTAGCTTTCAAGAGGTGTTCTAAGGATCTTCTTTGGCAGTCCCTCACAGTCAAGGATGATTGTCTTCCATGATTGTCTTATCTGTTTGTCTGAAGATGGCTGATGAGGCCTATCCAGGATTGACAGACTCTACTGCAGCTCCGACATGTGTTTCCATGTGGGGTGGGTGATGCTAGAGCAATTATCCAGTCAGGAAGAAATGCAGAATACTGTATTAGACAAGGTATGTTTAGGGCACCTTTTTAGGCCCCTCCCTATGTGGGGTAAGCAGAGTGGATCTGGAAGACAGTTACAGCTCCCACCTATACAGCCTGTAACTCTTGTTGTTTACCAACCAGTCATGCATTGTCTCCCACCAAGTGTCAGTGAGCCCCACTATGTCTGGGTTTGTGTTAGCTAGCAGGAGGGCAAGTTCCTCCTGCTTGTTCCCCATACTACGAGCATTAGTGTAGAGGCATTTAAGGCCTCCTGAGGGTGTATGCTCTTTCCCCCGGTCCCAAGACTGGCCAGGCCCCTGTCTCTTACCTGGGTATTTCTTGTGGTCTTCACCTGTCTTGGCTGGGCTCTTCTTGAGGGTGTCTTCTGGTTCAGTGTTCCATGGCTCCCTTAGTCGTCTTCCTCCCCCTCCCCCAACGAGCCTAGTGTAAAGTCCATCGGCCGAGATCAGGAAATGTGAAAGAGAACACACGCTTACCTTTCAGGGAGAGTTGAAGCCCATCCCACCCAAGCATGACTCTTGTTTTGAAGTGTGGTTCGTGGTCTAGGAAGCCAAAGCCCACCTTGAGACACCATTCCCGAAGCCACAGGTTGACGTCCTAGATGCAGATCTCATGGCATCTTACATGTCCTCTCACTGGAAGGATCGATGAGAAGATAACCTGTGCCCCTTTCTCCTTTCACTTATTAATAAGGATACAAACACAAGAACTTGCAGCATTTACTCATTTCAGTTCTTTAAGACTTTTCATCTAAACCGTGGATGCAAAATTGAATGCCTTATTCTGTAAGGATTTGAACAATTTTGTTTCATTCAGATTTCATTTTTATATGAATATTTGGTTCCAGAATATGTTATTCAAGACATTTTGAATAAACATTCATCATATTAAAATTTTCCATGACTCATGCTGCTCAGTGTAATAGTAACATATTCATAATATGGAATTGTGAATCTAGCAAATCACAGAGAAATGGCAGAGTGATTCTTTTGTGAAGTATTTTTTTAATACTGTATTTTCAGTTGATTTTGTCCTAGAAAAACCAACATAGTAACTTTTTTGCTGATATACAGGAAACTTCAGCTTCCCCTGCTATCATAGTTTTTTTGAGAGGTATATGTATTTCCTTTCACATCAGTCTTTGGAAACATTATCATTCTGAGGAAAACTCTAGGACTAAGAACTACAGAAAATGTAGTAGTTGAGGATACAGGTTAAAAGCATGACCAAATACCTCATAAAAAGGTATTTGCAAAACTTTTTTGGCAAAAAGCACTAGTTTCTAACATCATAATTATAGTTTTATAAACAGAATATTCACATATATTATTAATAATATACCTTATCGTTGGCTTAGTAGGATGGATATTAAAATTGCCCTACCAAATACAAGATTCTCTCTAAAGTTAAATATTTCTTTGGAATATCCTGCTCCTTTTGACATCTCAGGTTTAATTTTCTCTACAACTTGATCTGAAAATGATGACCAGCTTGAAATCCATATAATTTGAAGGCTTTATCAGTAAAGCCCAGCAGAGTTATATTTCTTTATGGCTAGATGTTGAAACCCAGTGAAAAATCAATTTTTTCGTGTCCTGAATGGTGATTTGAAGCACTTAAAAAAGGTGAAAGGGTATGTGAAGTGCCTGTCATGCTCAGAGTGTCATACTTTCTTATGCAGCCTGTGTATGTACATTTGCCTGTTAGCCCTGGCAGTCTAGGCCATTTGATACAGTGGATGTTGTGTCACCGAAATGGAGGGAAACAGGAGATGAAAAAGCAAGTTAGTAGTGTTCTGAAAAGCCTGTGTTCCCTCAGTGTAATTCATAATGGAAATAATGATTCTGAGAACCATTGCTTCTTACAGCATCTGTATTGGTTCACTGGGAATTGCTCATACTCAGCACCTCTCAGGATTAGATTTATAATTTACTAGAAATGCTGTAGGAAATACGTTTATCACAAACAGCTTTGTTATGGATTCTATCAGGAGCACCAGTTTACTGGAAGGGAGAAATAGTGACAGCAGCATTTCTTTAGCAAGTAATATAGTCATCATTTATGTTTGGTTTTGTTATTTGGAATTGTTTTTATATACTTTTTTTGTGTATAGCACTGTATTTCAGGTATCTTTTATGGATTGGACAACATGATCTGACTAGTTTCCTAACTCAATCAGACTTCCCACTTTCCAAAATGGTTGCTAATTTCATAGTTTTCGTAGACATTTGGGCTGGAAGGGACCCCAGAAGATCATTGAGTACAGCCCCCTGCTCCAGGGGCAGGAAGTCAGCAGGGATCATAGGATCCCAACAAGATAAGCATCCAAATATGTCTTGAAGGCATTCAAAGTAGGTGCTTGAACCGCCTCCAGCAGCAGTCTATTCCAAACATTGGGAGCTCAGACAGTGAAGTTCTTTCTTATATCCATCATGAATTGGTCGTGGTGGAATTTGTGACCATTCGATCTTGTCATCCCTTGGTGCACTCTGGTGAACAGACATTCCCCCAGATCCTGATGAGCACACCTGATAAACTTACAGGTGGCCACCAGATCACCCCTGAGCCTGCATTTTTCCAGACTGAAGAGTCCCATGGCTCTCAGCCTATCAGAGGTTTGCCTGACCTCTGATCATGCTTGTGGCTCTCCTCTGTACCCTTTCAAGCTTCTCCACATACGTTTTGAATTGTGGAGCCCAAAACTGGACGCAATACTCTAGCTGCAGCCTCACCAAGGCCAAGTACAACGAGAGAATGATGTCCTGGGATTTGCTTGAGAAGCATCTATGGATGCAAGCCAGTATTTTGCTCACTTTACTAGCCGCAGCATCACACTGAAGGCTCATATTCATCTTGTGGTCAACCATGATTCCTAAGTCCCTCTCATCTGTAGTGCTAACCAGCATAGCACTGCTGAGCCTATAAGCATGCTGCAGCTTTTTCCTCCCAAGGTGGAGAACCTTGCATTTTTCATTGTTGAACACCATCAGGTTCTCATCCGCCCATTTCATGAGCCTGTCAAGATCTGCCTGGATCACCCTCCTGTCCTCAGGTGTGGATGCTTTACCCCAGAGTTTGGTG
>JAGPOW010003642.1:70317222-70333006 GCA_030014935.1 Caiman crocodilus | reverse complement strand
GTTCTCATCCGCCCATTTCATGAGCCTGTCAAGATCTGCCTGGATCACCCTCCTGTCCTCAGGTGTGGATGCTTTACCCCAGAGTTTGGTGTCATCAGCAAACTTGGCCAGTCCGCTTCTGACACCAATGTCCACATCATTGATGAAGATGTTAAGTATAAGCCCTACATGTATAAGATGTATAAGCCCTAGGACAGAGCCTTGAGGGACCCCACTGTTGACCGCACACCAAGATGATTGGAGCTCCCGTCAACCACCGCCCTCTGGGTCCTACCGCAGAGCCAATTCCCCAGCCAGCAGATTGTGATGAGGTCGAGGCCGCAGCTAGCCAGTTTAACCAAGAGGTGATCGTGGGATACCAGACCAAAGGCTTTTTTAAAATCAAGATATATGACATCAATCTCTTCCCCCTTGTTTAGGTGATAAATCACCTGGTCATAAAAGGAAATGAGATTGGTCAAGCAAGACCTACCTGTGACAAAGTCATGCTCAGCATCCTTCAAGATATTGCCTTCAGCTAGTCTGTTAAGGATGGCCTCTTTGATAATCTTTTCCAAGACGTTCCCCAGAATAGAGGTCAGCCTGATGGGCCTGTAGTTTGCTGAATCTACTTTCCTTCCTTTCTTGAAGATAGGTACAACATTGGCCCTCTTCCAGTCTTTGGGCACTTCACCACAGTGCCAAGAACTCTCAAAGATCCATGTCAGGGGCTGAGCTACAATGCTTGCCAGCTCCCTGAGCACCCTTGGGTGTAACCCATCAGGGCTGGCTGACTTGAAGGTATCCAGCCTGTGTGTTCCTTCACAAGGTCAGCATTGATGGAAGGCAAGGAATCTCCATTATTTGGGTCTCCCTGACCCACAGTGGGCAGGGCTGTCCCATGGGACTGGTGAAAAACTGATGCTAAGTACCCATGTAGCAAATTAGCTTTTTCCTGGGAATTGGCTGTCAGTTGTCCCATCTGGTTTAACAGGGGTCCAATGTTGCCCTTGCTTTTCCTCCAGCTCCCCACATATCTAAAAAAAGGACTTTTTATTTTCCTTGATATTTGTAGCTAGTTGGAGTTCCATCGCAGCCTTGGCTTCCTCGTTTGCTCTCTGCAGATCCAGACCAGAGGAGAATATTGCTCCTTGGTGGTAGATCCTTTGCAGGTCTTCCTTTTAAGACACAGGAGGTCTGCCAGTTCCCTGGAGAGCCAAGGTGGCTGCTGTGCCCTTTTGCTAACTTTCCTCTGAGATGGGATGGACATTGCTTGCACATCCAGGATTGCTCCCTTGAGGAGCAACCACTCATCCTGAATTCCCCTCTCCTTTTGGTTGTGGCCTTTTAGGGCCTGTCTAACAAGCTTCTTTAGCTTGTCAAAGTCAGCTTTCCTGAAGTCGAGTTCTGTATTATTGACTGACTTGCCAGCTTTTCGGCAGGTGGTGAAGGTGATCAGCTCATGGTCACTGTCACCCAGCTTCCCTTCTATCGTTAGATTGCTGATTAGATCGTCACCAATTGCCAGTATGAGGTCAAGCAGCACCTTATTTCTTGTCAGCCCATAGACTTCCTGTGTCATCCACACATGAGAGAAAGTGTTGTGACCACACGGATTTGGCTGAGCGCTCCTCCCACAAGATGTCTGGGTAGTTACAACCATGACAACCATACACCTGGAGCGTGCCACCTCAGCCAATTCCCTGGTGAACTCCTGGTCAAGTTCCTGACTCTGGGGAAGGGGTCTGCAGTAGACTCCCTCCATAGTATCCCCTGTGCTGTGTTCCCCATGAATTTTAACCCAGAGAGTCTCAAGTCATCCACTATCGGTGCCAATGTTGGCTGGCAGGGACGTATAGCTTTCCTTGACATAAAGAGCTATGACCCGCCCCTTTTGTCCACTTGATCCCTCCTGTACAGGGTATAACTATCTCTAACTGTAGCCCAGTCGTGTGGAGCCCCACCTGGTCTCCGTTATCCCAATGACATCATAGTTATTTGCATTTAGCAGAAGAACAAGTTCCTCCTGTTTATTTCCCAAACTCTTGGTATTTGTGGATAGGCACACAAGTGTCCCCTTAGGGGCTCTTGCCTTGCCTACATTTTGTTCCAGTGCTGTGGCAGGGATGGGTTCCCTTAAATGCCTTCATCTGCTAGCTTTGCAAGGGTTGCTCAGCAGACCAGCAGTGGCCGTAGTCCCCCCACCCCTCGGTGGGCTTAGTTTAAAGCCCGGTGGAGCAGGTCAGACACTCTGGCTGAGAAGAGCCTCCTCCCCAACAAAGAGTGGTGGAGGCCATCCCTTCCCAGCAGCTCGCTGCCTCTCTCTCCAAAGAGAAGACTGTGGTCATGGAAGCCAAAGCCTTCCCGATAACACCAGCACCGCAGTCTTTGGTTGATTACCTGGATCCTCCTCTCCCTCCTCAGCCCGTATCACAAGACTGGGAGGGTCGAAGAAAACACCACCTGTGCCCCCAGACCCTTTAGCCCCGCACCCAAATCCCTGTAGCGCCTCATGACCCGAATGGGAGTGCTCCGAGCTATGTCATTGGTGCCCACATGTATGAGGAGCATGGGATAGTGGTCAGTGGGCTGGAGGAGTTTAGGGATCTTCTGCACAATGTCTTGTATTCTGGCTCCCAGGAAGCAGCAAACTTCCTGAGCTAAGGGGTTGGGGCGGCAGATTTCCCCTTTATACCCCCTCAGGATGGAGTCTCCCACAACAAACACTTTGCATTTGGTCTTGGGGAGAGCGGGAATGGTAGCTACACTGTCGTCTGTGTTGTCTGCAGGAGCTGGCAACTCAGCAGGCTCTGGTGGGGCTGCAAGAGGTTTGTACCTGTTTTGAAGCTCCAGCGGGGCAGGGGCCTTGGTGCGGCAGGCCTTGGGGCCCTTTGCTGCCTTGGTCCAAGCCCTGGGATGGACAGTAAGGGAGGTCCCTGAGTCCTCCCTTGTCCTGGAGGGAGACCATGGTTTACCCTCTGCCTCCCGGGAGAGAAGGGCCTGGCAGTAGGAGTCTATCACCTGTTCACCATCCCTGATGGTGCACAGTCTCTGAACTGCAGCCTGGAGCTTCTCCAGTTGGCGCGCCAGAGATCTCAGTAGGAAGCAGACCCCACAAGGGGAGGAAGCCATGCTCCCAGGCCCCAGACCCTAATGTTTTAAAAATTCTTTTAGGTAAAACTGTATGGGAAGAAACAGAGTGGGTTTAAAATTTCAGAAAAGAGGCAAAGAGTTAAACTAAATGAACACTCGTAAACAAAACACAGTTAAAAAAAAGGAAAAAAAATATAGAGAGTTTGCAGGAAAAACAACATAGGGGCCAAAAGAAAAAAGAAATACTGATTCCTAATCATGAGGTGCAGATTAGGAAATGCAGCAAAAAGTCTAGTTGTGAAGATACCTATAAGTCATTTGTAAGCCTCCTGAATTCTGGGTGCATCCTCTAGTGTTGCTTTTAAGGGCACAGAAGCAAGCTATCCCAATGCAATGGAAAAATGGGAAGTGCAACAGGAGACTGGCTTAGCTAGACAGCAATCTCTTCATTGGGTAGAATCTCAAAAGGAATCCTGGAAAAAAAAAAGAATGGTAAATTAGTCATAATACTAATGGGCATCTCACAGCCATGGAGGGAGAACTTTAGCACAAAGCACAATTTCAATGCATTTGGCCAAAGCACAATTTCAGTGCATTTGGCAAGGGACATAGAGGCAATAAAAAAAGATTCTACAAGTATGCCAAAAGTAAAAGGATGGTCAGAATGTGGAAGGCAGTATAACTGCAGGTGATTCAGAAAAGTTTCAGGTATTTAACACCTTTTTTTTTACTTGTTTTCCCTAATAGGGGCAGGTACCAGATGACAAGTACAGTCAGCAGCAAGGGTGGGGAAGGAGATAAACAATATAGAGTAATAGAAGAACAAGTTAGGGATTACTTAGAGAAGTCAGATGATTCAAGTTGGCAGGGCCAGGTAGGACACAGTCTAGGGTACTGGTTGAGGTAATTTCAGAGCCGTTGGCTATCCTCTTTGAAAATTCCTGGAAGTTGAATGAGTTGTGGAATGACTGCAAAAGGGGCAAATACAGTGCCGATCTTTAAGAAAGAGAAGAAAGAGTATCTGGAGAATTGCAGACTAGTCAGCCTGACCTGGAAAGATCATGAAGCAGGTCCTCATAGTCTCTTTTGTGAAGAACCAAGAAGAAAACAAGGTGATCAAGACAGAACCAGCATGGACTCACTGAGTCCATTTCCATCTTTGATAAGGTGGCAGGTTCTGTGGATGCAGGGAGAGTGGATGTGATATGCTTTGACTTCAGCAAGTTTTTTGATGCTGTCTCCTAGGAAATTCTCATTAACAAGCTATGGAAATGCAGACTAAATGAAAATACTGTAAGATGGACACATAACTGGTTGGATCATTGTTCACAGTATGTAGTCATCAATGTCTCAAGGTGTAGTTGGAAGGAGGTATCAGCCAAGGAGGTATCAGGTTCCCCAGAGGTCTATCTTGGGTCCTGTGTTGTTCAACATCTTCATTAACGATTTGCATGATTTTCACTGTGGCAGGGCACTACTGGTGCCTGCCACTTTAAGTGCTGGGTCAGGCATCCAGCAGGTGCCTGATGGTGGCAACCATTTTGAGAACCTAGTACATAAAGGCTGCAGTCTGTTGCTGCCAGCCAGGCAGAAACTTCGCCTGGCTGAAAGGCTATACAAAATATCTTGGAGGTAAGGGCAAGAGCTTATGGGGATGGTTTCGAGGCTCCTGGTACTGGGCATGACCTAAAACTGCACGCTGCCAGGAGTAGGTGGTCTGGTAGGGCTCCCAGTAGCATGCAAGCCCCCAGGAAATACCAGGCTACTTACCACCCTGGTAAAAGGCAGGTCAGGGCACCTTAATCCCTAGCCCCCACAACATTATGCATACATGATGGCCAGGCACAGTTACAGTCACCTCAGCCCAAAGAGGGTATAAGACCTAGGCAGGGCCAGGCATGGCTATGGCCACCTGTGTCCCCAGTGAGGGGGCGGAGATGTGGAGCCCTAGTGAGGGGGAAACCAGAGGGCTGAGAGCCCAGTATGTGTGTGTGAGTGTGTTTAGAGTTGCCCTGGGAGGGGCCAGGTCAAGCTTGGCCCCGGTCAGATAATTGGCTGGCCATTACTCCAGTGAGGGTCACAGGAGAGGCCTGAAAGATGGTACTGCTGCCACCCAAGGTGTGTACTAGGTAAAGCCTATGGCCGAAGGGGTCCGCTGCAAGAGGGAGCAAAGAGGTACAAGTTGTCAATGTACAAAAGAGATCCTGTGAGAGGGAGTGGAGCGTGAGAGGCCCTAGTGAGAGAAGGGTGGTATGAATGTGTGTATGTCTGAGGCCTGACAACGAGGGCTAAGCTTAGTCCGACTGTAGCCCAGGAGCATGATGTTGCCTGGATGCTATCTGCAAGGCTTGGGCTGCAGTGTAGGGGAGGAACAGAGCCACAGATAGCACCCCCTGGCATCCGGGCAGTAATAGGCAGTCTCTCACTTTATACCAACAGTTTATGGAAACAACAAAGTCGTGGCAGAAGAGACTAGGCAGATAGTCCACAGAAACAGGTGGGTGGGAAGGCAGGAGATCCGGCCCTAGGCTTGCCCCCTGTTACATTCACGGTTAGCAAATTTTCAGATGACACCTAGTTGAGTGGAGTGCAGACCCTCTGGAGGAAGGGCCAGGATCCTGAATGATCTGGATAGACTGGAAAATTGGTCCACAATCAACCACATGGAATTCAACAGGAACAGGTTCAAAGTCCTGAACTTGGGATGGAATAATTGCTTGCACAAATATAGACTGGGGAATGACTGGCTAGGTTGCAGTACTACAGAGAAGGACCTGTGGGTTACTGAATATGAGCCAATTGTGTGCTCTTGTTGCAAACAGCATACTGGGTTGTATTAACAAGAGCAGTGCTTACAAATCAGGGAAGTGAATCTTTTGTTCTGTTCAACACTAGTGAGGCCTCACCTGGAGTACTGTGTCAAGTTGTGGGCCCCACATTTCAAGAAGGATATGAACAGTTTGGAAATTTTCAAGAGCCTGTTAGACAGATACTTGGCTGGCATGGTATAGTCAGGGATGATCCTGCCCTGAGAAGGGGGCAGCCCTACTTTGTTATAACCTTAGGAGCATCCTGCCCAGAAGTGAACATTGTAAGCACAGCCACTTCCATTGAAGTGTAATTTTTTATTCCAAAAAAATCCTGGCCTTCAAGTGGTGGTATAAAGTGATTTAGGCTATACCCCCCCCCCCCCCCAAAGCATACTTTATGTAAATCCAAGATGACTTTGAATTTAAGATGACCCCTCTAATAATTAGATTCTATAACATGGAAAATGTATACATTTGTTATAATTTTCCATTGGTCAAATCTAATTATTGGAAGACCGTTTAAAATTCATCCCTTACACTGCTACAGAAGGGAAAGTAAAGAAAGGAAGACAAGAAGGAAGTGCAGATGGTAGAAGACAGACAGTGGCTGTAGCTCCAACTCTGAGACTGGGGGTTGTGGCTGGAGCTGGAGCTTCAGCAACTACGGGTTCCCTTCCTTGTACTCAAATTCAAGACAAGGGGCTTTCTCCCCCATCATAAATGAGGAAGGAGACATAGCTTGTTTTTCATTCAAGTAAATACAGTAATCTTCAATTAAAGGCATCACTAAGAGATTTGGGTCCTTTCTTGTCCTTGTATTTCTTGCAAGTGCCTGAAAGGAGCCAGAATGCAGCCCAGAATCAAGGTCAGAAGGTCTTTAAATATATACTGCTTATAGGACATCTACAACTATTAACTGAGCTTTAGGTTATATTAGATACTAAAATGCAATACAGGGTTTCCTTTACTTTGGGGAGAGGAGGGTGGGAGCATTATGAGTGAGGGAAGACTTTAATTAAATAATACTTGGAAGAAAACCATGGTGTCAGTTAACAGGAAATAAGGTTCACTACATCAAATTCAATTTGCACAGTCCAAAACAATGCTGGCAATGTTTGCAAATCATTTTGTTTCTATTTTGTTGCATTTCTTTAAATTTGTTTCTCTTAAGAAGAAAATGAATGATGTCTTTTTATTGTTACGCTTTGTGCAGAGGTTAAATGGGATTCGTGCATTGTGCACATTACTCTTCCCATCCCCACAGATAAGCAAGGTTAAAAGAAAATAAATATGATGACCAGTGAAATGAAAAAGCTAAGTAAGATAAAACTAAGGGGAGTGAATATTGGGAATAATTTCAAATGACCTCACTAATAAATAATCCTTTCAAATAAGTATGCACATTAACAGTTTTAGACATCTGAAAATTTAAACCAGCAGTCTATAAACATTTTACCGGATGGGATAGAACATGATACATGATATTTAATGACCCCTCTGAAGTGAAGCCAGCATGCTGTGCAACTCATTTAGACAAAGTAGACAACTAGTTAATCATTGCAAAGAAAATTAAACAGAGTAAATTGGTTTGCTGCATTCCACAGTTAGCTACCAAAAGGAATATATGCTACTAATTAGAGTGAAAGTACTATGAGCATTCAGTTATCAGGAAAGAGAGATATCCTGGTCTACTAAACCATGAAGATTGTATGATTCAGTTATATGATTATATCAGTTCAGCAGTCTATACTAAGGGGCTTCAACTTTGATTATGCTGAGTAAATGGCATAATAGTCCATAATGAAAATAATTATGCATAATTTGAAACCTTTGTTTCCAAGACAGCCTGAACAGTGTCGTGAAATGTAAATAAATTAAAATTTAAAGACTCCTTATATGTACAGTTATTTTTTTTAAGTCAAAGAATAAAAAAATGTTAACAACTTCACAACTACTATAAAAATATATTAGGAAATGACGTAGGTAAATTTTATAAAGCAGCTTTAACTTAGCCTACTCTACATATTTTAACCTGGGCATTATATTTAAACATTTAATGTTATGTTGGCATGCAGAGATTTTAATTTTCTTATTCCTTAAATAAGCTTAGAAAATATGTATGCTTACCAATATTATAATCAACAAGGGCATAGGTAGCCACTGAGGTGGATAGGGTAAGGGAAAGGCAAGTTCATTCATTTGTTACAGCAAAAGTTTTAGTTCTTTGGCTAATCCTTTCGGATAGACACTTACTCCCAGTGATGTCAATAGGTTAAAGACAATTACTTGTGTGGAAATATGCATCATTAAACACAGTGATGGTTTTATCTGTTCATCTGAAAGAATTAAACTCACCAGAATGCCTACAGCAATGGATGCTAGGTCACAGGGAGGTAACATTAATTTTATCTCTATATATGATTTATCAAAGTTATGTTTGGATGCACTGCTGTGGATGGATTCTAAATATGATCCAGTTTCCATTTATTTGTTGGGGGAGGGGGATATCTTCTGATTGATTTCAGTAGGAGGCAGATCAGACCATCTCTGCATATGTGCTTTTGTTCAATGTGGAGTTGATATTTCACTGTTAAAGCTAATGGGATTATTTCCCTTGACTTTAATGGGAGCAATATCAAGACCTGTACACTTGGAGTATTATGAGTTTCTTTTATCTTTCTCCAACTCTCTTGAAGTAGTAACATCAAATGATGCAGATAGTTCTGCTGAAAATATATAAGAAAATATTCCACTATCCAGTATCATAAGACAGAAATATCTGGGAGTTATGATTTATGCAAAGAATGTAAGTCCATCATAAAAACAAAATTACTTTGGAAAATTTTTTTTTACCTCTTCAGTCACTTAGAGTTTAGCATTGTACTGACCATTATTTTCCCTCAAGTGAAGTGACAGTGCTACACTTTTCTAGACTGTTTCAAGTTTCCAAATTCACCTCGTTCTGAGTAAATTTCTGAAGTGTGTATGACACGAGGAGAAGTTTTTGTTCTCTCTCTCTCTCTCTCTCTCTCTCTCTCTCCCCTTCACTCAGAAAAAAAAAGTATATTGGATTTTCTTGAACTTCCAAAAAGCATTGAAACTCTGCTCAAATAAGATGAGTGTTTCTGAAACTTCAGAGTGAGGGAAAGAAACTGTTATTATCAAAATAATTTTGCAGTCTTTGCAGTCATTTTCACAACCAGGAAAATGATATACACTAATAAAAGAATCTATACACAATTGTTTGAACTGAGTTAGAATTTGACATTTATATATGTTTTCTTTCTATTCACTCTTCTTTTTTATAACTGTTGTAGAAACATATGCAATAAGTATTTAGACTTTTAATTTACCACAGGAGATTAATCTAAAAATCTACTTTCTTAGCTTAATTAGAATTCATTTGCTTAATTGTCATTCTGATCCCATCAATTCCAGTTTTGCACTAACTTGAACAATGCCATCTTTTGCAGTTTGCACTTCAATTTGATTTCTTTTATGGTTTATGAACAGTAATAAGGTCCTGCTTGAATATTCATTAGGTTTTGAATTGTGGCCTATGAAAAGGTGCTTTCTTTTACCTTAATGAAAGTGGCACAGCATGGGACTGATCAGTAGTGGCATTTGATTTGAAGCATCCAATGAATTTGTTCATTGTTTATTGACACATCTTGTCCAAACAGCTCCCTCGCAAGTTAGCGGAGTAATGAAAGAGAGAGTGCTACAGAGAAGTGTGGAGCTTTCCTGGCAGGAACCGGAACATCCCAATGGAGTCATCACTGAATATGAAATCAAGTATTATGAGAAAGTAAGTGCTGAGAGCATCTAAATGTACAACAGTGGACCATTTACATCATGTCACCCCACTCTGCAGTGTGCAAATTTTAATGTTGTGATTATACCAACTATTATCTCTTGGTGAAACCTGACATTTGTAATTGATTTTACTTATTTTATTTTCTCTTGCATTTCTTGTCCTTGTATGTTCTGTATTTTTATATTTAAAAATGAAAACAGTTACTTGACAAGATATTTTCTTTTTTTGCTTTTATTTTATTATAAGTCTGGCTGAACACGTTTTACCAAGCGATTTGTGGCTTTTTTGTTTTTTCTACGTTGTTTCTAATCCCTTTGTTAGTTACTCATATAACACTGGAACTTTGCTCTTGTGAGGAGGCATAAAGTATATCTCCTTATTGGTTCTGGTAGTAAAAGGACTTACTTTCCAGAAGTTCGATATGATATATCTGACATCTTAAATCTTCCTAAATTTGTCTTGTTAATTTCAGTTGGTAAATTATTTTTCATTTGCCCTCATAAACTTCCAGTAATGTGAGAGCCATTTTCACATGCCCTTTTTAAAATAGGACTGTATTACTATCAAGTGGTTGCCATTCAGTAGTGAGTGAAGTGGACCCTTTATATATAGGAAGAATTGATGGCACCACTATAATCAATAAGGGGTGTGAGTGGGGGTTGCTGTTTATGTCAGCTGGGCCAGGATTTCATTCATAATCTGTAACAATTTTGGAATTCTCTAAAATGGAAAGGTTGCATATACATAAGATAGTAATTAGCGCTATAAAAATTCTACAGAGAAAACTGAATTAAGTTATAAAAGATATAATAATAAGGAGCTTCTCTTGATATTATATTTGAGCTTCATATGTAAAGTAAGTGAATATTTATTTCAAAGATGCGTATATCAGCTTACTAGATAGTGTGTGATTAGAAAAATTCATATCAGATCATATCCAGCATTAATTATCTTATCTCTGAATAATACAAATATACTTATCATAATAGCTTTATGTGACTTTAAAAAGAAAGTAAAAATGTGATTAGTTAGTTCACTGATCATTCATAACTCCAAGTAATACATTATTTAAGTATTCATATTACAGAATTTATTAGAGATGTGTATACTTCAACATTGTGACTTTCAACAGGAATTGTATTATTTCAACTAGTGAATTCAGGTCTTTCTTCCCGCAACCTGAAAAACTAAAAACTAAATTCCAGCTTAAAATGAAACAAAAAATGTCACATATTTACCAAAGCCCAGACTGTATTGTTTTAGTCTTGCTTTGTTTATTCCATATCCAAAGTGGGTTTTTTGTCTGTAAAAATTATTATTACACTTTGTGAAAAATCACTGAAAAAATTCTAGATGAAGTTACAGAACTCTATATCATCATACACAAGTCTTGAGATTATTAAATATAATATTTATTTTTATATTTATACATATGTATGTATATATGTGTATATGTATGTATATGTGTATATACACACACACGTATATATGTATTTTATGCTAAGTTTCTGTGTGCATAGCTCAAGAAATGTTATTAAATTACTGTTGCAAAGAAACTACCTACATACATTAATTTATACTTATAATTAAATTAATAAGAAAAGAAGGCCTTTATCCTGCAAGCAGTTGCATATGAACTGAATTCTGCACCTGCAAATAGTTTCTTGTCAGTGGGAATACTCACAATATATAAAGTTATGAATGCACTTAACACTGAAGGTTTGAGTGTGCTTTTGAACTTTATTTCAAAGAGTAAAACATTTTATATAGAGAATTTATATGTGTAATATATACAATATCTTGAACTTTCAGCCAAGTTCACCAAATCAAATCAAATATTTCTTGAGGTTCTGAAATGTTCTGAAAGTGTTTCTGTGTCGGATATCTGGCTAGGACTGGAAATGGAAAGTGCCAGAAATCTCACAAGTATGTTTGTTCTTATGAGCTTTCTTGCCTTACATCTCTGTGTTTCTTTTTCAAACTCAGATTTGCACAGTTCAAATAAACTTCATTTATGTATCAGGAGCTAAATTCTGAACTATTAGAATTCCACTTGTGTCCACAAGCCCAGTAAATCCATTCACCACACATGCACGCACACACGCTCTCCACAATTTTCTTTGTTTAGATGCCATTTATTTCTTCTTGGTGGAGATATGAAAATATTTTACATTAACTGACGTGCTTAGTCAAAAGATAGCATGGATGAGCAATGAGAGTAGGCATCATCAGATCCTGTAAAAGAAATCTGACACACTATATGAAATTATGGGTTTCTGTATTTCAATGCAAGGGCTTTGTTGTTACACTGGAATACAATAGGCAAAATTCTCCATTCGTTTAAGTGAACAAAACATCATTGAAATCAACAGAACTGCACACATCTACAATGAAAGACAATTTAGGCCAGTCAATGCAATGTGTAAGTGTAGCCAGCTGCAGTCCATCAGAACCTATGTAGCAGATTTTAAAAAAGAGTTGATACTTATGGATTTTTTAATTGTGTTGCTTTTAATTTTTGTGGATGATATAGTGAGCAGTTCACTCTCTGCTTGTTTTGCCTCACACTGTAGATTTTGCTTCAGTAAAAACAGAGTAAAAACTAAGCAATAACTTCAGAATTTGATCCAATATCCAGTTTATTGCTATTGATGCTGTTGCTGTTGAAAGGAATCGCATAGAATTTCTTTGATAAAGAAGGTAGAGGGAGCTATTTAGGATTGTGGGAAGTTAGTCAGAATAAGGCATTTGCTCTAAGGAACATTTACCATGGAATGATATGGGAAGACATTTCAAAACCCAAGAGCTACATTATTCAAGCTCCATTTATATTTCTGATTCTTCAATGGAAAGCAGTTTTGGAATTCATCAACAAGCAAACTTTTCACAGAATTATAGAATCATAGAAAATTAGGGTGGGAAGGGACCTCAGGAAGTCGTCTGATCCAGAGGTTCCCAACTACTGAGTCACAAAGGGTTGGATGCCCGGTCATGGCATGAGGCCCCCACTCGGGCTCCCATGTCTGCCTGCGTTAGTGGCTTCTGCCACCAGCAGTCACATGCAGGGTTAAAGCTGGGTGGCAGAACAGCTCTGGGAGGGAGGTAGCCAACTCCATGTACCCTGCCCACTCCCATGCCAGTCCACAATATAAAAAAGTTTGGGAATCACTGATCTGGTCCAACACTCTGCTCAAATGAGGACTGCTTGCAGCTGTATCATCCCACCTAAGGTTTTGTCTACTTATGTGTTTAAAACATCCAAGGAGGGAGACTCTACCACCTCTCTGGATAACCTGTTCCAGTGCTTTACTTTCCTCTTTCCTTGGAATGTTCTTATACTGGAATATAAGGAAAACTTAATAAGAGACACAAAACCAATAATTTTATTGCTGGATTTATATTATTAATATATACTTTCTATATAAATGCTATGTCATTTTAAGAACTCCTCAATGAAGTGACAGTGCGGTATAATGCCATGGTGTGCACTACATTTTTATGTGAAAAAAGCATGGAAGATTGAAATAAATGGGCAGGAATATTTGTCAGTAGCTTTTGTGCAACAGTAATGAAATTTTATCTGTAATGTCATTTGATTTTTTTTGTTATTGTTTCTAGGATCAAAGGGAGAGGACCTATTCCACAGTAAAAACCAAGTCCACTTCAGCTTCCATTAATAATTTGAAACCAGGAACAGTATATGTTTTCCAGATTCGGGCTTTTACTGCTGCTGGTTATGGAATTTACAGTCCCAGGCTTGATGTTGCCACACTAGAAGAAGCCACAGGTAAGTGTAATTCACATTTAAATACAATTAACATATTCAGTAAAAAAAAAAAATGGATACACCATGATGATATTGCCTGAAAGAGAGAATGGAAAATGTGTACATATGATTTTTTTTCTATGGATGAAATCAATTTTTCTGGACACATGTCAACTGCCATGATTATACTTTGGTATGGATAATGAACTGAGTACTGTTTTATAATAGTACTAGAAATTGGAATACTATAGCAAGAAGTAGTTAGCCCAGCTAGTCTGAAGGTAAGTAGATGGCAGAGCAGGTGGATGGTGGGGGGGACCACACCCAGAAGGGGAAGCAGTTCAGGGAGCTATACTGCCTAATATGAAGGTGGATGAGGAATCCAGGAGGGTTCAATTAGGAGGATTCTGGGGCCCAATGTGGGGGCTGGTGATTATGATAATACCTAGATGCCATCTGTGAGGCTTGGGCTGCAATGTAGGGGAGGAAAGGAGCCACAGATAGTGCCCCCTGGCATCGGAGCAGGAAATGGGCAGCCTCCCGCTTAATAACATCTATTAATTAACTCCAACTAGGCGTGGCAGGGGAGAAGGCAGGTGGTTAGCCCAGAAACAGGTGGGCGGGCCACTGTTGAATCGGCCCCAAGCAGGCCCCCTGTTACAGGTAACCATAGGAGGGAGGAAATGGGAGAACAGGAGAGCGAATGTGCCACTGAGCATGGTGGGAAAGGAAAGAGGGAAGGGCAGTCTTTTATTTGCTTGAGGATCTTAAAAAATGTCTCTGTTGCTAGTCTTCCAGTGTGGTCTGTTTGCCCTGGTGGTGTGCCAGGGGATGCTGGGACTTGAGGTGCAGTTATCCCTGAAGTGCTGGTCTGTGAGGTCAGAACTCACACACCCCCCTTTTCAAAATGCTGGATATGCCCATTGGGGTGGCCTAGTTTGTCAGATTCGTGAGCTTATAACATCTGAGGAAGTAGGCTGTAGCTTACGAAAAACTCATGTGTCTCTGAATAAGGTGCCACCCCATCCTCCCTTCTAGAATCCCATGGTCAGAGAAGTTTCTTGGCTGCTTTTCTTTGATGTCCTCACTTGTTAAAGAGAAGGGCTATGTAGCCCAAAACTAACCTGCTTCCTCCTCACATGAAAGGAGAGTGTGAGAGGATGAAAGACTCCATAAGACAGGGAGTAAGAAAGAACTTTCCCACTCTGCCCCCTGTAAAAAAAAAAAAAAAAGAATCACTTAAGACCCTGACATACATTACATTTAAGATGTGATTAAATGATTAATTATGTCTTAAGTTAGGAATGGACAAAATATGGCCCATGGGCCAAATCTGTCCCACAGACAGACTTTGGCCTGTGGTGGGTTCCTTGGTCCCGCGCGGTCTGGGTGCTGTCAGGCCCACTGCCCCCTGGGATCACAGCAGGGCTGGGATGACTCAACAGCTGGACTGTCTTTCTAGGTAACCCAGGTGGTGGTGGCTCCTTTCGGCTGATGCCACCACTGGCCCCAGCCCCATGGTACTGGTGAGGATCCACATGCACAGCCCTGACCCGTGTTACCAAATTTGCCCATTACTTTGGGGTGTGTTCATTTATTAGGTATAGTTTCTAGGGTCTTGGTGATTCTGTCAGTGTGCTGCTTGTGTTACTATACGGAGCTGTATCTCTCCCTTCTGCAAGCCCTCCCCCCAATAGAGCTATCTTGCAGGACTCAATCTCAATGGGACTGGGTTCCTTCAGTCACCAAATCAGTCATACACCCAAACACACACAAATTAACATGACACGCCTGACCTGGCCGGGCTGATCAGCATGGACAGGCTGACACCCTCATATGCCAAGAATCATTTCATAAGAGCAACAATAAACTGCAGTCAGACACAAGCACACAGGTGAACAGAATCCCTCTGAATCCGGCTGGGTGTCCAGCTGACACCCTCATGAGCCAGCATTCAGTTCATAAAGGCACGTCTGAGTCAAACTGAGTCAATCAGCCTGTACAAGCTGATCCCTTTATGTGTTTCAAACTCAGCACGTCCCAGTCTTTGGCCTCTTGATGAGCAGAACCCACAATAATTTTGGGCTTCACAGGGATCTTTAGCTTAGGTAAAAGATGCATTGCTACAGAGCACAGAAGGAAAGAGAAGCAGAGAAGGAAAAATATACCCAGTTACTACCAGTTTGACTATAAAATTATTTATTGCTAAGCATATGAAAAATATAATGGTACTAGTAGTAATAGACATGCAAAAGAAAAACAAACACAAACAATTACAGTACTACCCTGGTTTCACTAAGTATTTGGGGAAACTTAGCT
>JAGPOW010003642.1:70249264-70317122 GCA_030014935.1 Caiman crocodilus | reverse complement strand
CAGTGCTCCCCCGCTTCTCTGGTCCCAGAATTCACTGCAGTCTCTGCTTCAGGCTTTCTGTTCTCCATCTCTCATGTAAATGAATGGTCATCTGGTTCCATCTCGGGTGTAAATGAGACCTAGGGCAGTTGGTTCACTCTTGTCACCCTTATCTTGAGGATCTTGGGTGTGTATCTCACTGCATCTTAATCAGTTTGGTTTAGGTAGAGGAGGGGAGGGAGGGTGGAGGGGTGAGTCCTTTGTGAGTCAGACAGACTGCATCCTGTGCCAGGGTTTCCCAAGAACACACAATTGAGACATAACACCAGCCTGCCCTTTGCCTGCTCCAGACTCAGCCTAGCAGAGAGGATCAGCTCCAGACCAGACACAGCCTTAACCCCAGCCCACCCTGGACCTTCTTGGGACTCGTCCACCCCCAATGAACAGTGGTGGCAGCTGGCCAGTAGCTGCTGCTCAGTGCATGGGAATAGCAGCCCCTTTCTTTTGCCACCGCTGGGCCCTTCTTGCTGCAGCCACCCAGAGCTTGTACCAGGGCTGCTCTGCAGCTCTTCTATACTGCTACCACTGCCTTTTGCTGGGCAGCCCAGAGGCAGCAGTGACGGTGGCGGAGAAGAGCTACTGGGCAGCCTGGGCATGGGCTCTGGGAGTCTATAGCAAGAAGGCACTTTTCCCCAACACTGAGCAGCAGCTCAGTGTGGGCAGGCAGTTCAAAGCAGGTGTAGGGCAGGCTGGGGTTGGGGCTGGGGCTATGCACTGTTGGTGCTGTGAAGGAGCTGCAGGGCACACAGGGTCCAAGCTGTTACAGAGGGTGCGAGGTGCTGAGTGGCCCACGGCAGCTCCCCAAAACTGCCTATGTGGCCCGCAGGCCATAATAATTGCCCACCCCGTGTTAAGTAGTGACTGAGACGCACGTTCAATCAGTTAAAGGTACGATAAAATGAGGAATAAGCCGCAAAGTTATTACACAAAATACATGCAGTAGCTTCGTGGTTGGTTCCTATCATGCCTTTAATTGAACGTATAGCTAGTGACCAGCCACTGGAGCATACAAGAGCCTTTCAAGACTCACACATGCTCTTGAGGCCACAACTGCTTGTGGCTCCCAGCTGGGGAGTACATCATGTGGCTTAGAGCCAAGTTTTCTACTTGTCATTGCAGGGGGAGCCAGGGATTCCACAATTGCTACTCCTGCCATGCACATGTGGTATGGCAAAAAGCCCTATTATAGGTATTCTGCATCAAATCCTGTTGCACTTTTACTTCAGCGTCTGTTAGAAGCCATAATTATTTTTCCTTCATTCACCCAATAGGCTTACAGGGCACAATTAATCTTGCATGTTTTGTGGACCCAGATGGAAGAGGAAGCAGAGTGCCTGAGAGCTCTGCATTCACTGAGCTTTGGAAGCAGTTAGCTAAACTATCTAGCTCCTGGCAGCTCTGTGACTTAGTTGCCAATCTAAAGCTTCTTTGTTTCTGGTCATCTGTTTCAGGTGACATCTCTAGTGAACAGATCAGCTGAATGTGGAGTCAGACAACATAATTTGCAGGTTCAAAAGTTGTGACTTCAGTAAGATCAATTTGGACTTTCTGTACTTTGTGTTTGGAGCAGGTATTCTGCAGACACATACTGTGCCTGACTTCAGCTATATTCATCTATTACCCAAATAATTTACAGCCATTCTTGAGAGACAGGAATTTAATGCTTAGGTCTTATTTAGGAGGAAGTTAGGCATTGTTTGGGAGGGAAAAAAAGTCTTGTTACTACAAGAAAAATAATAAACTTTTATATAATATTGTCATCCAGAAATCTCAGCGTGATTAACAAGGTCAGTGTCATTATCCCTGTTTTACAGGTGGGGAAGCTAAGGCTCAGAGTGGTAATATGATATTTTGCTTTGGACAGATTTCTACTCATAAATGAAATGTACAGTCCTCTGTCATTGAGGTACCTACCACTTTGATAGCACATAAAATGTTAATTACGAACATATCTCTAATTTACTGGCTACAGCGGATTTCATTTTGGCTGACCAGCCAAAGAAGAGGTTCCCTAGCTCAGAATAGTTAGTGAAATATATAGATATATTTTTAAGAGTAATCAAGTTTTAACTGGAACTGCAAGTGTCAACAACTTTGTCAACATAGGAAAGACCATGAAATGCAACTATAAATAAGCGTCCTCCTTTTGTAACTCATGTATGCCTCTTTTAATAATAAATTGTATTTAGACAAACAATACTGTGCATTCGGCCAGTATGTACTATAAACCTTTGGAATTAGAGCATGCAAAGCACATCATAAGCTAGATTTTTGTTTTGACATGCCAGATTGGTCATTTTACATAGCCATGAAAATATGGTGTCATTTTTTTCACTGTATTGAAAAGAATGCTATACAACTAATTCTTATAAATTATAAGCATTTTATATTCTCCTTTCATATATGGTTTTCAGGAACTTTTAATTAAAACAAAGAGAAGAATTAATTTAGGTTAAATTGAATTACTTGGTATGTGAAATTATATTACTTTGATTTGTGATCTTACCAGATAATACAATCTAATCAAACTAGGGATTTGCCAGCATATAAAAGAGAGGCCTCTAGAGAGAATTCAAAATATTTCTTGGAGATAAATAAATCATTTCATAGGTAATAGTCTTCTTTCCGAGTGACTATACCAATATGATAAGGTACTATACAGCAGATTATGGGTTTTTTTCACAATTTCTGACCATTTTTGGTTTCTAAACTCTCACAGTATTTTTTCTTTTAAAATGGTATTAAGATCCTTAGGGTTCATTAGTCAAATTAAAAATAAATACATTTTGGCAACCTAAATTCTCCCTAGAGAATTTAAATGCCTCATTAGTTATTATACTAAGTTTTTACGTTAGGGACAGGCAAAGTCCAACCTACAGATCAGACCAGCCCTGTGGTGAACTCCATTTCCCAACAGCCCCTTGCCACGTTGCTGCAGCTAGTTTCCATGGAGACCCCAAGAGCGGTGAGGCCAAAACGGTGTGGGGCCAAGGTTTCCATGGAGACCAGCCCCAGCAGCCCGGGCAGGCTGCGCGGGTGGGTGGGAAGCTGTTCTGGGATCTTGTATCAGTGACAGCATGGTCTGGATCCAGGGCAGAGCCACACCTCAGGCAGGGGCATGTGGGCAGCAGATCACAGCTCTGCCCCAACTCCAGACCACGGTCACTGCTGCGAGATTTGGGCCTCAGCCCTGAAGCAGTTCCCTGTCCTGCTGCACGCCCTGCCAGCACTGCTGGGGCTAGTCTCCATGGAAACCCTGGCCCTGCATTCCTAAAGTCTCCATAGAAACTGCCTGCAGCGACATGGGTAGGGGCTACTGAGAAATGGAGCTTGGCCAGATCCACCATTTTGCACATCCCTGTTTTAGATTCATTAGTAGTTCTATACTGTTAAATAGATATTGTGGTTTGTTCTGGATGGCTGCTGTTCTTTCGTATTGGGTGAAGTATACAGTACATATATTTTTATAACAGTCTTAATTTTATTTGCAGTGAACAATGATTTATAAATACAAGAAATGTATATGTTGTATGGTGTATGTAAGACATCAAAATGTATGAGTCATTGTAATTCATTCATTGATTAATAAAGACCAAAGTCCTCCTGGGAATATTATAAACCCACAAGATGTCCTTTAAGTGATAACTTTATCTTTTGAAACTTTTATCTTTTGAAGCACTATTTGCATTTGGTTTGTTTGCTTATAATAGACCAGTTAAATCATAGGTAGTCAGTGGATCTGAAGAAGGTCATAAATTCAGAAGCTTTTTTTTTTAATCAAAAGGTATGAACAGGAAGTAAATGAGTATATTGTAATCCTAAATTCAAGAATTCCTATTTTTGAAATATCGATAGTATTTTATATCCAGGATTTCAATAGGAAAGGAAAGCCAAAATAGTTTGGCAAATATTCAATAAAACTTTGTTTCAGAACCAACACAAAAAATACACAAATATCTCTGATATTGTATAAAGCCTTATTTTTCTGTAAACAACACATTGCTTGAGATCTTTCAGCACATGGGGCAGTAGATTAGAATATATGTTTGAATATACTTGAGACTGTCATAGTCAAAGTAAGGTTTTTGTATTTAGCCTGTTTTGATCCTTCTTAAAGACAATGAACAGAATTTCATTTATGCAACCAAGTGACAGTTTTCCAGCTTCTCTAGTGGGTTTTGGAGTATTTGTGTACAGTTTCCAGTCCTGCTCTTCTTGAAGCGTGGATGTATAACCATCCACATGCCCTACTGAGTCTGTGTAGTAGTCGATGAACTGTGTACGTGTCCACAGGCACGTCTCCATATTTACATGCCTAAGCATCAGATCCAGAGGAAAAAAGGAGGACAGTTTACCCATGTTCACCATGAATTAGCTAGATCAGCTGTCTCCAAGTAGGAGGTCGCTTTGGCATTTAAAAGCAAACCAAGATCTACTGTGTGCCACCCTCCCCCTGCCACTGCCCATCAGGTAAGTCTGTTGGGGCAGGGGGGCAGACCAAGACAGAGGGAGAAAAAATTATTTGGGGCACACCTTGTCAGCAGGTAAGTCTGTGGGGGAAGGGGAAGGGACAGGGGAAAGGGCCCTGGTGGGAGCTGGGCAGATCGAGGCCCCAGCCATAGCCCCACTTCCTCCTTCACTGCTGGGGCCTCGATCTGACCCCATGCCTCCAGCAGCAGTGAAGGGAGGAGTGGGGCTCAGAGAGGGGAGGCCGCTGCACAGCTGGAGCACAGAACAGAGCCACAACGGTTCATCTGGAGGGTACAGGGAGGGGTATGCAGCCTGCTGCTGCAGGCTGGGGCCGGGGCTGCGCTTGGGTCAGGTGATGGTGCTGGGAGTGAAGCTATGGGGCGGGGAGCGCTGCAGGCACCTGAAAATTCACCATAGCCTTGCCTCCCAGTGATGCCACCTGACCTCAGTGCAGCGAGGCCCAGATCACCACCATGAAGAGCCTCCAGCCCATACCCTCCCCATGCAGATCTCAGTGGGGAGGGGACAGGGGAAGGGGAAGGCAGCATTGCGCTCTTCATGGTGGGGATCTGGGCTGTGCTGCGTTAGGGCCATACAGACAGTGGCACTGGGAGAGGGGATGGGGATAAGGGGATGATGGGGGGCTACAGTGAATTTTCGGGTGCCTGAAAGCCCTCCAGTTCCTTTCCCAGCATCACCTTGCCCGAGCGCAGCCAACAGTGGCAGCCGGCCTGGCCAGCATGAATATCTGGGGGCACATGCCCCCCATGCCCTCCCAGACTGTGCCCCACCTCCCCATGCCCCCAGATAAGCGGTTCACAGCTCCGTTCAGCTCCCCTGCTGTGCACGGACTGCCCCTGCTCCAGCCCCACTCTCTCCCTTAAAGCTGCTGCAGTCATCCGTGTTGCCGGGCGTTATTGGGGAACATGTGCCCCATAATGTGTGTGTAGTAAAGGCAGCTACAGTTGCGGGCTGGGTTCTGCACCCTGAGCCCAGTTGCAACCCGCCTGGGAGTGATTCAGTACCACGTGCGTCCCACCTCTGGGCTCAGCCTCATCCCTGGCCTGCCTGGCAGCTGGACACACATGGCATCCAGCCGCTCCGGGTGGGCCACAGTAGGGCTCAGGGCACAAAGCACAACCTGCAATGGCAGCTGCCTCTGCCGTGCACAGATGAGGGTACGTCTCCACTGGGGTGTGCACAGTGGCGGGAGGCCCTCCCCCTTAACTCCCTGCACCCCTCGATCAGCCGCTCAGGCTCAATCCTCCCATCACCCACCCGGCTGGGGCCCAATGTTCCCTCTAAGGCTGAGCAATCCGTTAGCACACCGCTTTGGTCCGTGAGTGCACTGCTTTGATCTGTTCCCAAATTGGTCTTGCCTCCCCCTTTTGGTGTGCCGAGCAAATCATTCTCACAACATTATTTGGGAGAAAAGATTCTTGAAATACTAAACTATATATATTATATATTTTATTTTTTTAATTAAAATATAAAAAACCCTACCAAAACAGAAAAGTTTATGCATAATTCTCCACCTGAGGAGAGAGAATGGATTTCATGTGACAGACATAAATCACATAATTTAATATACTCTGTAAAGCTCTCAGGTACTGTGAAACGCTAAAAGTATGCCTGATCTGTCCTATATGGCAGATTTCATCACACTTTCAAAAATGATCCACACTGCTTCTGTGCCTCTGCAGCCTTTGAAAGTAGCATGGAGCCTTGCGTGCCCTGCCATTGGGCAGACCAGGCAGCGAGGAGGCGCATGACATCAAGGCTCAGGGAGAAGCTCACCTGAAGGGTCTAGGGAGCAAAGCAGTTACCTGGAGCCAGCAGAGTCCGCGCGGTGCCTGGCTCAGCCCTAGCCCTAGCCCCAGCCCCTGTCCCCATTCCTGCCTTGCCTGAGCTGTTGCCTGCCCCGCACTGCTCTCTCTCCACGCTGGGATGGCAGCGTGTTGAGAAGTGGAGTGCAGCCAAGCAGTAACTTGCCACCAGTCCCAGTGCCTCCGCACTCCAGGTTTCTAGGAAGCCGCAGCCCAGCTTCCCTCTGGGCAGGTGTGTGACATTACAAAGCTAATGGGCAGCAAGATTTTTTTTTTGGCTGTGGCCATACATGCACAGACCTTAGAGGGAACCTTGCTTGGGGCCTCACTCATCTTAGCCCTGCTCCTGCCTCTGTGGCACTCTGTCCCTTACCACAGGTGCCTCAATCTGGACCCCACTCCTTCCTTCCCTCATGAACTGACCTGCTGGGCTGGGGGTGGGGTGCACACACGTGTGTGTATATGTGCACTCATTCCCCCCCCAGCCTCAAATTGACTCTAAGCGGGTTCCAGATCAACCAGTTGGTGACCACTGAGCTAGATAGTTTACAGCTTAGTGAGATGAATGCTGTTCTGGAAGTTTGGGTGGGGGTGCAATGGTGCTCTGAATTGTAACCTAGCCAGCCTCTTGTTTTGAATGTGGGCAGGATTTCCCTATGGCTCTCCATCCTTTTTTTTTCCAATGTCTGAAATGCAAGATGCAGCAGCTCAGCTTCAAGAGGAAAGTCACAAAGGGCTTTGGACAATGTATGTACTATGCCCTGTTGGTACGAGTGCCATGATGGGAAGTCAGAGCGATGATGTTTCAAACCTTCATGTGGTAACGAGGGCCTAGAACCTGGGTCTTCAGCTTCCAGAGTAGTGCCTTACTCACTCAACTCTTGGAACTGAAACACGCAGGACTGCCTCTTCCTCCTCATTTTTGCAGGACTTATGATCTGGTACATGTATACAGAGCTTTGTGCCTGCCTGACCAATGTGCAGCCTACCATACAAACTTTGTGGTCACAAGGATGTGTACGTGTTTTCACCGCATATAGAATAGGATTGCAAAGTATACATAAGTGACAATAATGTCACTTTTGCAGAAAGCAAACTGCCATTTGGGCACTTAAAAAGGATTCAACCCAATGACTACATTTTTGGTAGACACCTGAGATCAGAATCAATTATTGAATATCTAAATGTAGTTTGGTATAAGAATTCCCGAATATATCAACACATACAATGGAGTCTCTTTGCTCTAAAATTAATATTTCAAAATGATGGGTTATGATGAAAACTCTAATCAATAAAATAACTTACTCCATTATTTCCTCTTAGAAGTTTGAACCCATATGCTTACAGTTCTATTTTCCACTACAGAGGTAGTCCATCAATAGCCATAATTGTAAAGCTCTTTTATCTGCTAAAGCATAACCAAACTATAGTTACTAATGATCACTTTCAAAAGCTGTGTGCTATAAAATATAAGTTATTCCTTAAGTATGTGTCACTGTAGCTCTCTGTCTATAGGAAAGTACATACATTTCAAGTGCAGAAGCTTAGGCTTTTTAAATATGAAAAGCAATATCTCATGCTCCTGTTCCAAAGTATAAAGAACACAGTGACCCTTCTGCAGTGCCTTCTAATTGCCTGTGAGAGAGCAAGATGGAAGAATCTGGACAGTGTACAACCTGCTACTGATTCTTGAGCTTCAAAGTGACCTTTTGTGAAGACATTTATTTTCATTCTCTTGTTGCTTTACTCAGTATTCTCTTTCATACAAGAACAAATAAACAAAAAAGGGACAATGGTACCCCTGTACTTGTCTTTGTGGTGTCTGTAGTCCAGGATAGGTATCAAGTCCACTGATAAAACTGAATCTTGGGCCAAATTACTTAGTCATGAAATGATTTGATTAGATGTGAGAGAAAGTACCCTTTGATATCTAAGTTATTTCAGAAATATAAAGAGAACTGTAAAGTGCACTCAAGGAAGGGCAATTAATAAATAACACAGTTCTATGACCAACAATATGATACAGCCATTTTATCCATGACTACTAACATTACAATGCGCCGGAACTCCAGCTGACAGAGATCAAGGATTCTGAAAGAAGTCTGTGCGATAATAGAAAAACTTATCTTTGAGGGACTAGAGCTCTTCGTGAACTGAATAAACAAAGCAGTCCATTCCCTCAAAGTTTCAAAGGCAATGCTGAGATCTTTAGGGATCTACACTCCAGTGCTATACCTAAGTTTTTGCAGTACAAGGCCATGCAAAAAACACCCTATTCCCTTTATAATCAAGTGCAATATCTGTTCTGGAAGTGGCCCTCTTATATAAAGGGGTATGTTTAATTTTCCTCCTCCACTAAACATTTGGCTAAGGCTATGGGTTTGACTGCAGTGTGGAGAGCGACATCACTACTGCTCCAGAGCCAATCTCCCACTGGGCATGTTCAGTGATTAGAACCAAGGAATGGGTGTGGGACATCATCTTCCATGACTGTCTCATTCTATTACTTCCCTTCCTCCCTTCCCTACCTCACTTCCATATTCCTTTTTAGGGACCCTCCTCATGAGACCCCTTTACAAAAAAGTGACCTTGTTGCTTTTTGTAGGAGCTATGGAAGAGATCCTGAAAGAATATCTATATTACCAGTATTTCCTTAGTCTGAAGAAGAAAAGGGATCTTCTAGATCTGAGGAGACTGATCAAATTGTTGCCTCAGATTGAGGATGGTAATACTCATCTCAATCATTCCATCACTGTAAAAATCAGGATCGGTTTATACCTTCCTATTTACAAGGCATGTACTTCCATATTGCCATTCATGAGTCCACAGGAAATATCTGAGATTAACCATGAGGCAGAATCATTACCAGTATAAGGCACACCCTTCCAGATTCTCACATCACTGAGAGTTTTTATGACATGCCTCACTATGGCAGTAGGAAACCCAGAGGAAAAAGGATGTCCATGTTAGTGCATAGTTAGATGACTGGCTTATCAGATAGAGATTACATCAGGAAACTAATAAGCCTAAACTGTGCCTTAGTTCTTTGTTCAGTTGGTCAGGCCTCCTGATACACTGTGGTATGTTATTATGTTATCAAGGTCAACAGGGCCAGAACAGGTGTAAGAAAGGACTTACAAAGTAAAGGACAGATACCTTTGTATTCAGTCTTTAGTCAACATGGTAATGTCACATTGGACTATGACATTATAGATTATTTTACATTACAACATTGCTTATTCACAATACTGTGCAACTATAGGTGATACTGTTTGCAAAGAAAGTTCTAATCCTACTTCATTCCCATCTTAATACTAATTTGGTGGCTGCAGTGTCCCGAAATGATAATATTTATCACCTGTTGCCATTGTTAGCTATTGATGCATTAGGAATGGGCCAGGGACCATTTAATGGTATAAGGACCATTGGCCCCAGAAAATGTGGAACTTCATATACATGTCATATACCTAAGAGCTATCAGATTGGCCTGTATGTTGTACTATGACACTTGGAAATTTAGATTCATAAATCAAGCCTGGAAAGGAGGTCATGCTTCTATAAATTGTTGAACAGAATCTGGATTCTGTACAGAATTCTTGTACATGGAACCTATGGAAATGCTATCGTGGGCTAAATATTAGGGCTGTGCAAAGCTTCAGTTGCTGATTTGATTTAACAGAGATTTGTGCCAATTCAGTGGCAGAATCTCTGAATCCAAATCAAATCACGAGACCCTTTAATCTCTCCAAATCGAATCGGAACCCTCTGAATCGATTCAGAGAAATTAGGAAAGCTTTGATGATTTGGACACAGACACGACTTTAAATGTTTTTTCTACATACCTCAAGGTACCAAGTGGCTTATGAATGCTGAGATGGTGCATCCCAGTGGAGTGTAGGGTGGTCCCCAGTGCATTCAGCAGCAGACCCAGAAGTGGACCAGAAGCACTTCCAGTCCACATCTGGGTTCACCACCAAGCATGCGGGTGGCCCCCCTGCACTCCTGTGGGACGCTCTATCTGCCCCACCATTGCAGCATTCACGAGGCACATCTGGTACTTCGGGGTACGTAGAAAAAACATTTAAAGCTGTGTCTATGGCTGAATCACTGATTCTCCAAATCGGCATTGAATCTTCAGATTCAGATGTGGCCAAATCAAATTGGGACAGTGATCTGAATCAAGAAATCGAATCACTGTCCCCAATTTGGGCTGAATCTGAATCAAATATGGCCTGTTTCATGCACCCCTACTAAATATAACCCTAATTGCTTTGCATCTGTCAAGAGACAGTAATGACGTGACAGACTTATGAAGCACTCAGTGTGCCACCAAGAACATGTGGTCACTGAAGAAATCCTTCACTAATTCAGTATTGTATCTTCAGGGGACTTTGAGAATAGGCTTATTTTTCATCGAGGAAAACACCAAGTTTTTGTATTCCAAATTCAAAAGGGAATGAACTGGATGCCTGCTTTCTGTAGTGCAGTTAAAGACTCCTATACCCCTTCACATCAGTTTTGCTAAACCTAAGGGTGACTGCCTTTAGGATTAGCCAGTGAGATCAGGCAGTTTTCATTCTTGTACGTCCTAGTAGCCAACACAATTTTCATTTGACAGATTTATTGCCAGTGCAAGCTCCAGTCAGACTGCTCAGACCTGGTGTTGCAAGATCAAGTCAACTGCTCACTGCAAATGACTGCTATAACTGGTAGCTTGGATGAAGACTGGTTGAGCACTGTGGAAAGACTGCCCTCACATCTATTTGTGACTACAGCAAAGCACTCCATAGACTAAGTTATTTATTTTCCAAGCTTACAAAAATAGATAAGGCATTGTATCTTCTCTCTGTTCCAGTTAGCCAATAATCCTCACTTTCTGTGTACAAGAAACCATGCAATGTCTTTGGCTACTTTTGAACCATGTTAATATCTGAGATCTGAAAGGTTGCTGTTCTGAACAGCACATTCACATGCACCAGCATGCAAGCATTATGCACTGATTTTAACTGCTAGATCAGATGCCAAGGTTGGAAGAGCAGTGTTCCAATGTCTTTTCAGCTGCTGAAAATGAGAATTCCTGTTCCCATCATCCATGGATGATATTATTTGTTAGTCACAGAGGGATCCACACACATCTCCTCAAAACAAAAAGCAGTGGTTCCCCAACTTACATAAATCATTTTTCTTTTAAATTTTGCACTCCATGTGAATCTCACAGTCTGTCTCTCATTCCTCACTTTCAGACTTTGAATGGCAAGGGAACTGAGGGAGGATCACAGCTGCTCTGCTGTTTATTCCTTTGCATGAAAATATATAGAGATCCAGGGTACATGGCTCCAATGGATGTTGCTGTTGTATAAATTCTGTAATGAAAACCATGGTGACAATAGTTTCTCAAGGCAAACTTTTTTTTCTGTATGCTAAGGATTAAAGAGAAGACATTTATATAACTAATGAGAATTTCCACAGGTTATATGTTATAAACTATACATTTTGGAAGTGCTTTGAATCCTCATGTTTATACATTCTTCATACTTACAAGGCTTAGGAGAACAGTTCCAAAACAGGCAGGTTACTATCTACTGAAGAGTTTGTTGCAAGTCCCTTGAAAGCAGCTGGTACTGGTCACTGTCAGAAACAAAGGAATCACATTGATGGGCTCACCTGCTGCCAAACAGAGCAAAGAAAACATCTGTGTTTGTTTGTTTCTATGGAAACCTATGAATTCTGCAATAGGAACCTAAATCTGAAGTTCTTTCTAAGGCTGCAGGCTTGTGGAATTTGCAGAATTCCTGGTATAGGCTGTTTTGTTAAGTTAGCAGTACAAAAGGTTAATCATATAAATGTGCTATCTCAGATTCACTTAATCAACCATCACCTTACTTTCTTGCTCTTATCCCTTCACTGCTTCCAGATGACTCACACTTCCAGAATATTTTTTTTTTTCCCAGCATCACTGAGTGATGTGGGTTTTAAATTTGTTGGGTCAGATCCTCAGCACTGGTAAATCAGCACAGCTCCACAAATTTAATCAGCGCTCTGTTTGTTTGCTGTGATTTAGTATGTGGCCCCCTTTGTGTAGAGAAAGCAAGCAGCATGTTTTTTTACAAGCATCAAGTTTTCTTAAGAAGAGTGTTTATAAACTCAGTGGCAAGATGTTACTGTGCAGTCATTTACTACCTGCACGAGTACTAAATATCCATGCAGTAACCAGCATTACTGTACAGTAGTATCCCCAAACGACTTCTTGGTGACACTGACTGTATAGTAGCTTGTTATTACTGTGCAGTAGTGTTGCATCACGCTTTGTGCCGCACGGCACTATTGCATAGTAATAATGAGCTAATACACAGTCGGCATCTCTTGTAGATGTGGCCAGTATACATTAATGTGGCATACATATATTTGCATATATTAATGGTATTGGCATAATTGATTACAAAGAGGAGTAATATACAGGTTTATTGAAGGATAGGCATTTTGAAACAGAGACAGTATCTTCTTTTGTATTTGGAAAGTGCCTCACGCTGTGAAGGCCATCAGTAAATAATAAATAATAGCAACAGTTATCTTGAAATTAAAAACAAGACAAAGCATAATAATGGGTAGACTGGGTTTTTAGGTAAGCTAGGTCAGATTTCTTTAAGGTCAAGAAAATAATTATTGTATGCTTTTCAACTAAAATATGATCTCACTTTTTTAGGCTATTGTTCCCAATAGGTTCTCATTAGTTCACTCAAACTTTCTGGCAAATTTTACGATAGGTCCTTTCTTTAGACTAATCTTATCGTAACATATAATGTCTACTCTTAGTTTCAAGTTACATAAGAGGTAAACTATCAGTCTGTGATATATGAGGGTTTATTTAACCTTTGCTGTCCCTTTATACAGTATATTTTAAAATTAACCTCTGTCTCTGCTCTATTTGTAGCCACAGCCGTTTCCAGTGAACAGAATCCAGTCATTATCATAGCAGTGGTTGCTGTGGCAGGCACCATCATTCTGGTCTTCATGGTGTTTGGATTCATCATTGGACGGAGGTATTATACATTATGTGGTTGTAGGCATTTCTAGCCTTGTTGTAGCATTATATCAGCCTTTATCTTGATGTCCATAAATGGAAATTAAATGCTGTGTTTAATCTGGTAATGATATTTTAGATATAAATTCCATGTAAGGATAAAAATGTATCTCATTTGTTTTTCATTTAAAAGTAGCTCAAGACATTTTTTGTCTTATTGCATGAGTATTCTAACTATAACTGTTTGCAAGATTCTGTGATCAGATCCCTGAAAGTCCATTTTCTCAGTTGAATCCCTCACTCATGGAGAAGTCTGATATGCTGCCATTCAAATAAGATTGCACTTGGGAAGAAGAGTTGTGATAATAAATTTAAGAGAGAACCATTAAAAAATAATAAGAGAAACAGGCTACTGCTTCTTTCTTCCGAACCTGTTAATCTGCAGTTTGCTTTACTCATAGCATCATAGAAAGTTCTTTTAATGAGGACTAAACTTGTGTTGCTTAAGCCTTAAGACTCTTCCCAATAATTATTAGATACAAAAGTATTTTGATTAGAACTGTTCATGTTTTATTTAAAACGCTACTTTAATGAGAATTGCAGCTGGAATTTTTAAAGGGCCTATGGGACGTTGGTGCTCAATGACTGAAAATCCCACCCTGCAAAATGGAAGCCAGTAGAACATTTTAAATGTGCAGAAGTAAATCATTATTTTCCAGTAAAACTAGACTTTTTTTTCAGGCACTGTGGTTATAGCAAAGCTGATCAAGAAGGGGATGAAGAACTTTACTTTCATTGTAAGTGTTTTGCTTTTTTACCCAACCCCCGTCAGGAATTCCTAACCCAATTATAAAACATTGGGATTGGCAGTAATGGAATATGGACAGTACTAAAACAACATTCCATTAGAGAAAGGACTATAATAAATCTAAAATCCTATGTAAACAGCCAGTGTTAAGTTAAAAACCATAAAAACACGTGACCTACACAGAAAAGGACACAGATTAAAATCACCATTGCTCACACCATTCTATATGTATTTGTATAACATACAGATGTTTCCATTCTGCATTTTTTTTCTTTGGTTGCTTGTTGTCTAAGTGTTTCACACCATCCTAATGATCCCTCCTGAGATACTATAATTGATAGGTCCTTAGCAAACCAGTTATCTGATCTTTATCTCAGGCAAACTTCTGATTGAGAAATTGAGGGTTGCTGTATCACCCCAGTAGTGATGCTGTTCTGCTCAAAAACTGTTTTCTGCTACTGTGAACTCTTTATCTTTAACATCTATAAACTGTAATATTCAGAGAGAATAGTATATGTGATGGGAAAGAAAGCCTCTGCTTTTTAGTTACTTTTCTCTGTATATCTCCTCTTATTCTACTCTGCCTCTAGATTCAGTTGTTGAGTTGCAAATTAGCACCCAATTTTTTTTGTTAGCACCAAATTCAGTTATGCTGGTTTGGCTCATACACGAGCTGTGTGAATAATAAATTAAATTCATTAATCTATTTTTTCATCCACTGTGACCTCACCCTTCAAACTGAATGAAAGAAAACAGCAAAGATGATAAGAACAGTTTTTCAGGGACTCGGGCAAAGTGGAATAGCCTCACATTTAAGCCACTGAGTCCAGTTACACTCCTAATAGGTAGCATAACATCTGGCCTCTTGTCTTCAGATTGTGTTAATACTTTTTATTTTCAATGTTAACATCAATTTTAGATGAAAATTTGAAACATCTCATTTTGAAAAATAATCTCAAGACTTAGAAGAAACACAGACAACTTTAACAAATATATATAGTAAAACTAGCTAAAAGTATCAGTTTAAGGAGATAATATAGCATCCTGAAATATGACAAAACTGATTTTAAGTTTTAATGCAGAGCAGTTCTCTGTTAATGTCAGCATACTACTTGTCCTTGTAACTTTCCTATTAGTAGAATTCTTTTTATTCATACTGTGCTATGGGTAGTCTTTATTTCTTGCAACCACTGCTTCTGTAGGCTTAATCTAATAAACATTTTGTTTTGCTTTGTATTAAAACTTCATAGCATAATCTTTAATTGGAGTGTGCAGATGAGATGGGTACCAGGCACAAAATATGTTTTAGCATCTTCTTACTACAGAATTCTTTAAATTAGAAGTGATTTCCAAAAATTTGAGTCAAATTCTTGTCAGGGTTTCTATCTGACCTTTCTGGCATGACAAAATTAGATCAGCCTGGATTCGTTGATGCTTCCTAAGTTGAGATGAGTTGCTACTTAAAATCACTTAATTTATGTGCGATGTATTAAACCAGGTAGTGATATTGTTATAGTCTTAGTCAAACAACCTATGATATGGTACGTAAAAGGTGTTAAATAATAATGGGATGAGTATTAATTATCACATATTCTTCAACCTTGTTTTTTTAAGAATGCATCAAAAATCTGCTGCTGTTCAGATATAGCAACTGGGAGCAAGATGTTTGATAATTGCCTCCTACCATTTTCAGTAGACTTTTTAAAGGTCCAAAACATCCACTTTGTTTTCACCTTTTAAATATCATTTATATTTCTGAGGGAAGAAATCAATTGCATTTTATTTTATCTCGCTGTAAAGGAAGAGAGAATATACTGGCAAAAAAATTCCAGTCACCAGTCTTTGTTATGAATAGTCATCTTTAAGTTCTGTGATTCATAGAAAACGTAGAAGAATAATAAGGAAACTAGTGCTGATCAAAGCATTCTGAGATAGCCTTCCTTCCTAAAAATCTAATTATCCAAAATCCAATAAATAGAAACTCAGAAGAGCTAACATGCAATATCTCATTTACACTGTAGCATGAAGTATTATAAATCACTGTTTTACCAAAATACTTTTTTAATCCCTTTTAATAGAAAGTTTTGCATTTAATTTGATTTGATGACCATATCCAGAGTGAGATGAAACACCACCGCCATGGTCAGTTGCTATTTACAATTCGGTGTCTTGTTGTTCCTTGGCATCAAGGCAATTTTCTAATATGCTAAGACACCAGATTGAATTTTCACAGCAACTTGAAAGCAACCATTTAGCTAGCTTTTAGAGTGAATTTAATAGAATGTCCAATCTTTTATTTCAATCCCCCTCAACTTTTCATGGCCCTAAGTGCTACATTTAAGATATAAACACAATGGAGGAGTTTAGTCAGACAATTCCAATTTACATTTTGTTTCCTCCTACCATTTTCTTCTAACAATGTCTTCAAATCCAAGCCAGCACTATTTCACATTGGTATGCCAAGATGGCTTTGGCCTGTCAAAATGTTTTATGACAGCTTGAATAAAGAACCATCAGAGGCCCATTAGAGATTCACAGGGTTACCTCCAATCCAGGCCCCTTATCACAAACACAAGAGGATGGCTTACTCTCTGTTTCCCTGCTTAAAAGCACAGTGTAGGAGGTTAGCCAGCGGTTTTCTTCTCCCTCCATGGTCTTCTTGTTTGGCAAAAATGAAAATAAGTGTTTATCAGCTCATAAACTTGAAATGTCTCTGCTAAAAAGCAGCTCAAATTAATTCTTCAGCAAAATCTTAAATTATTTTTGTTGTAATTATGGTAATTGAGTTAATTGTTCACATTCTGTCTCTCTAGTATGTGTTTGTTTTTCCCCATTATATGACTTTCAGTAATGTTTGAAACATACCAGGACACATGCCATACAAGTTCCTTTTTATTATGTGTCCAGATGTAAAGCAAATTCAGTTTTAATAAAGAAATTACAAAGCAACCATGTGCTAAAACACCAGATTAAAGTAATCTATGTATTGAATTGGTTCTTGATCCATTACTTGTATCTCAATAATTCATAGTTTATCTATAATGGCATTCTATAATCACTATTAGATTCAGTAGGTTGGGAAGTTTTGAAATGTGGGAGCTCTCAGTGCCTGGTTAAGCTAGTAAGACAGTGATGTAAGGGAGAAGTCCTTCCCTAAGATTGGAGAGTAGGGTAAGCTCTCATAATTTTTTACAGAGGACAGAGGAGTCTTGCTTCTTTTACCCATTTCTTTCTTTTTTTTTTTTAATTGCTTTTCATCCATAGATCTCCACTTAGTATCTTTTACTACAAACTAGAGATATAATTGTTAATTTTGGTCATTGTTTGAGATAGGATCAGGCAACTGTGTCAGGAAACGTGCAAATGATGGCTAAGTCTCAAATTGCCTCAAAGCTGCTCTGATTCAGGTGGCGTGGAATCAGGTTCACTGTTCCAAGGAACACTGCATAATGAAATTCCTGGGCTGACTGCACAATAAGTGTTTTGCTTCATCACAGTCATGCTTTCTTACATCATTACAGTTAAATTTCCAGGCACCAAAACCTACATTGACCCTGAAACCTACGAGGACCCAAATAGAGCTGTCCATCAATTCGCCAAGGAGCTAGATGCCTCTTGTATTAAAATTGAGCGTGTGATTGGTGCAGGTAAGGCTGCTGTGGCTTCCTTATTCAACTGTTCCATTTAGCCAGGATCGAAACTCATACATCATAATGACAGGCAAATAATTATACCTCAAGTATAGAACTTTTTGCATTTACCAGAGCGGTTAGGAGCAATGAAGCTGCACTGTTAAAAAAAATAAATAAATAAATAAAAAATGAAGAAGTTTGTGTTCCATTGAAGCTTGTGTGCTTCTAATTCTGTATCTGCTTAAAAAAACTGAAAACAACATTTTGTGAAAAGCATTGATTTTGCTACCTATTATTCATTGTCAGAGTAAAGATGTTGGACATGAATGCAAATCTTGATCCCTGTCTCCCATAAGGAGTCCCTTTGACCGCTCTGTTTACTCATATGAATAAGGATAGTAGCCCTGCACACCTACATATCAACTAACGAGGTCTTGGTTTTGTACAAGATCTTCTTTAAAACTGCTGTTTCTTGTATTTTTTTCTTTTTTTATATTTTATTAGCACAAAAAAAGTTTTGTTTTACCTCTCGTGACTGATTATAACTGTACTGACATTACACTGCTTTTCTTCCTCTTGAACTGTTTGCCATCTACTTAAGCCATGGTGTTTGTGCTCTATAAAAGTAGTTTAATTTGTTTGTGCTTATGACATTTTTATGTAGTGAGATTAAGTTTCCATAGGAAAGAAAAAATATCAAATGCTTTGGACTTCCAAAGGAAATGTTCTTTTGCTTTCCTCTTGTTCTATAAGTAATATTAAAATATTTTTAAAAATCACCTACCATAGTTCAATATACATTGTAAATGATATACAACAATTATATTTAAAAATAAAATCTCTAAAAATGCTATATTTTAAACGATAAGATATTTACAATGCTTCAGATTTATTAATAATCTGCTCTCAAATTCACATTGCCTTATTTACATACTTACTTGTATTTAATGATATCTTACTACAGGAAAAGTCACACTGATATTAGTAGAACTGTTTCAGAAGTAAGTTATTGCTAGGGACCTACCGAATTCATGGAAGAAGTAAAGTATGTGGCAGGTCCTTTAAACTTCCATGTTCCCCCATGCACACCTTGCCCCTCTTCCCCCGCTCCCCCACTGCTGATTAGTGGAGGATCCCGCCGCTCCCTCCTTATCAGCTGAGAAGCTAAAACCACGGTTTTAAACATTGCGCCATTTATGCTTCCTCATCAGTCAGCAGCAAACAGCAGGGTTGTCTGGGGCCCCTCAGCCAATCGATGGTGGAAGTCAAAAACGGCACTGTATTTAAAACTACATTTTTTACCTCCCCACTGATCAAGAGCGAGCCACAAGCATGGCCCCTCTACCAATCAGTGGGGGGAGGAGAGAGGGGCCACAGCGGAACATGCAAGATTAATGGAGCCACAGAACGCCCCACTTTTGCCATGAATTTGGTAACTATTACTCAAAATGGGCAAGGCCATAGGAATCTAGTTTTTAATAATCAGCACTTATTGCAGTACTAGTAATAGCAGTGTTTGTTTCAAGGTAGAATTATTTTTATGCTACAAGGATCACATCTTTTATTGCAGGGGTGGGCAAACTATGGCCCATGGGCTAGATCTGGCCTGCCAAGGGATTCTATCTGGCTCACAGCAGGTCCCTCAGCCCTGCCTAATCCAAGTGCAGGTGACAGCCCAGGCTGTGACATGTGTGGCTGGTCCTGCTGCCCCTGAGTGTGCGGCAGGCCAAGGATAGCACAGCAGCTGGACTCAACTTCCTGGCAGCCCCTGACAAAGCAGCTTGCTCTGCCCAACTACCAGTGCCAGTTGGCTCTGTGTCCAGAAGAAGTGGATGGGCAGTCAGGGCCTCCGTGGAGACTAGCCTAGGACCCCAATGAGTAGGGGCACTCAGCTGGGCAGATGGGACTGCAGGTGGGCAGGGAGCAGCATCCAGGAGTGGGATGGGCAGCCAGGGCCAGGATCACAAGGCCCAGGGCAGACACAATCTGATCCCCACATGTCTCTGTCTGCAGAACTGGTGCCTGTTGTAGGGACTTGTGGGGAGTGGATCATGGCTCTGCCCCAGGCCCTGGTAGTGAATCTGGGGTAGATGGGCCTATGGCCAGATAGAATCAGTTACCCCTTCCTCCGCTCCCAGAACACCTCATCAGTTTACCAAAACATCTGAAGTAGCCCTCCAGCCCTGTTCTGTTAGTACTTTCAAAACATTCAGTTAGACATTTGTTGGTTTGGAGTAAGAGACTGCCACATCATCAATTCAGGACCTAAGGTTTTATGTGGCTTTCTAGAATGTTTTTAATGCACTCACTTTGAGCAAAAATTTGGAAAAAAATAATACCTGTAAAAATTGTATAATTCATAATGCAGATTCCAATTCTTTTCTCTGTTACATCAGTGTAAATCCAGAATAAGTCTATTGGCTTTAATAGACTTACTTGAGGTTTACACAGACATAGGCAAGAGCAGAATTCTGTGCATCAGGAGTGGGTATTCTGAAGAATATAAATTAGAAACAGAATTCTAATATGGTACCAAAATCATTTGTGCTGGGTTTAGCTGTGATTCTAATCAGTGGGTGGTGTTGAAATAGCAGGACTGAAAAAAGGTGATTCATAGATGCTACCATACAATACACATTAAAGAAAAGTATGGAATATTTGCTAGGAACAGTCACAAAAATATCATTTGATTATTCCAAGCTATGACAGCAAATTGATTCTTGAGCAGCACTGTGCCTACCTCAGATCAGTGGGGTACAAGTTTACATGCACTAAATTTTCAGAAGGGTTGTATGGTTTTTTTGGCCACAATTTCACTGTTATCCTGCTACACACAGGAATGTCACTTGTTAAACACAGGGGTTAGTGTGTATGATGAGTCCCTATTCAGGCCATAGATCTTTTGTTTTAACCTACTTCATGCTGAGCTAATGGGCATATGGCCTTGCAGTGTTGCATGAATTTCTAGCCTTGTCTTCTGGAGTCTTCTGTGGGGATCCTTTTAGCAAAATGTGCTGTTTTGTTGGGAGAGAGAAAGAAAGATTGTAGAGATGTATGATTCAAGTAGTGGCCGGGACATGAGAAACTTATAATCAGTGGACTTGGCCACGGATAACAAGACTCTTTGCTCAGTAGGGCAAAGCTGGGTTTCTGCCAGGCTGTAAAATGTGGCATGTGGATATGATGTGTTTTCAATATGAAATGAAAATAAATATCAATACCTGGAAAGTTACTATGAAAGGATTGTCCTCCAATCAGCTCTAGTGGCTGGGTTCTTTCTGATGGCTGGCATTACTACTGGACTGTATTTTAAGAATTGCAGAAGGGAGGCTACCCTAATTTTAAGGTGTCCTGTTGCCCAGGGGAAGTAAAAGCTCCAGGTTAGGTATCTAGGATCCCTATGCAATGCATGGAGAGATTTAGCCTAATAAGTTGGTAAGAGGATAGCAGAAGTGTTTAAGCTTGTACAACTGGGCTGCAAACTTGCACCACCATCTGCTCAAGAATCTCAAATATGAACCTTCTCGTGAGTTGTGATCCTAAGACAGGTCAGTCCCTTCCACTGAAGAAAATGTTGAAATCAGGAGAAAAGCCAGAGAGAGAGAGAGATGCCTATTGGATAAGACAATTATATGCAAAGTTTGAGTCAGACTTACATCCCTGATGCATGGAATATTTATTTGTACAAAATTAAAAACTTCAAGTAGGAGAGAGACTTAATACCTGGTAGTTAGCACATTCACCAGGATTGTGGGAAAATGTACTTCAGCTTGCTCTTCCAGATCAGGCAGAATGAGCATTTGAAAATGGGCTCTCATTTCACAAGTGTGATGTGAACCACTTGTGAAATGAGGTTCACATAACCTCAGTAACCACTAAGTCAGTGTTCCTCAACCTATGGTCCTCAGGCTAAATCCAGCCCTTGAAGGGACTGGATCCAGCCCACAGGATAAGAGATCATCAGCAAGCAGCTCAGCCCAGTGCATCCCCCTCCTTTGCCCTGCACCATGCCTCTGATCCCCGCTACATCCTTCCCTGCTCTCTTTTGCCCCTCCCCTATGGCAGGTGCTGCTTACTTTCTCTCCCACCCACCACCCACATCAGGCTCAGTTTACTGGAGGTAAGTTATCTTCCTCTCTCTCCACCCCTACCTCTGACATTGGCAAGTAATTCTCTTCCTCCTCTCTTCTTTCTCTCTTCCCCTACCAGAGGAGAGTGGCTTATGGAGTAGCCAGGTCAAAATCTTCTGGCCTGCTATGCTGCAGTACTCTGAACCTATATGTGTACTCACTGTTTCAGTGCTGCTATAAACACCATCCAGAACAAGCAAGATGTGTGTGTTGCAGGACTGGGGGAGACATTGGGTTTGAAAATCCTATTGGGGTTTATGTAGGAACTTGGATCCTGGGTGATTTGGTGATATCAGGACTTACATGACTGAATGCATTCCTAATCAGGAGCAGAGTGAGATGGAACTCAGTGTTGTCTAAATATTCGATTTAGGTGCCAGAACTATTGCCAGGGATACTCTTAGTTCAGTTTCCTATGAGCAGTCTACACTGCAATAGTGATGTGTCCACTAAATATTCCCCACCTACCTTTTCTGACTCAGACAGTCAAAATTAGAAATATGTCATTGAAGATACTTTTTTGGTATCCCTCTGCTACCATACTTGAGCTCTTAGTATCCAGCATGCATAAGGATAACTCTGGATCAGCCTCAGCAGCATATTTCTGGGACATAATACACTATGATGAAGATGTGCCCTAAATGCCTTTGTGAATTTAGTAATGTCTTCCATTTATTTTACTGTGACATAGGTTTACCTTCTTTTTGCCATGACATCACACCTTTTTCTTATGGCCTTTCCTGTTTTAGGGTCTCTGCTTACTTCACTCCTATATTATGGTCATTTAGGTTTCACAGGTTATTTGGCTACCTTTTCTTACCTTCTTTCCCAAATCAGATTATTTAACCAGCTAAAATGCCTTTTGTAGAATTCCAAGAATATCACCATGCGCGTTTGACTCATTTAATCCATACTTTCCATTTAATAATCCAGATTGTATCTATTTTCCCTTCAGATAATCTTGTAGAACTCGATTCAGACCTCATCTCAGAATAACCTAGTAGCAATGTAAAGAAACAGGTGTGAGGAAAATACCCAACCTAAAACAGCAAAGAAATGTGGCAGCGGAGTTACAGTTCCCTAAAACACTCATAAGGCTCTTTATAAACCTTTTTAATGTTTATATTTCCAAGAAAAAATGCACAAATCATGTGTTATAAAGACTTATCTATTGGTTTCTTCAGAATGGTTTGCCAAAAGGGGCCAGATCCTGCTCCACCTCTTGAGCACCAAGGTACATTCCTATTCCATCCTGTCCAAGTCCCTGAAATTCTTACTACAGAGGGTAGGTTTGTCATCCTCATACTTGTTTTCCAGGGCTTCATTTCAAGGCTATGATGACAGTTTGCTACACAGGTAGATGCACTATTGCATTTGCAGGGACTTGAACAGTGGAATAAGTTCATGCTTTGGTGTCTAAATTTACTTAGATACATAATAGTCCCAAGATATTTACAGCATAAGACCCTCATTCGGCAATGTATGCTATTATAGGTGTAACTTTAGGCTTTTGAATAGTCTAGTTATATCCAATGCTATGTAGATATTGGGCATGTACTTAAGTACCATGCTGAATCAGAGCCTAAGAGAAGATCCTATGTAGATGTGTACATGTGAGTGTGTGTATGTGTTTCTTCATGGTAATTCATAATCAATCTGCTTTATTTTAGGAGAGTTTGGTGAAGTGTGCAGTGGGCGTCTAAAACTTCCAGGCAAGAGAGATGTTGCAGTAGCTATAAAAACCTTGAAAGTTGGTTATACAGAGAAACAGAGGAGAGATTTCCTATGTGAAGCAAGCATCATGGGGCAGTTTGACCACCCCAATGTTGTTCACTTAGAAGGGGTTGTTACCAGAGGTAAGCAGTGGCTAGATATATCATACAATTAATAAGCTAAATTGCAGACATTAGTTTCATTTATCCATGGTCAGGGATTCAAATTATAAATGGACTGCATATTCTTAATGGATTTTCTCCTCATGCGTAACTAACTGGAACAATACTTACTTTACGTTACAACCTGAGGAAAAAATTAAGATGCATGCCTGATTAAAAGATGAAGTACTTTGAAATATATTATTTTTCTAGTTCCATTTAGCCTCAAAGACCATGCAGGGAGATAAGCTTTTGTATGTCCTTCTACATTATCTACAGTGTCATTTTGCCAGAGTCCTGTTCACACAGCAGGAGTCAGGAGAACACACTGACATTTTGATTTCTACGGTTTAATTTTATGAATCATGACCATGCTCCATGCAAACATTTAAGGACTTATTAGAGCCCAGTAACAGTGCTTGAGGCTTCAAGAATGCTCATGTCTCAACTATTCAGTTGTTCAAAGGAGCAACATGTGCTTTATCAGAAAAAGGCACTGAGTTTGGATTATTGTTTCTCAAATAATATGTGCCTTTCTTCTTTTAGGGAAACCAGTCATGATTGTAATAGAATATATGGAGAATGGGGCCCTAGATGCATTTCTCAGGGTGAGTACCAAAAGAAAATATATACAGTACCAATTTAGTATAATAAAACTTTTTTCAGGCTAAAATGAAATATGACATGCAGAAAGTAGCAGATCTCTAAATTGTCCTAGAAAATCAGATCATAAATCAGAAGACGAAACTGGATCAAACTGACACAATTCTAGGCCTGTAAGGGATCCAGTGTGATATAGAAATAATGGTTTTGATTACTATCCTAGTGTGAGGTTAAGACCACTGACACCTGAAGCCCTATCATGTGAGCACATGCTGTTTTAGAATAGCATTTTATTTTTTCAGTATGGTGGAAGTCGCTGCACAGGAATCCCTAAATGAAGTACAGTAGTGCTTCAGAGAAAAATGAAGTAAAAAGAGGGGGAAAACGCACTTTGCAGCAATTTAGCATTTGCTGAGTGAGTTTTCTGAACTACCAAGCAGTCTTTTTACTATTTTAACATCCCATGTGTACAAGACAGAAGATGTAGAATGACTTGTAATACTGTTAAGCAAGCAGAAAGATGATGTTCTTTTGATCAGTCTATGTAATAAATACATCTCTTGTATTTAGGATAACCTGAAGTGTTGATCCCAGAAGTGTAATACGGTTTATTTTCTAGATAAATTTCACCATAATAAATGGTAAGGAAGATGTAGTCAAACTGTAAACAAAGTTATATAAAATAGTTCATTTAAGGAAGAGGCAGTCTGGCCACAAATTAACTAGGATTTTATACGTTCATGTCTCAACTATTCAGTTGTTCTGAATTGAACAGCAAGTTCTGTTAGTTCTAATAGATTAACTATTTGTACCTTTCTCAAGAACCTCTACTATTTTGTTTGAAACATATATATATTATTTATATATATATATATATATATATATATATATACACACACACACACATATATATATACATGTGTGTGTATATACATATATGTGTGTGTGTGTGTGTGTGTGTGTGTGTGTGTGTGTGTGTGTGTATAAATTGATCTTTTTTGTCATTAAGTTTATTCTTATTGGGGGAATAAGTAGTAGAATACAGATGGGCAAAGCTGATTTTCATTTTCCCCCTCAGTTATATTAACAAGTTTTGCTACTCTGGTCTTCCTTCCAGAAACATGATGGGCAATTTACAGTCATTCAGCTAGTGGGAATGCTGAGAGGAATTGCTGCCGGAATGAGATATTTGGCTGATATGGGATATGTACACAGGGACCTAGCAGCACGCAATATTCTTGTCAACAGCAACCTAGTTTGTAAAGTGTCAGACTTTGGCCTGTCCAGAATTATAGAAGATGATCCAGAAGCTGTCTATACCACTACAGTAAGAAAAGCAGTAATTCTTATGAATGCAGATGTCCTTATTAATATGAGAACAATATTCTCTTGGGGATACAAATGAGGCAAATGCAAATGCCTGAGGAATACTATGCAGAAGCCTGGCTATGAGTAACTTAAAATGGTTTCTAATAACATAATCCTTTATTTGAAGCAATTCTTGAAAGTTTGTAAAACTGTTGATTACCATGTGTTGTTGGGGTTTTTTTTCCATAAATTAATATGAGAGTTTGAACTATGAATTACAGCGCATCAAAGCAGAACATCTGGGCTTATTAACATGCTCTAGCAGCCTCCATTCAGTGTTCCCACACTTCAAAATGGCAGCAGGGCTCCCCAGGCTCCCTGCCAACTAAGGCTCTAACCTGACTCAATGTGCTGCGGTCCCAGGCTTAAGTATAAACATGGTGCCCAGGAGCAATAAACTCTGGCGAAAGCTGTGCCAGAGTTTATTCAGTCAAATTAATTGCATGTGTATATGTATCCAGAGGGATCACTTTGCTACTGTTGTGCAATTAACTCCCTTCCTTGTATGTCTTGCCAGTTTCATTTCCAGTTCCTTTCTACTCTCAGCCTGTGTGTTCACTCATGCTATGGACAGTAACATCTGTATTGAGCCTGTTTTCAACAATCCAGAAAGAGGGTACAAAGCTGACACTTATGTGTTCAGCCAAAGCTTATATTTGGCTCCTATGGCTAGGGACAAAAGTTACACATAATCTAGTATAAGTAATGGGAAACCAGTTTAATTCTGTAATACAGCAGAAGTTCAATGCGCATAAACCACTTTCAAAATGGCCAAAACTTGTTTAAAATAAATCAGTTTGATGTAGTATCAGGCTCAACTGATTTAGGTTAAATTGGTTGATTGAATTTCTGTCCTAGATTCCGTCCAGATTCAAGTTAACTCACAGTCCCAAAGCATCCTAGAAGACTGCACTTCCCCCACAGCCCCTGCTCGCACCCTCACAGGATGAGCAGGCTAGCCTTGGCCCAAGCTGTCTGCTTCAACTGAGCAAGGAGACATGCTCTCACCCCCATCAGCTTCTGGTCTGGGCCACTGAAGGCATGTGGCTGCATTTCCAGAATCAAAAATGAATGTCTGTTCACTTGCTTATTGGTTCAATCTACGCATCTTAAACTAACCTGTGAAGATTGACTTGATTCAGCCTCGAGCTTTGTGACTGTCTGTACTTAACCTATGAGTTCAGCCAAAGACAGTTTGGCCTGAAGAAATCAGTGAGATTTCAAAGAGTCCTTAAGGAATTTCAGTAGGTTTTAGACATGTGATTCCTTTATAGTCTCATGAAAATTCCAGCATGGATAGCATGTTTTTGATGTTCCAATTAATGGAAATTTGAAATCTGTTGCTAAGGAAATGCTATGGAAATTTTGTTTAAAAAATATGTATTTTTTTAATAGGGTGGGAAAATTCCAGTAAGATGGACAGCTCCAGAAGCCATCCAGTATCGCAAATTTACATCAGCCAGTGACGTATGGAGCTATGGAATAGTGATGTGGGAAGTAATGTCTTACGGAGAGCGGCCTTACTGGGATATGTCAAATCAAGATGTAGGTTATGCATATACTATATAAATGTGTAAACCTACATAGAAAAATATAAGTAAAATACTTTTTTTTTTGCACAGGTATGGAAGGTAATATTCAAAGGGGAAATATCAGAATGGAGGGAAGTTACTATCATTAATGCAGAAAATAATTGGATTATCATAGAGAACAAACTAGATAGCCTCAAGACCTGAAATGGAATGAAATTCCAAGTAAAAAATACAAGGTCACGTAGTTGAGGCCCCTGTCAAAAACTTCAGTTACAAGCTAGGAGCTCACCCACTGGAAAAGACCAAGAAAGAAAAAAACCTTGGTGTATTGACTGATTACAAGAGTTGACTACAAGTTGCTAATATGGTGCAGCTGTGGGAAAAAATGCAGCTGTACTCCTAGGATGTATTACGTGAGATATTTCCAGTAGAGATAGTTTAATTGTACAAGGCACTTGGGAGACCTTATCTGAAATCCAGTGCACAATCTGAACCACTTGTGTTCAGGTTAGATCCAGAGGAGGTACAGTGGTGCAACCATCCTGCCCTTTCTAACCATGCCACAGGAGCAGCAGCCAATGACTTTTTTATAGCCCCCCAAGCGGGTGAGAAATCCCCCACTCCCTTCTCCTCCAGGCTCAAAAGCATGCCCCCTCCTTTCCTCTCTTCCCCCTCTCACACCTGCCAATGCTGCTGTCCCCACTGACCCAGGGGGACAAGGCGAGTTCTAGAGCCACTCCTGCTTGTTCCAGCTGGGCTGTGTCAGGGCCAGACTCAGCCCAGGACTGCAGTGCCAGTGAGCAAGCTCTTGATCAGCCCAGAAGCAGGCACAGGGAGTGGAAACCACCAAGCACCACCATTACCCCAGGCTGAACCTGACCCCAGCCATGCCAGCTGAAGCTGAGCAGAAGCAACTCGGGAGCATCACTTGCTTTCCAGGACAGTGGGGACAGTGGCAGGCAGGGTAGGGAATTGGCCTCTGAGCAAGGAGGGGAGGAGTATTTCTTCCTACTTGGGGGACTTAAAACAGTCCCCAGCTGCTGCTCTTGTAGCATGGTTTGCCCCACGCAGTGTGGGGGAAGGGAGTAAAGTTAGAAGCAGGCAATTCTGTAGTGACAGCTACTGCTCCCACACCGCACTTTGTACAATCCCAGATCCTCTTCTACCCATGTTCAAGAATGAGCAACTCAAACTGAAAAATATTTAGAGAAGGACTGCTAGGATGATGAGGAGAAAGGAGAATCCATTATAGGAAAGGAGGCTGAAAGAGCTTGGCTTGCTTAATTTAGCAAAATGAAGACTGAGAGCAGGCATGTTTTATGTCTACAACTACAACTGAAGGATAATTTTGGCACAAAAACAAATGGATATATGCTGTCTACAGATAAATATAATGATGGAAATTATAAGGTCCCAAAACATCAGAACTGTTGTTTTTTCGAACAGTCTTCAAAATAGTGGGGGCTAAAAACTTACCTATTTTTAAGATGATGCTTAATAAAGAGATGAAATGATAGCCACAATACTAGGAAACTAGAGTTGGTGACCCTAGAGGTCTTTTCCAGGCCTTGTTTCTGTGTAGATACCTGCACATTCACGCATGCACGCGTGCGTGCACACACACACACTCAACTGTCTTTTCAAAGCATAATTATAAAAATAGAAATATTCTAAGGTTCATATACATTGAAAAAATGTCAAGTTTTAACGATTTGTCATTTCCTTAATCCCTGCATCATTAATTTGCTGTACTGATGGACTGTTTAACCAACAATACTGAAGCTGTATTAATTTCTCTGGTACAAATTTCAGATTTGTATTATGGACGTAAAGCAAGAGGAGGGCTCCAGAAATAGTAACAAATACTTCATAGAGTTGTTGTTTTATTACTTGAAGCTTAGTGTTAATGGGAGTATTTTGTTTAAATCTTAGTTTCTTGAACTCATTATTAATCTACTGGGAAAAGTTAAAAGTCAGAGAAGCCATTAATGATATGCTCTTCTAATTTCAAGTTAATATTGCTCACTTAACTATATCCTTGTATGCATAAGATGCGACATAGAACAACTGGTCACCAGTCATAGATGAGATTGTTATTAATTTTCTTATTAAAACATATATTCATAAAAATAACATGCATTTAAAAAGAGTGCATCTGGTGGACAGCAGTGCCAGATAGATTCTCATATCAAATTATTTTTTGATTGAATGATCGACATCAAAGTTAAAAAAAATAAAGAAGATAAAAGTCTAAATGATGAGTCAGTTTGGCACAGTGCAAAGTTGTTAATATTTGACAGGTCTCAGTGTCAAAGATTTCATGGACTGTCAAAATATGGGCAAACAAGTCCTTGGGGCAGAGAAAGAGAAATATTTACATTCCCTAGACACCCAGTAGAGTTTCATTTCTTTTGACACCTTCCTTCTGTACTAGATTCAAACATAAAAGGGGTCTGACAGGAATATAAGATGCCTCAAAGGCAAGCCTTACCTATCTTTCAGGAAAGAATAAGGGAAAACTTAAAACTGGTTGTGGGGGGAAGGAGTCTATATATGCTTTTTAGATTTATTTTTTATTCTTTATTTTCTTGTATTGTAAACAGCTGAATGAAGTACATGAGTTATCCCTGTTAAATAAGCAAGGGAATTGCAGCTCCTTGCAATTTAATCTCTTTTGTTACTGTATGATATATTCTATCTATTATATAAAGTAAGGATCTGTTGACTGTTTTAGCAAAGGCCTGACTGCAGATATTTTTGTGTGTTGTGATGGGCATATATGTTTGAAAAAGAAAGAAAGAATTACAATCACCCAAAACTAACAGACTGATGAGACAAAAAATTTTAATCAGCCTGTAATTTGTGTAGCCACAGTAAATTACAGAGACAAGGAATTATGAAGAATTTTTAGATGTCTGCCAGATTTGCCCAAGCAAGTAGGCAGTTTATGTATCTGAATGCACCATTTCTTAGTATGAGTGAATGTGGCTGCAGACTTAAAAATAATGCCATTCTGATTTTGTTGGATTTGGTAGCTGTTTAAATTTTTCCTCTCTAGCATCATGTAGTGTAATCCTACACTAATCCTTTCAACATTGTAGCATATACAGAGCAGCACAAGTGTGATCCAGTTCCTACTTTTACTGGATATATTCCTAGGGAGTACCAGTTCTGTATGTAACCCTTAAGCAGTCCTACAGTCACAGAACAGAATGGCTCAGTGAGTGGTACAGAACCTTGCTTGCTTTTTGCAGCAGTGCAGTGCCTCTGTTTGCCTACTGCTGGCTACCAAAATCAGTGGATAGTATTCACTGTTTAGCACAGAATCCCTTTCCAGTATGTTCAGATATAACTTTTACAGGATTACTAAGGTTAGTGCTAATGTGGACAAGTTTCTTGTGACAGAGAGCAGGACCTGTCCCTGTAAATCAATGTCTTTTTCTTCAGCTAATCTACTCGGGCATTCCAAAAAAAGACTGTCCCCATCAGTGAAATGATATGGCAAACAAAACATTGCATTACATAGTTATCCTTAATTAAAAACATCTTTGTTCCCTATAGCACTGGCCCCTTGTTTGCTGCTAGAGCATATGCTAAAACAGACCTGGAGCTGTTCTAACTTCTACTGCAGCCACGCCGGCCCTCAGACAACCTGGGAATTGAAGAAGCATAAAAATGTCTTAAAAAAACTGTTCTCCCTCTCTTTCTGTTTCTGGGCTAAACAGAAATGGAGGAATAGAGAATTGGATCAAATCAAAGTAATAATTTGTTCCCCTTATGAATTTTTGGTGGATTCCTTTAGCATCTGTTTATAGAAATATCTCTTTATTCAGCCATTTATACTGTATACTGTGTAATGAATAATTTTGAACTGTTTTCCTTTCTGTAGCACTTTAGACATTGATAATGTTTAAAAAAGCAGCCCAGTTGCTAAGGTTGTTTTAACAAATTTACACATTAATCTCCAAATTGGTTCTTTAAATCTAGAGTACAGACAACATGGTGATTTTTTGGAAAGACCTCTCTGCCCCCAGCCAATCTGTCTGTAGCTAAACCCCTTTTTTAGTGTTTTCAAATTTGATCTTTCAGATTTTTTTGCTCACAGCAGATATCATTGTAACTTGTCCTGCTTCATCCCTATGGCATTTTTTAAAATAATGCCAGTACCTTGGTTGCTTCCTATCCTCTGGGTTCTCTTTAGAATACAGTGAATGTGTAAAATATTGGTTAGTCAACCTCTAGGTTCTGCTGTTACTTCCTATAACACCCTTAAACATAATCTTAACTACATGACTAGTTCATTTCGAATCCTGTTAACAGTTTGATGAGTAATGTTGTCTAGATGCTTTTTGCTTCATAATTCACTGATTGTTTCTGTAAATGTGACCTGTTGAACACTACTTCATATGCCAAAAAAAAAATTAGTTTGATTTAATGTTATAATCCCTGTCATCTTTCTTCTGATGACCACAATTTTGCTGAGTTTTGTTTTTAAAAGTTCTTATATTTTATGCTTTAAAATGAGTATATAGTACATCTCTTTCCATTTCTATCCCATCCCACAATTTAACCTTCCTGTAATTGCAGCAACAAGTGTAGTGTCACTTATAGTGTCATTTAACCAGTCTTCAGCACAGTTTAAGATACTTACATAGGCCCCCTCTTACTGAAAGAGCCAGGCAATTTACAATCCTTATGTGTTTATTTTCACAATGCCCCTGTGATATAGGAAAGTAGTAACACCTTCATCTTACAACTAAAAAACAAATTTTTTACAGATACAGATTAGGTGACTTGCCTGAGGTCAGAGAAGTTCTCTGTAGCCAGTCAGAGAGTTGGACCCATGTCTAAGGTCCAGACAAAAAAGCATTATCACTAGGCCATGTTTTGGTGTACATCCCTTCCACAGAGGATTGTGACACACTCGCTGATTCCTACCAGCATTCTGAAGGTCATTCCACATGCTTTGCAGTTCCCTCTATTTGGCAGTTCAGTGCTTTTGCACTGTCTCACACATTTTATGGATTATTTTATACCTCAAGTTATTATATTCACTAAACTCTGGATATTCACCAACTTTTATTTATCATACCAGCTTTATTTCCTAAGGCGAAGCCCAGAACAGTTTCTGATCTTGGTTTCTCTACAAACTGAGAAAGGAGATAGTTCTATGCTCTACCCTTCAGGAACAAGTACCCTTCCTTAGCAATTCTAATACTGTTATGTCAGTCAATGTCACTATACTTGAAATCCCCCATGAACAGTGTTTTAGCCCTTTTTTACAAACCTTTCTTATCTGCATTGCTTCCTGATGTGCTTTCTTATCCTGCCCTCAAGGTTTAGAGCACTTTTCTGTGATTTTCTTTAACCATTTGTATCTTTCAAATCCAAATAGGCTCAGCTAAAGAAGACAAACTGTGGATATCATTCTCATGGTAGATGTTATGTTCTTTTTCACATGTATCACCACATACCACCTTTTCTTAGTAAGGCTGAACTTTGTTTAGATTTTTAGGGGCCAGCATTTTTGGCAGGCACACATAACCTCATACCCTACTAAATGCCATTCTAGTGCCCTTCCCCTGCCTGATCAGCTACTCTGCTTTCTGTTCTTTGCCCTGTACTACCTACCCAATCCGCTTCTCTGTTTTCTTCTCCCTACCCTATCTGCTGCTGTGCTGCCTGTCCCCTTCATAATCTAGTACTTGCTATACAGAGGTTACAATGCCACATGCCACGGATTGACCACTCCGATTTAGATGACACATTTAGATATGAGGCAGCCAGGCTTTGTTCACAAATGCACATAACATTGTTTTACGTTTTTTTTTTCCTTTTTATGCCTGTAAAAATACAGATTGGATTAAAATGCAGCTTTTTATCGAATAAGTGATTTCCAGTAAATATTTCCTGAGTTCTTTATATAAGGTTTATAGGCTTTTAGGAATTTATGCGTAAGTGTACAGCATCCTATCCCTTTATAAATTATCAGCTTCTACTATTGGCTGTATCTCAAAAGGCTCTGAGCAACTAATATTGCTTTCTACAAATATCTCCATTTGTCAATCTGTCTGTTGCACCCTTGGTGAAGTTAACTGCTGCTCCCTGCTGCTGATTTGACTAGGTAAAACAGCATTGTTCCATACACTGTAGAATAATATGTTTAATAAGCACAGAAGATAAAATCAAGAGAGTTATATAAAAAACATGAATGCTGGTGTCAAAATAACAGACTCCACTTACATAATGCTTTGACAGCTTAATTTGGTTGTTTGATTTTCTTACTGGTTATGACAATTCCTTCCTCAGATAATTTTACCTTGATGATATACCATTGTTTTGACCAATAGGTTATAAAAGCAATTGAAGAAGGCTATCGTTTGCCAGCACCCATGGATTGCCCAGCAGGCCTTCACCAGCTGATGCTAGACTGTTGGCAGAAGGAACGTGGTGAAAGGCCAAAGTTTGAACAGATAGTTGGTATTTTGGACAAAATGATTCGAAACCCAAATAGTTTGAAAACCCCACTTGGGACCTGTAGCAGGTAAGAAAAATGTAGCAAGTATTTCTGATACTTTAAACTGATATTTCCTCTAACTAATCAGATTGGCTACTGGCTCCCTTTCATTCCAGCTTCTGTCCATAGGTCTCCCCTCTCTTCCTTCCTTCCTTTCTCTCTCTCTTCTTTCCCCTGCCCGGTATTAAATATAGTTTAAAAAGTCATGTTTCTTACACACAGCATACCCCAAAATAAGATGTGCATCGTGCTTTTGAAAGGCAGTATGAAGGAAAAAGATATTTCCTTATAAGTAACTGGGTGTCTACACATGAAGTTTAATGCAACACAATAAACTATGGTGCATCACACTGGAGTTTATTGCTCCCAGATACAGCATCTTCACGTGCGCCCGGGACTGCAGCACACTGAGCCAGGTTGAGGCAGCCTTGGCTGGCAGGGGTCTGCGTTGTCAGCCTGCCAGCCCAGGGCTGCTCTGACTCAGCTCAACATCTTGCAGAGGGGCTAGCTGAGGCATGAAGGTATTCTAGTGCAAGCCCAGCCAGGAGGCAGCCTCCACAATGAAGCACCTTCATGCCTCAGCCAGCCCTGTCAACATTTAAATGCGTGTTACTGTGCACTAAAAAATTCCACCATAGGATAGTGCTTATATTTGCAAGTACTAACCTATGACAGTGCTTATTAGTTTCCTGTGGCCTAATAGGGCCACATGTGTAGATGCTGAGACTTTACTGTGACGTTAACTGAGCAGCTTCACAGTAAATGTCATGTGTAGGTGTGTCGACTGAGTAGCAACAGTGAGGGAGCTGGGCCTGCTCATTGTTCTCATGCAGCTACTTCCACTTTTTGCTGGCAGAACCTTAAGCAGCAGAACCTTCCGTTACCATGTTTCCTCACTTTTAACATGCACACCAGTTTCAAGCTGCTGGTGGGTCTTTTTTGGTTTGGGGTTTTTTGGGGAGGGGGTTTTAGAAAAGTGCATGTTTTATGCAAGAAAATATTGTAAATAAAATCACTCAGAAGTGGCTCCATCAAAAACAAAATCTAAGGGGAGAAAACATCATATATAGACTTAGCATGACTGTTAGTATGACTGTGTAAGCTGGTAGCCATGGTTGTCCTGAAATTGTGAGAGAGGCAAGAATTTTTTTGGTGGATACCTTTTAATGAACCAACTGTGTAATTGGGATAAAGTCAGACAAGCTTTTAAATGCAAAGCATTCTTCAGGTCTGAGCAACGTTTGTTTTGAATGCTTGTCTAACCTTTTCCCTTCTATGCAGTTATTTCAATTAAAGATATCAACCAAAAAAATCCCTACCTATTAGAAAGTATCACTGTCCACTCTACTTCTGTCTGTCTCCTTCGCTCACCTTTACTTTGTTGAATTGTCAATTCTTCCAGACAGGGAGCATCTTCTTTTTCTTTGCATGATGGGGATCTGGCCCCAAATACTACTGTAACCCAAGCAACAATTGGTGTCATAAAGACTAAATACAGACAGTCAGAAAGTCCATGATTGAATCTTTTCAATCTTGACAGGTTAGTCTAAGTTGCTTAGACTGAACCAATAAGCAAGTAAACAGACATTCACTTTAGATTTTGGAAATGCAGCCATAGGCCTGCAGTGGCCCAGGCCAGAAGCAGGGAGTGCTAGAGTATGGCTCCCTGCTCAGCTGGAGCAGACAGCTTGGACCAAGGCTAGCCCACCCACCCTATGGGGGGTGGGGTTTGCATGGGAGATGTAATGGTATGCTGGGGGACTGTGAGTTAACTTGAATCTGGACAGGATCTGGGACAGAAATTCAATAAACCAATTTAACCTAAATCAGTTAAGTCTGATACTATGCTCATCCAGGTTTATCTTAAACCAGTTTCAGCCATTTTGAAAGATGTTTATGTGCATTGAACTTATGTAGTGTCAGAGATTTGAACCTGTTTCCAATCACTTATATGGGTTTATGTGTAACTTCTGTCACTAGGCAAAAAGCATAATCATAACACAGCGTGTACATAATCAGCATCTTTAGCATTGTTCTGCAATAAACTCTACCTTTTTCTCTCCAAAGGCTGTAATTCCTTTCAGATATTTAAACTTAGTCAGCCTTTAATATTTTCTTCATATAATGTGTATGTTCCCATGAGTTACTTAATCACAGCAACCTTTTGAACAGATGACTAAGAGACTTGATCTAGGGAGTTAGGAGACCTGCACTCTGTTCTCAGGTCTGCCACTGATCTGTTGTGTTACAACTAGGGATGCCACTTCATCTCTTTCTATTTCTATTCCCCTCATCTTTGTTATGTCTTTTTCACTTGTATCACAGGTTCTTTGGGGCAGGAGCTTTCACTTATGTGTTTCTACAGTGTTTAGGAGAGTGGTGCCCTGACTTTGTTTGGCTCCCTCAGTTACTGCAGTTATATAAATAATAGACAATAAAGTTGTTTTCCAATTGTTAACAGTAGGATTCATTTCACTGTCTCTAACCTTTCATTAGATCTAACAATATGCTTAGAAGATTCCTACCATGAGTTATAGAATAGTTTTATATCTGTGATTGCTAGCCACTGCAAAGGGATGGATAAGATGAGAAAAACTGTGTTTAGTCCTGCCACTTTCTGTTTCTGTAAGTATTTTGAATACGACAGCCCACTTTGACTCTGACCTTGCTAATACCCCTTAATGTATTTTTTTAATTGTGGAAACAACTTACCTTCTTGTTTTCTTCTACCTAGACCAATCAGCCCTCTTCTGGACCAGAATATCCCCGATTTTACCACTTTCTGCTCCGTAGGGGAATGGTTGCAAGCTATTAAAATGGAAAGATATAAGGATAACTTCACAGCAGCAGGCTACAATTCTCTGGAATCGGTAGCCAGGATGACTATTGAGTAAGTTTATATGGGACATTTTTAATTCATATTTGATGCCTAGTGGTAAAAAGCCACAGGGTTATGTTCCAAAATATTACCTTAAGTACAAACTCATCTCTTAGGACTAGATTGTCTTTTGTCCTGTGGTGCCATCAGTATAGGAGCAGAAGTCAAGTCATCAGGGAGCAGGCATACTTTTGAGTTGTCTTAGCAGTGTCTGTAACCTATACCAGTCATTAACAACCACTTAAGCCCTGTCCAGCACTTGAAAACAAGGAGAAAATGGACATTAGTGTTCCAGGAGCACTCTTTCTTTATTCCTCAGCATTCCCTTGTGCTAGGCCTGAGAGCCTCTTAGCCTGAAGCAGGCCATGCCAATTGTAAGGTGTTTCCTAAAAGCTAAAATTCTCAGCTGGCATATATGTGTTTTACATTGGATATGTTGGGTTGCCTGAGCAATACAAAAGGGTCAGATTGTCCAAAAGAATGTTGCAAAAAATGCCTATTTTTGATTTCTACAAAAATAAACCATTACTACCCAGATCACCCCCTCCCAAGGAAAGCATCTTTTTGGAAAGAAAACATAAGAATTTCTTCCAAATTCTTGTGTGGAGAATGTGTTATGAGAGAAAAGTGTTTAATCTCGGCAAAAAAAGTTCTCGATGCAAGTACAGTAAAAGCTCTGTTTTCCGGCATCTCCTGGAATATTCTGCGTAATCAAATATTCTGCTTAATCAAATGTGCACCGTCTGGTTCACTCCCTGGCATCAGTGTGCTGGGGGGCCCTGCACAAGCTGCTTTTTCCCACAGAGGCTGCTTTGCCCTGGGTTGTGGGCTGAAAAAGTGGCAAAAAGAAACTCAGCTTGCAGCAGTGAAATAGGAAGTCCCCCAGAAGTGGTATTTCCGGTTTTGCTTTTGCTGCGTTTCTCGGATGCCAGTTAATAGTTTTCTGGCTAATAAAGTGCTGGTTAACACAGTTTTTACTGTATGTATCTGGACTGGCTATACAGTCTGTTGCTAGTTTTCATGGATGCAAAACCCAAGGTGCTACCTGTCTTCCCAAAGGAACTTCTGTAAGAAATGATCAAAAGAGGCAGCTGCTCCCCTGTTCCCTCTGCCTAACTACTCCCCCTACTCTCGAACCTCTAAACCTGTTTGGAGAGTTCCTCCATACAAGTCTCAGTGGGCTAGAATGCAGTCCTAAATAATATTTATGCAATGTCTTTATCTTGCAAGCACTCTTACCAAAGGAGTGTTTCTTCAGTATCCTGAGTTTGTTCAATAACTACAGTTAGAAACTGTGAAAAATGATCCCAAATAGTTACACATATTTATATAAAAAGCAAGTAGTCTTATGCAAGCTTTACAGTATTGACCTAAAGTTCTAGTATAACTTTGACATATTCATGCTAGCAGCAGAAGATATTGCTTAAGTTTAAATGACAGTTCTATAAGTTGAACAAATAATATTATACTCATTTATCTTTCCCAGGGATGTAATGAGTTTAGGAATCACGCTGGTTGGTCATCAAAAGAAAATTATGAGCAGCATTCAGACTATGAGAGCACAAATGCTACATTTACATGGCACTGGCATCCAAGTGTGATAGACATTTCTCCCCTATGAGGGAGGTGATGAACTGGGAGAACAGCACTGGCCTTCAGTATATACATGAAGTGCTGCTAGAAGACACTTGATTTCCTGGGTCCTTCCTGCAGTGACTAGAAGATCTACAAGAAGCACCTACAGACTTGAACTCCAAAGTGCCACCAGAATTTACTAGAAGGGAATTAGGATCCACCAGTGGTGGCAAGGAAAACAGCAGTGACAATAAACAAAGTACTACCTGAAACACATACAAACACCTTGAGCTCTCTAACCTCCTTTTTATCTAAAAGACTTTTTAAAATGTACATAAAGAATTTAAAAAAGAATATATTTGTCAGATAAAATCATGATATTATTGTTAAATTCGACAAAATATTTTCCTTAAATCTGTGATTTCTGAATCTTTTTTTAATCATTTGTGTTCTTCATAAAGACTTTCTTTTTAGTATGATGTTTATATCTTTGGACCTTTTTAGTGCTAATTCTATGACACATTACTATACTGGGTACCTCTGAAAGATTATTTGAGATTTTAGAAATTTAAGAAGCATGACTAAGCAAAGTATATGTGTCTGAATATTGGTATCTTTTTGTGCCATTTTATTCTGTTTTATCAATTCTGTATTGACATGGTTTGTTAATTGGCAGGAAGTCAAGAAAATGCAAATTGCCAAGAGCTCTGGTATTTTTTAAAGAGGTTTTTTTTTTTTTTAAGGTTGAACATATACTATCTTTTACAAGAAAAAGGAAAGCAATAATGACCCGTAAGTAGTCGGCACTTTTAACAAATTGTTTGCAAGATGGTTTTAATGGACTAGATTTCAGGTGAGATTTTCAAGGGACTAGAACTGCAACTATAAACCTACTGAGACGCTTTAGTGAATGGATAATCGATTGTAGGAGTGTCTCAGAAGATGGGTGCAGTTCTCCAGTGTTACCTAAACATATAATCTGAGCACATTACATTTTTTTTCAATACTCTGCATTAACTAATCTGAGAGAAATAGCTGGCATATATTTTATATGAATTTCATTTGAATACAGCCAGCTGTGAGAATAAGGGTTTAGATTTTTATATTACAACTGTAGAGTATGTGGCAAGGGGCAGTTCAGAATTTTCATATTTTTTTATAAGCTTTTGCTGCTCTGAACACACACACACACACACACACACAGCTCTGAGCACACCTGAGTGCATGCATACACATTCATTTGGGAACACAAGCAGAAAAGTATTTGCTCAATAAAATACCTTTTTACACCATTTTTATTTATATATGTACTTTATTTGATTACTATATTAAACTACCATAAGCAATAACAAAGTGTGTCTCTATCGATAATACAGGAATGTATACAAACCAGAGAGAAATGCTTTAAAAATTATGAAAATGATGAACTACCCAGCAGTGAAATGCTGTACTTCCAAAGAGAATTGGGCCACGTCTATTGACGTTGATAGAGGGAGATCCCAGGGATCAGTCATAAAATAGGTCTTGTTTGATCATGTGGGCATCCACAGAACAAAAGAAAAGAACAAATCCCACAAAAAATCCTATGAACCTGTAAATGTTCCTTTGTAAAACTTGTAAATTTTATTTATACTGTCTTGTTTTGTACACATATTTCTGTGTAGTGAGCTCTGAATACATTGAAAATGCACTATATTTTTCTATTTTACTTGCAGAGCATCACACAAGAACATGTATATTCAGTGCTCCATAATGTGTTTTCCCACATTTAGGACCAAAGATAGCTACCGAATACTTAATGGATTATTCCCTCACCCACCCACCTTTTTCTCCCTTTTAGATCACTGTACAGTGTTATATTTGTCATTTTATTTATTTGTTTGATTAGAAAACTCAGTTTGATTATACTATTTTTTCTCCCTTCACTCGATTGAAGACAATATGTAAAAAGATTTTAATTAGCATAATCCAGTTACATAGACACTTCCATTTGTAATCTTTGTAATAGACTGTAAATATATTTTTGGAACTATAATGCGATGTGCATAAGGGTTATTTTTCAGTCTTCATACATATGATTGTTTAAACAATTCACAGTAATTTAAAGTCATGTTGAGAAATATCACTTGTTGCTGGGCTTTGAAGAGGAAGAAAAATATGAATATTCTTATTTCATATTAGATATTCAGTAGAAATTAAGTTACTTTCATATGTAAAAATCAAGACTTTTTTTTCTTTTTACTTTTAAAGTTAATTTGCTAAAATATTTTAGAATTAAATGATAAACTATACTAAATGCCCAGTTTTCAAACTAGTGCATCTTGTCTCTTAATCTGGAATGTAAATTATCACTTGGTATACTAACTAAGTATTCATCTTGGCCCTAAAGCCTCAGTAAGGCATCTAGGCTAAAATTTTCAAAGGAACTTAATGTATTTGGGTGCCCACATCTCAATATATTGCAACTGCATTTGGGTGCCTATCTTTCTTAAACTTTTTTGAAAGCCCCAGTCCTAAACTATTGGCCATATTTTAAAGTGTTGTCTCTCCTTCATTATGCAGTACTTTATACAGCAAAGCAGTTAGGCATGGGCTTGATTTAAAGATTTGTCAATAGTTGTAGGCACATGCTTAGCATTAAGTGCATGCTTAAATATTCTAAAGATTCTGCCAACTAGGAAGGAACCTAGAGATATGCTTACATTTAAACAAGTGCCTTACCATATTGGGCCCTCAATGATCAGCACCTAGAAGGTGCTAAACTACTTTCAAGTTAATTATTTATGTGCCCAATTATGATTACTAGAGTCTTAATTTCAGGTACCTGTTTTTTAGATCTTAGCTAGGATATCTAAACACTTGATTGTGTGATATATTGTACTATTTTTGGTATTGTTCAGTACCAAAAATTCCAGCCCAGCTAATTTAATAATAAAAGTTGACAGACACTTTCCTCCTTCAGGAATGCTTAGTATCCTGCAGCATGGAAGTCCTCAAAACAATTTAAATCAACTTTTGAATGTGAGTTTTCAAAAAAGAGTTCTATAAAAGTAATTATATTTCTTTTTTATCGCTATTAAATTCATACTTAAGCCATCTTTTTTAAGAGGTCTACTACTCACTGTTTTTCTGTAACCTTAACAGCCTTAAAATTGTTACAGATGTTTATACCTTTGAAAGGGGCAGAAGAAATTCACAAATCACAATCAAAATCCACATTCTTAATATATCTTTCTGTGATATGGTGAATTATTACAATTTGAATACATTGATACATTCAAATCTATTTTGGCCAGTAACGTTTCAACAGTATAATGTTGATTGCTAGTCTCTAGGCTGTGGAAAGAGAACAATATAAGAACAATAGTGTTCCAAAAAAACTGGAAAAGCAACTTGGAACTTTTCACAAAAACAAATACTTGGGGATTAGGGGAAGAAAGTATGGCTATCAAAACTAAAGATTCCAAACTGATCAATGATGAAGCAAATCAACTACGCCTAGTTCTGATCTGAGCTGCACTCCATTCAACTTCATGGAAGTCAAGATTCGCACAAGGCTGAAGTTAGGATAGAGTTGGACTCTGTGCTCTATATTCTTTTCCATCTGTTAGGTGTGCAAGTGGATTTAGGTGTTTGTGTGAACCTTTTTCACCCGGCTTGACTCCCTGACAGACAGTTAATGCAGAAGATGGGTGGGTCTTCTATTTTTTGTGACTCATTATTAAGGGTAAAAAGGCACTATGTTATGAAAATAGAATAGTAGGATGAAATAGAATTGCATTTAGGTGCCTAAATCCACTTAACTTCTTAACTGATGGTAGAGAATATGGCCTTGTGTGTACACCTACCTTTTTTAGTTTTCAGCTTTAAAACTAAGAAAGCTTTTCCATTATCCGGATTTCCTTAATTGGGTTTTGTCATGGACACTATTTCTCCTTTCAAAGATTTGTAACAGATTATCTAATTGAAACTATGAAGTGAGTTTTTACTTTTCATAATTCATATTGATAATCCAATGCTAACCCAACAGGCAGACTGGTCAATAACAGGCCTGACATCTAAATAATTTGAAATTTTCACTAATGTATAACTTTACTTAAGAGGCTCTGATTTAGTTAAGAGGTTACGCATGATAATTACTATTTATAAAATCATGTTCAATTAGCACACTGGCACTACTGTTTGAAAACCTTCAGGAAGAAAAGAAGCCAACATATATCAAAAATGAATGTTTTCCTTAATATCTCAGTCACTGAGTTCTGTTTGTTTCTTCTCTAATTAAAATGGGGGGTTTGCTTAAATGAGATATTTGCTTAAAGTGGAGATTTTTTGGCATGCACTGAAGTGATTTAAAGAAATTATTTTAAATTAAATTTGCTTTACTCCATTAATAACAATTCACAGTAAATAGTTTTCCATGTTTAAAACACATGTTATTTGCTCTCCAGAACATTGGTATGTAGCAACTTTGGACTTATTTAACTTTGTGTTCCTAAATTAAGACTTGATGTCACTCTGGCACATTCCTTAATTCCAAGAGATACAGAAATACATTACCCCAGTAGCACCGTTACTTGGCTTTTAGTTCATAAGCAAAAACAATGGATCAGTCTAGGGCAGACTAGCATATAGAAGGGCTGCATGCTGGCATAATGGTGCTATTGAACCAAAGTTTGACCCTTTGTTGTTTCACTGTTTTTAATATTAATATTCCTGCATTTTTTTAAATCCCACTATGTCATAGGTAGAGTTAAAAATTATATAACTACCTCACAACTATTTCTGATTTATTTATCATTTTAAAAAAGGATGGAAGAAAGTGAGAGGGAGAGGACAGTTCCCAGGTCCAGGTTATAAACACAAGTTTAAGACAGATAATACAGATGTTTTTTGTAATGATCTGTGGCAGCCAAACTAAGATTGCAATACAACCAAACTTTCCGTTCAGCCATTTGACCTTATGAGTTGTTGAGCAACTGCACAATGAGAGCTGTTCACGCTTAGCATCACCCAGTTTTGTAGCTCTGGTTGTGGACACAACTCATTTACAGTCCCTGCAAGCCAGGAAAACTATCTAATGGTGTAAGTTACACTACTGCACATGTCATGTTTCCACAATTCCAGTCAGTTTCATCCCAAGATAGTTGGTTGTTAATGCAAATGTGTTGTTTGAATTGAATAATTCCTTTCTATGTCCCTCACCACCAACTGTCGGTGAAGCATTATAATGGGACCTATTGTAGGCAGTCCCTTCAGAGAGCTGGTTGTCTGCCATCCCTGGGCACAAGTGTCACTTACATTGGTGTTCAAATCATTGTGATGTCAATGTGTAGTCCCCACATGATCAGATCTGTTAAACGATTGTCAAGAGTGTTAAACAACAATTAAACAATTATTTCTAGTAACAGATGAATTGTTTTAGACAATTCAAACTGGCATGAATATAGCGGATTCTGGAGTAAAGATAACCCAAAACTTCTGGTTTTCAGATTCCCCTTAGTTCTAGTAAAACAAATTCTGAGCTGCAGCATTTTCCTCGTTATTCTGTTAAGACTCATAGAAGCAAGCCAATAATTACTTCAAACAAAAATCTGTATTGTTTGCATAGCACAGCTTTCCACTTTCTTAGGAATATGCTGTCCTGTAATTAAATTTCCCTTGAAAAACAATGGTTTCAAGGACAAAGAATCTTTTGGAAAAATACACAGGATTTGATAAAACCCAATACTGTAAAAAAGAAAGAAAAACAACTGGAACACTACTTTATGAAACCCAAAACACTACTTGTTTCACTTGTCCTTAATGGGACCACATTCCATATGGTGCTTTATAAAACATACTGGAGCATATTAAAACATACACACAAAAAATGTACCCTACAGCTGAGTAGGTTTGCTCTTTTAAAGCAGACTACATCAACTTTAGTTATTTTTAAGAGAAATATATTCCAAAATTGTTAAGCTAGGATGGCTAGTTCACATGTAAGGTAAAGTCTTCTATAACCTCAGGGCCAAAACAGTGAATGTCTGATATCAATAAAACTCCAGGTGGGCTTTTAGGACAGATAAATGGTGTGCAATTGGACGGCAAAGGACACAATTTGAAGTTTTATACGATTAAGAGACCTTGTAGGTTATGTTCAGTAAGATTATAGAAAGCATTAAAAGTTAAAAATCAAAAGCCCAGACTGAGTCTTGAGCTTGACTCAAAGCCAGAAAGTGCATGTATTGGAGGGAGAAATGTGAAGATGCCTGGAATGATTGAGACCTAGTTGCAACGCTCTATAATACAAAGTTTTAAAAGTTTGCAGTGAGATCAAGAAGCATCACCATTTTTTGTTTAAGTAAAGAGGCATTGTTAATAAAATACAGCAAATAACCTAGTATGGAGTGGTTTCAGTACTGTGATTTTTCCTAAGGCCAGATTGGAATTTGTCAGAGTCTAAATTGAGACAGATGGGAAAGCAACTGGTAATGCACAACCCGTTCAAGCAAACTTCAAAGAGATGAAAGGAAAATGTTATATTAAAGGCATGAAAGTGAACTATGATGATACTTGCTCTCAGAGGACTCTAGAATGGGTTTCTTTAAGGATGGGGTAACGATAGCAGATTTCAGTACTGTTAGTATACAGAGCTGGCAAAGTGACCCATTAGAGTGACCAGCAAAGAACCTTCACTTGAGAAAGAGTTGATCAAAGTCTTCACAGAGTATGGAGAAGATGAATTATAGCCCTAACAAGTCAGTCAAATTAATGTTGGATGAAAATGAAGGAACACAGTTTCAAATGCCAGAGGAACTGCACGTTTGTTCATCCATGGACTAAACTTCCCATGTCAAATTGAATCAAATGCTTGATTGTTGTAGTGCCACTCTGTGAATAATTTAAAATGAATGTAATTAATATACTAAGTAAAAAGCAGTATTGAGTTTCACCTAAAGAGCCATAATGTGACTAACACTAGAAAACACACCCATTTGTTACAAAACTGAAAACCTACCTGTGTCATTGAGATTAAATCAGGGTACCAAAGAAAGAAAACCTAGTTAATAATTAAATCCACCTTCCCCTCTCCCTACAACTTCTAGCCCAATAAACTATTGAAATCACCCATGCTATGAAGATGTTAAATTCTGATTATTTATGTAGTGTTATTAATATCCATGTGATTTTATCCAGTACTTTGACACACATGTCCCTGCCTTAATCACCTAATGTGACTCAAAGCAAAGTTAAGATTGTATTTGTGTAAAAGGAGGATTTTTTTCATTCATTCCAGGGTAATCAGGATTTAGGCGTGAGAAGATGTCAAACAGGAGTACAAAGAAACACTTCTTGTGTAGATTTTGTCTCTCTCTCTCTAGGTACCATATCTAAACAGGACATTTGTGACTATGGTCTTCCACATATAAAATTTCCAATGTCAATATATTAATCTATTTAAATGGATTTTTCACATATGTCAACCTCTGTCTTTCACGGTCTCTCCTTCCTTCAGTCTTTCCAGTTATGACCAGACTTTCAATTTCCTCTTTCCTCATAATGTGTCTGAAACACCAACTGTCTCTGCATTAAGTTTCAGTTACCTCCTGCAGCTTGCTCTTAACAAAATATCTTCATTTGAAGTCTGACTTGCCCAACATACCTTCAAGATATATTAATAGATGTATTACTCAAGAAAATTTGTGACTTCAGGCTTTGTTAGTTTGTACTAGTCCATCATGAAGCTTTAGGCTTTCTTTTGAGATAAATGTTTCTGAAAGCATGTTTCATTGGCGCAAGGCACAAAAACCTCTGGTTCACCAAGAAAGTTGCCAAGGCCAAGAAGAGGCGTGCAGCCAGGAAACCCAGAAGATGCAGTGATTCTCTTCACTTAATAGCTTCTCCCAGTGGTGCCTGTTTGGATCCATAGCTACAAAATAAAGCTGCTCTTCATAATGAAGATGCAGTGAACCCTTCTTCAAAATTGTGGTCTTTCAAGTAAGTATATCTTCCTTCTAAATAAATAATCTTGTATCCTTATTGGTCTCTGGATTTTTTTTTCTATTTTTATGTTGAGGGTTATGAAGAGGCAACAATTTCCATAAACTCCTGTCTGGTCTTCATATGCTTTCAGCAAGGCTCCCTCTAATATTGTTCTTAATCACCTAACAGAACTTTTACTGTACTGCTTCCAAAGATGAGTAGCAACATGGCAATGGGGAGTGAAAAATATTAATGCTGCACTGTCTATACAAAATGTATTAGTTTTCTAAGTATGGAAGAGATGTACACTATTCCTTGCTATCCCCCCTGCCACCTCCACCACCTTTCTGCAAAATACAGGGTGAACTCCTGTTCTGCGTGCTTCATTCAGAGGGACATCCAAGGCTTTTCACATATAGGATATGATTGCTGAGCCTCTTATTCTCTCTTCAAATGCCCATCATCCACTTCGACTCTTTGCATAAACTGTTTTTGTGTGTAGGCCAAGGAGCAAACCCTAATTAATAACAGGAAAAATCAATGGATTGACAAAATGAGAAAACAATGACTGGCACAGGCTAAATATTGAATTGTTGAAACAATAATGAACATAAATGAGATGAAAGAGCAACAATACCACTGACAACATGATATAGTACAACACCTTAAGAAATAATGACTAAATATGCAACATTGTGTTCAATTAAATAGCACGATCAAAACACTAAAAATTCTGGTTAGTTTGCAAAAGCAGGGTATCTTAGTATATCTCCCCTTTTCAGTAATTTTTAGATGTATTCAAATCAGCACATTTGTAGTTAAATAAGAGAAAAGCTTTCTCATTCTTTTTCCCTAGGCCTGAGCTAGCATCTCAAATGTACTACCTATGCATTTTATAGTAGGAATGTACCTAGATTAATGAAAATTATATGGAAACTAACTCTGTCCCTGTGCTATCTATTTCTAAATTATTTTAGGAGAAAGCAGAAGCAGGAAGAAAAAGCAGGATTTGCACTAAAATTAATATTTTAGCTTGAAGATACCTATAGAAAAGTTTCATGGTCTATGTAGGGAAAAATATCCTGATAACTATGCAAAAGACAGTTGCAAATTATTATAAGTCTGCACAGAATCTAATACTTTTCTTATATCAATAATTTGAAATAGGATAATATGAACCTGGGAGGGGACGATTATGTTAAAGATCGTGAAATATTTTAAACTGACAATCTAAGCTGCCCTGCAATTTTAAATTTTGTTTTCCATGTCTTCCATACTTATGGCTGATTTTTCAGTTCTAAACTCACACTTTCACTTAAGAAGTTAGTGAAGTAGAAATCATATACCATTGTGTATAACTGTGTGGTACCCTGACTAGCATTAAACCAATTGAGCATGTATTAGCTTAGCAAACATTTATATTAGATATCTTTAATCCTTCATCTCCTATGCATTTTCTTATTTATTTTCTTTTAAAAATAGACGTTCACATTTAACATCTATGTTCACATTTAACAAGTTCACATTTAACAATATTTTCCTTGTGTGGGACAAAGCTTTTGCCTAACACTCAGCACCGGGTTCAATGCTGAACAGATGCACTGGTGCTCGGGTTGGTAGAAACCCCTTCTCAAAACTACAGGCCAACACGCAGCAGCTTCTCACAGTCAAGAGCAGAACTACAGGCAACTGAACAGGTGATTGGGAGGGGGTCATGTTCTCCACCCGCCTCCCGCCTCCAAGATTGTCCCTTGACTTGGCACCTCTCAGAACAGGGCAGGTTTTTTGCCATGTGGGCCAGTGGCATGTTAGGCGAGGAGGGCATTAAGCCATGGCACAGAAGTGTAGAAGTAGATATGGGGCTTTTGGCCTACCCCTGGGCCTGCCCACAAATTGTGCCCCTGCCTGCCCCGCCCCCCCGACTCAGGAGGCACCAGTTACCCCTGAGCAGAACCAATATTTAATTTCCCCTTCTAGGTGCGAGCACCAGAACATTCAAAATATCAGAACTCCACCTCCCCCCGCGATAACAACAAGCTCACATCTAGAGCAAGAGAAATACACAGCAAAAAGGAACATCCTCTTGGAAGACAATGCCTGTTCAGAGCTCCTTCATGCATGTATACTACACCAGTTCTGCTTCCAAGAAGGCCTACCAGGATTTGATTTTTGGTTCATGTTACTTTTGTGTGGCATCTATTGGGCCAGAGAGAACAGAGAATCAAGCAATCCTTAAGTCTGATAGCTAGGACACTCACCTGAGTGGCACATTCCTGGTTTCCAGTCCCCGCAACTTAATTTTGAATTCTATGTAAAGAAGAGCAATTTCAGCAGAAGGGGTGATGATTGCTACCACTGTCCTTGAATAGACTATAGTCCGATGGTCAGGCCACTGCTGTAATAGATGTGGATTTGTATTTTATCAGCTAGAGAATTGGCCTCCAACCAGGTGGGTGAGTGCTGTCACTACCAAGTTATTTGATAAAGATATGGTATGACATATGTCTTGAAAGAACAGGGTGATCCAATACTTCAGTTCCTATATTCAGGGAAAAGCTATGATTCCCAGGTTTTCCACTGTTCAGGTAAGTGCCTTAACTACTGGGTGTAACGGGGGCAAGGGAACATCCATGGGAAGTGAAGCACTGCAGCCACACACCCCTTTATTTGCTCTGTACATGCACAGTGAGCTCTGATGTCACTTCCTGGTCAGCATGAAATCCTGACAGAGCTTTGAAGACAGAGTGAGCTCTATGAGCTCAGCAGCTGTTCAAGATACATTCTGGCCTGCGCCTTTTTGCACACCTCCAGAGCTCTGCGGATAAGTACTGCTACTGTTTTCCCCTGCCCCCCTCTCCCCCACACCCACTGCTGAATTTAGTTGTAGAAGGAAAGAGATGAGCAAAGATGGCACTCAGCTGCTGGACTTTTGGCCATGCAAAAGCTTGCACCAATCACAGATGAGGTCACAGAGCTCACAGCCTGTGGAGCTCCATCAAGAGTCCATGCTAACATGAGGTGAGCTCAAAGCTCACAGTGCACATGTGGCACAACCAAAAGGTATATAGTCACATCTCTGTCACCCCACTCCTGAATCTCCTGCTGAATGGGGGATGTGTATCTCTCCATTTTTTATGAAGACAGTCCTCAGTTATAACCCAATTGACGAGACGGTTCATAACAGAAAATCCCTAATGGAGGTAAGTGTCTAACTAACTTTGAGGGCGAGGCATAAGCTCTGTCCCACTCCTCAACATTTTCTACTAGAAAGTTAGTATAGCTTTCTCCTGACTCTCCCATTTTTAGGTGTTTAATACTTTTCTTGCATTGCATTTTAAGAGCTGGGGCACTTACTTTATGTACTTGAATCTAAGTTGACCCCGAATTTAAGATGACCCTTAATAATTAGATTCTATATATGAAAAATATATACATTTTTTTCCAAGTAATAATTGGAGAGCTGTCTTAAGTTTGTCCCCTTCCCACTGCTACAGCAGGGAAATTAGTGGCTAGGGGAGTCAGATGTCTGGGGTGGGGAGGGGGGTCAGACTGCCCTCTTGCCTTCTGCCTCGCTACTTCTCCTTGCAGCTTTTCTGCTCCCCCTTACCAGCAGCACTCCCCCATCTCCATCTCCTCACAGCTTCTGCCTCTTCTACTCCCCATAATCTCTGCCCTTTCCCCCACTCCCCTCCCCTTACTGTCAGATACTGCTCTGGCCTCTGTCCCCTCCCAGAGCACAGCACATGGAAGCACAGTTCCTGCCAGCCATTCACTGATGTTGGCACTGCTTGTTAACTGGGTAGGGGACAGAGTTTCCCTGTACTCTATGCCCACGAGGGAATCCAGCCCAAGTCAGAGCTGAGCTGCACCTGACAGTAAGGAAGAGGAGGAGAGGAGGGGTGGGAGGGGATAGAAACTGAAGAGGGCAAGCAGGGGGAAAGGAGTGGGACAGAGGCTGCTGTGAGTCCAACTCTGGCCCCAATCCAGGCTTAGGGCCACAGTCAGAGCCATAGCAGCCACCTGCCTCCTGCTCCATTTTGTACATGAATCTAAGGCTGGGGGGAAATGTCTTGGAGTTGTAAATACAGTAAATTGGGTCTGTGAATTCCACTGTGTAGGAGAACACCCAGAAGTGAGGCATTGCAGTGCTGAGTGATGGAATACCTATGGACCTATATGGATTTTGTCCTGAGTACCTAAATACCTTTAAGATCTGAATGTAAGTTCTTCTTGACACCTTCATGTCTCTTATATATGAATACATTTATGTATCAGTTGTTTACATAAATTCAAGGAGCAAGTGACTTGCCTTCTAAAGAAGCAGAAATATCTCATTGTCAGAGACAAAAAAGGCATTGACTTTGACTAATGTTTCGGATAGGATTTTTTTTGCCACATTCTTTTTCCATGCATTCTCTGTGTTACAGATGTTTCAAGACCAGGTGCCTTCCCTCCCAGGCAGGAAAAAAAAAGACACATGTAGTATGGATTTATCTTAGCTAGAATTGTCTCCCACTGTAAAATTAGTTGCTATGATACAACATGGGTATAAAGTTTTCTCTCCTGGTTTGATAACTTCTCACCGTTCTCTTTGCTAAACCTCAAACTTGTATGGCTCCTGCTATCAAATTCTCTTATGAAACATCTGCTCTCATTTTGTCCACTCTGGTGATTGAGATGTATGGCACATTATAGTGTATTAATAATGTTCTTTTCTGTTCGTAAATAAGGATCTTCCCTTTGATTCTCACCGTTAAATGATCTTCTAATCTGTGTGCCAGAATGACAACCAATACTTTGGAATCCATCCTAAGAATATTGGTTAGAATGGCAGGGGGGTACATTCCATTGCTGGTTTATTTTTCTTGAGTATTAGTGTTACATTGGCTCATCTCAAAGTCTAATAAATTGCTTTTCTCTCAGGAATTTGCAAATAATTTAGTTAGGGGATTTCTAACTACATGTATAATATTTTTTATTAAACCCTGGCCTGAATCCATCAGTCCTAGAGCTATATTATTTTAGAGATTTCACGTGGCTAGCTTGTCACTGAAGGTACAGTAAAATCTGTTCCTTTTGGAGTTGTTACTTTTGGCAAACAAAGTCATTTAAAGAGTGTCTTAACATGTCTGATATCATGTAAAGACTGAGATGAGTTAGCTGGTTAGAGTTCCTGACAGGATTTTTCAGTGACTCTTCTTTTCCAAAGTATCAACTTCCGTGAATGTGATAACTTTATTCAGGACAAAGGATATTCTGCCTTCCTGGGATATGTGCTAATGGTTATCTAGTTTGTTTTCATTTCAGTGTATCATAGTATCATAGTACCTAGGGTCAGAAGGGGCCTAGAGCAGGCCATCTAGTCTGACCCCCCACCAATTGGCAGGAAACGAGTGCCAGGGTCGAATAAATTAATCTTTTTTTAGAGTGGCATCTAGACTAGTTATTATACACACAGATAGAATTTGTCTCATTTTTTTGTGTGAAATACATCCCAGTTTGGACATTTTCTGAAACTTCATATATTTCCTTTACTCTAAATCTTCAAAACGATGATAATTAAGGTATGCAGCCTATTAGAGAGGCAGTTAAATTTGGTAAAATGTGTCAGTATTTGGGTCAATTACTCAGGAATTTTTGGTTTTATCGCATAAATTCAAGGAGAACTTTTGAAAAATTTGACAAAAATAGTACAAAGTTCCTCTCCTTTGTGATATCAACATTCTGCTATGCTTCCAAGTTCATAAGTAATATTTTTTATTTGTTTGACAGCATCAAAAAACATTGTGCCCTGGTACTATACAAACCTACAAGAAAACAAAGCTCTTTTCTAAACAGAAATGGTATAGTGACAGAAGATGGAGACAAAGGGAACAGAAAAAGGAAAGGATAAATGTTGTAACCATAATGGGAGAAATTGGCTTTGGAAGCTCACTAACTTTCAGGAAGTGAAGTTTTTTAAGTTTATAAAACAGATAGTGTAGAAATGAAAAAAATAACTATGAGAGATAGCATAGAGAATAATGAAGGTCTCATTTTGGAAACACTGAAAATCTGTATTGATTTTTTTTCCCAAAAGATGAAAATATTTCAAATGTATCTTTTTCAATAAAATATATTATCTGTTATAAATTGTAGAAAGGCTACATAGATAATAGCCAATCACCATCCTCCTGATAAGAACTCTGTGAAGATTGGCATCAAATTTTCCTTTAGCCTTCTCTTCTCTGGACTAATTCATTCCAGTTCTTCCAACCTTTCCTCCTATGTCCTATATTTCCTCACCCTTCCTCTGGACTCTTTCCAATTTTTCTATAGCTTTCCTGAAGTGTAGTGTCCAAAACTGGTCACAGTACTCCAGGCTAACTGTTACCAATGCTAGACAGAGTGGAACAACTGCTTTTTCTGGTTTGCATGCACTGCTTCTTTTAATACCACCCAGTATGCTATTGGCTATTTTGTCAACTATAGTTAACTCACATTCAGTTTGGATTCTACCATAACACCCAGTTCCCCTTTTTTTGCAATAATGTGGCCCCAATTGTTCCCCTATTTGTATTTGTGCATTTGCATGTACCATCCTAAGTACAATGCTTTAAACTTACCTTTATTGAATTTCATCCTATTAATTTTAGAACATTTTCCTAGGTTATCATTTTATCATAAAAAAATTAGGTTGGTTAGGCACAGTTTGCTTTTGATAAATCCATGTTGGCTATTCCTTATCACGTTACTTATCTTCTATATGCTTCAAAATATTTTTCATCATATACTCCAGTATCTTTGAAGATCCAGGTTGAACTGACTGCTCCATAATTATCTGAGTCCACCTTGTCCATTTTTTTTAGATAGATATATATTTGAATTTTTCCAATCTTATGAGGCCTCACCTAATTTCCATGTATTCTCTCAAAGGCAATAGTCAGTGACTCCGCAATTACCTCTTTGAGTAATCCATCTGGTTTAAGTAATCTCTAATCTGTCCTTTCTGTGCTTGTCCTTGTATAACTGACCTTCTTGGGGAAAGCCAAAGTCAAAAAAGGCATTATACACTTCAACATTCTCCACAATTATCAAGAAATTTCCTTCCTCATTGAATGAGGGACCTACACTTCCCTTGGTCTTCCTCTTACATCTAGCATACTTCTAACATCTACCCCTAACTTCTAAGCATTAAGGAATGCTTTTTTTGCCACTTATGTTCCTTGTTAGCTGGATCTCAATTTATGACTTGGCATTTCTGATTGCCTCCCTAAATCCTTAGCTATATGGCCAAGTCAGTGTTGGCAAAACTATTATGTTCTTATAAAACAATTCAAGTTGGTCAAATCAGTATTTTCTGATGAAAAAAATAGTTTCATTAGAACTTTTCCAAGCAGATCTGCTTGCAAGGTAAGCATTCATGGAAGGTGAAAGGAAGAAAAGGCACAGGGCAGCCAAGCTTGCTTTTCCACGTCCCTCTCATTTCAGGACATACAAAGCTGCTTTTCTTTTTCTGGGGTAAGCAATATTGCTGTAGCTATCATGGTCCAGGGAAATAAGACCTTTATTTTCTGGACTGATCAATTATTCCTCCCCCTGCTGGGATGGAATGCAAAGGAGAAAACTACTGAGAGAGGGGAAAATTCCAGTTTCTTAATGAGGCTTCAGTTATATCTTCACACACACAAAAAAATGTGTTGTCACAGACAGGTTTTTCAACTACCCTCCCATCCCAAACTCTTCATTTTATTTGGGGAAAATAATCAAGCAGATTATAATGAAACAGGTTCAGATGCATTTGGAAACCATGCATCTTTTTTGTTACCAGTCATATTAACCTTATATATGCTTTATGCTATGCTGGTTAAAGTATCAAGGATCTACTTCAGGAGACAGAAGAAAAACACAGATTGCTGTGAGCTGCTTTAACACTCAGAGGGGCTATCTACACATGTAGGTAAAGGCATGATGGAATGTAATGCATGATCCACACAATCACGCTTCTTGCCATGCCACATATTCATGACAGGAAGCATGACTGTGGGATCACAAATCAGATCCCATTACACCTTATTGCTAGTGCAGGGGGAGCCCGATCCTGAGTTCCCCTTGCACCAGTAAGGGTGTTTCTGGGAGGCCCTCTCAGCTGACAGGGCTCACAGCCATGGCAACATAACATGTGCTCTATTGAGTTACTCCTGTTTCTGCTGGTGATTCACTATGTAGCCTTGAGTAAGTCACTTCACATTCTTGTGTCAATCTTCTCATCAGAATAAAACTGAATAATAACATTTATTCATCTGCCTTCTGTGCTTCATAGTTTCATAGATTCATAGAGTTGGAACGGACCTCAGTGGACCATCTAGTCTGACCCCCTGTCCCTGGCAGGCAAGAAAAGAGTCACCAACCCTGGGGTCATGTGATTACAGCCAGGTGCCTGTCCAGTCTCCTCTTGAAGACCCCCAAGGATGGGGCAATTCCACCTCCCTTGAGAGCCCATTCCAGATTCTGGCAACCCTGATCGTGAAGATCTTTTTCCTAATATCCAGCCTAAACCTTCTCTCTAGTAGTTTATGGTTATTGTTCCTTGTCATTCCAGGGGGTGCCCTGGTGAACAGATCATCGATTACTTCATGTTGCTCTCCCCTTGTGAATTTGTACGCTGCCACAAGGTCCCCTCTCAGCTTTCTCTTGGAGAGGCTGAAGAGGTTAAATTCCCTTAGCCTTTCCTCATAGGGCCTTCCCTGCAGGTGTCTAATCAGATGAGTGGCTCTTTTTGAATCCTCTTCAGGTTGTCCACATCCCACTTGAACTGCAGCATCCAGAACTGGAGACAGTATCCCAGCTGTGGCCTGATCAGTGCCACATAGAGGGGGAAAATCACTTCCCTGGACCTGTTTGTGACGCACCTATGGATGCGCAACAAGGTGCGACTGGCTCTGCCAACTGCTTCATCACATTGGAGACTTGTGTCGCCATGTGTTCATAGTAAAAATTCATTGATTAATATTTTTATAGAGTTTTAGAAGCTGTGAAAACACAGAGGAATAGATTCAATGACCTAGTTCTATGTTCCTACATACAAAGTGTTATATACAAAATTATTAATATATTTAACAACCTTGAGTTCCATCTCTAGCTTTTCTGTGATTTCTAGTATGTTCCTGTTATTTTTATAGAAGAACTTGTTTCACAAGAATATGTTTGACAGAATTTTCAGACAGGGAAGACTAGGACCTAAACAGAGAGGTTGAAACTCATGAGGTCAGTTTTGATTGGATCAGGATGGAACACTGAACTGAATTCAAAGACCACAAGATCTGGTAGGGAAAGAATACATCCCCTTCCCACTAGATTTCCTGTCATTGGAAGAGAATACCACTTTCAGTGTTTCCTCATCAGCCATGTTTCCTAGTCATCTAATACTTTTTTGCACTCCGCAGGACTCGTTCCAAACTGTTCACATTGTTCTTGAAGTGCAGAGCCCTGTAACAGGGGGCTCTCTCAGGGGCTGTCTGATATTAGCCTGCCCACCTGTTTCTGGGCCAACCACCTGCCTCATCACCTACCACGCCTTGTTGTTACATAATTAAGTTGTTAATTAGGTGGGAGGCTGCCCATTCTTGCCTCTATGCCAGGGGGCATTATCTGCAGCTCTGTTCCTCCCCTACACCACCGCCCAAGCCTCGCAGATGGCATCCATAGTTCTTAACATCGTTGGCCCCACACTGGGCCCCAGAATCCTCTAATCCAGACCCCAACTGGATCCCTCCAATCAAGCAGCCTACTCCGCCCTCATACTGGGCTGCCTAGCGCCCTGAACTCTTCCCCCTTTGGCCGTACAGGCCCTGGGCTCACTCATGTCCAAGGCCAGTCAGAAAACCGAGGCCCTCAGCTCTGGGCATCACTTGCAGTGGGCCTCTGGCCCTTTTGACCCTTCTTGTCCTGGCCCCAGCATTGACTGGTCAAGGGTGTTTTGAGTCAGTCTTGAGCCTCTAGCCTACTTCCTAACCTGGGTACACTGTATGGCCCTATTATGGGGTAGCCCACTTGGTTGTGGGAGCTGGGGTTATTAAGGTGCCCTGACCTGCCTTTCACCAGGGTGGTAACTGGCCTGGCATTTCCTGGGGGCTCCTTTACCACTGAGAGCCCTACCAGGCCACCCACTGCTGGCAGGGTGCAGTTTTAGGTCATGCCCAGGACCATGACCCTCCAAACTATTCCCTTAAGCTCCTGCCCTTACCTTACCATGACATTGCCTACAGCCTTTCAGCCAGGCATTGTTTCTGCCTGGCCTGCCCACAGCATACTGCTTTTAAAGATGGACTTGCCTTTTCCAATAATCTGGGATCTCTCCTAACCTCCATGAGTTCTCACAGAGTATAACTAATCGCTCTGAAATAATCTCAGCCAATTCCTTCCATACCTTAGACCACATCCAGATGAGCACGGACATTTGGTTCCCTGGAGACAACTAGCAGTAGAACACTTTGCACCGCTGCTAGTTATCCCTGGGAAACACCTGTGCCACACACCTCTGGAACATGGCAGATTACCCCAGGTGGGACCCTCGCACTTACAGCACTATACAGAAATTTACAATATACTTATATCTTATGTACCCCGCACTACCACAGTATGAATTGTCCCAGGTCTAACTATGCATGCTAAATATTATGATTATGTTAGTAACCTGTGATCATGTAGAATCTGAAAATGTATAGTTTCATACAAGCAACAAGAAAGAATGTTGTGTGGGTATTTGTAACATATTTTAAATACTAATGGAGTAAGTAATATAAGTGGGTGGTGACTTACATTTTTGTTTGCTGAGCTGAGCTATGTCTTGGATATTTGATGTGAAGAATGAAGAGCTCTTTTCTTCTCATTTTGTTTCCCCAGTGACTCTTTCCTTTTTCTGGGCTAAACAGTATTAGTAGTAGTACACTTGGTCTTATTCTTAATATTAGGCATATTTTCCTCAGTTACAGAGTTAATTATTTTAAAAAATGTATACATTTGATAGATTAGTGAGAAAATTCTGTTGTGAAAGTTGTTGAACATTGTTCAACAAAACATGATTTCAGTGTGTTCTGTTATAGTGCAAATATCTGCCTATATACATGCCTTGAAAAATAAAAAAAGCAATGAACTAAAAACAACCCCCTTTACAAGCTACAAACTAACAACTCATCAAATTGTCACGTGCCACACATTTTTCAAACAATGAATAATCTTTTAAGTTTATAAAATAATATACAAGTGCAGATGATAATTACATCTCAAACTGTTCATATCTTGACTGAATATAGGAGTTTGTTGTCTCAGTGTTAACACTACTTCTTCTCTTTTTGTATTTTGTGTTAGAGCTAGTTTATCCCTCTTCTTAATGTGGTATATATAAATAGTACAAGAAAGGAACACAACTAAATGGTAAGAGAAAAGAGGAGATAAAGGAGGAAGAGAGAGAACATAAAAAGATTCATAACACATTTTGAACCAAACTGTCTCTCCTTGCATGTACTTTTTATAGACATTGAAACTCTTGCCATTGATGTGTTCTTGGCAGGAATAATCAATAAAGTTCATATTTATGTACCTTTTGATCAATAGTCTATCTTTTGACATAAAAAACATTCCAAATAACTGTGTGCACTGTGGAGGTAAGATGTATTATGCTGTTTAAAGCTGATAATTCTCTACAGTTGGTCATTTTAGTCTAAGAATGTGGATTTTGTAAAGTGATTACATCTTTACAGGAGAAAAATAGCAATTCTTGCCTATACCTTTACAAAAAAGAGTTTTTCATTAGCATTTCATAGACATTCACAGTTCTGGGTTTCCCAATTTCGAATGTCTTAAGTTAGACACTTAAAAGGAGCCCACTTATGTTCTGATCGTATGTCCTCTGAAAATCAGAATTTTTCATGGTGTCATAAAATAAGCATACAAAAGAAAGGCTCCCAGATCATTAAATTCTTCTGGACAAACGTTGTCTTATTTTATTGTAACATATTCTCATATACTCCCTCACACAAGCCCATGCCAACACTCCTTTCTGGATCCCTCAGATCAAAGGGTAAGATCTCTGTCCCCGTTGTTAATATGATCTATGAAACTTTAGCCAATGGGCAGGTATTTTATCAATGGCGTATTAGGAAAACAAATTGAAATGGTCAGCTTAGAGGCAGGATCTGTAATGAATACTAAAGGTTGGCCATTATGCTTCATCAAATACTTGATCAGCTGTGAAACTTTAAAAGAGGATGCATTCTTGTCAACCACAATTTGTTTTACTTTGGATAAGACTAGTTTAAATTAATCTGTGACCCAGTGTTCAGAAAACTGTTCTGATATATAAATAATGTAATAATAATATTTTTTCACAATTTTATAGCAACAGTCAGAGACAGCAGACGTGGGGCAGAAAAGTTAATATCTGCATTATTTTTTTGTAGAACATTTAAACTGTCAGGAATTTGCCAAGTAATCTGTAAAAATATATAGAGCACAGCATATATCTACATCTCTTTTCAAAAACTTCATGCTGTCGTATTTTTTAACTCTGTCAAAAATTCACGGTTTAAGCATAATTTACATAAATAGTAAGCAAAGGCTTATGGCAAAGCATAGCAGAGATGATATTTCATCTAATATGAGGATAACAAATTAACATTACCCCCCACATAAATAGAGGATTTTCTCATGCTGGGTCTGATTTATGGTCCATTTAATAGAGTACCCCACATTTGGAAGTGTTCAAACGGCTTTAAATAGTTATCAGTACAAAAAACACTACAGTAAATTGAAGTAGAATAACTATGCCCCCTCATGCTAATGTTTCTAATCCACGTCTGTTTCCACATCTCAATTAATTGGTATATGTAGTTTAAAATCCTTAGAAAAAAGAAAGCTAGGAATTTTTATGAGACTATCATAAATAATAGTCTCTTTTTATATTCTAGTCAATATTTCATACATTTCCTTTATGTTTCTCTACCTATTAGGTAAAACCAGTAAGAGACATCTTTTAGTTTAGTTTTAGCTGCTGCTTGATATCATTGTTGAACCTACAGAAAAACCTTTATAAAAGATGTAAAGGCATTTTCTGGTACCTCATAGCAAATGTGCACTCAGGTGATGTTCTTGCTGTTTTAATTCAAAGTGCCTTCTTTATTTTTTGAGTGGAGGCACATAATATTCATCTTCTAATTTCCCCTCTCTAGAGAAGATCCATAGAAACACTGAGTAACCATCTTCTTATGTATTTTTATAAACAGAGGTTGGTAGCCATGTTAGTCTGAAGCCAGGAAGAAGGTAAGGTAGAGATGAACCAGATAGACTAATTAAATCAGAGACGCATTAGTATCAGACAAAGTGAACTGTGGCTTACAAAAGCTCTGATTCAGTTAGTGTATAGGATACCAGAATATATTATTTTATGTTAAATGTAATAAAACCAACAGGTAAAGTAAATTGTGTAGCTTTCCTTATCTGTCTCTGGTACCTTGCAATACATATTAATAACTAGCTTAGATAGTTTCCATCAGAACTCTTGTCTAATTGATAATCAATCATGTCAGTTGATGTGATCTCATCTAGTCTGACTAGTGACTGACTGAACCTTAAAATGAAAGAAAAAGTAAATCAAAAAGTAGTTTAAATAGCATTATAAGCTTGCAGTTGAAACTTAATTAAGTTAAACAGCATCAGGGTGTAAGAAAAAAAAGAACTTACTTAATGAAACCCTTGAGTCAAGCATCACATTTTGGTGTATACACTTCAATATAGAAAATGATCTCCATGTAGGAAGCTAACTTCAGATGCTACTGCTTCATCCAGCACTTTTGCACACATGTAACTTTAAATACAAAAATAGCTAATGCTTAAAATCACACACATACTCATGCACTTTGCTGTAGAGAGGTATAAAGGATAAGCCTTTAAGAATGGCCCTCCTGTGAAAATAAAAGTACTTACAAATCTATTTAATCATTGATATACAAGTAAAAAACCATCTGGACTTTTGAATCAGGGTATTTTATACACAAGATACTTTTCGAAGTGGCAACACTAGAAATGAAATGATCATTTTGTTGCTGAACTAAACAGTTGTCTGAAACTGCAATCATACAGCGTTAATCTTTGGTTGCAAACAAACAGAAATAAATCATGGCATAAAACTTGTTTATGTGCAGTAATCTCCAAGGGATTAGCATTTCAGTGGATCAGATTTCCTAAACCACCTTGTTCTTGATAACAGCCGCCACTATGAGGAGACACACCAATGTGCATAAATTAGCTATAGCTGTAGATAAGCAGAGGCCATTTGGGGTTCTGAGTGCAATATAAATAGATGCAAAACAGTACGAAAACTGGTGCTCACCACAAACCTCAAAAGGATTAGCTGTTCAAACTCTGATTTCTTTGCTGCTGTTAGCTGTGATTTACCATCAGACAGTGACTGAGACCACCTTATCTGTGATAATTTAATGGCTTAATGGGAGTCCCTTTATCTGGAGGTCATAATTAAGCATGTTTGATCTGGTACCTAACAAGCATCCTATCCTATGTTTTTAGTTGTACTTCTTTTTCTCAGGGTAAAAACATTTTTGCCATTTATTATTAACAATATTGTTAACAATTATTGGTAATGAGGTATAAGAGGTTAGTATGTATCTTGAGGAAAAATGCAAACCAAAACTACCCTGAATTTAAATAATATGTAGAGAATTTTTGGTTTCAAAGTCTCAGTCACTCTTCAGCTTGTCAGTATCAAAACAAATTTAGGCACAAAACTGACTGACAATGAAGAAAGGTTGTGTTAAGCCACATTAATAGAAAATCTTTTCAGAGTACAAAATTAATATCAAACAAAATAAACATGTCTTGTGTTGTACTGTAAATTCATACTCCCATCCTGTTACCTCAACTTACTGACCTCTGTGAAATGCTGCCTCCATTGTTAATTTGTTCACCTTAAGGAGATGTACTGGTACATGCCAAAGTCTCATTAAAACCATATAAGGGTCTAGTCCTTCTGCAAATCATATCAGTGAACACGTTGCTGTTGATTTAAATGTAATAGGATCAAGCCTTTAATGCTAATGTTGAAGTAAGTTGAAATGTCTTGATAGTGTTATAATGATGTTGAAATGTTTGAAATTATTGAAATTTCAGTGAAAAAAATTAACACAGCATCTCTCTCAACCTGGCTTTGGCTGACGTTATTTAAACATTGATTGTTTTTGTTAATAGATTCACACCTATTTCATGAAGCCAAGGCAAAGGAATGCAAGAAATTATATGAAAGCAATGTTAACATTATTTTTAAATGGATTTGTGAAAGGATGTGAAAAAGAAAAGGTTCTTACTGAAATTTTCATTTGCTCATGTTATAACTCATATGATTGATGTTATATGTTTATAAGTAAAACTATGTTGAGTTTTTGAGGTACTGTTGTTGATAAAAATGTTCTCAATTCCATCTTATAACACCAAGTCAGAGATGATCTCGGAATCCCTCCAACCTTTGACAATGTGAGGAAAGCCATCAAGCAGATGAAGAATGACAAGGCATCTGGAACAGATGGAATCCCTGCTGAAATAGTCAAGCAGGGAGGAAACGAGCTTACATCAGAGCTCCATGCCCTCATCCTAAGGATCTGGAAGGATGAGGAAATTCCTGATGGCTCAGGGATGCCATGATTGTGATAGTCTTCAAAAAAGAAGACAATTCCAACTATGGAAATTACAGATGGATCATCTTGCTGTCCACCACAGGAAAGCTCATTGTGAGAAGCCTCCTGAACCATCTCCTTCCACTTGCTGAAAAGCTCCAGAATCTCAGTGTAGGTTTAGGACATCAAGAGGCACAACTGACATGATCTTCACTGCTTGCCAGCTGCACAAAAATGCCTGGAAATATAAACCTCTCGACTTGACCTTCTTTAACCTCATGAAAGCCTTAGACTCTATCAACTGAGAAGCGCTATGGAGAATCTTTCTGAGGTACAGATGCCCACCAACATTTGTCACCATTCTTCAACTGCTACATGATAGTATGTGAATAGTGGTTCTCAGTAACACATCTATCAGATCCCTTTGTGATTAAAATGGGAGTTAAGAAAAGCTGTGTTGTCACTCCAACACTCTTCTCAATATTCCTTATAGCAGTGCGAGATCTGACCACCAACAATATTGTACAGAACTGAGATGTGGACAATGTATAGGAGGAGACACTTGAAGTCACTGAAGAAGTACCATCAACACTGTCTTCAGAAGATCCTTTGAATCCAGTGGGAAGACACACACACCAATGTTAGTGTCCTCTGACAAGCAAACACCATGAGCACTGAGGCGATGATCATTTGACATCAACTTCACTGTCTTGGTCATGTCATCCAGATGTCTGGCTCTAGACTTCTGAAGCACATTTTATTCTATGAGCTCATTCAAGGTGTGTGCTTAAGAGGAAGGCAGAAAAAGCACTTTAAGGATGTCCTCAAGACCAACTTGGAAAAAAGGCAACATCAACATATGGGAGACTATTGCCCAGGACCACTCAAAAGGTAGGAAGAAATTGCTGCAAGGATCTCAGTATTTTGAAAGCTCACAATGACAACAGAAGATAGAAAAATGACAGTGGCAGAAACAGCATGCTGTGTAGTGAACAAAGAATTCAGAGTCACCCACCCCACATAGAAACACATGCCCAAGTTGCAGTACAACTTGTTGATCTGAGCCACTGGCACAGCTGTTTGAGTTGTCATGGTGCTCCAAACAGCTCCCTGAAGACTGGAAAAAATGCCAACATGGTGCCCATTTTTAAGAAGGGGAGAAGGGAGGAGACAGGTAACTTTAGGCCAGTCAGTCTTACCTCTATCCCTGGGAAAATACTAGAAAAAATCATCAAAGAGCATATTTGTGAAAGCCCAGCAAGGAAATTGTGCTGAAAGGAAACCAGCATGGGTTCATTGCAGGTAGATCCTGCCTGACAAACCTTATAGCCCTTTATGACCAGGTCACACACTGCTTTGACACAGAAGCAGAGACCGATGTCATCTACCTAGATTTTAGGAAAGCCTTTGATGCAGTTTTGCATCCTATTCTCATAGGGAAGCTAATGAGCTGTGGAGTTGATGCCTACACAGTCAGGTGGGTGGTTGACTGGCTTAGGGACTACACTCAGAGAGTGGTGGTTGATGGGTCATTTTCAACCTGGAAGGAGGTGGGCAGTGGCGTCCCACAGGGTTCAGTCCTTGGGCTGGTATTATTTAATATCTTCATCAGTGATTTGGATGAGAGTGTGTTGAGCACCCTCTACAAGTTCACAGATGATACCAAATTATGGGGCACAGTTAATATGCCAGAGGGCAGGGAGCAGTTACAGACCAACCTGGACAGGTTAGATCAATGGACAGAACATAATAGGATGCAATTCAACAAAGATAAATGTAAGGTACTTCACCTAGGAAGGAGGAATCCCCAGCACACCTACAGGTTGGGAGATGTCCTCTTCAACAGCTCAGAGGTTGAGAAAGATCTTGGAGTCATAGTTGACTATGAGGCCATCAACAAAGTCAATCGCACCTTGTTGTGTATTAGCAGATGCATGACCAACAGATCGAGGGAGGTGATGCTCCCCCTCTATGCAGCACTAGTCAGGCCGCAGTTGGAGTACTGTGTCCAGTTTTGGGTGCCGTACTTCAAGAGGGACATGGAGGATCTGGAAAGGATTCAGAGGAAGGCCACCTACATGATTATTGGTCTCCGTGAAAGACTCTATGTGGAGAGAGTGAGAGATCTGGATCTCTTCAGCCTATACAAAAGACAGCTGAGATGTGGCCTTGTGACTACCTATAAATTTATCAGAGGAGGACAGCAGGGAATTGGGGATGTGCTATTTACCAGAGCATCGCAAAGAGTAACTAGGAATAATGGGTGCAAACTAATGGAGAGTAGATTTAGGTTAGACATTAGGAAGAAATTTTTTACAATAAGTGTGGCCAGAATCTGGAATGGGTTTCCAAGATAGGTGGTACTGTCACCTAACTTGGACATCTTCAAGAGAAGGCTTGACAATCACCTAGCTCAGGTCATCTGACCTTGGTCCTCTTTCCTGCCGGGGTAGGGGGTCAGACACAATGATCCATTAGGTCCCTTATGACTCTTTAATCTATGAATCTATGATCCTAGATTGGCCTTCTTAGCCATCTTTAGACCCACAGATAAGGCAATCATGGAACATGGTCATCTTTGACTGTGACAGATTGCTGCTGCTGATTATGACCAGTAAAAGTCAGATTTCACTTCAGAGTCCAAAAATTACAAGAAGAAAAGCTTAGAAAGGTGATGGGATTCTGTGCAGTTGCAGGCCTCAGTCCACAAACTGTCACTTGCAGAATTATAATTCTACTATGTTCTGGAATCTATGTTTCTCCATAAAACCTTATTGCTCCTTGGGTAGAAATATGATTAACAGTGGGATCCAAACTACTAAAAATGTAAACAGGAATATAAGAATATCTGAATCAAATGTTGAAGTATCCCCAAAAGTTATTTATTTACTTATTTATTAATTCATTCATTTAATTTATTGTTATTTATTAACATTTTATTCAGGATTCTTCACTCAGCCTATACTCTCATCAAAAAAGATGTTTTTTTAATTGATTCGAATTAAAATTGAATAAAGGGAGTCCAGAAACTTATACAAGCTCAGGAAGCAACACGAAAAACAACCCAAACTTAGGCCCCCTTAGGGCTCATTACAAGGCAATTTTTGGGAGCTCTTGGAGCCCTTAACCCCTGGATTGTCTGCATATTAATACCTTAAAGTGGTTTCAAGCACTTGTTATGCAGCTCAGAGTTACATCACTCTAGGTCAGGATTATCTCTGATCTGTACTACCCAGCTCCTGTTCCATTAAGGTGTGGCCACTCCCCACAGATGTGCTGCCCAAATTGAAGTCTTCCATTATCCCAGGACCTCTCATGCCCCCACCTATAGAGGAGGGATAGAAGCCTGTCCTGGTTCACTAATCCTGTAGTGGCAACTCATAGCTACATCTCTTAGTCATGTCCCTGTTCACCATGCTTCTAGTGGCAAGTCACAGCTGTGCAGGTGGAAAACAGTCAGAGAAGGTTTCTAGACTAAGTATGTGACTGCTTCAAACTCCAAACTAGCATTAGCAGCGATCAATATTTGTGTGGTTCACAGCATAAGGTATAACAAGACTCTTAGCTACCCAATTTTTCCTAAATTCTTAAGCCACTTCTGCCCTTTGAACAAGCATCCCCTTCCTTAGGAAAGAACTTGGAGAGGATTTCTGGAAATACTGGGTAGCCTAGCAAATGTCTAAGGTCTTGCTAACCAAGATATAAATTAATTGAATACCAAAACAACTAACTGTTCGTGTCACTGACATTTCTATAACCATCATCTTGCTGCTTGAATTTGGGAGAAAATGTTGACCAGAACTTCCCAACTGCTTTAGTAGCCCAGAAAGAGAAATGTTATTTTCTCAAAAAGCTGTAACTTAGTCTGTTTAGGGTCTGACTTCCAAACAGTTCCATATGAAGTCAATGAGAATTATGGACACTGAACACCACTAAATTGAGATTGAGACTCAGAAAATGGCAACGTAAATTACTAAAATGATGCATAGAAATCAATAATTGGATAGTGTGGTTCATGTAACTCCATATCTGCATCTACTTCATAGCTTGAGACTGTAGCCTTATTTACAAGAAATTATGTTAATATAATCTTGAGGTGATAAACACATAGACAATTAAACTGACCTGTGTAGGCTTGATATTTTTTTCGTTTATTATGTAATAAGTTGAGGCTTTGGTTTATATCAAGCATCAAGAATAGCATGCAAAAAATTAGAAGAACAGTTTGTTTCAATTTTAGAAAATGGAATTTTAGTGATGGATAATAGTTGAAAGTAGTAAATTTAAAATTAAAAAATGCTTATAGCATTATTTTCAAAATGGAAACTCTTTTAACTGTTTCCTACAGGACTATGGATTTCTGAAAATATTAATTTTGGCAAAGAAATCTGTGTATGTGTGTTTCATTGGTTACTGCACATTATGCTGATATACCCTTAACGTGGCATGGAACAAAGCACATTAAGACTAAATTCCTACTGATTTGTCTGAATATATAATATATAACATACTACAATGGGCAAATTATTAAACAGGCAGACATACAGGCAGTGAGAAAAAAAAATATTCAGTGCTCTTTCCTATGCAGATATGGCAAATGGCATTCACTGAGTTCTGCCAATGGATCAGAAAAGGCTGGCATTCAATTGCTTGTATCTGGCATGCAGGTATTTTATTTTTCTATCTGTTATTCAGTCAACATCAGATACAGTATGTTGGGGAAGGAGGGAAAGGCTATAGAAAAGAAGCTCAGTGACCTTTTTTCCATAAAAATGTCCTTGCTCATCTCCAATTGAAATTATCAGAATTACTCTTTGAATTTGGGGCAAGGGACAAAAGTTACACATAAACTGGTTTAAGTAATCAAAAACTGGTTCAAATCTGTAACAGAACATAAGTTCAGTGCACATAAACCAGTTTCAAAATGACTGAAACTCATTTAAGATAAACCTGGTTGAATGCAGTATCAGACTTAACTGATGTACATCAAAGTGGTTTATGAAACTTCTGCCTAGACCCCTTCCTGGTGTAAGTTAAATTGCCACAGGGGCAATGCATAGAGGGTGCATGGGGGTGCATATGCACCACTGAGAGTGCTTGTGTACGCCCTGTTAGGCCATGTTCCTTGTTTAACCAATGGGCAGCTTTAGACAAGAGCACCGGTGCCCCCCTGTGAGAGTCGGCTGGGGAGCGAGGCCACCAGAAAAAGCAGCTGCGCTGCACCTGGAAGTGGCTGTGGGAGTTCCGGAAGTGGTGTGGCTGGTTTTACAGTGAGTGAGACTGGCCACTGGGGGACCTCTCCCTCCCCTCCCCACAGTCAATGGGACCCAAGAGACACCAGAAACTCCTGGTCACCCAGCATCCCAGCATGCTTTACAGCCTATGCTGTTTGCTTTAGAAAGCAGGGCTGGCTTGCCCCTCTGCTCCCTAGTGAGAGCAGTGAGGGCTGGCTCCCAAGGAGCGGGAAGCTCCCAAGGTTTGGAGTGTAACCAAACCTGGGGGTCAAGCCTGGTTGAGGATGGGTGAAAGGACCATGGGTGAAAGAGTGAAGTGATAAGGTGATATGGTCTCTTGTGATGTAACACAAAGAAATCCTTGCCCAATATTGCTAGCTGAAGTAGTAAGCATTGAAGTGCTGAACTGACTCTCAGTTAGATAAGCCCATGCAATCACTAAGACATCTATTTATGTATCTAACTCCTCAGATGACTTTCCAAAACAAGCAAAAACCAAACATTTATTGCTGAATATTATTTGTACTGACATCAGTGTCTGACAAGCTTAGTTGATGTTTTCCATCCCTGGAGCAAATTGGGAAGGATACATAAAATAAGAATCCCTGCTCAGTTCACAGTGAGAGCAGAGACAATGGCATGCAGTCACCATTGTGCTGTTAGATGTACACCAAAAAGAGCCAGATATAATGTAACCTAATAAGTCTCCAGGAAAAAAAAAAAA
>JAGPOW010003642.1:70223780-70248877 GCA_030014935.1 Caiman crocodilus | reverse complement strand
AAAAAAAAAAAACATGATGAAGCTTGTGAGATGCTGTTCTACTTTTTTTTTAAGTTTACCAAAGATTTCATCTAGTTCCAGTTGTCAATATAGGAAAACAAAATAAATCTCCAAAATGCACATGCTTCTTTTAGTTTACCCCTTTGTTTCTAAAACCACTGCTCATCCAAAAAGTTGTCACTAACAGACAGCACAAGTTGCCTGGAAAAAAATTAAGTTATTGGAGAGGAGAAAAACACTTATTAGAATGATTACTTCTAACTAGGGCTGCCAATTAATTGCCATTAATGTGTGCAATTAATGCATTAATTGGTTCTTGCGTTAGTTTTTTTAACACATGAATTGTGCACATGGTTCTGGAGCCCACAGCTGGGCTTCATTCAACTGCTATCATTCCCACCTCCAGGCCAACCAGTGGGTCAGCGATGGCAGTCTAGTGGACCCACAGGGAAGCCCAAGTGCAGACTCCAGGCAGCTGCAGCAGGAAGGCAGGGGGGTGGAGAGCATGCATATACATGCAGAGACACAAACAGAGATACACACACATATGAACAGCCACAGCATGCACGTGACCAAGAATGCAGTCCAGTAGTGTGTGTGTAGAGCAGTGCCCAGCAAGTAAATCTGTGGAGGGGAAAGGGTGGGGGGAGAGGGAATGGGTGGCAGTTGGGGGGGGCAGATTGAGGACTCCACAGAGTGGGAGGGAGGGAGTGGGGTAGGGGAAAGGACAGGGACTGGGGTGAATGGGATCATAGGGCTGGGGCAGGTTATGGGAGGGAACTGCAGATGTCTCATCCAGGGGCATGGTGGGGTGCAGCTCCCTGCCACTGCTTATATCCCTGGGGAAGGCATGGGGGAAATGTGCCCCCTGGATTTGTGTGTGGGGCAGAGGTGAGTTGCCTGCTGCAGACTGGGGCTCCACCCCCTGCTGCCTTTGCCCCAGGAGCCATGCGATACCATGTTGTGCCTCCCACTGCTTGGGGGGAAGGGGACACATGGTGTGGCCAGAGTGTGGCTCCCTGGGCAAAAGCAGTAAGTCATAGAGCCCCAACCCACAGCAGGCATCCCACCTCCACCCCACACAAATCTGGGGGGTATATACCATCTATGCCTTTCACAGGGGTGTGCACAGCAGTGGGGAGCTGTCCCCCACCCACATCCTTTTAATGTTTAAAACAAAAATACAAAATCAAATCACTTTCAATTGCTAGTTGTCTTGATGACATTGTATTTATTTTGCACCACACATTACTACCATGGAGACTCCTGGGTAACAATTTCAGTTTGGCCACTGACACACTGACCACTGATCAGTCTGTACTGTGCCAACTTTTGATCAATGTTTTGAAAATACTTAAGAGGCCTTGGGATAAAAAAAATGACTGCAGTGCTAAATGTTCTAAACAGTGTAATAATGGATCTCATGATTTCTTCTTCTATTATCTCTGCATATTAGAATTTGAGATAATCAATAAATATACAGATTTGAACTGTAAAGTAGTTTTTAAGTTCTCAGATGGTCCATCTAGACAAGACGTTTACTGCAGAGCTGTGTAATTAACTCCGTAGTAAAGTCTCAACTTCTACATGTGTGGCCCTATTAGGCCACAGGAAACGAATGAACCCGGCTGCAGGCTAGTACTTGTAAAGTTGGGAGACGAGCAGTGTAATCTCTAAGAGTCTGCATTACAAATCTATTTGTTGAGCCTCCTGAATTGTGTCTCTGGGGGTGTACAGAGACAGTCCTAGAGAGGGGTAAGTGTGAAAGAGTAGGTTTCCTGTGAAAGAATGAGCCACCCAGCCTCAGATGTAGCTGGCTGATCCAGAAAAGGAGTCAAGGGCTTGCTTAACTTTAAGCTCAAATGTCGTCTTGCTGAGATCAACTATAACTATTCAGATGCTTACAAATCTGCACCCACGACTGTCAAAAAAGAAATCCGAATACGTAATTTTGTGACAAGTGAAATATTTTTCCTGCCTACACTACTGCCATTTTTATATGTGGGAAACTGTTTTCATATTGAAAATCTTGACATTTTGCTAAGAAAATGTCCTACTAGAGACAATGTACGAAGAATTATAGCTTAATTCTTGAGAAACTGTGTCCTCTGGGAGAACCGATGAAACTTTGCTCTCATCCCAGTTTTCCCCTAAATGTCTGAAAACTGATACATAGTTCTGCACAGTTGTGATTATGAGTTAAAAGGAAGCCTCAGCAAAAGGTCAACTAACAATGTACAGAGGCCAAATGCTGCTGTTCTTAAAAACAGTTAAGTCTTTATCAAACCATAGTATAAAGTAACAGTAGAGTTGGCATGAAAACAAAAGATTCCTCAGTGTTGTGATAAAAAATGATAAAGATCAGCCCTTGCTGGAAAGCCTTCCTGCATATTATTGGAGTAAAAAATAATGATTCGACCCTAGTTATCATAGAATCATAGGCTTGTAGAAAAGTAGGGCAGGAAGGGACCTCTATAGGTCCTTTTAATTGTAACAGATTTTAATTTGGCCAGTAACTCTTGCTTGAAATTATTATTTAATAAATATTAATAGCTCTTGAAGTCTCAGCTAGTTGTATGATTTTTTACTTTCTTTCCTCCATTGATCTGTATTGTTACTACATAGTGTTCTACACCAGAGGTGACTACATATATGCATGCATCTATCCATATCTTTGTCCCAAATCCTGATATCTTTATTCAAGGCAGCAATAATCCAAGAATGGAATAGAAACTCACAGTACTTGCATATACAGTGATTCTGTTGTATTTCTGTATTAAACGGTAAGATGAACTCTCTCCCCTGGGTGAGGTTTTGATCCTGTTTTGTATGTGGGATAGTTACTGAGATCTACAAGCTTTTTAAGTCTCTTTGAAAGTGAGGCTTGACTCCCATGTAACTCTCCATGGCTTCTATGGAGTCAAGAAGAAAACCTAGCATGGAGACAACACTTCCCTTCCTTCTCTGTAAAAAAAAGGAGAGATGCACAAAAGAAGTTTTTCAGTCTCTCAGGCTTATGTGATTTAGGGCATGTGTAGATGAAGTGGGGGCCCTAAATTGAAGCAGTGGCTTTTTAAAAACACTATTTCAATTCAGGGCCAAGTAAACCCCTGTCATGCAAACACCTGTGCACTTACCTGCTTCCCTGGTAGCAGGGAGGGGAGGGTAAGCTGCCAGCAGGCGGAGCAGTCCCTGGGCTACAGGAGGGCTGGTGCTTCCCTCTGTAGCAGTAGTGCCTCCCACAGGCAGTACCTGCCTGCAGGCACCCAGCTCAGGTTCTGCTGGAGGGCGATGCAGCTACAGAGGGCAGCACCAGGCCCCCTGCAACCCAGGGACCAAACACTGAGGTCTAAACTGCAATATCATCCAGGAGGTTGAACATTAACCCCAGCACTCTCCATTTCTTTTGTCTCTGCCTGCCTTCTCAGGCTGGTGCCAAGCTGCCTGCATGGGCTTCCTACAGAGCCCTTGAGCTGCACAGAGCCCAGTGCTTTACTAACTCCTCTAAGGAGATTTGGTTTGCTGAGCTCCAAGTCATTTAAGATGCATTGCACTGCTGAATTTGCTGCAGTGGCTAGATTTACTGTACTATACATTGCTAACATGTGCTAACACCAACACCTTTAAACTGGTGCAAAAACATTTAACCCATGTTAAAGTGGGTTAATGCCCCTTGTTTCATCTGCACATGGCCTTAGCTTTCAAATTCCATTCAGTTCTTAATCAGGCTAAGTTTACTGCATTTGGGAGTTTTACCTGGATAAAACCTTCTTGAGCACATCTATACATGCATATTAATGCTATAGAATAAACTCCAGTGGTTATGGCAGCACACGTAGATGTGTAATGCCTTCTGTGCAGCTAATTAGTCTAGTGCACAGTAAAAGTCTCATGTAGCTGCACCCATTGAGAACTTTAGGGGGTTTTCTGTGGCTTGTACAAAGTGTTGGTTCCTTTGTATGGGAAGGTATGTAGAAGTATTTTGTAATAAAGATTTCAATATCAATTACTTCTAATATTTTATTTGGTGGGTCTTATTCTACCTATTAGAAATGTACAGGTTACTGACTTTTACCTCATAATAAAAATATGCATCTCCTTTGCATTTTTATTCTCCCTGGAGACAAATTTTCCCAGGAAGTAGGAGATGTAGATTCACACTCCAACAAGATAAGGATGTTCTGGAAATCCAGATCTATTTCCTGGGCACTTACTCAACACCTATGGACAAAAAATGGCCAGATTCTCTTCCATTGAGCTGCATGAACAATCTCAGCTTCAAAGCGTTGTTCAGATTATGATTTTCTGTGCCTGTGAAACTAGGCATTTATTGAATTGGACCACAGCAGAGTTTGGGTGGGATTTAGAAGTCTTGATGGCTATTCTGAATTGTCTGTTGAGTATGTGCAAGAGCACAAATCTATTCACCTGTAGATCTTTGAAGGCCCATCAGGAACCTAGGAGTCTTAAGGTTTTGTGGTTGCTCAGCAGGATGAAATAAGATCATGCTAATGATTTAGCTGATAACTAAAAGTCATGTACATACCTATCTGATGTTTAAGATGTAGAATAGTTTCTAGTCCTGTATGTTTGTAGCTTTTTTGCAAGGAGCCACAGGCCTCTGTTACTTAAAAGGAGAAAGCAAAGCAGCCTAGCCTGGCCACGTAACCTGGCCAAGCCTCGCTGCAGAGCAATAAGCTGGGGGAGTAGTAGAGATCCCCAGGCAACCAGAGGATAAAGGCTTCATGCAGCAGGGCTAAACTGAAACAGTGTTGCCCATCAGACAAATAGAGAAACCCTCCACCCATGATTACAGAGTCACTTGGCTAAAAGGAGGTCTGATAAGATGTTTTTAACCAGTCAGGGACTTTTTTGTTTGAAGGTGACTGTTGGTATCTTTTTTTTTTTTTTTTTTGCAGTTAAATTTACTGGAGGACTGGGTTGGGAATATGGGGAAGGTACAGAGGCCACAGGGGCACATGAGGTGCTTCCAATTTAAAGTCTTGCCTGAGTCAGTGACCCCAGGGGCTGGAACTGAGACAGGGTAAGTCCAGGGCCAGGGACCTGGAGTATGAGAGCCTGAGATCAGGACTGAAGGTTGGGCCCTGCCAGAGGAAAGGGGCTGCAGCCAGGAAGGCTGATGCCTCAACGCTAGTTTTGAGGCCTGAGAAGGCCAAGCATTTTGGTGGGGCCTCTAAAGTGATACCATATACCATTTATGAGGCACAAGCATGGCTATGGGGGTGGTCAGAGGCCACAAACACAGTCTATAAGGTGATGTTCTGGGGAATCAACAGGGCAAAAAAGACTTCAACTGATTTGACAAGTTTGCAGGGACTGGATCCACTCTAGGCCCTCATGACAGCCTCCCAAACCTTTTTGAGTAACAGCAAAGCATGGTGCGTGAAATAACAGGGATGAGCACCCCAAGGGGTGAGCAGGAGATGTATGTCCACCAGGGGTCATCATGGCACTGCTGGGGCACAGGTCCTGTACCACTGGACTTCCTTTTTTTTTGTATTTATGGTATTTTATTCATATGTAAAATTATTATGGTAAGTTACCTGCAGACTAGACATTTTCTAGCTCCAAAATTTTGGTTCATTGAGTGCTGGTAGTATACAGAAGTTTGGTTCATCACAGGGAACTCGATCCAAAGAGAAGAGACATCCATTTATGTTGGTGGCTTTGGACTTGTTTTTTTAGTTCAGCTGTTAAGTCTTACTAAAAGAACCTACAAATAAATCATATGCATTTCTTAATAGTATTTTTCCCTATCAGCAATTGTTATTATAATACTGTCCTTAATCACCAGAGGGAAGGAAAGTCAAATTATACCAAAATGAATGGGAAGAGAGGTTATTTTCAAGAGGCCATAGGATGACCAGCTTTGCAACCATTTCTAATTCTTTTATTAATTTCAATCATCATTTGCTGCTATGATATTGCAAAGGTTGAACTAGGCATGGCCTTTCACCAGTGTTCATTCAAGTTAATTCAATTAGCTCAATAAACTGTTAACAAGAAAGCCACCCAAAAAAGAAAGAGAGAAAAAAAACCCAACAAAGACTAGAAAAAACTGCTAGGGTGTATACTTTGGAACACATAAAACATTGCAGCAGACTCAGACATCATCAAAAAAGCAGAGACACAGATGAGTTATAAAAAGGCCTATTTTCTGTAATTACATGGTTAGATTCATTCAGTGCCACTGATCACTTCAGATACATGTGTAGGTCTATTGATCACAAACCTGCTTCACTGTTAAACTAACAGATGTACAGTTATTAATCTTGGAAGGGATCCATATATGCTTTTCGGAAAGATCACAGAAGCCAATTAAGGATGACATGGCTTCCTGCGTGGAGGAACTGCTCTGCCCTTCTACTACAAAGGCTCAAACAAGGAAAGATTCTGAGGAAAATTTAAATAAAAGCTGTGAAAAAAATTCTACCATGTTAATATAATATTGCCATCAGAATATATGCTGAAATATTCACATAGCAAGTAGAGCTCTGTCAGTGTATGTTGCTCTTCTCTCTCAAAATGTTCACATGCCAATTTGTAACCCTTATAAAAAGTCACAGTGGGTTGACAGTATAAATTTAATATCAAAAGTATAAAGGAACCTGTATCTGAACTGTACAAGCCAGGAATGTTAAACAACACTCTAAGTGTGCCTGGATTTTTAGAAAATATAAATAAATAATGAAGCAAATAAATGGAATGTGTACTCAGAAGAAATTTATATTCAAATTATTAGAGTATAGTAAGTAGTCGGAGCAATGAGCACGCCAAAAATATTACTTCAGGATTTAGGTTACAGGTGGAAGTCCTAGCATTACTGGAGAAACGGGGCTTCTGGTAAAATAGAGCTGTCCAGTTTCTAAGTGGCCAGGGGTTACATACCCTTCAGGCCATACTTGCAGAGTCTGAACTAGAGGGGACTGCATGCCCCCATAGATGAACTGTGTACCTGGGTGCCACCCAGCTGTACTGCATGCCCCCTGCTGCTCCCTGGTTCCCCCTCCTTCCCACTGCTCTGTGTGCTTGATGTCCTCACTCACCCATAGCTTCCTGCCCAGGAGCTCCTCTCCTGTACAGCACCACTCAGCCGCCCTGGGTGGCAGGCTTCCCCAGCACTGCAGGTTGCACTATGCTCCAGTATCCTGCCCCTTGGGCAGAGGAAGGAAGGAAGGAAGGAAAGGGAATCTGGAGGCAGGTGGAGCCTGGAGCATCTAGCAGCTACTGCAGCCAAAGCAATGGGGACATAAGTGGCCAGGTGGGACCTAAGGGGCCCTAAGTTAACCCTTTCAGGTTGCATGTGGTTAATGAGCCACCAGTTAGACAGCCCCGGTAGAAAATATTAGACCAACACATTTTGTGAACAGAGCCAGATTGACACCCTAATCACCATCACCTAATAATCACCATCGTTATCATCACTTCTCTTATCTGTTAATGAGAATTTGGCCTGGTATATGCAAATGATCCCTGCCTACCATTCATTTACCTTATAGCCTATTTTCATACATTATTTGCATAGAAGCTTGAAGATTAACCCGTTAAAATCCTGTTGATAAGACTGACCATTATCTGAAAGGTTGACTGGATTTCCAATGAATGACCAACCAGGATAACTTATTAACAATTTTTACCAATGTTTTAGTCATCTGGCAGACAACCACGAGACGCATGTCCATTTCTATTTCCCTTTTCCTATGATGAAATCAAATGGTATGGCTAACGTTAATTTGGTAAAGTTCACTTTTAAGTGATAGCAGGAAAGTTAATTTTACTGGCATATTGTTTTGAGTTAAGATGCCAACTCTGAATCTGAGAGGGAAAGCATCCATCACAGCACATAGACCTAAATGAGTAGTAAGTGATTTTACCAAAAGAATCAATGTGCCTAATTCAACTGTGTTTAGTTAGCACCAAAGACTATAAAAGTCTCAGAACTGCTTACTTTATTTTGCTGGAAGCTTGAAGAAAAAAGGAAGAAATTAAAAATGAGAGAGAAGGGTGAGCATTCAGGGCCAGAATTGATTTTTCAGAACGGTAATGGCAGGTTTATTGACTGTGACTCATGAAGTATGAAGTTATAGATTTGTGTGATGTTACAAAGCCAGCTAAAACAGCTATACAATGTGAGGCACTATCCAAGCACTGGTCAATTAGACCCTTGCTTTATATCTCTTGGCTGTTTATGATACATTGTAGACATGATTTAGCAGCTGGATCAACCGGTCAGTTTTCCTTTTTCAGTGGCAAACAATATCGGGCACACTGAACAAATAGACACAAAAAAAGAGTATTGTGACTTTTCTGAAATGCAGTGAATTTTGCAAAAAAAAAAAAAAAAAAGAGGCAGGTTGATGGCAATTAATGTTTCCATAATTAATTAAAAGAAAAGAATTTAGTATTGATGAGAAATGTGGGTGTGCCCACCCCATATAAGAAAGATAATGTACTTGTAGCTGTGATTCCTGGCAAGGACTGCTACTACTTTTGGCTGTCTAAGGGTAATGGGAGTCTGAAAATTGAATCTCAGAACCCTCAAGCAAGCAATATCCTCAGAGAGCTTCATGTTAAGAAGTGGTTCAAAGAAACTTCATACTCACCTTTATGCAGTTGCACAGAAGATGGAAAATAAATTAAGTCTTTACAAATATCTTATCAAAGATGATAAGATATAAAGAACAATATTTTGGAGGCTCAAATGATGTTTCCATCATCTTTGTGAAATCCAAATGCAAGCCCAGTCAAGTTCAAAACTCTTAGCAGTTAGATGAATAAAGACTGAAGATCTTTAATGTTGGAGTGAACTATGAGATGAAATCTGTGCTCAAAGACAACTTTCAACTTTTTCAGCCAATCAAATAATTTAATTTGGCATGGGTGATGGGAGATGACATAAGAACTTTACCAGATTTCCATTAAACTGTCTTCTTCCATTTCAAGACATAATCTTTCTGTGGAGGAACTCAGAGACTCACAGACAAGCTCTCCCAAACTAATAAAACCCATTTCTTTCATAGATTCATAGATTAATAGATTCCAGGGTCAGAAGGGACCTCAGTGAGCCATCTAGTCCACTCCCCTGCCCCTGGCAGGCAAGAAAAGGGTCACCAAATCTGGGATTATGTGATCCCAGTCAGATACCTGTCCAGTCTCCTCTTGAAGAACCCCAAGGATGGGGCGAGCTCCACCTTCCTTGGAAGCCCATTCCAGATCCTAGCAATGCTGACCATAAAGAACTTTTTTCTAATGTCCAGTCTAAACCTACTCTCCAATAGTTTATGGCCGTTGTTCCTTGTTATTCTAGGGGGTTCCCTGATAAACAGATCATCACCTACTTCCTGTTGCTCCCCCCTTATGAATTTGTATGCCACCACACAAGGTTGAAGGTCCCCTCTCAACCTTCTCTTGGAGAGGCTGAAAAGGTTAAGGTCCCTTAGCCTTTCCTCGTAACGTCTTTCCTGCAGGCCTCCCATCAGATGAGTGTTTCTTCTTTGGACCCTCTCCAGGTTGTCTGCATCCCGCTTGAACTGCTGTGTCCAGAACTGGAAACAGTACTCCAGCTTATGCTCTTAGATAGATAAAGCAAGAGCCAGTTTTCACCAATCAGTCCTGTTGTGGGTTGAGTCCTTAACTTTATTCATGTCCCTATAAGGTTGCTGATTTGGTACTTAAGTGTTGCCATAGTTTGCTCTGAGTCAACCTATCTTCCTTTTACCTTAGCATTGCCAAAACAGGGCTCATTTGGGGAACATTCTCATAACACAGTCAAGGCAGGTCCATCTTCTTACCTGTTCTATTTGTGTACATTACTAATTGTACCTGTTCCACCATTTCCATCTTTTTTTAAAATTCTGACTACTTATTACAGTAGCTACACTAAAAGCTGTTTAACTTTACTTTGATAGACATGTATCTTTTTATGACTTTTGACAAGATCTTTACAGGTCGGGGTTTTCAGCCTCACCACCAAACCCCAAAATAGGAGGGCTAGGAGACTAGCGTTTATTTGGCCTTCACCTTTCATCCTGTCTAGCATGGCTGTTCTACCAGGTATCGAATGCCTACCAGCATTGCTTATCAGTTCACAGAGTTCATCAGTAGATCCATCATAGTGGAAACAGTCTCAGTGAAGCCTCTGGTACAGTCTCCAGAGCAGTTGACTTAGCCTTTTGCTGATTTAGCATGTAAATCAGCAAATGAGACACCAGCTAAATGCTACAATCAGTGTTGTTTGGCTATGAAATCATAATCTATTTATAAACAAGCACCATTCAGAGGCCCCAGCTAACATGGGTTACTCATTGTGGATCACACTAAACAAAAAATAACAGCGAGAAGAAGGGTATTTTATCCCTATTTTACATGCTGGGAACTGAGGGATTAAATAGTTTGTGCAACAATACACAGGAGTTCTGTAAAATGCCAGGGTTAAAAACATCCATATCCTAATCCAATATCTGATTCAGAAGGGCATTCTTCCTCTTAGTCCATTTGATGTTTCATCTCACCTCTGTATGATTCAAGCAAATATAGAATTTTTCATAAATCTTTCCTACTGAGTACTGCTGGAAGCTCAAACAGTCTTCTAGAATGCATTTTGTTTTCATGTTGATAAATCACTCCAGGTGAGACATGATACCTCAGCTGCCACTTCTTAGCTGTGTCTAAACACCTATGAAGGCCCATACCAACCAGCTGTCTATACTGGATATCACTAAACTTGAGCCCCAGCAGCAATTCAGCCAGACCCTGAAAGTGTGCTGTACTTTGGGGTATGAGGTCAATGCCAACTGAACCTTCAAACCGTTCCTTTACAATGTATTTGGCATTGACACATATGCTTCAGGCCTTGATTACAGGAACTCCACCTGCTACAATCCTACAACCTCTTGTAGCTGCATTATCTCTTGTTAAAGACAACTTGCAGAGTTAACCCTATATATCAGTCTAACTTCTATAGCCAAATTATCTCTTCACACAGAAATCAAGAAAAAAATCCTTTTGTTGTTCCAGTGGCATTTTACATAAGTATTTACTCTCTACAATTATGACTGTAACGAAATATGGTAAGAGTAAGTATATTATTTTCCTTTTTAATAGAGTTATATGAAGGCACGGACTCATATCTGAGCGGTTCTAAGATAATATGATCCTTTTGGAGAGAATAAAGTAGATTAAAGTTACTTCCCTGAAGCCATTTTTGAAAACATACGAACAAAGAGTCCTTACATCTTGGGTTTGGTCTTCAGAGATTTAGTGTTGTCCTGTAATGATAGACATTACTTAGCTACTATTATAGATAGCTTAATCCAAGTCTGGAAGATGGAGTGCAGATGCCCACAAGCCTCAGAATCTTCAAACAAAAATGTTTTCAGTGTGAAGTCTGGCCCAATACTTGCCTAATTTCCTGCAATTTGTTTTAAGAAACCATAGATTAAAATTTAGGAGTTCCTGGTTTCCAGCTTCACATTTACTTCAATAGACCACACTACCTCTTTAAACTAACAGATGGTATTTTATTCAGTATACACTTTAAATTGTTTGCAGTCTAGCAAGGCTTTTTACACCTTAAATGTTACATATTTGTCTCTTCATTACAATATATATATTTCCAACAATTCATTATACTTGGATGTAGTTGAATATGCCACTGCAGTTTAAACAACACCTTATGCCATCTTTATGCTGAAACCAAAGAACAAAAACTTGGATAGTGTTTCACAACATAATTGTTGCTTATCATGGCTATTGTACTAGTGCCTAATCATTGACTACATCAACATATATTCATAAACAAGACACCACATTACATCCTTGGAAAAAAAATGCAGGGTGACAAACATTTTAGTAGGAACAATTTTTAATAACTAAAATATCTGATTCTGAATTAAAAGAAAATTCTAAGGTGACAATTAAGATTTTATGAGCAGTTGAATAAACATATTTTATAAATTTGCCTGGAACGCAGGTCTAATTTTTGCTTTCTGTGGTATCTGACTGAATAATTCTAATTTCCTTCCCTCCCACGTATAATAAAACTGGAGAAATAAAAGTCAAGATAATGATGCAGACCAAGTTAGAAACAGAGAAACTCCATTACAAATACAAATTGGAAGCTCATACCTGCAGTTTTATTTTATCTATAAATCCCATATTCAAATTCCCATTTAATTCAATGGCATTTTGGGAGTGCACAAAATAGGATAGATGTAGCACTTCATGAAGGGCTGGTCAATATTAATCAACAGCACTTCAACTATCAGCCTTGGAACTGATTCTCAGCTAGCACCAATCAGAATAATTCAACTGAAGTCAATATATACCAGTTCAGAAAATATGCCTGTCACCATGGTATCTAAGCAGATTGTACTTAGATACGTTCTGACTTGGATAGTGTTTTCTTTCAAGGCAATAGGAGGGAAGAAGAAGTCTTCCTCCCATATTCAACCAGATGCTACACAGAACTTTGATGGAGGTACGTAGAAGTAAATGGGCAGCTTGCCCATATACTTCTTCCCAGAAAGTATGGAGAAGCGAACAAGTAAAGTTGAAGTGTGGGTAGACTGTTGGCACATCTTCTCTCCTCCCTGGCCAAACAGCTGAGCCAACACACAGCAGGAGGAGAGGTATTTAATGCTGGTGTAGCCCAGCAATAAATCATTACTCCCCAAGAACAAGAAGGAAGCAAAGATGGAACCGTTTCTATGAGCCACAATGACTCCTGTGGAGTGGCACAGGCTGCATCTTTATCCCTTGCCCAAAACTGTTCCTACAGTCAAAATCTAGCTCTTTGTAGTTTTGTACATATCTAATCCATCTACTGTTTTTTACAAAGAATCATAGCCAGAACCTAAATGATGGAGAAATGTATGGGTGACTTAAAGGAAAATTAGCCTTATTCTATTTTTAAACACTGACTAAAGTAAACAATTTTAGTGTACCAGATCCACAGCTGGTGTAAATCAACTCCACTCCATTGACTTTGGCCAGCTAAGAATTGGGCCTAGTAAGTTTTAAGTTAAACAGTATAATCTTATTTGCATGAAATGTTGCATGCAAGAGTGAACTGAGAAACTGATGTGTAGCCCCTACGTACAACTTCTTAATTACTTTCCAGTAATTCTAAAATGCTGATATTATTATATTCAGAGAACAATGCTTGATTCTCTCTTTGGCTCATTTAAATCTCATTATAATGTCCCCTGTAGAAGATTTTGGATCAGATTATCTGACACTACAACCGTGTTTACACCTACTAAAATAAGACAATGAAAAAGAATGAAACAAATTGAAAAATCAAAATACTTTTAATTGTCAAAGCTTTGTACTTTTTTTTTGTACATATTTACATGTAGACATATTTACTAATTTTCCTCACTCCATTTACATGGACCAAATAAATACTTATCTCTATATTACAGATGGGGACATTTAAAGAATTTGTCTATGCTACACTAGAATCACTTTCATAACCAAGATTGCAACTTGGGAGTTCCCAGCTCCTAGTTACTGTACTACTCTAAAGTAAACAGCAGTTCTACCACCAACAGTGGAGAAAAATTCTTTCCCCCATCCTTTCACTTTACCCTCCCTTCCTCTCAACTCTATTATTTTCCTCCTCTTTCCATTTCTGAAAAGGTTTGTCTTCTTTTTTCATCTCCTCTCCATATCAACAATGATCACAAAGAGGTATCTTCACAATCTAACCTTCAAAAATAAAGGATAGAGCTTTCTACATATTGAGTGAGAAAAATAACAGCTTCACAGGATAGGTTATTACAGATAAACAAGGTTCTGAAAAGTCTGTCTATATGGGGCTGCTAAACCAGATTAATTTTATTTACTTAGTCTACTTTCAAGTTCCTTGCACTTGTAATTTCTATTTCAGTGAATTGTCATCTTAGAGCACAATAAGTATTCCTGAGACTAAGTGTGATTTTGTAGGCAATTGTTTGCTTTCAGGTCTGCATGGATATATTTCCAAGTATTCAGCTTTTGGCAGTCCTCCAACAACTATCCCACACTGCATTGCTTCACAGCTGGATCAGCATGTTTTCCTCCACTGCTTAGGGTTTATCTTGTCCAGATGTCATCTCTCTATTTAAATGTTGGCAGGAATCCAGGAATACTTCTTTTCAATACCAGACACTAGAGTGTTCAGATACCCATGATGGCGTTCAGACTTTCTGGTGTGTTTTTTAAATGGACCCCTTTGGAGATGCTGACTTTGATTATTCTCTTTTGCAGGCCTATCTGGAGAACAGTTACTGAGACTGAGACATCTACAGGATGCTGCCAAAGAAACTGAGGAAGAGCTGGTCCTAGTGCCAGGTCAAAGCAAAACAGCTGTAGATTGATGTACCTGAAGGCAAAGGGCCATCATACAGCCTTTGTAAATGACCCTACCACCTGCGTATACAAAAAACAACAGGGCTACATTTGTAAGCAATAATAATGCTCCTCCTGAGAATAGTGTGATCAATAGCTTTCCATAAAGCATCCCCAAAAAAGCTGGAAAAACCTAAGAGAGCATGGATGGTACCCAGAATTAAACCGAAACTTCCTTTTAACTTCATATACAAAGTCCATCTAGGAGTAGTTTCATGAGGGCAGTCAAGAACTCTGTGACTAGACAGATTTGGGGATCATACAAAAAAAATTAACGTAGGTAGCAATCGTGAAACTGTGGAAGACAATTCACTAGCCTCCAGGCTAAAATGGTTTGGCAAGGAGCTTCAACAGGATGTATTATGTGCTCTTTACAAAAGAACAGTACAAAAGAACTCAATCCCCATCAGCACACTATCTCCATACAAAACATTGGTACCACAGGGTTAATCAAACACATTGCATAGTAGCGGGTACAGAAGAAAAAAGCAATGGAAAAGGTACATTGATTCACAGTTTCATTAATGCATTCAGCTCTTATTGAATTTGAAATTTCATGAGGTAAATTACTTGAATCGTGCTACAGAGATATTATAAGGTATTTGGGTTGAGAATGATCACTTCAGAGTTCTATTAATTTCGCCGTGTACTTTACATTTCTCTTTCATATAAAAGGAACATAAGAAACAGATAATGCTCTACTGTGGCATTCACATTGCCAGGCAAAGCAGCTGTCTTGAGCTTGACCATGCGATCATGCAGTTTGGGTAAGGGGAAAGGTAGACCCGATCAGGGAGTGCTAGCAGGCCTGCTGGGGGTAGTGGGAGCTGGATTGCTTGTATCGGAGGGCTGGTGGGTCCACAAAGAGGTTGCTCTTTTTGGAGATGGGGAGGGGGGCTGCTAATAATAGCCCAGTCAGGGTCAGGAGGTACAAATACTGCAGTTGTGTGGTGACCCAGCCCTGTGGCTGTGCTGCAAGTGCATACAGGCATTTACGAGATTGGGTTAATCCTTTTTAGGCTGGGTCAACCCAACCTTGAGCTAAGCTATTCAGATGAACTAACTTAGACAAGGTGTACCATATCTGGGTGTTTTAAGTCCTCTGCATGCTTGTACGATAGGGCCCTAACCGTGATTAGGTCAATCAAAATGTAAAGCCTGTATATATGTACCCCCATTGTGCAATACAATTTTTTTTTATACAGTTAGGGAAAGCAAAAGTATAAATAATCTTTTGGGCAAAGCAAAACTTTAAGACATGACACAGAAGCACACTCCTCATAGAGCCAAAGATCTCCATGATGACAGCTCTGACAGCTGAATTACCAATACTAAACTAATTAGTTATTGATTGACAACAAGTGGTTATGATAAGTTTCCAAATGGTGATGACAATAATGTTTCTAAATACTGAGAGAAAATCACATTTGTTTTGATTCAGGGTGAGATCTGTGCAGATGTCTACTTGTGTGGCCTTTTACCATCCTGAAGTTCTGCTTCTGCTCTATTGCTGGTAGTCCCAGTTCTTCATCACTACCTGTTCCCACCAGACAATGCTAATTGGCCATATTTGAAAGCAGTGGTCTCTCTAGTGAAGATGCTCCAGAAAAAAACCCTGCCGATATAACCGCTTCATTTTATCCTTTTACTCTTGTTTTTCTTCTTCCATGAGCTCCACTGTGGAATCTAAAGCACTAGGAAACTTAAGAACCAAGACCATCCTTCTGAATCATTATAAAGGTTAGTTCATCATCATGTCCATAATAATGACTACCTGCCCAAAGTTTAAAAATGGCAATGGCAACGTTAATTAATAATGGCTACTTTAATCCATGTGAATTCTGAGCACCAAACCTGAAGCTTTTATTCATTACATATGTTTTACTATGTGATTGACTACAGTACATAGAAACAACTGAAAAATGCAATCAAATGCTATTTCTTAGTGGAAACTCAAAAACAAACAAATGAAAAAAGGCCATAACATGCTATTTAGATACTCAGTGTTTCAATGAAAAAAGAACCAAGGTATTTATTACAGAAAGCAATCACTTAAAAACAAAAGTTCTGTTGAAAACTGGGCTTTCTCTAAAAAAAGTTTTGATGGAACATTTTCAACCTGCTGTATATTAATATTAACTAGAAACCATTAGATACGTTTTACCTTTGCAAGCATTAACTAATACAATATCACTATGAAAACATAATTAAGTTGATATTTTATATACAGTAGTAACCGATGTACCACAGTAAAGTAGTTTCTAACATACTCTACAGATAAATGTTTTACTTATGACCATAAGATAAGCTACTAACCCCTTTGAACAGATAATAAAATGGAGAGGAGATGAAAAGACTTTAAAATGTGTGTGGTTCACTTATTGCATGCCCAGGATTAAGCAGCTATGCTTTTTGGAAGTGTGTGAATTGATAGATGGTGGTTTAAAAGAAACTCAGTGTCATCTGAACTAATCAGGATGAACATATGTCAAGTCTGGCATCCAGAAATTGAAGCACCCAAAATTAGAAGCCATTTTTGGAAATGTGGCCCAAGAATCTTGTACAAGAGACACTTGAAGAGCTCAGACCAAAACCTAGAAATGTTGGGCTTCTAATTCTGAATCCCATCAGCAGAAAATATAGTACTAAATATAACAAGCACTTTTCCTGTGGAAATTATAATGAAGGTAATTTTAGGGTTAACGTTAGGATTTGTTTGACTATTTCTGTTATTTGAGTATGAAAGAGGGATACTTGATGTGTAAATTAAGCCATACATTCTTGGTAAAGGACTAAGAATTATAGTAAGATTATAATTACCCAGAAGAAAATGTCAAATGCAAAAAGAAGGCATATAACAAAGGAAAATAATGTTTTTACTTAAAATAAGCAGTGACAGAACTTGGCTTAGTAATACTGAATAGTTTATTGGCCTTAACATTAGCCCAAAATTCCCAAGGCACCAGCTGTAATGAGCGGTCTATTTGCAAAAGTTATATGTTCAATTTATTCCTTTATTCCCTATCTCCAAAAAAGACATTTCACACTGAAGCTTTGAAAGGTCTATTCTTATAAGGCCTGACCCGAAAAGCTGGAAGAGGGAAAGCCATTGACTTCCACGCTAGTTAGTTTTCACTGATGGTGCCCATATCTGAGAAATGCTTTTAAAGTCTGGATGAACTTATGAATAATATTTAATTAAAGGATCAGCTTAGGACCACTTGAAAAAGACATGTAAAATGACACCACACCCAACCAAAATGAACATGCTGGGCATGAGCATGCCTGTGTTCTGTCCCCATTCTTTGGCCTTATCAAGCTTTTAACTGCTTGTGAGGGAGATAGTTTTTAAGCTCAAGATTAAACTAAAATGCAATAGATAGTAAGCCAACAGGACAACTTTATTTGAAAACATGGTTCTAAAATTCAAGAAGAGGACATGAAAGGTAACAGCAGGGAACTGGATTAAGGCCAACATTGTAGAAAATTTAAAAAGCTTATCCCATCTACAGGCAGCTTTTTTCTTCTTATGCCAGCTGTGATGGCATACTTGCAGACATGTAAAACACATTTATTGTAATCTCTTAAGGCCCAGCCTGTGCAGCAATACAGACCGTTTAAATTCCCTCCTTCCTGACTGTGGGATCACTACTGAGGAAATAAGCCCTTCACCCTCACTCCTCATTCCCTTGCAATCAAGCCCAGTAATTAGGTAGTACAGATGTCTTTTAGCAGTCCTAAACATAAGTTCCATTACTACTCTAAGGTTCTCTATCTTGGGAGAGTCTGAGAGTGGCACTGGGACACACTCTGAGAACCGTGTCCTCAGGACCAGTTTAACTTGTGCAGATAGATAATACTTTGTTTTTCAGCAGCGATCCTGAGGCAGTGAGGAGCTTGTATAGAAATGGTCACACTGGCATACAGGGGTGCTTGTACACATGATGCCATTACCATGTATACATGACGAAAATGTCACTTTGTGTGGCTTAATGGTGTCACACTGCACATGTGCAAGAGTTTGGGGTTTTTCAAGTGAGTTTGCATTTGTTGCAAAATAAACTACATCTGATGTAGTTTACAACATTGCAAATTGCAATGATGCAGCTGTGAGCTGCAGGATAGGTGAGCAGGATTCTCAGAAAAAATGGGATCAGGACACTTGCCACTTCTGCTTTCAGCAGGCTCCTGCAGCCCAGGACCATCTGGGAATCAACTGGTTTGCCCTGGGGCAGCATAGGAAGGTGGCAGGAGGGTGGCAGGGTTTGCTGGTGGCCAGAGAAGGGGTTGGGAACAGTGCATGGGATGCTAGCAGCCCAGGTGGACTTGGGTCAACATTGGATCTGGTGCCTCTGAACTGGGGCAGCACCCAGCCAGCTAGCAGTCTGCCTGAGACCCCGTGCACCATGCCTGTGGCCTTCTCTGGCTGCCAGGAAACTCAGCCACTCTCCCGCTGCCTTCCTGTACTACCCCAGGGGCAGCTAGCCTGTTCCTGGGCAGTTTCAGGCGTCCTCCTGGCCACAGGAGCCTGCTGAAGGCAGAAGCAGTGAGGAGCTCAATCTTTTTTTTTTTTCCTCTGGAGCTTGTGCACCTCTCTTGCAGCTGGTGGGGTGGGGAGGCAAACTGACAGCTGCGTCTTTGCAATTTGCAATGTTGCAAACTAAATTACATCAGGTTTAATTTAAAATGATGTAAATTTATCCTTTTTTGTTGTTGTTGGAAGAACCTACCTGCTTCTTCCACATCCAGGGGCTGAGTTGCTAGCAGGCTGAGCAGTCCCTGAGCTGTGGGGGGCCCTGGTCCTTCCCTCTGCAATGGCAGTGCCCACTGGGGCCACCTGGGTGGGCTGCTAGTGGGCTTGGTGCTGCTCCAGCTTGGGGTCAAAGAACAGTTGGATCAGGAGGGGTGCCATCTCCAAGCTGGGGCAGGACCCAGACCACTAACAGCCCACCCAGGGGGTGCCCGCACGGCTGAGGAAAAGACCAGCCCCTCTACAACTCAGGATCTGCTTGGCTCTGACAAAAAAACAAACAAACCAAAGGATTGCCCCCTGCTGTCATGTGATGGAAACACTAAAATAGTGGGTTTTAATCAAAAACCCACCATTTCAATTTAGGGGACATAGAATAAAACCCTGAGGACTAAATCTTCATCACGTGTACAAGTGTCCCAGTAGATTAATATAGACTCCCCCCTCCCCAACCCTATCAGTTCTTTCCTAGGTCTCTCAGAATGTCATTTGCAACAAATACGTGCTGGAAAACAGGCGCTCTGGCATGCAGGCACACAATGCTAGGCATGTATCTGGCACTTAATCTACAGTGGTAGTTAAAATGGGTAGGCTTTGGGGCTCTAAGTTCCTCATTGTGCTGGACAGCATAAACGGCCAAGGCATAGGGAGAAAGCTAGTAGCACCTGCAGGAGCAAGAACACAACTCTTTCCCCGGACTGCTCCTGGGTGGGATGGTGCAGCTTTGTACATTCCCTTACACAGATTAGTAGTAGTAAATCACTAAAATAGATATGGAGGGCAAGTACTAGCTGAGGAATGGGCCTCTTAACATAGAGAAAGCCATCCTACACAACTAGTAATAATTATATAAATAAAACTGCAAGATATTCCTCCCTTTTAAACTGGGGCATTTTAGAGTGAGGAGTCCTCACAGAAAGACTCTCCCTGGACTTCCCACAGAAAGGGTTGCTGGCTTAGCCCCTAGCTACTTGAATGGGTCGCTGGGTCTATAGGTGACCAAGTGAACAGGTAACCGAGACAAAGTGAACTAACTTCTGATGAGGGCTGTAGCTTTACACCTTTAGTTTGCTTGAATAGAAAAGCAAAGCATAATGCTGAAGCTCTCCAAAATCCAGCATGCATCGGCAAGAGGCCAAGATAAGGCAATATGATGTGACAGTTTTCTGAGAAACATGACCTAACTTCCCTTATTTTTGCAACAATTCCAAAGACAAAGGCATGACTTGGTGATATTTTTCAATATCCAGACAGGAGAGATGTGTTTCTGCATTCTGTGTCCAAAGCAGATGAACGAAGGAATGAATCACACCCTTTTAGCTGATCTTACAGGGACTTGTTTTCCTTCATCTGAATTTCTGGTGATTGGCGAGCAAGTCTCAGCACCTCAGCAGAGAATCCCTCAATGGATTCTGAAGTTATTTTGATGGTATTAAGACAATGGTGAATAATGCCCTGGTATGCTTAGGCTTTTTTAAAGGCTCCTTTTTTTCCTTCTAAAGGGAAGCTCTTTTTTTCTAAATTTGAACAAGTCTTTTTAACTTAGAATAGAATTTTTTGAAAGGAATCTTTATCTAGCTTCTTACCTTTGAAACTAAATACATTAAATTGAATTGCAATCTTTTCAATGACTTCAGATTTGGAATGATTCATTTTTCTTTCAAGGAAGGCAAAAATACTTTTCACCAAAGGCATTTACACATTAATATTTTAAAGTGCTGCATTGAATGTTTTGTTTCATGCAATTTAAAGCTTTCCAGATTTGTCTTTACAATAGTTTTCAGTAGTACCTTTCAGCCAAAACTAGTGTGGGTTGACAAGGTTCTCCTATAAACATATCCCACAACCACCTTTACTGTTTAGCTGTGTTCTAAATATTAAGTGATTTGAAAAGGAGAAAAATATTTAATTAATCAAAAGGTAAATTTGTTGGGCTTAGTAGCTATATTACAGAATGCATTTTATTTATTATTTTCAGTAATATAAAGAATTCAAGGAACAGTGCATATTTCCCTGTTGCTGCTAAAATGATGTAGATATCTGAAGTCAGACTTATGCAGAATTTAGGTGCCCAAGTCCAAAGTTGTGATCTTGATTACCCACACTTAGTTGCTGCCTAACCCTGAAGGCACCATAACTGTAAACAGCTTGCTGTTTGATTTTAAAATTCCTGTGACACAAAGAGTTGTACCTGTGCATATGTTTAAAACTGCCACAGTCTGGAGAGGGCTAGCCCTTGCTCTAATCCTAACTGTTTCAAGAAATTAGTTCTTCTGCCTGAGTGCTCTCCAAGGCATGATGCAAGACGTGTTTCAGAGCACCTAGCTCCTCACAAAACACAGTGGTGGCCACTTTTCTTTCTAAAATCCAGGTGGAGGAAGAAGAGGTGATGGGTATTGCTGGTGGTGCCCTGTCATTTAATAGTCTAGAATGCAGCCAACAACCTTTTCAATCTGTGGTCTGGAACAACCTAGCTGTGGTCCAGTGCAGGCCAGATGACTTTGGCAGTGGGTCAGTAGTGGGGAACTTTCTGTGCACCTGCCCTGGGTGGGGCCATTCAGCTGGGAGCTGTGCCCATGCTGCCATCACTTCTTCCAGCTCCCTCACTTCCCAGCTGAGGCACAAGTGCAGCATTCGCCAGTAGGAAACTGCGACATGGCTGAGCAGCTGGAGGTTGTGTCCATACTGCTGCTTCTTCCTGCAAACCCCTCACCCTCCAGCTGTTGTGCAGACACAGAGAGAAGCTGCCTGGTCCCAGCCACCCAATGGCTGGAAGCTACATCCATACCACTGTCTTGGGGAGGGGGAAGGGAAGGGGGAGGGCAGGGAGAAGGAAGAGCAGCATGGACCCAGCTCCCCACTGCTAAGCCCTGGCATGGGTGTGGGCACGGCCACAGGCAAAGCCCATCAACTATGCAGGCCATATCCAACAAGTCTGCAGGCTGGATCTCACCTGCAGGTTGTATGTTGCTGATCCTGATCTAGAATACAAAAGGGAGTATAAATCTGCAGCCTGGCTATTAGGAGCATTCACTTGATGGAGACATGAGCTGCTGTCTTGGCCCTAGGAATACTCATGTATGTTCTGTTAAAAAGGCTTTGGATAGTCTCCACCATTTGAATACTAGGTCTTGATCCCTTTTGTTCACTTCCTGATCCAATAAATCTTGATTTTTTTTTTATTGATTTTTTTTTTTTACTATACAGCACAGTTTCAATATTGGTTCAGGGCTGAGGATGGATGATGATTTCTTAGGAATGGGATTTGATCAGCTGCTTCTATGCTCAGCAAGCTGGCTGTTTGAAACCTCATTTCAACAGACTTAATTCTTCCCATGTGCTATATAAAGAATCTACACCCCTAACATGAGGTTCTGGATTTCCAGAAGTTAGGGGTTGTGGAATTTCACCTTTAATGGTTTAAGTTCTTTATTGGTTCTGGCTGTTAGTTACTTAGGACCCTAAGGCATCTTTCTACCACTAAAGAACCATCCTAGGGAGTGTTGTAATGGAGTACAGCATGCCAGCCCTGCACTTACTATCTCTTAAAATGGATGTAACGTAAGTACCTTATTGCAATGCTAGGCATGCGCCAAGAAGCATTCTTAAGGGAGTCAGCTTATTGGCATGCACTCACAGCCAAACAAAATGTACACTACATCCATTTTGGGGATAGCATATACAAAGCATGTATGCTGTCAACGAGGCACTTAAGAGTAGTCCTCTGGTGGATAAACATGACCTCTGGCTCATTTTAAAAAATGAAATTGCATATAGGAGCCTCAGTTTCATTGACTGTCACTAGGGAAGAGGATGAAACTTTGAATTTTTGTTCTGTGGAAACATTTTGAAATTTCAAAAAGGCTTTAGTTCTAAATTAGAAATATCCATGACAAGGTAATTCTGCAAAAAAAAAAAGCTTTGTTTCATACAAATGGAAATGTTTCAGTTGGATTTGTCAAAACAAAACAGAACAGCTAGCCACCCTACTGCCAGGAACTGCCTTGAAATCTGGAGGATTCGCCAGGTTGCTTCCAACTCTTCAGAAGCTGCTTAAGGAATGACCCAATGTCAGGAGACTGGAAGACTTGAGAGTCCTAGTCTAAAGCAGGCTGATTGGCTGATCAAACGGATAGACTTCTGATTGTAAAGCCAGGAGTCTAGACATCAAAACCAACAGGGGTCTGTAGGACCTTCAGGCTCCTAGCTATGTGGCAAGGAGCATAGAGGGTTTTCTGGGCACTTCCAGGCTCAAGAAGTAGTGGGTGTGCAACAGGTTAGAGGGCAGGAAATAGGAAACCTTCTTGCATTTCTGTGGAAGTTTGATGAAACTGATACATTTCCATAAACCTTTTTGGTTTGGATGAACTGGCAATTTCTGATGGAGAAGGAGGAAAAAGCACATGTTGGAATAGTACCATATCAATTTCTATGTAAAGCTTACTACAGTTTGTTCCAGTCAAAACTGTTTTTGGGGGTGGGGGGAAGGGAGTGTGAGAACATGTAGGCTCTGGTTCACCAAAACATTTCATGAATGTGTATTGAATTAGTTTATCTTTAGCAACCCCTCTTTTGAAAATGCAACTTAAAAGACTAACTATGACATTTTCAAATTGAAGTGTTTTCATCTTTGTATTGTAAAATGTATTTTTTACAAAAATGAAAATGTAATGAAATGTTTTGTTCAACTCAAAAGGAATTTTTTTGATTATTCGTATTATCAAAAATGGGAACATTTAGGGAGTCTATACATGTACTCAAGGAGTTGGAAGGTGCACTTTAATCAGAGCGGCAATCAGATGCTCTAATTAAAGTGCCTGGACCATCACGTGTGTTCCCATTTTAAATAATGGTGGTGGGAGTGCTTTAACTAGAGCTCGCCAAACTAACTTTAGTTAAAGTGGCCCCACTGCCATTTTTCAGCACCGGGACGCTGGCACACGTGACCCTGGAGTCTGATGGAGTACAGTAGTTACCATGCTTCATCAGACTCGATTAATTTATTGTGCTCCAATGCGCCATAATTACAGGATGTCAGAGCAGCCTCTCTGCACGTGTATAGGCGCTCTTAGTTTCTGGTTGACCTGATTCCCCCTATCTCCCCTGGTTTACCTAGCAAACCAAAAAAATCTATTTTTCACACAGCTTTATACTTAAGCCACTGAGACACATTAGAAAATGTTACCCTTGGTCCATACTTTCTAGTCTACTAAGAAAAAGTTAACTGTTTGCATGGGGAATGATATCATTTACATTGATATCTGACTGGTAGTACTATAACTCTAGGGTTATGAATATGTATATGGCCCTGGTGCACATAGAAAAGATGCTGCTAAATAAATTGTCTTATACTTTTTTCCCATACAAAGGCAAAACTCAGTTATGTAACAGGATAAAAGGACATACGAATAAATACAAGGTTTTCTCTGTTACATAGCAGTTATATAATAAATAGTCCATTGAAAATATTAGGTGTCAACAGGGATACATTCTTTATCAAATTATCCTTTCATTTTATGGAAGACAGAATTTCCCCTAAGTCTGTATAAAACATTTACAGTACCTTTGCCATTTTTGTATGTCTGCTACTGTGTTTTGGAAAGGTGCAAATGACAAGTAAATGGAGAGTTATAAATAAAAGATTATGGAGCTTTATTCTAACTTTGTAACCCAGAATGCACTTACTTTTGTGCTCTACCTGTGAATATATAAAGACAGCCAGTTTCTGACCCACTCAACCTTGTAATGGTCAATGCCACAGCTCCCCATATTTTTAATGAGGATGGGGTGGAAGACCGTGTCAAACGCCTTCCTGAAATCTAAAAAGACTACATCGACAGGGACCCCCGCATCCATGGATTTGGTCACCTGGTCATAGAAGGCAACCAGGTTGGTCTGACAGGACCTGCCCTTAACAAACCTGTGCTGGTTGCCC
>JAGPOW010003642.1:70182267-70223680 GCA_030014935.1 Caiman crocodilus | reverse complement strand
GACCCCCGCATCCATGGATTTGGTCACCTGGTCATAGAAGGCAACCAGGTTGGTCTGACAGGACCTGCCCTTAACAAACCTGTGCTGGTTGCCCTTCAGTATATAGTCCCCTACTAATTATGTTTTACTTTTCTCTTATGCACTACTAATTCTGTGTGGATTGGTTTTCCTTATCCAGACTAAGTGACATGGGAAAACAATATTTTTTCAAAAATATGTTAGAAGTTTTCTTTATACTATCTACAAATTAGGGTTGTTACAAGCATGGTGCATCTCTTTCTAGTCTGATATATCTGTTGTCTGATTTTGTGAAGGACCAGCTGGTTATTAAAGTCAAATGAATTATCACAAAAAATCTGTAGCTTTCAGTCCTTTCCATTTTTCTTTTATTCTCCCAGTGTACAAGTGGCTGAAGAGTTACTTTTCACCAGCAAATGATTGATTTACAAATACATGCACCTATGAATTTGGAAACAACAAAACACACACTGACTAAAGGCTCAATTCTGCTTCCAATGAAGTCAAAAGCATACTTTTTATTGGCTTCAGCATTGTAAGATTGAGCTTTAAATCCAGGATGATAGAGTTGAAAGTTGATTCTGAAAATACCTTGAAATGGACAAAGAAAATTTTATGTTGGCTAGCTAATCAGATTTCCTTACAATTTGTTTTTGATCTATTGAACTGTAGATTTTGTCTGTGTGGTTTTAATTATTTTCATTAATAGAGGAACTCATGTAGATGCACATTGGTGTTAGCTGTATGCAGAGGAAGGCATGTGTTTGCATAAGGGCTGGACCAGCTTACATTTTACTAACATTTCAAAGCTGAGCAGATGAGAGCATTGCTATTTCATTGTCTGTGCGAATATTAAGACAAAGTTTCCTTATTTAGCAGCATTAAAATTGAATGTCATGTTATACTCATGATAGCTTTGGACATCAAGTATTCTGGTAAACAGCTGGCATAATCATGGACTGCACATCTGGTAGGTGTGGATGGAATTCATTAGAATAAGTCCTCCATAAATAATGTGCCAGAGCTTTGATATAACAAGTGTTTATGCCTGATGGCAGCCATATACTCTTTGCCAGTTCAAATGTGCTTCTTTCTAGGGCTGGACCATATCCACACTGGCACTTGAAATACTGTGAATGAGCTCACTATATTCTGGAGATAAAAGTTAAAGTGTATGGTCCATAGTCTCAGCTGGTTTAAGTTGACGGAGTCAACAGAGGCATCCCAATTTATAGCAACAAGAGATTTGGCCTGTGTGCTTTCACTTTTATCTTGTTTAATATTTTCCTTGGAGTCAGTAGCAATATCCAAGTTTATACTAGATGAGGCTCATAGGTACCAAAATATACCTTTTGTATATGTTGTCAAGTGTTGTCCATCTCTGAAACATAAGTACATTATAGGGTGCCCTGAAGTGCCCCAACAGGAGAGGTTTTACTATATGGCGATTATTCCACATAGGGACTCTTATGTTAATGCCCCTGACAAGAGATGTCCCCTCAAAGAAAATCCTGAAGGAAAAGCTAAACAGATAAGAGGGGGAAAAAATCTACTAATTATATTTAACAGGAAGCAGGTATACTATTTCTCTGCGTGTCTCATTCCAGATGCTGGGAAACTGTGGATATTTTTGTTCTTGTTAGGGCATGACAGTAAATGATTATCACTGGGGCTATTTGCAGATACTATTAAGGTGTTTGACTGAAGTGTTGACAAGAAGGTGGTATATGTAAATGTGACCATAAGGCTAAAAAGGGAGGATCAGAGAATAACAATTGTTAAAGCTCACACACCGTTGTTTCTCAAAGCTTAATTTACTGAAGAACCAAACTAAACTCTCCCTCCAGTCAGTCAAATACTCCATTATCCCTCATGAATTTTGTTATATATATAACAAATATGTATAACATATATGAAATATATAACAGATATATTTAAAGCATATCTATATTATATAATATATAATAATATATATTATTTAAACCACTCTGCCTTTGCTATAAAGGTCTGTTCTGTTCTGCTGCTAGAGATATAAAGATGGGCTCCTAAATACTATTAAATCCCTGTTATATTTGCCCTAGCAATAACAAAAGGTTTATAGTAGTCAATACTTGGCTCTCAGTAAAGGTATAATAAAGCTGTTATGCTAAAACATATAACATCATGGAAAAATAAAAGGTTTAATATCTGTGGGTAAATTTTCCAAAAGTTCCCAAGTCATTTAGGAGCCTAAGCCTTGCTGATTTACATTCTTGAATGACTTAGGTGCTTCTGTAAAATTACTCTAAAAAATCACAAGAGAATTGTTTTGTTTCTTTAATTAAATATTTAAATTGGATTTTAGCTTCTATTAATCAATGAACATGGTGTGACTCTTCCTAAATATGTTAAAGAGGATGTTACATTCAGCATGTTAAATTTGGCAATTTAAGGCTATTATTGTTTAAAATAAATAAATTATATGGCAATCTCAATTTTAGATTAGCTCAAAGCCAAACCCTTTCTTAGATTTTAATGCCTGAAAGAACCACTAAGACCATCCATCCTAATTTTCTACATTATACATAGCTTAACATTTTTTCTACACAGTAATTTCTGCATGAAGCCCATAACTTGTGTTTGAACTCTTAGAAAGACAGTGAATTTTGATTAAAAGGTTTCAAAGACAGGGAACATCTTCACCATGTTGCTAGAAGGAAAAGACCCTTCTCCTTCTCACCCTTGGACTTGTTCTTATTTGATGTGGCTTTGAATAAATCACAAAAAAATGACATCTCTTTTCACCTTATCCATTTAAAAATATTCTTAACTAGAAATACTTGGCCAAGTTACTTCAAACTGGCCTTGACTTGGAAGTCTTCATGGGATCTATAACACAAGTCAAATTTGAGCAGCTGATGATTATTTTATGAGAAAGAATGATTATACCTTATGAATAGAGATGTAACAAGCAATTTTTGTGCCCTTGTGCCCTATAAACAAGAATTCCCTGCCATTCTTGCCCTGCTTCAAAATTGGTATGCAAGGCTAGTGCCCTGCTTGCCCACCCTTAGTTATGCTACTGTCTTTCAAATTACTGTGGGCTTGAGTGTTATTGGAAGTATGTGATAGAGTGCCCCTGATAACAGGAAGCTAGGTTCTGGAACTCAGGAAATGGTTTCCAGTCATATGTTTCAATATTTCAGTCCATCTCTCAGGAGTCTAATATTTTTGTGTGCCTATATGCACCAATCCAGGAACAACTTTCAAAATCAACACATGTATTTTCAAGGAAAGATTGACATTGTTGTCATTGTTCTGCACATGATTTATGTTGAACACAGCAGGACCTAATATTTTTCTTTGTCATGGAAGATGTTTCATTGGCATGATAAGAACATAAGACATGCCACACTGGGTCAGACTGTGACAGGGAACTGCTGTCCCCCTTACTAGGAAGGCAGGGGAGAGTAAGAAGGGCCACAAGGAGCACAGGTGGACTGGGCCAAGAACTAAAAAAGCCATGCACTTAATGAGGCAATTAGCTGCCCCTGGCACCTGGGTACAGGATATCCAGTCACATGACTAGACGACTGGGTTTGGGCATATAAACCTAGTCTCTGACCATGCAACAGGGTTCTGGCCCTGCAGGCAGCAGGGAAGGAAGCTCCCAGAAGAGAAGCTTGTCTGGAGCTGGATGGATGGACACACACACACACACACGCACACAAACACACACACACAAGCTACCCAGGGGAGTTGGGGTGCAATGACTCCAAGGGAGGTATGTACTGTTTGACACGAGTAATTCTGACTGATGGAGACTTTTTTGTTTTGAAGCAGCTTGCTTGAGTTTATGTTCTGTTTTGAATTTGAGACTGGATGACTAGGTTTTTCCTACAGGGGTGAAGAAAGACACATGTGGGGGGTGCCTCGGTGTCACTCCACACTGTAAGTGCTGGAACCCCAAGACAGAGGGGCTGAGGCTGGTGGGTGCTAATGTAGCCCCTGAAGCCCTGGAAGGTGCCTAGAAAGCTGAGGGAACACTCTCTTAGGCTCTTAGGCTAGGTAAAGACACTGCACATAAACCAGTTTAAGTGATCAGAAACTGGTTTAAACCTGTAATAAAGCAGACATTCAGTGCACATAAACCAGTTTAAAAATGGCTAAAACTGGTTTGAGATAAACCTGGCTGAATGTCGTATCAGACTTAATTGATCTGGGTCAAACTGCTTTATGCAACATCTGTCCCAGACCCCTTACTGATTTAAGTTAAATCAGATTTCCCCAGCATCCTGGCATGCTCTCTGGGCTGGTCAGGGCTCACACTGCTCTACAGCAGAGCTGCCCCCCCCACTCTGCTCCTTGGCTGGAGCTCTGGAAGAGACTTGTAGGCACAGCAGGGTTTGCTAGCTTCCCCATGCCCCCCTCCTCTCTCCCTCTCACTACTTGCTGCTTAAGCAGAGATCCCTTCCTCCTCTCTCCAGCAGCATGGATCATAGTCAGAATGCAGTATGCTAACTAATGCCTTGTAAGGCAGATAAGACAGTGTCTTTTTGGAGCTAATCAGCAGCTTAACTGGTAATGTCCCTGCATTCCTTTCTTTGGAAAAAAATGTTTAAGAAGAGCTTGAACTAATGAGTGAGGCATTGGTTTCTGAATGGGTGCTAAATGCTGATAACAGAGCTGATAAATGCTCTGTTATCAAGGAAAGGGAGGGGACCCTGCCAGGGCCTGGCCATACCCCCACTCATCTCAGTCCTGTGGAAAGGAAGGGGGTGCTGCTCTAGCATCCCCTCGGCTCTAGCCTGAGCCACTGCAGGCATGTGTTAGCATTTTTTCAGTCCAGAGCAGATGTTTGTGCAGGTACAAAGTGATTTAGCTTAGCCAGGTTAAATTAACCTGCAATGATTGGATCAATTCAGGCTCAGGCTTTCTGAATGTCTGTCCCTAGCCTTAAAGGAGAAGCACTCAAGGCTAGAACACAGCCCCCAGGTGAGGAAAACCCAGCTGTGAAGGTTTAGCCAGGCATCAAGATGACCAGAGAGGGTATCCCTGGCCCCTGGGACTGCTTCTCCAGAAATACAAGATAACATCCAAGTTGTGGCAGGTAAGAGAGTGAAAGTGAGGTCGGTGCTGGGAAAGCTGGCAGGCAATGACAGGGGGTGTGGGGCACCAGATGACAAAGGTGGTACAGAGACTAATGGTCCATTAAGCCCAGAATCCTGTATGCATGCCTACCTTGACTGCACCATTTCTAGACCCTTTTTTGCTTCTGCAGAACCTTCTGCTGAGGTTCTGGCTGCTCTTATCCCTGCACCTTTTCTGTTATGCACTCCCTGTCTGTGGTCCCATCAAGCACTGGGACCTGCTGGTCTACCTCCTCCTGGCTCTGGCCATCTACCAGGCCAGGAAGGAGACTCTGGCTGGGGGAGAATCTGGGCAAATGTGGGGCTGTCTTCTTCTATCTCCTCCATTCACATTGCTAAGCAGAGTTTCCTTAGTCAGCATCCACAGGCTCCCTTGACCTGTTCAGGGAGAAGTGGGCACTGCCTGGACTCCTCTGCTTGGTGCCCCTTCTGACTCCTTGTTATTAGCCTATGACCTCAATCCATTCCTATTTTCTTTTTATTTGTCCCTTGTATTCAGGTGATGTGTCCCCAGTGACCTCCCTTGTTGAGGGAGGCTTATAGTTTTCCTTAATGGACCTAAGCCCACGATCCATTTGGCACATCAAATAAAGCTGTATGCAACAGTGGCAGGAGGGGGATGCTTTGAGGTAGAGCATTGGACCAAATAGACCTAGAGTGATCTATCCTGTATTCATTACCATCTCTGTCATCCACCATTATTGGTTTAGAGATGCCAGGGGAAATGTCTTAAACCATTCTATTTAGCAGTTATCTGGTGGTATGAACACTGGGCTGAATAGCTGGAAACCCAGAGGTTGAGTCTGAGGCCACAGCAGAAGCACTTGTGAAGCTAAGTAGTCATGTCAGATTCAAATGAATCTTCAAATTCTGCTAAGTACCTTGTCACTAAGAAAGAATAGATCTATTATGCATTAATTTATTTAATCCCTTCAATATAAATGTAGACTCTCCCTCTGCCTGAAGAAGAGTGTTTGTACCCAAACGCTTGCAAAGAAAAATTGTTCTAACTATTTAGTTGGTCTAATAAAAGATATCACATTTACCCAAATAACCTTCTCTGCCTATATCTTTAGACCAATACAGCTACAATGAACACCCTCTAATCCCTTTTTGAACTGTGTTATTTGCCTCCACCACCTCCTGTGGCAATGACTTCCCCAAGTTAACCATGTGTTGCATAAAAATGTATTTTCTCTTGTTAGTTTTGAATGATCACCTACTAATTTTTGTGGGTGCTTGACCTTCCTCACCACTTACCTATACTCTAAAGCTGAAAGGATAGTGTCAATGAAGTCTCTATTCTCATATTAGTAGATCCCTTAGTTGCATCTATTACAGTTGATCATATGGCCTTTTGATGCACTTGCAGACAGAGTGGGCAAATCTACATGAGACGCTACTGTGCAGTGGTTACTGCACATTTATTTAGTACTTGTATAATTAAGTACAAAATAATTGCACAGTAACTGGAGTTACTGCACAGTAACTGGCAAATGCCTTTTAAGTGATGCTTCTGAACAATAGCCTAATACTACTATGCAGTAGCATATTAGCACTGTTAGTGCTGTGACGCACTACTGTGCAGTATTATTCAGCTATTGCACAGTCACTATCTCATGTAGACACACCCAGTGGGACGAAATAGACTGACTTGCATTAACTTAATTCTTTCTTCTTAGTAACAACTGAAAGAATGGTTTGGAGAAATACCTTTTCTGTCCTTGCATATGATTTTTCATACTGATTCATCTTACTTTTTTGCTCATTTGGTTTATGGAACTAGTGGATGGTATGAGGAGGCATGGGTTAAAGTGTTTTTAATGTACTGGTAATAATCTGTTCATCCTCCTTTCCTTTAACATTCAAATAAAGAAAAGTCTCCATTAGCTATTATGCTAATGGAGTTTTGACTTTAGACTAGATATTTGGATGTATTACTGCAAATATATCCTCACCAGCACATCACAGCACTCCAATCTATTTAAATACAAAACATTATAAGGAAGTACAAAATGAATGCTCACATTTACTGTTATCCTCAATTTTTCTTTAATATTAGTAATAGTTAACTGTGAGTATATTGAAAATGAGAAATTTGAAACTGTTGGATGAGATTATTAGTGTTAGCATCCTCTTAAATGCCAAAGATGGAAATTGCAGCAGGTTATGCTGCAGAATGTGTTAAACCAACATGTCAGTGTATAGTCATAAATGACTAGCAACATAAGTGGCAAATTGCCCCTACAACCCAGTGTGTCTGAACATGACTTAATGGAACCATATCAAAGAACGGAGGTTTCAGTCTTCATGATTCTCCATTCCTTACTCATCCCAGTATCACTGGGAACATCTATATGTACATTAATGTGCCATAATGATGGCACATTAAGTTTAACACTAATGTAATAAAACAGGTACTAAACTTAACGTGCCATAATTTTCATTACTGTGTAGTAGCACTGGCACATGTCTTTTACATGATGCTAATGCACAATAGACTTATTACCATGACACGCTAATGTGCACTAGAATGAGTCTACTGTGCTTTTAATGTCTGATGTAGGTGCACCCTCTGACACCTCTCCTGAACTGGATTGAGCCAATCAACTTACTTCATATATGCCACCCATAGGCCACCCAGTGAAAAGGCAAGGTCTCTACCAGTGTGGGCTACATTTAGCTGGTGAGAAAGAGGGAAGTACTTTGTCCCTTTATTTGGCCCCTGGAATACTGAGACAATTTGATTTAAAATAAATAAATAAACCTGCTGCAAGACATACCTTTAAAGCAGAGCACTAGTAAGGACATCACTCATGACAATGACTGTTGTAGTATCGTAGAAAGATCCATTCTATCAATGTGACAAAGTATAGACACTTGGCTCTATTTCTTGTTTCATAAAGCAGTGGGGAAAAAAACCTTGTTAAAGAACTGCTATAAGATTTGCAAATAACTGACTTCGAACTGAGAAAAGCTCAGCACAGCTGTTAGTCGGTCTACTGGAACACTCCCTTTTGACATACTTGGTATACCTTCTTTCTATACACCCTCCAGCGTGCTGATTCAAGGGCTGGCTGAGTACACACACAGCAAGTTCAGTTACCAGATTTAATGTGTCAGTTGAAAGCAGCTGTCATATCCATTGGTGGGACAAAGGGTACAGGAACCAAAACCCAGGTTTCCTTGTGTGATTTCAGGATTATAGAGTTCCAGAAGAACTAGAAATCCACTTGAATCCAGGTAATGTATCGAGTTTGAGTCAGGGAACAGGCATGATTACAGAATTTCTGATTGGGAAAGTCTAATCATTTAAATTTTCTTTGTCAGGTGTATTTGTAAAGAACACAAAAATCACATTTCCTGTTAATAACGGGAAAGTTCATAACTTTTGTTGTCACTGCTGCTGTGCTATGACTTCCATAAGGACATTTGTTAGCAACAATCTCTGGTATTCTTTTCATGGAGAATATTCAGTCCCATCCCTGCATTGCTAAATTAATTTACAGAGTATATATAAGGCTAAGATTTATCCTATGCCTCATCTGCCTCATGTTTGACTTTAGAATTTTCCAAACTGACTTATCAGTGCCTTCACCACTACTGAATTCACCCTTTTTCAATTTTACTAGGGGGATGTATATCATGGTATTATATAGAAGTGGAATTCAGATGGACAGATATTTGCTTAATTTTCCTTTTTCTCAGAAATGGATGAGTTAGTGTGGAGTTTTGTAAAAAGCAAGTGACATCATATTGATCATCATTATCATTATTATTAATATTATTACTGTTGTTGTAGTTACTACTGCTATTATTTAACCTGTTTAAGACCTCAAGTCAGTGGTGGTTCACACATTGGTACACAATAGCTGAACATATTTCTTGTTCACTCTTAATAGCTAAATTTGGAGTTAATGTTTTTAGTTTCTTAGAATGTAGGGCTGCCTTTTCTTTTGGTGTGTGCAAGTATTCAAATGAACTGGTCTACGCTGTGCAGTGTAGTCCGACCATATTCCTGCCTAGGATCCAGAAGTCTGGCATCCCACACAGGGCCACTTACTATACCCTACAGTCACCAGATGTTCTGGAATTGGCTGACTTTTTCCATGTGGCCAGGGAAACTGAGGCCCTTTCTAGGGAACCCTGCCCTAGAGATTCAGATCATAGGAGTACATGCTTGGCACTTGGAGGCAGCTACCAACATCTTGGAGGGCTTCTAGCATTTCCTTCTTGCTTTGTTGCTATTTCCCACAGATCTCTCATCTCCCGTGCAGCTCATCCTTGAACCATTGTCATCCTCCATGGGCTCCCTTCCCATGTGGTGGTGATCTCCCTGAGGGTAGAGACATTGAAATGTGTCAAATTTTGCTGGTTATATGGGGCATTACAGCGGATGTTTTGGCCCCTGTCACATCTCACCCACATTTTCTACTGTTGTAGAAAACAACAAGCTGGAGATTGTGTCTGGTCCATCTCCTGTTGGTTCTGCGAGCCATACTGATTTCCTACCCATCCCATCTGGGATCAGTACCCTGGTGGGGGAAACCTGTGCTCTCGGTAGGCAGTGGGCTTTGCTGCTGTTCTGGGAGGGCTGCCTAGAAGAAAGGGGGTTGGGCCTTTTGAGAAACTAAAGTGGGCACATGTTTCTCTCATTCTGTAGCCCTAGGGACACAGGTTCATGCTGGGATGCTAGGTTTCCCAGGAGTATACAGGGACTGCCCACTCTCAGGGTGTAAGCAGAGCTCTCCAACCCTCTTCCTGTCATTGCATGAATACTTCCTTCTCGACCTCTCCATGAAAATCTGAAAATCTCTCAGCATTAGAAAATCTCTCAGCATTAGAGGCAGAATATTTATTCGTGTGCCAGGGGAGCCCTCTCCCTCTGTCCTTCTGCTTCTGCAGGAGATAGTTCTCCAAGAGATGTTCAAATCCATGCTTTGGCACAGCTGCAAGGCTGGGAACACTGATCAATGTATCAAGATTGAGTGTTATTTCTAGCTGTGATACAATGGTCCAGCAACCCAGCACATAAGACTTGCTTTCTGAGGATCCAGCTGAGTGAGTTTTGTGGCCACCTAATGCTACCGAAGTAGAGTCCTGCTGTCTGTTGCCCTTGGTAGCACAGCTTGGCTCCTATGCTGCCAGATGAGGGACAAAGAAGGAGCTCTGCTGCCCTGGGTCTTCCCTGTTCCTGAGCCACCATGAGTTTTCTGTGCTCCATTTTTCTATCAGTACAGGACTACCAGGGAGTGGATTGGTTTGAGTTCTCCCAGAGAATGGAAGGGGGAAGTGGGATGTTCTTTCCAGGAAAGCTCTGGGGTTACATAGGGTCTTGAGCATTTGGTGCATGACTGTCTGCTGTGAGACTCAGAGCTGGCTTGCAGCCACAGACTTTGTAGTGGGATCAGGGACTGGACGAGTCAAATGCTTCCTACAGACCTCTTGGGAATGACCCTTACTTCAACAGAGGGTGATCCTAAGGGATACTCAAGGTACTGTAACTAAGCCAGTGATGGCTAGAAAATGATATGTGGAGGTTTGCTGTTAGGAAACCTCTGTTAGGAATTGGCTTGTAGGTAAAGTAGATATTGTATTACAACTATGGTTTAGGAGAATGGCAAGGATTAATTGATTTTTAAAAGCCTGGATGTCTCACAGTTTCACAGCCCTCAAGGCAGACAGGGTGTCTAAAGTCAATGGATATACACTTCCTGGGACATATAAAACAGTCAAATTTTAGTTTCATAATAGAGATAGGCCTGGTTCCAGGCCTCCAGGACTATAGTGCCCACTTGCAAAAACCATTGGGATTTCCAGTTTCAAATGAAATGACCAAATTAAGGTGTGTGCATGTGACAGGTTTATGAAAATAGAATTTTGGCTGACAAAACAGAACACTGACAGTAGGGGTGTGCAAAACGGGTTGTATTCAATTTGGATTCAGATTCAGCCAAATCAGGGACAGTGATTTGATTTGTTGATTCAGATCACAGTCTCTGATTTGATTTGGTTGAATCCAAATTTGAAGATTTGATGCTGATTTGGAGAAACAGAAGTGTTTCTGGTCCACTTCTGGGTCTGCTGCTGAGCACGTTGGGGGACCCCCTCTCATGCTCCTGTGGGATACTCCATCTACCCCAGTATCTCAGCATTCATAAGCCACCTGGTGCCTTGAGATATGTAGAAAAAACATTTAAAGCTGTGTCTATATCCGAATTGCCGAATGGTTCCTATTCAATTTGGAGAGATTAAATGGTCTCCTGATTTGATTCGGATTCAGAGATTTGGCCACCGAATCGGGCCAAATCTCTACTGAATTGAATCAGAGACCAAAGCTTTGCACATCCCTAATGGACAGTATGATGACCACATTCAAGCAAAGAACCTTAAGGTGGTGTTTATGAACTGAGCAGGCACACCACTCACCTTGTATATATTCTGGGCAATGGAGAATTTGTGTAATGTATGTTGTAATCATCTTGCTTGCTTTGCCTGCATTGCTTTTATTTCCTATGCCTGTGTATCGATAATATTTGCCTATTATGAACTGGAAGAGTTGTGGTTGGTCTGGAGGTTGTGCTCATCTAGAGATCTAGAGCAAGGTATCAGGGCTCTTGTGAATCCAGTGCTGACAGACAGATTTATTTTAACACGTGCTGTGTGTTGAGGTGAGTAATGCCCAGTCATGAACTGGATGCCTCAGGTCTTGGTTGGAAGAAATGGGAAAGAGTAGGGGTATGATCTGACCAGCATTTTGCAAATAATTAGTTCCCTGGGCCATGTGTTTTGTCCAGCCAGGATGGAAGCATTATACTGGCCCTCCACCCCTTTCTCTTTATGCACCCTGTATTCCCTTCAGGAGTTTGCACCAGAATGGACTGATCAGGGGTTCTGACCAGGGAGATACTCAGTAGCAGTCACTCTGAACCATGGGAAACCAGTGGGAGAGACACCAGAATTGCCTTCAGGTGACAATCTTGGATGGTGGGCTACCAACAGTAGGATCCCAAGGCCCTGTTTTTGTCCTACCCTCTCACTCAGGTGCAGAAGGAACCCTGAATTGGTGGGTATGGGTTTTTCTATGTACTTTTGTTTCCATCCCATTTACATAGTGCAGTGCTGATCCCTACTTTCCTGTGCAGTGGGCTCTGCCTTGAAACTATTAGGATCAAGCTGAGGGGTGAGTGCTGTTAGGTCCCTACACCAGAAGCAGGACTGTATGCTCTTCAGCCCTTCAAGCTGGAACCAGAAGTGGTAGTGGGCACTCTTTAGATCCCCTGCTAGGACCAGGAGTACTGGTGGGAGTTCCTTGTTGCAGTGTGCTCTGTGAAGCCACTTCTGGGTCTCCTCCTTGCTCCAGAAGGCAAAAAGATTCCTCATCTCCTTGATGGTCCAGTTCTCTCCTTAGCTGTAGATAGTGGAGGAAGATGAGCCAGACTCTGCTATGGTATTGGATATACCTAATACCATAGAGTGTGCCCTGGTGTCTGGGTGTTTGCAGGTGAGTCTGGATTACACAGGGAAGGGGTGGAGGAAAGTGACTGTAAAGGTGCAGATCAAGTCATGTGGGTTTAGGTCTTGGAATGTAGCTCTCTCTCTTAATCGGACTAGGTCCAGTTCTGGTCAGGTATGTGTTCCAAGCTCAGCTGGCCATGACCCCCTGAGTCCAAAATGTTCTAGAGACTTCTACTTGCCACCCCCAAAATGACTGACAATATTATTTGTTCCTGAACATTCCAAGGGCATTCACCCATCAGCACCAGCTCATTTGGCCATGGCCCCTCAAGCCTTGAACTTGCCAGGGACCTCCATATACCAGCAAAACCTACCCATGCCTCAAACTTCTTTGGCTTAGGTATCTGATGGCAGTGGCCAATCTAGCCATGACCCAATAAGCCTTGAATCTATAGGGGTCACCTCACTGCTCCTGTCTATCCGTCTATACCACCCCTCACCCATGACCTGAAACACTGGCTCCTGTACACTAGGGGTGGATCCATGCTGAGGTCTGGGTTGCAGTGTGCTGGTCTGGATCTTTGGTTGTGGGGTCCTGGGTCCATGCCTGGGGTCTTGGGTCTATTTTGATGATCTTTTGTTCTGGGTGTTCAGTTCTGCTTGTGGATTTTGGGGTGCTTTGGGATGGTGTGTTGGGTTGCAGTGTGACTGGAGGTTTGGGTAATGTGCAGGGGACACATCTGCCTTGCCCCCATCCTCTATGTCTCCCTACAGCCTGGAGCACAAGGTGGGACTGAAGAGAGAGAGACTGGGCTTTCTTCCCCTGATACAGCCAGGAGGTATTGTGGGGGGGTTGCTTCATACTTGACTAGAGTAGTGGGGTGTAACCCCCTGATACAGCCAGGAGGTATTGTGGGGGGGGTTGCTTCATACTTGACTAGAGTAGTGGGGTGTAACCCAAGTGCCAGAGGTCCTCCCTGAAGAGGAATGGGCGTTCGAGAGCAATGCATTCTAGGATGCCAGAGAAGATAACTTCTATTGACATGGGAACTGTATATTCATTAAAACAGGTTAGAGTTAGACCTCATAGGATGAGTTTAACTTTAAAAGGCACACACCATTTTTACACCAGATTAAATATCTCTATTACATTAAACTTGATTATATGGATATAAATATAATGCTTGTAAGCACACTTTATTTTTTTCAACTGCCGTAGGATCCTGGGAAAAATATTTTGTTTTGGAAACACCATGTGTAGCAGGGGATGGGTTGCAGCCCCTGCTATACCTGGCAATACTGCAGGAGCAGCAGTGCTGGTGGGAATCTTACCTGGCAGGGTCTGAATGAGCAGTGCTTCCCCAGTGCATTGAAGAGGTCCAGGAGGAAACAGCAGGGCCATGCAGGCACCAGGAGCTGGAGAGCACATGTCTGAGGGAGCCAGTGCCGGTTGGCTTGAGAGGAAACCCAGGAAGTTTTAAAGGGAGACACCAAGAAAAGTGCGGCATTCGGCATGTCCAGGGACAAAGACTGTGCCACTGGACTGGGAGGACAGCCAACAGAGCTGGGAAGCCAGCCAAATGAACCCTTGTGGGACCCAGTGATGCAAACGGCTCACAAACAAAGTACTACCCCCCTGTGCATCCAGAAAGATAAGTAACAATGGAGGGCAGGGTAGTGGTGGGTGGTCCCCACAAGCCAGAGGGCCAGGGACAAGTGGTGGGATTCCCTGGGAGATGGGTGGTCTAACCAGCCTGGGAAGAGGGCAAAAGCAGACCCACTGAGCCAAGGATAGTTTAGAGAGAAGCAGAAGTGGTCCAGACAAAGGTGTTATTTGTCCAGCCTAACCAAGAGAATCCTAGCAAGATCTGAACCAGTTGGTGTGAGCCTGGCCAGACATTTGAGCTTGGAGGAAGCCAGTGGAAACAGTGCTTTTCTTTTGTATATTTGGGAGTCCGGGCCATAGGGGAGGTATGCAAGAGTCCGTTTTCCTTTTGATTTAGTTTTCCTGGGCAAAGGGGGACAGCTGGGGGTAAGGCTTCCCTTTGTGTCTGAGTTAAAGTTAAGTGCATCCTAATCCTTGTGCCAGGAACATGTAGAGCAATTTAGTCTACTAAGCCTGAAGCCAGGCAGGGGGAGACCAAAGCATTGGAGACAGATCAATCCTGCATAAAGTGAGGCCCCTGGCATGGCTTTACGCGCACTTGTGGTGCTCTGGCCAGGTGCCAGACAACTGGAAGACGGCTAATGTGGTCCTCATCTTTAAAAAAGGGAAGAGGGAGGACCCGGGCAACTATAGGCCTGTTAGTCTTACTTCAATCTGGGGGAAGCTTTTTGAGAAGATTATCAAGAAGTACATCTGTGATAGGCCAGCGGTGGGGATAATGCTCAGGGGCAACCAGCATGGTTTCATTACGGGCAGGTCCTGTCAGACAAACCTGATTGCCTTCTATAAACTTACTAGGGGGAACCAGTGGGGTTTGGGAGAGACCTTATTCCCCCATGCACCTCCTGGAGTAACAAGGAATAACAACCATAAGTTGCTAGAGAGTAGGTTTAGACAAGACATCAGGAAGCACTACTTCACAGTCAGGGTGGCTAGGATCTGGAACCAGCTTCCAAGGGGAGTGGTGCTGGTTCCTTCCCTGGGAGTCTTTAAGAGGTGGCTTGACGTTTACCTGGCTGGGGTCATTTGAGCCCAGTTTTCTCTCCTGCCTATGGCAAGGGGTTGGACTAGAAGATCTACAAGGTCCCTTCTGACCCTACATCTATGAATCCTGGGATAATCACAGAGACATAGAGCCTTGCAAAGGGAGAGGAAGAGACAGCAGTGATGGGAGTAGGAGAGAGGGAGAAAGCAAAATGAACAAAGAAGAAACCCAAACAAGCCAGCCCAAAGAAAGGCCTGACCAGAGGAAACTGAGACACCTGAGAGAAAAGGGACAGGGTGTAAGGCAGATAGAGCCCTGTGGGAGATCAGCACCCTGTTAGATAGACCTACACTAGGAGAATCTTCCACCCTCCCAAACATTAGTATAGCACGAAGACATAGCGGGAAATAGGGGGAAGACAAGAGCAGGGGTCCACGTAACTGTAACACAAAGAGAGGAGGTGAGGGGATCCATCCTGGTATTTGGACAGAAAACAAATTTAGAAAGTATCAATATTATTGTGAACCAGATAAGGCTTGGTTTGCAGAATGTAGAAGTCAGTTTTCTCTTGGGGAATCCCTATAACATTTGCCTTTTTTGGTAGATTTTCATGTCTCTGAGGGTTTTGTGAGAAATTCACTTGTTGGTATTCAAACCTTGCTTACACTGCTGATCTGCACTGTATGTATAAACAAGCTAGGTACATTGACCAAGTTTAAGGCACAAATTGCATCTATGACAATTTGGGTGAATTGGTTTAAGTTTTGCCCTGCATCAGAACTAGACCCATGCTTAACTATAGCACCTGCATTCTCTCCTGGGTACCTACGATTACTAGCTCAGTTCAAAGATGTGTATTTTGGGAGATTTAACTGTTGTAAAGAAGTGGAAAGATGACGGGTGACAAGTATCATCTTGTTTATATCCACACTGTCACTAACCTTGTTAAGCTTTAAGTAGTTACTAAATCTGCTGAAATGTTGTTTGTCCTACTTAATTGTTAGACTATTCTTATGCTGCTTGTGTAATTGTAAAGTGTTCTACACATCTTCTCAGGATTCAGTTGCTCTACTATATTCTGGGCTCCAGATGCATGAAGCAATCACATCCAAAGCAAAAGACATTGAGTACAATTATTAAAAAAACTTGCATGACCAGCATGAATTCTGAACCCATCTTGTTAAGCTCCATGCTAACAAAACATTAGGTCATATGTATATTTTTGTTTGCATATAGTTACAGATTTGGAAAAGCAGTTACAAAAGGCAAACACAATACTGTCAGGCAAGGATCTTACTCATTTTCATTGGCTTGATGTCTAAAATTTCTTCTCCTTCTCTCATCTACTCTCAACCAGCACAAACAAAAGGACAGGCTAATATTTATGTTCCCCAGCCCCCTTGAACAGACCAAACAAAAAACCACCCACCCCTGTGCAGACATTTTATAGGGCATAGCAGATGTCCAAAACAGCTGACAAGACAGGAAAACGTTAACGGTAACAACATAACAACAAGTCGAACAGAATTTTCCTGGCTGCAGTCTGCTCAGCAAGCCAGTTCAGGGAGTTAACAGCAAAACTGCTGCATATATTTAAACTTTGTGCTGTGGGTCATGTAAACATTCCTTTCATGGAAACTGTGCTGAGAATGTAGAATCTCTCTGACCCTGCTGTGTCTTCCCTATAAGGTTTATCATAATGCTGTGACATAACTACATATTGTATCTGTCAAAAAGATGGCATCTCACTGTTTAAGAAAACCAGCTTGTGTTTATCAGCAGAATCTGAAGAAAACCAATAGAGTGATCTTGCGCTATTTGAAACATTTTCATTTATCTTGACATTTTTTTAAAACAAAATATCAAGTGAAAGTAACTGTAGGCTGCAAGACTATAACTGTGCCTTTATAATACAAACATTTATGGAGCTGCATTCGACTGTACAGTTGTGAGGAGATAGCTGAATTTCCCATGTCTTTCTTTTGTGGAATAGTAATGTCCTCCCACCCTTACCATTACACAACCAATAAATGAAATGGCAGGATTAAAATGTATGCATCTGTTCATTGTTGTTTTTGTATTTTTCCGAGGGAGACGTTGGAGATTATAGTTAGAATTCTAGTCATTTCACTATTGTCCTAAAGCAATATGTCATTGTCAGGCACGTTATCTGTCAGTTGCACTCTAGCCTATAGATAGCAGTTGCCCTCTGGGAGATTTCATGGTGACTTTTTTTTTTTTGCCCAGATAGCAGGTGTGAAGTCGCCACAACTCTATTAGCTCTGCTGTGGTAATAAAAGAACATTATTATAATAGAATTGCATGTCTACTCATTACTAGGAAAGCGACTTGCTACAGGGCTTGCCCTTTCTCTATGCGGGGCCACACTTTCCTGCCAGGTCCCTTTCAGAAGAGGCCTCAAAAATGAAGACATCAAACACTCAGCTGGAATCCGACTGCATTCCACTCCACCATCCTCACAGACTGGACCTGAAAAGCAAGTCTTCTCTTATTTCAGTCTTGACAAAAGCAGAACAATGGGTGGCTATTGGCAAATACTTTTTTTGCCGTTAAGAGCCATACACATTATCCCAAGAATCTCCATTCACGTGAAGATAATGCGCAGTCACTGTCTCCTTGTTTAGACTGCAGCTCAGCCTATCTCAGACCACCTCTCATTTTCTTTCTTGGTTTTTAATCCAGGGCTTTACCTACTGAGCTACCCAAGCATCAAACAAACTAAAGAGGAAGGTAATTGTGGTAAGTCTAAGTGCGTCGAAGCCTGAGACAAAGATGTCATGCCTTTTTTCCCCAAGTTCCTAAGCTGTATTTGTGGGAAGGAACTTTTAAACAGACATGCTTAAGACCTTAAATAAGCTTGGAATGGGTCAGTGTAATCTGTGGAGAACCTTCTGGCCTCTGGTATACAGCATTCATCCAAAGCTGCTCAGTACCCTGCTTCTCAATGAGTGTTTTTGCACACCTGAATGCTTAATGTGTAATGTGCCTTTGGAAACATTCTATTTCTGTGAAAAATGTTCTTTCTCTGTCTGAAATATTTAGCTTTTAACTTGCATTTTTTGCTTTGTTTTCTAGGGAGGGTATAGAATATGTTGGAAACCCAAGTAGTACACTCTTCCCTAAAGGCTCCCTACAACTGACTGCCAGGAAAGGCAGGGATAGATCAGAGGGGCTCTTTTATGAAAAAGAGCTGTCACACTTCAGCAAAAATGTAAAAAAAAAACCCCCAAACCCCAAAAAACTCCACTCAGTGCGTATGGGAAGTAATTTGCTTTTTTATATTTTCCTAGCTTTTAGTCAAACAAATACCTTGGATAATCTCTCTCTCCCTTACAGCTCGGATTGCCTTTTGTTAGACCCAAGCCATAGTCCACAGAAGGTAATGGACAAACATTACAAGGCTTGTAATTTCGGTTCAGATAAACACTGCAATGTTTGGATCCCTTTTCAAGGTTTTATCACAGTCTGTGGAGGTTCACTTATTTTCCCTAATCTACTTGACAGTTTCCCTCCTTCCCCCAAACCCCTGCCGTGGCAGGCTTCTGTTTCCCCACAACCAGGATATAATGAGATGTCAATTCTCTGGGCTCACCTAACAGGGTCCTGCACCTCGCAACCTCCCCTAAGCTCCAACAGAGCCACACTTTTGGTGCTTATCAGGAATGAAACAGCAAAACTTTTGCTGTCTGATTTGAAGCTTTCATAGGATAACTACAATGCAAGAGCTGGCAGACGGCGGACAAACTACTCCCTCTTAATCCCAAGGCCAAACATGCTATCAGCTCCCACAAGGAGCTGTTTCTGTAAGTCCTTCTACTTGATAATATCCAGATAAATTTAACATGTGGGTTTGGTTCAGAAATAGCGTTCTTAGTGTTCAGCAGATATATTTTAGAACTATCGTATTTACCCAAATCAAAGACAACTTTGAATAATTAGATTCCAGACATGGAAAAATATAAATTTGTTAAAAATTACCATGTATAGAAATAATCTAATTATTTGAGGGTTATCTTAAATTTGTCCTTCAAGGCAAAGCAGCAGGAAAGCAGTGGCAGGGTAGCAAGCAGCAGCATGGATTCCTGCCCCTTGCTCCCTGTGCCTGTCCTCTCTGCTTCTTGCCTCCCACAGTGCATTTGCCCCTGGTGCCTGACCCCCTGCTATCTGTCTTCTTTGCCACTTGAACTGTCTGGTGATTGCTCCACTTCCACCTCCTTTCCTACCACTTGCTCCCCTGGTACCTGCTTCTCCTTGCCACTTGGCCCTTCCTGTGGGCTGCACATCACATAATCTTTTCTGCACTTCCTCCTCTCACCGTTAGATATTCCCTTATTCCCTGCTCTTTTCCTGTATTCACAATTTCTTCCAAGCTTCCCCTGCCTTGCACCCTGTCCCCCACCACACAAGACACCTTGAGCCGCCCCAGCCCCAGCCCAAGGCAGATGGCAACTGAGTCTTTGGCGCTGGCCCCAAGCCTTGACTCTCGGTCACGGCCAAAGCCAAAACCACAGCAGCCATCTTCTCTGGACCAGTACTCACATCCAAGATGAGGTTTTTTTTTTCTCCTCCATGTTGAATGGGGGGAAAAACCTAGTACTGGATTTGAGTACGTATGGTATTTTATTATTTTTTCCACTCTGCTCTTCTGCTTAGGTTCTTATACAGACTTCTTGTGCCTAATGTCCAATTATTTTCCACCAGTATATTAAACAATGTTGCTATAATTCTTTCCCCTCCTCCCTCATTCTTTTCTCAAGCAGAAAATTGTGTTTTCCCATTTATTAAGTATATTATATCTACACTGTGTTTTACATTAGCAAAGACAAGGCCAAAGAAGGGCTTTTTAATTGATAAAAGTGGCTTCAATTGACATAGGAGTTCATTCCAGTAAACTTTGTTGCTAAAATAATTTCAGAAATGACACCAATCAGCTAAAACCCGTGGTTTTTAGCTATCTTGGATTGGGACCATTTCATATACTGGAAATAAGAGCTGAGAACCTAAGTGGATACGTTATTTACTAAAAAGTGATGGAAAGCATCTCCATGTAAATTGAGAGTGTTCAGAAGATTGGACTCTGGTAAAGCAGAGCAAGTTCAGAGCTCTGTGTGCACATACTTGGATTAACGTAAATTACAAAATTCTACATAGGCATTTTAACCCAGTAGCCTAATGGTTAGAGCACCTACCCAGGAAATGGGAGATCCATGTTTTAGGCCCCTCTTTCTACTTTCCAGAACAGTGCTTTCATTGCCACAACTTAGGCATTCTCCAGCTCTCCTCTTGAAGCTGGCCCCCTGGGCAACCAAGAGAGGGAGATGCAAGGAGGCAAGAGGAAGAAAACAAGTCAGAGGTTCCTTAGCTCAAGCTATGGCTCTGGAAGGATCTAGCATGGACTCTTGCTACAAGTGGAGCTTGGTTCTTCATCCATTTAACCAATGAGAGTTAAAAGTAAGGTATAGTGGGCACATCTACATAAGACACTGCTGTACAGTAGCAGTGAGCTACTAAGCAGTAGCTTGTTGTTACTGCGGAGTAGTGTTGGCAGGTACTGACTGTGACATGATCCTTCTGCATAGTAGTAACAAGTTACTGTACAGCAACATTTGAAAAAAAACCCAACATGTAGGGATGCTACTGCACAGTGATGCCAGTTACTGAGCAGTCTTTTAGTGCTTAGTTATAAAGGTGCTAAATGACTGCACAGTAACAACTGCACTGTTTGCCACTTGTGTAGACATGGCCAATGGCTCAGTTTCAAAGGAGAGTTTAAGAGGGGGCTTGATAAAGCCTAAGTTGCAGAGGACCTAGAAAGTGGGTCTGTGGCTCTCTGAGTTGCCCACACCAGTAAGTGATGGAGCTGAAATATAGGAGGACCTTTTTATTCCTCTTTGCTTTTTGCCAGACTATAACTTCAGGACTTAGGCTCAGGTGCATTCAAACTGCATGTGGAATAGGATCACCAGTGTGTTACATGTCTGGGTAAAGAAAGACAGGAGGCTTGCAGTCCATAATATGTATGCTGTGGGATTGTCTACTGTGCACAAGTGCCAGAAAAGGTGGTTTTGCAGCTGCATGACTGTCATTTTGGCTTGTAAAGTGCAGTATAGTTTTGCCCTTAAGATTTCAGCTGCCCATTGACTTCTTGTCCTTGTTGAAGCTTGTTGAGTCCTTGTTATATACTCATTCTTCCAGATCTAACTGTAACTACATACCATACTAATCTTTAGCTATACATATGAAAGTGATGTCACCAATCCAGAATCATAGGCCAAATTCAGCTTTTACATTGGAATAAATCCCAAGTTATTGGTAAAATCCTTCCAGACTTGATAAGTAGAGAGGAAATGTAAGACCTGTTTATAATACAGTGATGGGTACAGTAACAGATAATGATAAATTGTGAAGGAAAGCAGGAAAACGCATAGTGCTAATTAGCAGAATGGATATATCAAATTATTGCAATACATATCATAATGTGAATGGTTTCAGCTCATGGTTAAACACTGATATTTTGTAACAATTGTTTGTAACAATAAAGTAAAAGCTGTGTTAACCAGCATTTTACTAACTGAAATACTCTATTATCCAGCATGCGCATGAAGTATTTCTTGAGCAGGGCTGGGCTAGGGGGGTGAGGGCAGCTGCTCCCTTCTGTGGACCACACAGGCCAGGGGGGAGGATGAAGAAGTTTGCATGCAGTGGTGGCTGCTATTGCTGCCGCATTAATTCCAATAACCAGAATGTTTAGATACCCAGCACCCTCCTTATTCCACTTATGCCAGATAGCAAAGCTTTTACTGTAATTTGTGTATTTTTGCAGGGCCAGAGCCTATTTATATGATCTGAGCACACGGCAGTGTGGATATAGTGCCTGTGAGAGAAGCAGAACTTGAAGTCTTGAAAATCAGTTTTTTCTTGTGCTATAGCACTAACAGAGTGCAGGCCATAGTCCAAGCAATGGGCTATAGCCCTTCAGGGTGAGAGGAGTTTCATACCCATTCAGTCTTGTATCTTTGCCTTCAAAATACCAGCAACAGTGTTGAGAGTGGTTTTGTCAAAATATAAATGAAAAGAGTTTTAAAATGTCATAAGAAAAGAATCAGAGCTCAAAACTACTGTTCTGGTCTCCATTCCATGCCTACAAAATGGTTTATCAGTCTAATCTGTGCTACCAACTCTACAGTTGCTCTGGCTTATATCACTAAGGCAAATGTTTATTGAAAGAACACCTCACAGCAATGTTAGAGCTGGCTGCAGATAAAAAGAAATGTATTACTGAATAGGGCTGGATAACTATTGCCAAACATTTTTTCACTGGTGTGTGTTTGATTTTTTGAAAAAAAAACCCTTCATCTTGGCTTGCCTTTAGAAACTGCATTTTTCTTTCTGCCGTATTCTGTGGAAAAAATGTTTACTACAACTTTTAGATGACTATTACAGAACTCTACAGATCACACAGTCCAATTTAGTAATTGAGAACATTCGCAGTGACATCTGCTTTTAAGAATGACACTCATCCAGTCAGGGAACAGAAACATGACATGTGATCTATGTGTACAATCAAAGCAGCATGATATGAATATTCATAGTGTACTGGTTTCCGATGGGACAGCTGGTCAAAAATTAGTGAATTTCAAAATTCTGTTCACATGTAAACCCTATGGTAAAAATGGCATTTTCACAATCTTTTCTACTTTCCTCTCTGTCTTTTGTTTAACTGTTTAGGAAACCACATTTTTTTTACAAAATTGGACATACCAAAGTTGGCATTGTTTGCTACTTTTGATCTGAATAAAATATGAGTAGGGCTGAAGAAGGGGTCTTGTGATTGGGTGACACTGTTAGGAAACAGCTGCAACAGGTTTAAGAACCTTTGGGGGTGAGAGGCCTAAAATATGGGCATCTTGGCCTAGCCAGCTTCTCAGCAATGAGCCACAGTCCAAGGGCTTCATGAAGAATGGACTGCAGACTTAGGTCTGCTTGCTGCACAAATACACCCCCACAAGATCTCCCCTGCACAGATAGCCTGCTTCCCTCCCCACTCCTGGCTGCACGTGCTATGCCCCTCCTGCAGCCTGGACCCCCATTACTGCATCCAGCACCCTCTCACCTCTCAGCCATGCTCCCATCTGCACAGTTGGCAACCTGGCTTTTGCCTTTGTTATGCTCAGTAGCAAGCAGACCAGCCCCTTCACCAAGTGTATGAGGAGCACAAGCATCCTGGCCCCCTCTTGCCATACATGTAGCTTAGGCACCCCAGCTCTCTCCTATACCAGAAAGTAGAAACTGAAGGAAGGCAGGGGAGCTGTGTCAGGAGCAGTGGTGGGTAGCCATGGTAGGAGCCCATCAGCCACCAGTTGGATAGCCATGTATAACTAGGTTATTGGGCTACAAGATAGGAGGGGGCACTTCTGCCTAACACCCTCTGGTCAATTTTTTTGTGTCCCCCTCCCCCCCCAAAAAAAAAAAATACAAACCCTGCAAGTTTGCCCTACCTCTCAGATAAACTCATAAATTACTTACATTGAATTTTGATTCTTCACTGTGTTTTTACTATAAGAAGTGCATGGCAGTGTTAGGAAACTGAAGCAGTGTGTATGTGTTTCACTAAGGTCAAATCTCTATCACCAACTTGAAATGCTCTGCCTAGTACCAACCAATCCCCACAGATTATTGCTAATCATAAAATATGGTAATGCTGTCTATGAATGTTTGACTTTCTTTGCACATTTCTAATGCTGGCTTGTGATATTATAAGTTACCCAGAATTGGCTAGGAGGAAGATCGTGGCTGCTAATTCAAAATGTTTCTGCTGTTCAAGGGAGAAGCCATGTTACCTATTCTAGTATATGCCATCCCATTCAGTGGCACAGCTATACTATCAATGAGATTGGGAGAAAGGCTTAAAGGCTCATTTTCCTTTATGCACCCTCTAGCCACCTGTGTGACAGGTGTCCAATCAGACTGAACAATGGACATTAAAAAAATGGTGGTAGCATGATTAGAAATTAAAGCTGGCCCACTACTCTTATCTACTGCATATATCATCATTGGGATGGCAATCCATATTACAACAAAACACTGGAGGCACTTTGCACTGGTGTAGTTTTTTGTTCTTCTTGTTGTTCACTTAATTCCTTTCCTTCTCTTGTTTACAGTCTTTCCATACTTTAGCCTTGACATTAAATATTGAAGCAATAATAGTAGACACCATTCCATTCAGTTATTTCTTTCAGTTAATGTCCCTGTGTATTAGTTACTTAAATTATTTTTCTCCTGCTAAAAGGCAGAAGGGGCACTTGTGAGAATTCTATTGGCATTTTAGGCCATGTCCAGATAACTGGTCATGCAATATGTGATGACCCATGGGGGCTGCGCAACCTGCGCTACCTTGCAGCATGGCGGGGAGGATTACACCCCAGGAGATCCAGGGGTCAAAAAAACCCATGCAGAAAAAAAGCAGGGTGGCACACACACAGGGATAGTGCATGCAATGCAGCTGCAGCTTCCCTGGCCCCCAGGACTCCAAGTAAGGCTGCTGGGGCCAGCAGCTGTGCTAGCCCCAACCTCTCCTACCCCACCCAGTGTAACCTGCCCCATGCCATAGGTGTCCCTGGGTGAACCAAATGTCTATGCTTGTCTGGACGCAACCTTAGATTGTTTATGTGGGTTCCATATTTCGGCCCTGTTCTACCTGTCAATTAAGACCAGTGACTAGAAAATGAAAATAGTAGATTTTCAAAGGAATGATACAAGAAAGAAGTATCATTTAAATCCATAATTAAAAGGCTGCTTGTCAATTTTTTTTAAAAGCCACTATCACTAAATCAGCCTGGATACCTCATCTGTCAGACTTAAAAAGGCGTAAATCATCAGTAAAATGCAGCAAAATAGGAAAATCTGTTTTTAGGTTTTTTTCCATTTTATTGTTATTAATATTGTTAATATTGTTAATGACATATTTGTTTCATCCAAGTTCTGGATAATGTGAAAATCTTAAAGCACCATTCATAAATATAATGGGAAGGCAAAGAAATGTGTGAAACTGAAGTGTCAGTTAGAGATCTTCTTAGTTACACTAGGACTAGACAGAAGGCTGTAGGGATGGTGGTTAAGTGGTTATGATATCTTGCTATGGTTCCAGAGAGACAAGTGCTCCAGATTTTCTCTTACCAGTTAACAATATCAAGCCATTCAGGGTGGATTTCAAAGGCAGGACTATTTGATGGAGCCCATTGATTCTTTATGTGCTGCTGATATACCAATTTCTGTTATCTCAACTGAGTTAAACCAATGGACTTCTAGGTTCCACAGATTTCATAGATGCCAGGGTTGGACCCCCTGCCCGAGGCAGGAAAGAGTGCTGGGGTCATATGACCCCAGCCAGATGCCTATCCAGTCTTCTCTTAAAGACCTCAAGGTAGGGGAGAGTACCACTTCCCTTGGAAGCCCATTCCAAATTTTGGCCACCCTTACCATGAAGAAGTTTTTCCTGATATTTAGCCTAAATCTACTCTCTGTCAATTCATGACCATTGCTCCTTGTTACCCCAAGAGGTGCAGTGGTAAACAGAGTATCTCTAGGTCCTTCCTGCGCCCCCCTAATGAATTTGTAGGTGGCCACAAGATCACCTCTCAGCCTTCTCTTGCAGAGGCTGAAGAGGTCCAGGTCTTTTAGTCTTTCCTCATAGGGCTTGGCCTGTAAACCCTTAATCCTATGAGTGGTCCTCATCTGGACTCTCTTGAGGTTATCCGCATCTTTCTTAAAGTGCAACACCCAGAACTGGATACAGTTTTCCAACTGTGATCTGACCAATGCTGCATAGGGGGGAAGTTTCACCTCCGTGGATCTATTTGTCATGCATCTGCTGATGCATTATAAAGTGCGGTTAGCTTTGCTGATGATTTTGTCACACTGACAACTCAGGTTCATCTTGGAGTCCACTATGACTCCAAGATCCCTTTTCTTTTCTGTGCTGCTGAGAGGGTCATTCCTTAGCCAGCAGGTGTGCTGGATATTTTTATGCCCTAGGTGCAGCTCTTTGCATTTGTCCTAGTCGTACTGCATCCTACTGTGTTCCACCTACTTATCCAACCTGTCCAGGTCTGCCTGCAATCGTTCCCTATGCTCTGGAGTGTGCACTTCACCCCACCATTTAGTATCGTCTGCAAACTTCGACAGAGTACACTTTACACCCACGTCCAAGTCACTGATGAAGACATTGAAGAGTATAGGTCCATGGACTGAGTTGTGTGGGACCCCACTAGTCACATCCTTCCAGGTTGATACTGACCCATCTACTATCACTCTCTGAGTTCGACCCCCAAGCCAATTTTCCACCCACTGAACCATGTAAGCATCTAAGTCACAGCCTCTTAATTTATTTATGAGAATGGGATGAGATACTGTATCAAAGGCCTTCCTAAAATATAAGAAAACGACATCCACCTCTACTCCTGCATCTAAGCGTTTTGTGACCTGGTCATAAAATGAAACCAGATTAGTTCCATGCTAATCCATGCAGATTAGAATCCATGCTGGTTGCCTTGCAGTATTATTTTTTTCCACTTGACTCACACAAATATGATCTTTAATAATCTTTTCAAAGACTTTTCCAGGGATGGAGGTGAGACTGACTAGCCTATAATGACTTGGATCCTCCTTCCTCCTCTTCTTTTTACTCCCTATATACCTGAAGAAGGACTTTTTGTTGTTTTTAATTTTTCTTGCCAACCTAAGTTCCATTTCTGTTTTGGCCTTTCTGACTGTGTCCCTGCAAGTGTAGGCCAAGTAGGTATACTTCGCCTTGGTAACTACTCCCTGCTTCTATATGCCTCTTTTTTTTGTGCCTAGGCTGTCCTGGACTTCCCTGATCAGCCAAGAGGCTTTCTTCGCCCCTTTGCCCCCTTTCTTGTGCGAAGGGATTGTCTTCTTCTGCACCCATAGGATCGCTCCCTTTAGGACTGACCACCCTTCCTGGACTCCTATTTCACCAATTCTCTTGTACTTCAGTGCCTTGATAACTACTCTCCAGAGCACACTGAAGTTAGCCTTTCTGAAGTCTGTCACTTCTGCCCTACTGGTTATCTTTCCCACTCTATGCCAGACAATGCATCACAAAAAGTTTTCTTAAAACTAGGATTAAGGTATGATGTCTTTGATGCAAGTGAAACAACTTCTAGTCAATGGAAGAGAGACTCATCATAAATGAAAGAGGTAGATCTTTGTATATACCTAGCCCTTCTTCAAAAACTTTACTGAAATCCTTAGGACATCTTGAATGAGGTCTGTTAAAACACTATGTACTCCTGTTAATTTGATGCCCAGTGGTTAGAATCATTTCCCACCTAGTTAGCTTGCTTGCTGTCCTTTGGCAATAGAAATGGAAGACCCCTCCATCCTTTTTACTCCCTACATAATTAAAAAAAAAGACTTTTTTTTGTCTTTAATATATGTTGCTAGTCTTACCTCCATAGTTGCTTTGGCTTTTCTAACTGCCTCCCTGCAAGTGCAGGCCAAGTAGGTATACTCCTCCTTGGTAGCTTCTCCCTGCTTCCAGGTCCCTTGGTTGGACCTTTGAATTTTTTTGACACAGTAGGCTAGGGTGCCATAGAAAGCAACAAATCTGACATATACCCCAGTCTAAGGTATGATACATGATGTCAGGCAGATCAAAACCAACTCTTTCAATTGTCTTCCCTCAGGTTGCTATGGGATGCGTGTGGTGAGTTATAAAAAAAGAGGGTTCCTTATGCTCTTACAAAATTTCCACTTGACTTTGAGGCCAAATAGTGGTGGCAGACAAATTCAAATACTCCAATCTCCAAATATAAAAAGGAGCATTGAGCCAGATTCCCCTTTACACCAAGGCTCCTTAGCACATTTGTTTTCTGAATTAGAATGAGGACTTTACACTATACTGCTGTCTTGTGAAGATTTTATCAATTTAAATAAATTTTTAAGCAACATTATTTAGGATTGTGTGATAAAAAAAAAAGTTATGAAAGTCACTATGAAAAATACAGCAATATCTAAATCTGAAAGACTAATGAATACACTTGGGAAGAAATTATAATTTTGGATAAAGAATCTTGAGAATAATACAGTATTACGAGTTAAATATTCCATTAATAACAGAATATTAATGACAGCCTTTTTGAAAACTTTACTCTTAATTTGTTTGCACTGGATTAGAAATACATTTCCTTTTAGTCTTTTTTAATGGAATCTTGGCTTAATATCAGAAAAGGAATGAATTATCACAACATTAACACTTTTAGTCCTAAAGTACCCATGAGAAATTTGTGCTTATTTAGGCAATCAGAATTAAAATGGGTGAAAAATTAAAAATACAGCCCCTTATGCTCAGTCCCATCCCTCTTGAAATTGCAAATACAATATTTTCATCATAAGAAGATTTGTTTCAAGCCAGAAGTATTGCATGCATGTCATTAAATGTGGTGCGTGCGTGTATTGAGAGGAATTGGTAAAATGGTAAAAGGATTAGACTGTAAATCGTTCTCCAAATGCTGCAGTGGGATGAATATGATCTACTTCTGTACCCGACATGTTTTGCAAATAATTTCAGCCACACATTTTAGATGTAGCTTTCCATCGTTTACTTAATTACAAAAATATGTGCTGCAGTTTGCAGAACTTTGCTAGTATCATAACTTTTCTTGAAGCTCAGCCAACCAATGATAGTAAAGCTGTCAGGAGACCAGAGGTGGCTGCAAGTCACTGCTTCAGGCATTTATTTGTTACATGGGGAATGCAAACAACTATGTAGAATTATTAGTTATATTATAGGTTTTATATTTTAGTACCTTAGACATCTGCTTTTGCAACAACAAAGAGAATGAGGTACATCCATTTTGGTTAGCTCTGTTTGCTGTCTGAATGTTTATGGAGGTCAATGTCTTACAATCCTAATAAAAGATTTCCAGAAGATCTTTTTGTTAGAGGACAAGGATCAAATACTGATGAAAGCCATTCTGTTTTCTTCCAAGGTAACTTTGTTGCCATAAGCACAACAATTTCTATTGATGTCTTGTATAACTGAATAAAATTTGGGTTCAACTGTTCAGCAAAAGAACTCTCAACTGTCCTTCCTTAACATAATGTCTCAAATTTTAGACACACATTTTAGATATTTTTTTTCTTAAAAATACTCATCAGAGCCCTAGGCCAATTAACACATACTGACAAGTCAATTTAAATCCCCATATAATTAAAATAACCGGTTCTCTCCCCCTCTTCTCTTTCCACCCTCTTCCACTGATCCTTAGAGTTTGGCTAGTGAAATACCTACAAAGTTTTATCCTTTTCATGATTTAGTAAGCACAACTTGAGAAATGAGAAGTTTGTAAATAGCGAGATGAGAGGTAGGTTATAATGAGCCATAAAATCACTGTCTCTGTAAAGTTCATGTGTGTAGTGTTTAGTAAAGTTATGAATTTCTATTCTTAGGCCAATCTTCTGGAGGTATGCTGTAGAGTTCTTTGGTGATAAGGACGGTGAGGTCAGAGATGTAGAATTTGTTTTGTGAAAAGTATTCTTTCACCACTGATGGGGTGTTTCTGTCTTTTAAAATCATTTTTCTGTAGAAACTCATTCTGGAGTATACTGGTTGTGTGGTTTGATCTATGTAGTTTCTGTGAGGGCATTTGCTTCATTGGATGATGTATATCACACAAAATCAGAGGGTTGGAGGAGACCTTAAGGGTTATCTACTTCAGTCCCCTGCACAAATGCTAGATGGGCTATTCTTAAACCATTCCAAACAAATACTTATCTACCCTATTTTTAAGAAAGCTTGAGTGAAGATTACTCACCTTTCCAGGGCAGCTTATTCCACTGTTCTACTGTTCTTACAGTTAAGAAGTTTGTTTCTGAGATTTAATCTAAATCTGCTTCACTGCAGTTTAAACCTATCACTTTGGGTCCTACCCTCTGTGGCAAGGGAGAACAGCTGTTCTTCCTCTTCTTTACGGCAGCCTTTCATTTTTTTTAAACTGCTATTATGTCCCCCTCCCCACTTCATACTTTATTCTCCAAAGTAAATGTATCTAGTTCTCTCAACCTTTCCTCATACAGTTTGCACTCCAACCTCTTTATCATCTTTGTCACTTGCCTCTGGATCATCTCCACTTTCTACATTTGTCAAAAAATGCAATGCCTAGAGCTGCACACAACACCAAGGCATAACCAGCACTGAGTACAGTGGTACTATTGTCTCCTGCATTTTGTATACAATACTTCTGCTCAGTAGTGTAACTAGGGGTGGATGAGAGAGATATCAGCCCTGGATGCTGACTTAGAAGGGGTACTAATATAGCTGTCTCACCACAGGAGTTTTTACTATTGTAGGGGAAGCCCTGTACTACCTGGCCTTAGGATTCAGACAGGTAGTAGTGTGTTCAGGGAGGAAGGGGGTAGAATGATATCCGCCATGGGAGTCATAGCCATGGGAGGCATAGCCCTGTGCCTAGAGGTAGGAGGGGAGCAAGTGGGACACCAGGAGTGGCCCCCAGGGAGCCCACATTACTAAAAGAGATTTCTACGCCTCTGCTTCTGCTAATGCAGCCCAACTGTGTTCACTTTTTTTTTTCCACATTGCTAACTCATGGTGTGCTGGTGATCTATCATACCCCACTTCCCTTCTTGACAATGTTGGTAACTAGGCACTAACAGATCCTGTAATCTGTATTCATGCATGCTCTTTTTCTTCCCTAGGGGTGCATCTACATGTGCAATTAGCATGGAGCAATAAACTCAGGTGCAGTGTGCGCTGGAGTCAGAGGGTTCTGGGCTCAGTATATAGACGTCCAGGACTGCAGCAGTTAGACCTGAGTCAGAACAGCCCTAGACTGGCAGCAGGCTTGTGGGGTCAGCCCTGGGCTCCAGGTCATGGTGTTGGGCAGTGGAGGAACTGGCTGGGGCACAAGGGTGTGACAGTATGGGGCTAGCCCCAGCCAGCCCCAGTCACTGTCCCCACATTCATTCAGGAGGTGTAAATTACTCTGATGTAGGATAGTACTTGTTCCAGACATACTATCCTACAATGGAGTTAATTAATTTACTGCACCCTAATACAGGTGCATGTGTAAATGGTGACACTTTGCTGTTGAGTTAGTCAACTTTACAGTAAAGCACATGAGTAGATGCATCCTAGCTATAGCACATTACATTTGTATTTGGTGAACATCATTTTATTTCCTGTAGCCTAGGTCTATAATTTATTAAGATCCTTTTGTATTCTAATCATACCTTCTAACTTGTTTGCAGTCCCTTCCATTTTTATACCACCTGCAGAGATGATCTGGAAGCTCCCTATTTCTCCATCTAAGTAATTAACAAAAGGTCACTGATCATCACCAGACACAACACTAGCCCCTGTGTTCACTGATGTAGTATATTTCCCTGGGAGAGCATTCTTGTTGGCTAAAGGCAGTAAAGAGGTACCCTGGGAAGACATGCAAGAAAGTGACTGAGATGGCAGTTGGTGAACACCAGGGCTAGGAACGGAGGTTACACATAAACTGGTTCAAATCATCAGAAACTGGTTAAACCTGTAACAGAGCAGAAGTTCAGTGCACATAAACCAGTCTCAAAATGGTTGAAAATGGTTTAAGATAAACCTGGTTGAATGTAGTATCAGATTCAACTGATTTGGGTAAAACCAATTTATGAAACTTCTGTCCCAGACCCCCTCCTGGTTTAAGTTAAATCAGAATTCCCTAGCATCCCAGCATGCTTTCTAGCCCTGGACTGGGCTATGCTGCCTGCTCCAACAGAGAAGGTTTGGGGTCAGGGAAGGCAGAGGCTGCCTCCCTCAACCTTCCCCCTGAGTAGAAAATTGCCCTGCCCTCATAAAAAAAAAAAGTTACCAAAAGTTTTCTGAAAGTTGCCACTGGCTAGGACTGTGAACTACAAGTCCCAGAGGCATCTGGAAGCAGGAAGAGGAAATGATGAACAACTCTGCAGAGTTCAGCTTTTGTGATTCTGGACTGCAAATCCCAGAGACCTTGGGGGCAGAAGGAAGAGGAAGCAAACACAGCTTATGCTGGCTACATGCCAGAGAATCATGCTCTAGTGTCCCCCAGCTTCTGGCCTGAGCAACTTAAGGCATGTGGTTGCATTTCCTGAATCAAAGGTAAATGTGTGTCCAGTTGTTTCTCAGTTTAACCTCTGCAGTTTGACTAACCTGCAAAGACTGATTCAGGCTGAACTGATTCAGCCTCAGGCTTTTTGACTGTCTGTACTTATCCCGGAAGATCTTACCTCCCTACATATGGGCCATTGCTATCACAGCACAGGCTACTTTTGCCACAACAGAAGCTCCCTGATAGTGTTATTGGTATTGTCCTGCACTGGGTATTTCTCAGGACACATATGGTGGGATCCAAAAGCCTGGGTATAGATCGGGTGTTCTTGGTGTGTCTGGGATGCTTACTGGTTTTGTAGAGGTAACTGTCGCTGTCTCTTGGATTATTTTTTTGTATATATTGCCATTTGTAGAGTGCCATTCTTGGTGTTAAATGTGGCATCTAGACAACAAATCTTTGTATAAATGTGATTTAGAGAAAATCTAATGGTAGGGTGGTAGACATTAAAATTGCAATGGAAATCAACTTGGAAATCCATGAAGTTTGTCCAGATGAGAGAAACTGCCAAAAGAAATCTAACTGTTAGTGAATTTCAGTTTAATTAAGTTTTTCCTAAAGTGCTTCAATTGACCCTTTAGATCTTTTCAAGAACATCCTTGATATATTGCTTTCTAGAAAATAGCGTATGTACTCAAATACCAAGTACAATTGACTTTCCAAAATAGGGCTGCATGTCTTCAGCAGAAAAGCTAATTTTTTCTGCCCAGAATAGAATCATACAGATGCTATAAGATGGATACTCTTCCTTTTCCTTCTCTTCCCTCCAACTGCCTGGGAGCAGCAGTGTCATTTCAACTCAGGAAGTGTTTTGGGAGTTAACTGACTTCATGGATCATTATAATCTACCTGATTTCTCCTAATTTCTCTGTACTCCACAGTTGCTAATGACCATCTCTCCTTTTTAATGGTTTTGATATTTCACTAATCAAGCTATCTTTTCTGTCAATGTCAGTATTTGTTAGCTACTCCTGGTTCTCTTCTCCTATTTTATATCCCTGCAGTCTGGTTTTAGTACTTTTCAAAAATCTAGATCCACCCATGGAGTACAATGTTCAGCATCAGTTATTTTCAGCTTTTGGCTAGAGAGCTGTGAAAAGGTTGCTTTTTCCTGAGTAGGAAAGGGAAAGTGAGTGAGCAGAAGGTTAGGCCTTTGCCCTGCTCTGTGTGGCCATAACTCAGGAAAAATCTTTTTTTTTTTTTTTGTTTATCCTGCCTTCACAAAAACAAATTGTGTGTTATATTTGGGATGTGTGAGGTATACAAAAAAAACATATGAACACAAGGAAAACCACTTTTAATTTTAAAGTTGTTTCTTACAAATTTTAAGCAGAAGCTGCATAATAGCTGCCTAATATTTTCTTGATAGCATAGACAGAAGAGGAGAAAAAGATGAGAGAAGCAGAAAGGGAAAAAAACATTTACTATACTGTTTAAAGCCAATTTCCCCAGTATATTTAGTCCTTTTTTCATCACTGAAACTGATTTGCAATGGAAAATGTGTTTTTGGTTAAGGAATATTTTATTTTGTGAAAGGTGTTGGATCTTAGTAGATTTCATTTCTTCCTCAACATATTTCAGTCAAAACTTCTATGTTTCATGCTTTTACTGAAAACTTGAAAATTACTGTGGGAAAAACATTTCAGATGAGCTCTTTTCTTTACTCGTTTTCTATTTCCCCTCTTTCTCCCAAATTCCCTACACTCATCCTCGCCTCAAGCACAGAATATAGCAACTGAGAATCATATTCAAAAAGAATCATATATTTCACTGAAAATGTTTGAAGTGCAGAGGGGACATCCATCTGACAAATTCTATGCAGCTGCTCATGCTGGTGTGGACACAACCTTACGTGTTCAATTGTCAATCTCAAACTGACATAAAAGACCTTTCCCCTTTAAATATTTCTTGCCCTGGTCCAAAAATTATAATGGGAATTAAACAACAACATGTAAATCCTAGCAAGAATGTATCTGAATTACTTATAGGAGTACAAAGGAAATTTAAACCTTTTAGGTTAACAAGTGACAAAGAAGGGAAGTTAATTGTTGCAATTAGTTTTGTGAATAAGCAGTTTTAGACTTCACAGATTTCTTTTCATTTTAACAGTAATTATTCAGTAGAAGAAGGTCATTCTTCTCAAGTTAAAATAATGAAGTACTGTTGATGTTGATGGACTGCTGAATTGTATATTGAATTTGGAATTAATTAATAATTATATATTTTAGTTGACAGGATAAAGTTAATTGCCAGGTACATCATATTTAACTGGCCCAGGTGATAAAAGCTGGTTGAGGTTTCTTTCCATCATTACCAACACAAAGTAGGGCTGGGGACTGCCATTGCCACATGGGCATCCCAGAGTGAGCTATTGGCTAGCATGGGATGAGGGGGCCCCTGTACCACAGGTTGGGCAAAATCGCTTTGCAGGTCAGATGCACTGGATGCCCGCCCCTGCCTTAACAGCTGAACACTGACTTTTTTGCTACTGACAAGTTCTGGCAGAGGGATTATAAAAAGAAATGATAATTAGGCAAGTGGCTGCATAATAAAGACTATGATTTCATAGGGATAATGGAGAGCTGGTGGGATTCTACCTATGACTGGGCCACAGGTATAGATGGCTATACTTTGTACAGGAGAGCTTGTGTATACAAAAAGGGCAGCAGTGTAGCTCTCTATGTCAAGGAAAGCTACATGTCCCTGCAAGTCGACATTGGCATCCAGGGTGGATGACTGGAGACCAGGAATTCGCCAAGGAACTGGCGAATATAGCAGTGTCTAAGATTTAGGCTCCTGAAAGCATACTTATTCAGGTGTTTAAGTGCCTGATTTACCACTAAAATTAATTAGCCCTAGCTGTCTACTAGAATTAGCAATATCCAGATTGGGTACCTAGCCTCCCTACAATGTACAATGAGTTAGTTTCCTAAGACTGTGATCCAAAAATGCAGATGCATTTTGTGCATTCTGGATGCAGAGTGCATGTTATGTGCAGCATGTTCCTGGTCTGACCACATGGAACTGCACTGCATGGCCCCGGAGCCATCACCACAGGCCTGTATGGTAGGGCAGTGTGAAGCTTCAGTCACTGATTTAATTCGGTGCAGACTCAGCTTGATCTGGTGGCCAAATCTCTGAATCTGAATCGAATCAGGGGACCCTTTAATCACTCTGAATCAAATTGGAACCCTCCAAATTGATTTGGAGAGATTTAGAAACATTCAGAAATAGATACTGCTTTAAATGTTTTTTCTACATACCTCTAGGTAGCAGATGGCTCATGAATGCTGTTATGGTGGGGTGGATGAAGCATCCCAAAGGAGCACGAAGGGCTCCCCAGTGCACTTGGCAGCAGACCCAGAAGTGGATCAGAAGCACTTCTGGTCCACTTCTGGGTCCACTGGGGAGTGTGCGGGCCCCCACCCTCGGCTCAACAACTGGTGCTTCCTGGGGCTGGGGGGTATCCAGGGTCTCTCCACAGCTGATTGCTGAGCCAGGGGGGTACCACGCCCCCTCCCCAGCATGCTCCTCAGAAGACCCAAAAGTACTTCCAGTCCACTTCCGGGTTTGCCGCCAAACATGCAGCCCCCGCCATGCTCCTGGGAGGCTCCATCCAACCCAGCATTTCAACATTCACAAGAGTGCTTGGTGCCTTGATGGATGTAGAATAAACATTTAAAGCTGTGTTTATGTTCAAATCACTGGTTCTCCGAATAAGCATCGAATCTTCAGATTTGGATTCAGCAGACTTGAATCAGGGACAGTTATCTGAATCAACGGATGGAATCACTGTCCCTAATTCAGGCTGAAACCGAATCAGATAGGGTTCATCTCACACACCCCTATTGTACGGCCCTGGAGTGGCAGAGCAGCTGCAATGTGCTGTGCAGCCCAGAACAGCATGAGAGGCCATTCAGTGCACCCTGCATGCCTGAGAGTCATTCTGACACCCACATACAGCTTTGGAGGCTGGATGATATAGCTCCATGCTCATATCTGGCCCACAGGCTGTATCTCTGACACCCCTGTTCTAAAGTAACCCATAGGAAATGCTGAGGGCAGAGGCAGGTCTTAAATCCCACCACTCTCCAGGACGTAGGAGTTTCATCTTCCCATGTATATAGGGGATTCACAACCTGTTTTCCTGGAGTGAGTGAGTTGCTAATGTCCTTTCTTTCAAAAACTAAGGATAGAGAAGTAATTTCTCTCAAAATGTTGGTGATACCTTCCCCTGTTGCTGTACAGCTCTGTGGTCGGAACAGTCACACAGTGGGGGATAGTTCGGTTCTGCCTTTTTGTGTTTAAACTGTTTTCCTATGCAAAAGATAATTAAATATCTACTGAAACAGACAGTAGGAGAGAGAGAGTGCATAATTCTAGACTATAATAATGAGCCTAGGGGCAGGGCTTTTGCAAACAAAAACAGATCTGTGTACCAATCCCTGCTTCACTAATTACTCAATATAAATTAGTGAAATATGAGGGAATTAATTTTCCCAACTGCAAATATTGCATAGCCTACTAGTGAGGGAACTTTGTTTAGAAATGACATATGTGGATTAAAATCCTTTCTTGTGGATGAGAATACTAAACCCAGGTATCCAGCATTCAACTGTGCTTTCTGAGCAGTTGAGTAAAAAGGGAGCTACCATCACCTCTCTTTCAGCGGGGTCTGATCATGAGGTATTCTTAGAGATGCCTGCTCAAGTCCAGCAGATGAGATCACAAAGTCATAGGGCTAGAAGAGACTTCAAGTGTAATTAATACAACTCTGCACAAAGCTTGAAAGTGCTTACTCCTATGAAATTCCAGACAAATTCTATCCACTTTTTCTTGAAAATCTCCAGTAAAGGAGATTCCAAATCTTTCATGGGCAGTTTTTTCCACTGTTCTACTCTTCTACTGGATGTGTGAACATCTATATGGGATATGCATGTGATAGGTACTGAGTCACTCAGCCCAGCCAAGACTCAGATGCTTCTGGGAATGCCAGAAATCCAAGGAAGTTTAGTGGTGAAAATTTAAGTTCCCATAAATATTAGGTTTAGGGGGAGCCAGATGTGGCTTTTGGGGGCTGAATTCAGGTTTAAGTCATCTATAATGGAAATTGGGAAGTATTTACATGCCCCTTGTGGCATTAGCCCTGAGTTTTTTTAAGAATAAATTGGAAAGTTGATATGATAATAAATACTTAATAATTATTCATTTCGCATTTATTTTGTAGAATATACATATGTATTTTCCAGCTCATGGGTAGCTAGACAAATACTTAGTGATCTCTTTCTCTCTGACAGACACACACACAGAAGAGGAGAGAGACACAGAGAAGATACTTAGATTGACATTGATATTAATAAAATTAACTATTTGTACATTTGTATAATATGTGTAACATAATTTAAGATTTTGGATAACTGTACCTGAATTGACTTGTCCCAAAACACAAAGGTAGTTGGATATCATTATCATCAACAGGTGCCATACCAGAGTCAGAAACCTGAGGTTGTGGTCTGGCTCATAAATAAATGCAATGCTTGGAGATTGGCACTACAACTCTGACAAGAAGACCCTGCAGCTATTTATATAACTTAACTGCCTAACTAAGAAAACAAAGAAGAAAGAGAATGAACAGAGAGAAAATGCTCTGCAGTTTATCATCACAGCAACCAAGGTGATTGATGGAGGAGAACTCAATTTACAGTGAAAGAGACCATTTTTAATTTGTAAAACCACAATCATTTATGTGTTTAGTACTTATGGATGTTGTATTTAATCATACCTTCTGCTCATCATAGGTACATTATTAATTGAAAGTGGAAAACTGTGTCATAAAAAGTCGGCTAAATTAATAGAGTTGTAAAAGCTCCAATGACATTTTTTTTGGTTCAACTGTGTGTTCAATCACTATGAGCAAAAGTCCTAGTGCAAAAAAAAATGCGTAGGCTTAATAACATAGAAATCCTTGACTTTCAGCTGACACGTTTGATGTGCATTTTCACATGACCTTTTCAGGGTTAGGACTAAAAATAAGAAGTTTTACAAACAGGGAAAAATAAAGAGGTCTGTAGAAGAGTAAAGCAGAAGCGTAAACAGTGGGTGCGGTTGGAATGAAGATATTTGAATCTGAATGGCCAGTTAATGATTCAATTAGTTTTTCACTTTGTTAAACTATGGTAATCCTTCTTTACTAGCTCTCCATATTGAAGACTGTTGAAAGAAAGAATGAATAGGATCTTCTGAAAAAATAAAGCCTTTTGTAAACCATTACTGCTTCCCAACAAAATGCTGCCTATTGAAAATATTATGGATGCAGGGAAGATATTTTATTAAGCCAAAGGTTTGGTTTGAATACAAGTAGTCAGTTCAAAGCGATTCCTTTAGTTATGAAATAAAAAGTGTAAGGCTAGCTTTAGCATTTGGGAGTCTCATCAGAGTTGTTATTAGGTGTGACCTACACTATAACCTCTCCTCTCATCACATCACATTTTACTATTTCTCCATGCACAGTTCCTTCCATCTCATTTGCCTTCTTCCAATTTCACTTCATTTTCTTCTATTTACCATTGCCTTTGACATGCTTAGGCAGAGTGGCAATTAGTGCAGAGAGGTAGAGATAGATTCCACAGTTATATAACAGTTTGGGAATGTTTTGAAGTGTTGGGGGCCTCCAAAAATATGTCATTGTATAGGTACTTTTAAAGATATGTGGAAAAGGGTCTTTGCTTTAAGAATGTGATGATCATTCAGGTCTGATCAATGAGTGTTAAAGAAACTGATTAAAACACTTGGGCATGAATGACAAGTTCCCTTCACTCTAAATTCTTCAAACTGCTAACATGTAGATGCTTGCAATAAAATGCTTGTTAAGTAACTGTTTAGACTTCTAGAATACTAAGAATATTATAATAATCAATAATAATAAAATTGTTATAATTATCATTGTCATTAAAAACAACAGTGATAATAATAATACTGAGAATTACTTTTCAGGTCAACAAGTAATGATATTAGTTACCTACTATTCTTGGTAATACTGCCGCTCCCAGCAAAGGAATGGGCACGAATGATTATTAATGATATTCTGTATGGCTCCAGACTACACTGCATAGCTTTACAAATAGATTCAGACACCTGTGATCTCTTACTGCTCTTACTTCTCACGAGCTTGCACTTCATTACCTTCTTGGAGCCAATAACATATCTTTGTCACTTTTATATAAGGCTTTAGTTTCTTTCTACATGTATGGCTAGATCCAGGACTTTGGAGGGTGGGGATTATGGAAGCAGTGACTAGAGCTGCAGGGGTGGCTGTACCCCAGTTCCCAGGCTGTCCTCTGCTCCCTGGGACAGGCAAATGCAGCTGGAGCAGTAGCCAGGTCCTTTTTTGAAGCCCTGAATCAGGTAACAATCCTGCCCCTTTTCCTCCCCTCCCCCACTCATGGAACCCCTCCCTTTCTCTCAGTGCTCAGCAGTATGCCCCTCTCCCATTTCTCCCCTTCACTGAATGCCTGCTGTTGCTACTGTCCCACTGACATGGGGGTGGAAGGAGCTCTACAGCTGCTTCTGCCTACTCCAACTGGGCTGCAAAGGAAGTCGGGCTCAACTAGGGACAGCAGCAGCAGTGACGAGTGGTTTTCTTTCCCCATGCCTGCTACAGAGCTGGCATAGAACACCTGGGGGACCAGGAAAGGAGGAGGAGCCTCCCTACTGTTCCCGTCTCTGACTGGAGCATGTAAGTGGTGGCTTTGGAAATCCCCCTGCCCCAGAGATCCAGGGGTAGCAACAGAGCTGAGTGGGACAGGGGAGAAATAGAAGGGAAAGAGAGGGAAGGAGAGAGGAGAGGAGGGGAGGTGTTCCTGAGCATGGAGAACAAGGGAAAAGGGAATTATTACCTGTTTCGGGGACTTAAAAAAAAGTCACTTTATAGAGTGATCAGAAAGGGAGATGTGACTGTTCTTCAGCATCCTCTCTGGATCCACCCCTGTCTACACAGACAGTTTCACTGATTTAACTGCAGGCATATGTTTCAATCAAGGTAAGCTGGTGCAAAAGCCTCTGTTGATGCAATATATGGTGAAATAAGAATATCCACACAGAAGGTTAAATAAATGTTTTAGAGCTGGTTTAGGTGAAATCTTTGCAATTTTATCAAATACAAAAGTGCCAAGCCTGGAAAAGAAACAGTAGGTCTGATTTTGCTACTCCTTGTTCTATAGACAGGTATCCCTGGGCAAGCAGAAGGTACAATATGGTTATATCAGAATGGTAGTCCTTTGCACACACTCTGCACTCACTAATCAAATTCCCCCTGCAAAGTTCTGTGGAGGCTGGAACAAGAAGATTGAAAATAAATTAGGATGAAACTCATCCTACTTCAATTCCCTTTAAAACACTTCAAGTATATATTAAATGCTTCCTATAGGTGCTGTGCACTAAAGTGAATTTGGCAGACAAGGTTCCTTGAATGACTCTGATATTTTTTATTAGATCAACCCAAATAGTTGGAAAATAATTATTAGGCAAACTTTCAGGTTCAAAAACCCTTCATCAGGCTGAGGAAGTTTCAGCAGTTGGTGTGTGCTCTTCCTAGATGGAATGAACAGTAAAGAAGCCAGCGGCTGGGCTGGTATGCATACAAGACAGGCAGTCAGTGAAAATGTAGATTGCGGAGTCAATGGGTGAGGGACAGGCTGGGGCGGGGGGGAGAGAGAGAGAAGGTAGATGAAAGTGGAGAGATACCTGTGGAGTCAGACGTCAGGCAGGTTATAATGTGTCATAAAGCCAATGTCTATATTTAGTCCATGATTTTTAGTATCCAGGAGGTTGATGAAGTGGAGTTCATAGGCTCGTCTCTGGGACACGTTGCGTAAGTTTCCCTTGAGGATCAGGACTGAGAGATTGGAGAGAGAGTGGCCCTCCTGTGAGAAATGTGCCCCCACCAGTAATTGGGTATTTCTGTCTTTGA
>JAGPOW010003642.1:70164302-70182167 GCA_030014935.1 Caiman crocodilus | reverse complement strand
GGTGTAGTAATAGTGGGGGTGGTGGAGATGTGTTGGCAGGTTTTGCATTTCTTGTCCTGGCACGGTCTGGATCCTTTTGGTGTGTTCTGGGCTTGAGGATGTTTGCTTCTGGTGATGAGGTTGGCGAGGTTCAATGCTTGTTTGAAGGCTAGGATGGGTGGCTCTGGGAAGATCTTTTTAAGAATAGGGTCTCTTTCTAATACTGGTTGCAATTGTTTGAGGATTTTCTGTACAGGTTCAAGGGAGGAGTGATACGTCATAACCAGTGGTGTGTGATTTGTGGGGGGGTTTCTTCTGTACTGCAGCAGTTCTTCACGTGGTATCCAGGTGGTTCTTTGAACGTGTGATCTACCTCTCAGCAGGAGTGTCCTTGTTGGGTGAAAGCCTTTTTAAGATTGGTGAGGTAGCAATCCCGGGTGTTCTCTTCAGTACAAATTCAGGGGTATCTGAGGGCTTGTCTGTATATCACAGCTTTTTTGGTGTGTTTAGGTTGATTGCTGGTTCTGTGCAGATATGTATGTTGGTCTGTGAGTTTCTTGTATAGCGTGGTCTGTTTTTTATCATTCTGGATACCGATCATCGTGTGTAAAAAGGAGATGATGGTGCTGGAGTATTCTAGAGAAAGTTGGATGGAAGGATGGTGATTGTTGAATTTTTGATGGAACTCAGTCAGAGATTGTAGGACTAATAAAAGATATCAGATTCACCCAAGGAACCTTGTCTGCCTATGTCCTTAGACCAACATGGCTACAACCTACACCCCTAAAGTGAATTTCACATTTAATAACAAATTATATGTCTAGCTACAATTATGTTACATAGCATTATTTGATATATTGCATAGTCTGTTCACAGAACATGGGTAGGGCCTTTGTTCTTAGTATCAAATGTTTTTGTATAGCAATTAAAATGGCAAGCAAATGTCCTGTTATAGTTATGGTGACAGATGCTGATGGTGACAAACCTTCTATTCTCCCACTGTGGGAGCTATAGAATATTTGAAACATAATAATAAAATGATGAACAGGAACAATCTTTACAGCAAACCTCAGAAAGAAGTAGAATTTTTTTTGTTGATATGCAAACCTTTCATTTTTAAACTACATAGTGGACATTGATGTGTCATATGGCAACTGCACAAATTCTAATTAGTCCACTGTAAGCAGCATCACTAATGTTTCAAGATTGTGAGTATACCTTTGTTCATCTTGATACAGCTTACTTTCAGCTGATCTCTAGTCTTTATACTTTCTAATGTCTTCTATTTGTAAATATGTATATCTTTATGTATTCATGGCTAAAAGGAGTTTCTTTTCCTGCCCTAGCACTCCACTATTCCATTCAGACACTGTACTGAGTTGAGTGCTAGATGGAAAGCTGCATCTTTAAAATGTGCTGAAGAGAGTATTTTAAAAACCCTCCTAAACAGCCCAATGGAAAGGAGTGCAAGTTCTGTATGTCTTGCCCTCCTGTTTCATAAGATTTGTGCTCCTGTAGGTTCCTAAAGGGAGCAGCAATAACACCGTAATCGAGGGAATGTGATTTTCTAAGTCCAAAGACAATCCGGCCTACGTGTAGCCTGTTCCACAGGTTAATTTGTGTGTGAGAGAGTATGTACAAGAGTTAAAAAATATAATGCTAATATCAATGTCAACAATTTAGAGTAATGCCCCTGTTCTCTGTTGGTAACAAATTACATGCCTATCACACTTGTGAGCTATTATACAATGGAATAGCAACTTCAACAGATAGGAGGTGTAGGAAATCACCAGGCAGTCATCTCAGAAAGCCATTTGTGTCCATGCTTCAGCCTAATTTAGCAGCACCCATGTGAGATCATAAGAACACCAAGTATTCCTTTTCCATCCTGCTTCTTAACTCTGCAGTTGTCTAATATTATTCACAGCAATGGTTTACATGCAAATTGCAGATTTAAAATGTTAGAGAATAAAACTAAATGCTTCTGACCCATTTTTAAATGCCTTTTGGTGCAGTGCAGCATAGATAATTTAGACTCAAGCTGTTCTAAGTGCATACAATTAGATCTGATTTAGGTCAGTCACCCTAATATAGGCCTAAATAACGTTTTAATGCTAAATCAAAGTAAAATTCCTCTGATGCTAACCTTATCATAATGTGTGTAGAGTATAATTCTTTTGTCTGTGATATTGAAAATATTTGGATCTTGTTGATCTCCTAGAAGTTGTCTTTATTCACTACTTCCTCCCTTATTTGATGTGGCATTGACTAGGATTAGGTTATTTTCCTGCCCTAGAATCTTTCAATTTTATCCTGAGGTTCCTTGTCACTACTAAACTGGATTATGGTCCTGATTCCTGATGAGATTAAAGATTAAGAAGCTCAAGGGTATAAAGGAAAACATAAATGTGTTTTCTTATTTGGAGGACACGTATGTAAAGCTTAACCATGCAGAAAAGTGGCAAAGGTACAATTTGGTAACAGTTGCAAGCTCTTATATTGTACACATAACTGTAATGTTGTTCCAGAGTTCCACTAAAGGAAGCAAGCCTTTCAGCTGGAGTTTCGAACCATTAATGTTGCTGAATTTTTAACGTTATCTTTAACCATTAATGTAGCTGCATTTTTATCTTTTCCTCTCCCACAGGGACAGCAAAATAGGTTCATAAGGTGGAGAATGGAACTAGCACTTGTCCTGAGTTCATTTGATTTATACATTGCTATTAGGAAAGAGAATCCTCCAGGCTAGGGCTAATGAAGGACCAGGAAGTGAGGTGCAGAAATTGAGAGAGCAGTTGAGAGGCATATACTATACCCCTGTTGTCATGATTGTCAGATAGTCTACATGCATGGGATATCTGAAATAGAACCCAGAGCTTCAGTTACAGAAAACATCAGTCTCCATCATATGAACTGCTATAATAAGAAATCTCTAAAGGCCTTCCACTAGAAAGCAAGAGTTATATATATATATACACGAGTTCTATGCGAGACATTCTGTTATTCTGTCCCTTAAAAAGGAAAATAATTTGTCCATGGATCACCAATTCATTACAAGCGACTCTACCCTTATTAGACAAGATAGATATGCTGCTTTGCTCATATTACATAAAATGCTCAATTTTCTAGGGTTCACAGGAAATTAAAGCAAGCATTAGTTGCAAAACCAGTTAGATATTCACTCTGCTGCAAAGAAGGGATAAGAACAAGCAGCTCAGATTTGGTCAATGTGAGGTACAGACACTTAAAGACAGTGACTGGGCATTTTTATACATGTATTCATCACAGCACCACATGCTTTGAAAAGCACCTGGTGCTGTGATACATGCAGTTGTATACGTGGCAAAATGAGAAAATGGTAGCACTGAGAAAATGGCGGTGGCATGTTTTTTGAACTAAAACACCTCAGAGGTGTTTTAGTTCAAAAGAGCACCACTACTATTTTCTGCAAGCTAACATGCATTTCTCTGTTTATACAACTGCACATGGATTAATTGAGTCTGCTCCAAAGCAGCTGATCTCTGGTGCATCACTGCAAAAAAGGATGTGTATAAATGCCCTAAAGTTGCAGAGAAACTTTCTGTTTTCTCTTTAAGGACAACATCATCACCTCCTGTGATCTTTCAAGAAGTATTTCCAACAAGAATTGCTCTATTTTTTTGGTAGCTAATAAAACGAGTGAAAACTAAGAGCTGGAATTCTGAGAGGTCCTCTGAGTCCAGTGAGGAGTGCCCTGAGCCCAAGAAGGTCGAGAACTACTGTTGTAAACTTTGGAGGAGACTTAGCAGCCTTATATGAATAAAAAATATCCATCTATGTAAAGTCCTTATATTGCTGTTGATTAGAATGGAACCTGACTACTTTGTAATGTTTAATATACAGTGTAGTAATGGCGACTGAATTACCAGGGCACCAGCTCCAAGTGCCCACTTGGAAGACACACAAGAACAAGTAGCACCATGGTTGTTGGCCCAGCCACTAGTACTGACCTGGCCCCTGCTGCTACCCCTGTTGCCCCCACCACAGCAACAGTTATGCTACTTAAAACACTCACAAAATGTGAGCATACCTTTATTTAACTGTTGGTTACCTAAAAAACAGAGAGGTTACATAGGAAGTCTATGACCAAAAATCAACTCAAATATAAATCTAAAGAGTATCTATCTAGAACTTAGTGATTGAATCATCCTTTCTATCCAAAAATACTATTGTGATTGTACCTAAATAGTATTAAGCTCTTTGTTTAGATCCTTTATCATACCATGTATCATATCAGATATACTTGTAATTTATGGGAGATTTGACCATTGATTGGGGAAACCCAGGAGGTCAAAAAACAGCTATTCAGGAAAGCATATGTATTGGTCAGAAAGCTGGCAGTAGTAGATGGGGCAACCGTCAAACTCTGTAAAAAGAGTTAAAGTGATGTAGAATAGAGACCGGTGCTCAATGGAAATCAAATGGAATATTTATGCAAAGGGACTGGTATCTCTTTGGATTTTCTCTTTCCTCTCTCTCCCTCTCTCCGGAAAAAAAGAGAACAAGACAAACAAAGAAAAACAAAAACAAAACCAACCCCCTTCCTTCCTTTCCCCCTCCCCCAAACAACCCCAAAACCTAACTCAATGCCCAGCTGGTTGGGCAATCATGAGAAATCAGTTCTAAATAGAAAGATAGCAAAGATCAACAAGTGTCCACAACAGATGCACGGTTGACCTAAAGTGAAACATTACTTTGGTACAATTGAAATGTAGGACATGTAACTTGTTGGGTTTTCTGTTTTCTTTTTTGCCTGCTCCTTATGGTTTTTTCCTTCTCACCATTCACATATGATATGAACTTGAAATTCATGACATTGCAGATACACCTGCATTGTCAAGTACTAGCTTCATACCTTATACAGGAAAAGCGTTGGCAATACTTTCTTTGATCCATGACTGGAAGGTAGTAAATTCACTTAATTTCTTAACATGTTTTATCCAGGAATCTTCTGTCAATATAACTACTATGTTCTCCATCATGAATATCCATCTTACAACACCAATTTCTCTTTTTCTGTACAGATGATTATGGTACACAGACCTCTTTTCTGGTAGTAGGTAAATAAAAAGGGGATGCATCTACATGCGTAATTAATGCACCTGAATAAACTCTGGCACAGTTTGCATGGGAATTTATTGCTCCTCAGCACAGCATTTACATGTCTACCTGGGACCACAGCACATTGACCTAGGGTAGTGCAGCCCCAGCTGACAGAAGGCCCAGGTCATCAGCCTGCCAGCCTCCTAGAGCTGATCCATCCTGGCTCAGTGTGCTGTAGGGGGGGGGGTGGCTGGGCACGAGGGTGCTACAGTGCGGGGCTAGCCAGCATGCAGCCCCACATTGTAGCACCCTCATGCCCCAGCTAGCTCTGGTCACTGTCTACATATGGGTTTGAAGCACACTAAATAATTCCACCACAGAATAGAAGTTGTGTTGGGCAGTACTATCCTACAGTGGAGTTAGTTTTCTGTGGCTTAATAGAGTCACATGTGTAAATGTTGATGCTTTACTGCATAGCTAATTAGTCAACTCTGCAGTAAGCTCACATGTTGATGCCCTCAGGCAGATTCAGATGGGAAATTTTGGTGCCACATATATACACAAATATGTACACACATGCATTTATATATATATATCTGTATGAATAAGTGTACATGTATCTATAGCACCAAAAATTAATTATATCACCTCTACCACGAGTTTTGAGTCCTGTAGGCCAGTACAGCTACAACCTGTATCCCTTTTAATTAAATTAGCCTTCTCAAGAAACACAATTTGATTCTTTTATGTGTATATATGTATATGTATATATTTATATATAAAAGTATTAACTCACATTTCTTAAGAAAGCTAAGTACTAGAAAAGGATTTGATGGGAGTGGGTTTCTATCTGTTTCTTCACTATAAATACTAGTTCTATTAAGATGTGGAGATATTTGATTCTGTAAACAATTTGGCCCCCAAATGCAGGTCTGGAACTGAGAGCTGGGCTCCACACTTAGCTGTTTTAAAGACTCCCTATGTGATCTTGGAAAAGTCACTTAATTGTTTTAAACTCTTGTCCATTATCTTTAAATAGGAACCATATAATTTATTATCCTCACCTTTACTGAATTTTAGTTATACTGTAAGACAGAATCATGAGCTGCCACATAGTACATGGCTATATGTCATATACTGGACATCCTGGTAGCACACTGGAGCTGCAATTATGTCTAAAGCCTCTAAGGTTAGTGAATGGAAATAGGGATTATTGTCTAGTAAAGGAACATGAATAGAATAGGTTGATGGGAGAAATATACCTTCCTGTAATTGTTAACATTAATAATTATTATTAATAATACATATTTCTGTATGTACAGTGGAACACCCAAAATGTTTTACAAAGGACTTCAGAATTATGGTCTTCATTATGCAGATGAGGAAAATGAAGCATAGGAAGGAGCACAAACCAGATTTTGAACTCCAACCTGATGACCTGTTCACTGTATCACATAACAATTTTGCTTGTGGAAGAAAGTAGGCAAAATGGAATCATATGGGTAGTAAATGCAGTGTTGTTTGGGCTTGTACAATGACAGTCCCCTTGTTCTATTGCCAATAATGAAATCAAAGGACAATAAAGCAGATACTTCTTCTACTGTTATCTTTTAGCTCTTTTGCTTCACTAGAGAAAGTCTGACTTGGGGAATGGTTAATATTTTCAAGCTGCAGTAATACAGTGCAGTAGGGACTTACTGTTACTAAACATCAAGGTCCATAACATTGAAAAGTAAGGAAAGACCGTATCATCTTGGGAAACAGGCTATAAAGAAAACTTAGACTTTAGCCTGTAGGTAGTTCTTATCTCAGAAGAATTTAAATGCTTAATTGTTACTAAAACATTATTTTGTGCACATCAGAAATCTGTGTGTAAGTTATAGTACTGTAAAATTGGAGTATAACCAAAAAGCTCTAAAAGTGAAAAGCTAATTTCAAGGAAACATGTAAAAGTTAAAGTCACATTTTGTTTCAAAGGAAATTGTAGCTTGAACTTTATGGATTGAAGACATATCTCCCTTATTGGAAGATATTGTACTAAGGTAAGTTTTTGTGTGAGTCTGGGAAGCTTCAGCAGGGGAGAGTAAGGAAAAAAACATTGGAACCATAGCCTATAACTGGATGAAAAAATCGTGAAATATTGAAATGCCACAAATTTTAGAGAATGAAAACCCTTGGCAAAATATTGTGTTTTTCAGTTCTTCATTTCTGTTCAGTCACTTTTCTCTTAGTTAATGATTATGTTTTAATCTTGACAAATAAGAAGGTCTTGTTCTTTACAGTTATTTTCCAAAAAATAAAAATTGCTAACAAGCATCTTCCTGCCATTACTGATCTAAAGAAATTATATTAGTGTAACTGCTCAAAATCTTGTCTTTTAGCACCAAAGCTTTAGTTTACTGATCATTAATGCCTGATCTCGCAAACATGCAAGGGCTTAGCTTTTTCTCAGATGAATAATGTCATTTAAATCAATGTGATAACTTGTTCAGGGGATACTAGATCAGGCTCCATGTACATAAAGGTACTCATATGCATAAGCATTCACAGGATCAGGTGCTTGGAGAATAACTACTTCACTGAAGCTTTTTTGTTTAATGGGTAAATAATCTGTATTGACAACATCAACATTTATGCAAGAATATGCATCAGCTACATTGAAGTCTTTGAAAGAGTTGCTATAGTTTATTGGATAATTTGCATATCAAAATGTATTATGAGTTCAGACATTATTTTTAAATACATGTATGTCTACCTGGGTTTAAGATATGCATTGTATGTTTCTCATTAATATTAATGCTCAACATTCAGTTTACTTAATGAATAATATTCCTGGCTATAATGGGTAAACATAAAATTAGGCAGTTATGACATTACATCATATAATATTTAGCCTCCCATATAAAAGTGTCCCGATTTTTAGAGACATCTACTAAACTTCCTGTGTAAAAAATGTAAAGTATATACTAAAGTCCAACTTGAATTATAGGTACTCCAAACCTCTCAGAAAGACCATTTCTTTTTATTTAGGTGACTAATTTCAGTCCTAAGTCTAAAAGCTCTGTCCTCTCTATTCATAGAATATACTGCATATTAACTACATGTTTTTATGCATTTAATAAACATCTTTGAAATATTTTTCTCAAAATAATGTCCAATGGAAATAAAACTTAAAACTACTCCTGAGAAATTGCAATGAAATACAGTTAAGGTTCTGACATTATAAAAGTCAAGAAATTAAAATCTTATGATGCTCTTCTAGGACAAATGATTATATGGATGTATAGAGATGTGTTCATAACTCATTTTAATTTGTGCCAAGAATATATCCTTCCATTTTCAGCTCATATTATGGGGAGAAAAAGCAAAATAAAAGAAACAGTAATGGAATATTACAAGGATTGTGTCTTTCTGTTTCAAAACTTCATAGAATACTACCTATAAAAAAAACTACTGTCTTTTTCTTTAAAAAGCTTTCCTGTTGGAAAGCTATAAATCCAAATTGATTTCCCCAGTATACTAGTGAGCTGGAATTGGCTATACTGTGTGTGCCATCAATAATGATTATATTAAAACAATGTAGATTTGTTCTATCTAAAAATAGGCTTTGGGTAAGATTTTCTTGTCTGTTTTGGCTCTTTTATTAGACTAGTATGGACAATTTTGGTTTTGGCATGACATTTTTTGACAAACAGTCTGATCAATCAAAACATTTTGTAAATTTATGTTGAATTCAACTACATTTCTTTAGTAAACTCTTCTTCCCACCATCCCAAATAAATTTGGGCAATTTTTTTCATATTTAAATGTTTTGATCTATTTCAATTTGAAATTTGATTTTTTTAAACATTTACTTTAATATCCCCCTAAAATTAAGAAAAGAAAAGAATAAATTAAAAGTCAAGCTAAAATAAATTCAAGCCAAAATAAGGGGCTCAAATTGAAGCTTGGATGTACTCACAGATCTACAGTTTATAGCAGTCGCATATAGGGGATGCATCCACCATGCACTTTACTGTGGAGTTGACTAATTAGGTCTCCAGTAAAATGCCACTGTCTACACTTGCACCAGTATTAGGGTGCACTAAATGAATTAACTCCACAATAGGATAATACTGCCTGGGACAAGTACTATCTTACAGCAGAGTGATTTGCATCAGGGTAATGCACGTGTACACGGTGGCTGGCACTGGCTGGGACATGAGGGTGCTACAGTAGAGAGGCTGCCTGCCGGCTAGCCCCACATTGTAGCACCCTCATGCCCCAGACAGCCCCTTTGCCACTCCACATGACCACCTGGAGCCCCTTCCTCCACCCAAGCCTACTGCAAGCTAGGGCTGCTCCATCCTGGCTCTGTGGTCCCAGGTGCACACATATATATACTGTGTTTAGGAGCCACTGACTCTGGTGCAAACTCTGCCAGAATTTATTGCTCTGTGCAAAGTGCATGTGTAGATGCATCCAGGGGCTCTAAAAACTCTGGCAGGAAATGTGTCAGAAATGTGATGGCATGCATGAGGATGCCTTTTAAGAACCTTCTCACAAAAGCTGCATAGGGGATATGCTGGGGTGATGGATGAGGAAAGAGGAATGTCTTTGTGGTGGGACACAGCTTGTATTCTGCAGAGATTCTTCCTTTGAGGAAATCTATGAAAACTTAGGAAATTTGGATAGATTTCCATGATGGTATAAATTACTCTAGGAGCATTACTGGTGCCCAGCACAGTATATGATCAGGAAGGTGTAAAGCTGACCATATCTTTGGGATGTGAATTACTAAAATTATAGAGTCGGATGCTTTGCAAGTGGAAATACATTATTTTACATATTCAATATCTGGCCTAAACTGTTTCCCAGGGCATATTATTTTGAATAGCTCATGCTAATCTATGTAAAAACATACACCAGTGTTGGATCACTTTTGAAACACAAGTCAATAAACTGGATCTGAATCTGAATTGAAATTTCAGAAATAAATATGCCCATGGGCTTTGGGAAATCCAGATTTAGCTTGAACTTGGTGTCTGACACTTTTCCCTGTGTATTGAGCCGGAATCAGAACACATGCAAAGGTTGGAGAACTGAATCTGGCTCTTAATAAATTTTGTAGCTTGTGACATTCTTCATTACATTCTCTAAACTAGCATAATTTAAAGGCTTGCAAGTAGGATTGAATTGGCAGAGACAGATTAGAAGACTGGCACATCCTCTGGCAAGCCTATCCTCACTGATTAGTTTTTATTTTAAGGGATATACTAGAACTTTTCTAAAATACCACTTCACACCAATAGCACAAATTGGCTTGAGCACAGCATCCTGTTTTGCTATTTTATGTACCTCCAGCATAGAGTGTAAAATGCTTCCTTTCAATGTGACAAAAGTGAATTTCAATGTGATCTGGCACATCGTTACTGAACTGCTGCTGTTCAACACTCAGAGTAGCTCCTAGAAGCTGATTTTTAGCAATGGAACTTACAGGATGTATCTTAATGAAAATCGCGATCCCTTTTTAAAACTAACCTTTGTCATGACATAAACACACAGAAATAACTAGGCATTTCTTTTCATTTTCTCTATGCTTGTGTTTTTCTACTCTTGTTGCTACTGTAATAATCTTTTATTTAGTGTATGTGGTTTCGGCATATTGTTTTAGCCATTTTAAGTTGATGTCATCACCGGTGTGAAGAGTTTGAAGGCCAGCAGGTAGCATGATAAATGGACGGGAGTCAACAATGTGGGACATGGTATGAACTTGTCCACAAGGCATTTGTTGTCACTGCAAAGGCCCCATTGGTATAGGTTTGAGGCACAGTGGCCCTGTCCAGTTTGAAAATGGTTGAGAAGTACCCATTAATGGCATGACGAATTAAATACTTGTTGGCTGACTGTAGGGTAGGAGATGATAGTGATTGATTGGTACTTGTGTTGACCATTCTCTGTGCCACTGAGCAACTAAACAGAAGTCAAAGAATTTTGAAAGGCTAGACTATATTGGATGTCATATAAACAGTTGAAATCAATGAGAGAACTCTCATTGATAGAACTAAACATCTGAATCATAGGGTGCAGGACTGGGGCCTAAAACATAAGCTCTTTAGAGGAGAGGCTGACAAGGTTCCTTGGGTGAATTTGATATCTTTTATTAGATCAACCCAAATAGTTGGAGAATATTTATTAAGCAAGCTTTTGGGTTCAAAAATCCTTTCTCAGTACATTTCTGCATTGTGCTGTACAATCAGATTCTCAAGAGAGGCCTCTGGGTGTTCCTGCAATATGACTGAGAACATAGGACTAGAACAGTGGTTCCCAACCTTTTACTTTCACACCCCACTACTGGGAGTGGAGTGTTGCAGTGGTGGACTGAGGGTGGGGAATCTCCTAGCATGCGGTGTGTCTTGTCTTTTCTGTGTGGCACTTCTGGCATTTCCCCCATGATCCTCATTTGGGTCACGACCTGGGGTTGGGAATCTCTGGACTAGAACTTCCTGGGCCATCAGAATGTGTCCCCTGTTACATCAGGCATCTATGTCATACAGTCCTTTTCTTTGGATTATTAAGTACTCTTACAGTACATAAGATTTTTGCCTTTACCATTTTCACTGGGAGGCTGTACCAGGACCTCATTCATTGCTCTGAAACTTTTGTCTAATTACCAGTCTAAATTTACAATAAACACAACAGCAGCAGCAATAATAATAATAATAGTAGTAATAATAATAATAATAAGTATAAGAAGGAGGTGGAATTAGAACACATGTTCATGGTAGAAACCCTCTAGAATGGTGGTTTTTTTAGATCTGAGGCACCCTTCTGTAACTTTTGTGAATTGAGGAGCACTCCCTTTCAAGCCTGGATTTATGTATTACACCTCCTTGCACAGAGGCCAAGCAGTGAGTGTGGGACAGTAGCCAGGAAGGGATGAATCTGAGCATCATACCTTTCAGGATCTTGGTTGAAAATCACTCCTGTAGCATTAAGAAGAGTTCTGGAGAGATGACAGAAACGTTTCAGATATTGTTATAAGTATTAAAATGTGTTGTTGCATCAACTGCCAATGTCAATATCTGAAAAATTAAGAATTAATTAATTAAGAATTAATCTGAAAATCACAATACTATAAAATAAATATAACACAAACCCTCACTAACTAGGGGTAAGTAACTAAACAAAATGGATAACTGGCACTTTCAATGTGGGAGTGTGTGGCTGGAGGTTTCTCAGTCTCTCTGTCTTCATCTCCTAACACCAGTGTAGCAGCACAGCCTAGAGTTGCAGCCTAAAGTGGCAGCATTCACTTGTGGTTGCCACCAGCAGGTGCTTTCTCCCCCACCACTTCCCCCAAAGTCGGCAGTTACTCTATTTGTTCTATCCTAGTTATGTTGTTGTCTCCATTTGAGGGTGTTTTAGAAAGCAATGACAATTTTAAAATAAAATTATTTCATGTGCAATGGTCATTTGCTGGACCACATCACTTTATGGTTTTATTTTGACATTGCTATCGGTTTCTGAAAGTGCCCTTTACCTACATACATGTGTGTGTATGTCTGTAAAATATAAACCACATCCCAACATATTTAGTTGTTTTGTTTTGTTTTGTTTTAAAGAGACAGACCCATAATGTCAATAATCATAAAACAGTTGGATGGCAGGTCCAAGACAAATGAGTAATAATATTCATTAACATATTTTGTGATCTCAGTAAATAAACCAATAGGACACCTCAATTCGTAACAGGCTACAAGTATGTCCTTGCCCTAGGTCACATTAAAAACATTAATTAATGGTGTTATTTAACAGAATAATAGAAGCACCAGTGCTGGTCTGCTCAGTTCTGTCTGTTACGGCCCCTCTACATGTACAGGAAAGGTACAATGGGATCTAATGTGTCATCCATGCAATTGTATCTCTCACCATGCCATTTGTGCATGACATGAGGTGTGATTTTTGGGATTGTTTCTTATAGCTGGTCCAGGGAGAACTCTGAGCCACTGGGGCATCCTAAACACCGCCCTGGACTGGGGAATCTTCACTGCCATGATTCTGCAGCCCTGGGAGTTTTATGCACTCCCAGGGCAGCCACATCCCTCGCTTGCCAGGACCCATCTGTATCCTGGCACCCGGTGTCTGCAGTTCTGGGACCTCTTGCTGCCAGAATCCAGAGTTGGCAGCTGCTGGGGCTGAGAGTCCCCTCAGATATGGGACTTATAGCCCCAGCTGGGCATGGTGCACCCCTGAAGCTAGGAGCCACAGGGGAGGCTCTGCTACCCATGCAAATTAAAGCTCAATAGCAACCAATAATAAAGTTATTGCACATTTTTGAGATCTAACTTCATAGCTAGTTGCAGCTTTTTATGGCATGACAGCATGTGTAGCTTTGCATATGTTGCTGATCTCAAGGTAATTGCACAACTGAGGGAGTTGGCTGAGGTGATTTCAGAGCCACTGACCATTATCTGTGAAAACTCATGGTGATTGGGAAAGGCTCTGGATGATGGGAAAAGGGAAAATAGGACCCATCTTTAATAAAGGGAAGATGGAGGATCCAGGGAACTATAGACCAGGCTTACCTCAGTCCCTGGAAAGATAATGGAGCAGGTCACCAAGGAATCCATTTCAAAGCACTTGGGGGAGAATATGATGATTAGGAACAGTCAGCATGGATTCACCAAGGGCAAGGAATGCCTCACCAACCTGATTGCCTTCTATGATGAGATGACTAGCTCTGTGGATGCAGGCAGATATACGTGGAGTGGATGTGGTGCACCTTGACTTTAGCAAGGCTGTTGATATGGTTTCTAACAACATTTTTGCTAACAATCTAAGAAACTATGGGTTGGATGAATGGATGGTAAGGTGAATAGAAAATTGACTGGATCATTGAGCTCAATGTCTAACTGGCAGCTGGTATCAAGTGGAGAGCCCTATGGGTTAGGCCTAGGACCAGCTTTGCTGAATGTCTCATCAACTGTCTGAAAGATGGGGTGGTGTGCATCTTCAGCAAGTTTGAAGTAGTAGATAAACTGGAAGGTAGATCTAGGATTTAGAGTGACCTAGACAAATTGGAGGATTGGGCCAGAAGATATTCCATGAGGCTTGGGACCAACTAGCTAAGCAGAAGCTCTACAGAAAAGGACCTACGGGATACAGTGGATAATAAGCTGAGTATGAGTCAACAGTGTGCCATTGTTTTGAAGAAGGCTAATGGTCTACTGGTCTGCATTGATAGGAAAATTGCCAGCAGATCAAGGGAAGTGATTCAGAGAAACTGGAGAGAGTCCAGCAGTGGGCAACAAAAATGGTGAGAGGGCTGGGGCACATGACTTCTGAGGAGAGGCTGAAGAAACTGAATTTATTTATGCTGGAGAAGAGAAGACTGAGAGGGGATTTAATACAGTACCACCCTTCTACTACCTGAAGGGTGGTTCCAAAGAGAATAGAGCTAGACAGCTTTGAGCAGGGGATTGGACTAGATGACCTCCTGACATACCATCCAACCCTAATTTGTTATGATTTTATGATTCTGTAATGTGTAGAGGGGGGCCTTAGTGTTGTCTCGGCTGGCCGACCGGTCAGAGCCGGCCGAGGGGAATGGTGTTTAATCAAGTGGACATCAGGCAGGCTGGCAATGGAAAGGCGGGACAGCGTATTGGTTTTAAAATAGATTTTACTTACGCTGCTGGTGGCCGTGACACAGGCTGTAGGCTCACTTGCGTAGTTACAATTCTGGTTACCGCAACGAGCGTACAGATGAAAGCATGCAGGGAAGGGGTACGTCGGGAAGTCGCTGATGGGGAGCCATTGGTGGGTGATCAGTCCGCCAAAGTCACCCTGCCACATGCTCAGAGCTCTTTGCAGAGTGCTCAGAGCTCTGCAAGGTCTTTCCTGCAACATGATCAGAGTGTGCTCTGCTCTGATTTGGGTGGAAACTGAGCAGACTTTTATACCTTTAGAGTAGCTAATGAGAATTTGCCAAGTAGGAATACTTAATTAGGCAGAACATATCAAATTTAGAACAATGCCAATCATACAGAGGGGCGGTCTCAATGTCAATCATATGGAGGGGTGGTTTCAATGCCAATCATACGGGGGGTGGTTTATTGTGTCAGGGACACTCACTTGATTTGGGTTGTGACAAGTGTCTTCACAATTAAATCCCTCAAAAAAACCCCAAACAAACCTAGCCTTTATCTGAAAATCACTTCTGAATGTGCTGAGTGAAGATTCTGTTAGAGCGTATGATGGATTCCACATAGTGACAGCGTTCAGCTCCTAATATCTAGTCATGAGTGCATAATAGCAGAGTTGCTACCACTGTGATACTATGCACCAGATTTTTATCTTATCTGAATCTTGATCAGCTCCATGAAACTCAGCGGAGCTAAGTTCTTTTACACAATGGTCAGAAGCTGATCTAAAATGTTTTGGACTTTGTACTGAACATTTTGGAGTTTGGGGTTTCTCCAAAAGTTAGCAAATGATGGACTTTTCTCTTTGGAGTTAGAGAAAAGATGTGATGCATCAGAATAGTGTCAAAAGACTTGGGCTAAATGTAGTGGCCAGTAATTTCTCCAGTAGGTTTCATGGTAGAGTTCAAGATGCTGATCCTTTAAATAAGCTATTTGAATTTGTATTTTGAGTTCAAACCTCTTTGCCTTGACACATGGAGATTTCTGTGATAAGTACACTGACCTGCCAGAAAGGTGTTTTCTGTGAAAATCTTTGTGCAATCTTCCATTGGTCCATCAGACCTCTAATTGCAATTAGTTTGAAAGGACAACCAACAATCATCTTCTCCCCACCTCCCCCATTCTGAAACTCAGGAAAGCCTTCAAATTTGAGATGGAACTTGAAAGGTGCTGTTCATGGTTCAAAGGAGGGTCCAATGTCCACTTTAGCCCAGCAGCCCTATACTGGCAAGGTTCAGGCACATTAATTTCTGTAGCTGCTGCCACACAGGAGAGAGATGATAAGCCTAAGTGATCAGGTGCCCATTTATAGTTGACTCAGCTAAGGGTAGCCAAGACCGATTTTAGAACACGGCTCAAACTCAGTCTTGGGGGCCATACCAAGACACCTAAATCACTTTGCCTCTGTTCCCTGTAAGGCAGCATTAGATTGTGACTACAAAATAGTATGTGCTGTAAATAATTACTAGAATGAGCTTAATTATTCTTAAGTTTTATTTGGCCCCGGCCAACAAGAGCTTTTAATGGATGCTGTGTAAATCCCATAAGAACACTGGCAAAATGTTTTAGATTGAACTGATGAGTCATGTAGGTACTAAAAAAACCACCCTGATCCAAATATGTCTCCTTGTAGCAGGTGATTTAATGTAGCTAGGAATAAAGGATCAAATTCTCAGTCAGCATGAATTGGTATAAAGTTATCATGGTTGAGAATCTGACCAAGTGTTTCATGCTTGTCCATGGTGAAAGTAAACTGATATTATCCAGAGCAGCAATGCTGTGCATGTTAGCTACTAATCAAATGAAAGAAAAAAAAGATTGCAAGAGTTAAGGAAACAATTTAGTTCTGAGGAGTCTTTGAATCCTGTAATAGCTTCCTCCCTTTAAAGATCAACTTATTTTGAAAGAATGATGCTAATTATGTGGATAATAGGTTAATATTAATGATCATGCAGGAAACATTCAGCCTGAATGACATGGTAAACAGTATGAACTTTGACCATCCTTCTCCGCTCTCTACCCTCTACACAAATGGCTAAAGAAGGCTAATATTTACTGTCAAAACTTTCTTTTGATCATAAGTAAGTTCTGGAATGACTACAGGATATTTTTCACCAGACCTACTTGTGAATTCTGCATTAAGCTTCTACAACAAGGTATTGAGGTTCTTGTGAAGTTCATCTGGAGTTGTTGGGATAGATCCCAGCTGTAGATCCCAAAAGGCATGCTTACTAAAATCATAAAGTCAGTAAAATTTTAGCCACGTGGAAGGATATGGGCAAATGACAGTGATTTCAATGGTACCACGATTTTACTCAATGTGCTTTTAGGATCTGATTCTGCAAATACTTATATGCATGAGTCAGTTTATTCATGCAATTAGTTACAGTAGAAAGTCTGAAGGGCTTCTGAAGAGTTTTAGATCAAATGGAGTCATTAGATCATCTAATCTGACCTCCCATATGCCATAGATAACTAAATTTCATCCAGATATCCCCATATTGAGTCGTCTGACACTAAATTAAACATTTCAGTGATTAAATTTGTGTGTGCATCTGTTAAGAACAAGATACACTTGAGGTTCTACCAATATAATGTCATACAATAGCAAGGAATTGACTGAGTTATGCATTATACCATAGATGAAGGAACCAATCTGACTTAGGGAAAAACATCTAAATAACTTCAGATCTGTCCCTAAATGTATCATGTAGCTTTTGGCAGACAAGGTTCCTCGGGTGAATTTGATATCTTTTATTAGACCAACCCAAATGGTTGGAGAATAGTTATTAAGCAAGCTTTCGGGTTCAAAAACCCTGCATCAGGCTAAGGAAGCTGCAGCAGTTGGTGTGTGCTCTTCTTGGATGGAATGAAAAGTAAACAAGCCAGGCTCATCTCTGGGAAGTGTTGTGCAAGTTTCCCTTGAGGATCAGGACTGAGAGATTGGAGAGGGAGTGGCCCTCCTGTGAGAAATGTGACCCCACCGGTAATTAGGTATTTCTGTCTTTGATGGATTTCTGGTGTGCATTCATTCTGGTGCGCAGTTGTTGTTTGGTTTCTCCTACATATCTTCCATCAGGGCATTTGGTGCATTGGATGAGGTATATTACATTTCTGG
>JAGPOW010003642.1:70126089-70164202 GCA_030014935.1 Caiman crocodilus | reverse complement strand
GTGTGCATTCATTCTGGTGCGCAGTTGTTGTTTGGTTTCTCCTACATATCTTCCATCAGGGCATTTGGTGCATTGGATGAGGTATATTACATTTCTGGAAGTGCAGCTATAAGATCCTGGGATGCTGATGGTTGTTCTGGGATGTAGTAATAGTGGGGTGGTGGAGATGTGTGGGCAGGTTTTGCGTTTCCATCCAGGAAGAGCACACACCAACTGCTGCAGCTTCCTTAGCCTGGTGAAGGGTTTTTGAACCCGAAAGCTTGCTTAACAACTATTCTCCAACCATTTGGGTTGGTCTAATAAAAGCACTGAGTGTTTGTGTTGAGGCAATTAGCTACAATGACTCCTATAAATCAGGTTCTAAGCTGTTCCTTTCCAGAATAGTTTATTTTGTCTGTAGATATAATAAGCATACTTGGTTCCCAGGTGTCTTATCTAGAATTTGCTGTGTTAAAATGCATTTTGTTTGTGTAAACTAGGTGAGTTAGAAGGAAAAGTAGTTGGTCAAAAAGTTAGCGTGCCCATTTCAGAATTGTACGTTAGTATAATATTATTTTTAGGGGAAGATGTCAAAATGTCAAATCTCAGAATGTATGAATCTTAAACACTAATTTAATCAGGAAGTACAATTAACAGAAATCCTAATGCTGAATAGGAAAGCATGTATCTTCTATACACATCAGTGCCAGGATGATAGGAAGTTTGCTTTCTGAAAATGACAGTGTATCAAAATGATTCACATTTTCTCTTTTCTTATCAGTACTCCAAATCCACTTTGCTTAAATTCTCTACCAGCAAAATCCAAATGGAGTTAAAAATCTCATACTGTGCATCAGATGTGCCAGTTTTCCTGTGCATCAAATGTTCTTTCCCACAAAATCAAGTCTTTTATTAGAATTCAAATAATAATAATAATTGTAAGAAACCCTGTGACTTGATGGATATAAAATTATATTTAGAGGTTTGCTTTTGGGAATTGGCTTGTAGATAAAGTAGAGATGCATTAGAATAATGGGCCAGAGGACTGGTAAGGGTTAATTGGTGTCTAAAAACCTGTTTTTGACACAATTTCAAGGCACACTGTATCTGAAGCCAGCAGACACACAGGATAGGAAACTGAAGTCATGTTCCACACTGTTTCATAACATAAAATAAGGGACTCAACTGCATTAGCCAGATCACAGTAACCAAACGCAGAGCCCATGTGATTTCCAGATTTGGTGGACAGACCAAATTAGAAGACCAGTAAATGCCCAAATTAAGATGTGTGCATGTGATGCATTTGTTGAAGCAAAGGAATATGCTGACAGAACAGAACGTGGACAGTATGATGAACACAGGAAAACCAATTGATGATGCCCAGGAATGACAAGGATAAAAAGAAGGAATTTCAGAGCAGCAAAAGGTCCCCAGGAGGGGAACCTGAAGCCACCATGGACAGAAGGCATACCACCAAGTCGTTTTACCCACCCATCTGTAGGGGGAGGGTGGGCCTTGGCCCTCAACCTCCAGTCTGCTGACATCTGACATTCAAGAAAGAACCACAGGGTGAAGCTTGCATGCTGGCCAGAAATACCTACCTTTTGTGACAACCCTAAGACTGATAAATATAGAACTGGGGAGTGGGGCAGGGGGTATTTTGTTTGCCTTGCCTTCATTATTCTTATTTCCTATCACCGTGTATAAGTAAAATTAATCCATTATTGAATGGAAAAGTTGTGATCAGTCTGAGGGTTTAGGTCCATCCAGAAGAAGGTATCTGGGTCATAAATCCAGTGCCATCAGGCACGACAAGGACAGAATAATTAAGTGAGCAACTGTACAGTCCTTTAGAAAGGCCTTTTTAATTGATTATTGCTGGGCATGTCTTCATGAGATGCTACTGTTCATTAGTTACTGCACATTTGTTTAGTACTTGTATAAGCAAGCATCAAATAAATGCACAATAACTCGAGTTACTGCACAGTAGCACCAACAAATGCATTTTAAGTGATGCGACTGTGTAGTAGCCTAATAAGTGTGTAGTAGCAATTAGTTTGAAAGGTCAGTTTGTCCATGCTATGATGCGTACTGTGTAGTATTATTCAAATACTGTGTGACCAGCGTCTTGTTTAGATAAGTCCACTGCTATGCATGTTGCAATATACATTTTCTGTATATACGTATGTGGTGTTAACATGCATGGGCTACACTACAGACCTGTGTAATAATTTACATATATCATGTACTTTAGACCACTTCATATACATTTTCTACCTAATCTCTCTGTTAAGGCTTCTAACATACCATTCCAATAAGTAGTTTCAATTTTCGCTCTCTCTATCTATCATACACACGTGCGCGCACAGAAAACTGAGTGATGTGATATTTCCTATTTTCTTCTTCTCCAGTGTTACAACATGGCTTGGACTTCAGGCTGGTGTACATGGTACTAAGTAAAAGGTCCAAGAGCTTGTAATACACTAAACACAGATACTTTACATTATTAGAATCCCATTGGAAAAACAGGTATCTTTCTAGTGGGGCATTACATTTGCTGTTAGAACATGCAGATCTAACGATATTGGCATGATCATTATTAAGAAAAGGAAGAGATTTTAATATTCTGTATAGGTTTTTCTCTTTTTTCAGTATCTGTTCAGTTGGTCTCATAATATTGATAGAGCTTGATTAATCAGGCTATTGGTTATAAGAATGAAATAATACAGAGGATTTTGTTCTTTAAATGAAGTAGCTTCTGTGTTAAATTATATTTAGCTCATACAAAATACAACAAAGTTTTACTGGTACTCATTTGATATGTGTATATATTTTAAGAAGTTTTACATATAAAATTTTCTAGTGGGGCCAATCTTTTTGGCTGGAATGTCACAGCCCTGTACCCTCTCTGAATGCCACTCTGCTCTGCTTCTCTGCTTTCTGTTCCCTACCAAATATGCTGCTCTTCTTTCTGCTTTATGTCATTTGACACTATGTAGCATATTTCCCTCAATTTGCCAGAGGCTGGCTGTGCCATTTGTGGCATGAGTGTTGCAGGCTGACTACTCCTGTCCTAAACAGATTGGAAAGAGCTATCAGCATGTTTCAAGGTCTGGAATGCCTTCCTTTTGAAGGTTTTGAAGTGATTTGATGACAGTCTAAAAAAGGGTGTATAAAAATAAGGTTTCTGATTGTAGTTTGAATTTAAAATAAAAAATCATAATGAGAGTAAATAATGGGAAATTGATCCCACACAAATTCAGACTAGGAATAAGAAACATTCTTTTCTTTTTCTTTTTTACTGTGAGGGTAATTAACCACTGGAACCTTTTAGTTGGGGAAGTGTGGAATTTGCCATCACTTGCAAGCTTTCAGTGAAGGCTGGATGTATTTCCTACTTGATAAAGAAACACCATGGGGAAATTTTATGGGCTTTTATGTGGGAGGTCATACTTGATGATAATAACAGTTGTTTCCGGCCTTAAAGTATCTGAATCTATGAGCTGTACAACTTAATTATGGCTTCATTACTCATAAGCAATTTGCTTATACAAAACTCATGATGATAAAGTATTTTTATACCACACATATTATGTTCATTATAAATAACATTTTCTGGGCTTATCTTAAAGTGAAAGATAATTTATCATATACCCATGTATGTAACAGTACCAGTAGGATACATTGTTACTATAATGAGGTTCAGAAACCTGAAAGTTTTGCTCTTTAACTTTACTGTGACTTTTTCAAATAGAACTGAATGATGATGTCATTAAAGTGTGCACCGTAACAAAGATCTTTAAGTGCTAGGGACCCAATCCAAGCCATTAAAGTTACTAGGCATCTTTCAGTTTACTTCAATATACACAGATAAAATTTTATATGCACTTGACATCTATAGTATATCTAATAACATGGGAAAGATTTTTTTCTTGTGATAAAATGAGTACATAAAAGGGCACATGCTAGATTAATTTGAAACTAATCAGGATGTAGAGGTCTTCAAAAATCTGGGAAGGAAGAGTGTATTTTACTTTATATGAACTCAACAATGTTATAAATCTGCATACGTTAAGCATATGTTATTTTTTCATATGATACATTTGATTGCATTTCAGAAAAATCACATTAGTTATTGTTCTATAAATAAAATAACCACAGTTAATGTAAGTAAGTGCTTTTTCTTCCAGTTCTTTCTCAGACTCTTTGTCTGACCCTATTTCAGCAACTTAATCTGTGACTAAGAGAGAGAACAGACACATGGGTGGTCGATTTAACATTAAACAAAGTAGTGCTTGAGAAGATATTAGTTTTAACGCAGAGAAACTGTGAACTGATCAGTTACATCAGTAATTGCACATTGTACATGCTGTCCAATAATAAATTTTTACTTTGTTTACATTTATAGTATGCAACATTGGAAAACTATCAATTAATTACTGGCTGGAAGATACAAATACAATAGTTGCCAGCATGCCAAATCATTTTCAAATACAGTAAAATCCCTGTTTTCTGGAATTCTACTATCTGAAACACTTTATTGACCAGAATTTCTGACTGGCCGGCTGGATGAGGAGGGGAGGCAGGGGGGGAGTGGGAAACTTGCATACAGTGGCCGCTGCCACCACCTACCACCTTGTGCTGCTACTGCTCTATGTATGGTTGCTGGCATCCCTCCCGCTCTCTGCTCCATGTGTGGCTATTGTGGCCATCTCCCCCAGTCCTTGTCTGTCCAGAAACCCACGGGTAAATAGCATTTTTAGATACCTGGCACCCCCCATTCCCACTCAAGCCTGATAACAGGGATTTTACTGTAGTTCTGCATTTCACAAAAAACTACAGCCTGTATGCTTAATTTAATTTTATTTTAAATTTAAAGTGCGTAAAATGTATTCTTGCCTGTGAAGATGATGCAACAATTAAAAGAAATTCAAACACCTGTAGCTAGCAAGTGGCTGACTGGCTGCTCTCCCCGCATCCACAGAGCCAGTCATCTAATCATAGAAGGCAATCAGATTGGTCAGGTACGACTTGCCCGTGGTGAATCCATGCTGACAAGGTTTCTAATCACCTTCTTCTCCAAGTGCTTAGAAATGGATTACTTGAGAATCTGTTCTATGATTTTTTTTTTTCCAGAGACGGAGGCAGAACTGACTGGTTTGTAGTTCCCTGAATCCTCCTTTTTTCCCTTTCTGAAATATGGGTGCTATGTTGGCCCTGTTCCCAGCATCTGGGACCTCTCCTGATCCCTATGAGCTTTCCAAGATAATGGCCAGTGGCTTTGCAATCACATCAGCTAACTCCCTCAGCACCCTCAGGTGCAGGACCTGTAACGGCAGCTATTACAGGATCCAGCACAAAGTCTGAATAGTGTAACTATTTGTTTTTCTTGTCAGTGGCACATTAGGAGACCTCACCATTAATATTCACCACAGAGTATTATAAGGAAGCTGTAGAAGATAGTAACAGAACTAACTATGTTCCTGTGAAGCCTATATTTCTTCTTCATTTATCCAGCAGTTAAAGAGATAAGGGTACAATAGCTGGGTGGATTGGTAACAGTATAGAGATACATAAACCAGAAAACTGGACCAGGCAGTGTTTTTCTAAGGGATGGAAATGGACTTGGACTTTGTTAACAAATGACAATAACCCATCACTTAGGTATAGGAGAAAGGGACATGTAGGGACCGTTTGCCTAGTCCACTGGCCAGTGGAGCGATTAAGGCAAAGGACTACACCAAAGATATTACAGAGGCATGTGTTTTGCTTATTATTCATATAAATGTAAAAATGATTTATTGTGCTTTCCTTTAATAACATTTGCCTGTTCTATGCACAGACTCTGTAATTGCAGCAAGGTAGGTATGGCCTGTTATGTGTACCTAAAGCAAGTGTTTCATCTTCCTAGGTTCCTGGCTGGAGGCTCACATTTATGGTGTTAATGAATTTTTAAGAAGGATCCTAGATATTTGATCCTCACTCTTGTTACTGCAAACAATTGCTGGTGGAGGGGTTACAACAGTAAATAAGAACTATCAGCCAGAAGAGTAGTAACAAAGAAAGAGAGTGAGAGCACTAGTGCTCTAGAGGACAGATGTAGACTTTGCCACAGCATCTTCCTGACAACAGCCTCTGTCCCTGAACATATGTGAGTAACATAGGGCAAGAGAAAAATAACAGGATAGGAAAGATCTATAATTGTACTCTAGATGCAAGCAAATAAGAGGGATTGTGTAAAACTATCCTCTGGGATTTGATTAATTGCTTGCTTATTGTTGAAGATGGAAGAGAGAGAACGGAGTAGTGATTTTAATGGTAAAAGTGAGACGACAGGTGGACAGCACTTACATGTAACAAACAGGGGTACTAAAAACAATCAGACAGTAACCATTCAGATTTGTCCTACTCCAAATGGCAAGGAGGGCTTTGATATTTTCATTGTTTCAGAAAATTTGGTGAATTTTCTCAGTATAAAATCTGCAGGCCTAAAACAGATAAATCTGCAGATATGTTGTTTGCTTTTATTTTATAGATCAGTTAGGCAACCAGGAGACCAGATAATTGGATAGTAGCAGCCAGTATTTCACTGTAAAGGGGCTCTTAAAAATATATGACAGTCAACTTTTTCTTTTAAATGAAGTGGTTGGCTAATTCACTAGTATGAAAATATGTAGCATCATTTTCAGACTTAATTGTAATAACTTCTCACAGCCTTTTGAACAAGAGAAACACAAAACAAAAGTGGCCTAATTTCACTTCCAGATTCAATTCTAGGTGATTATCATGCATAAAACCCAGATGGCACCAGACCTGATACTCAACCTCTGTTTTCTCCAGTATCCTATTTCCATTGGCTTTCATGATCAATTTGAGAAACAAGTATGAACTCTAAACCAACCTTCAGGAAAGCAATCTTTGAAGACTGTTGATGTTGCGGTTCACTCTTTTTGGTGGTAATAAGCTAGGGGCTTTTTTTCATTCATTAGGACACAATGTTTTGTCTGGCTTTTGCTAATAGGGGCAATGGTAGGAAGGTATTTTGGAAGAGAATCAAACTTAACATAATTCTCCTAAGCCTAAGAGCATATTCGACCAGTGTGACTAAAGTATTCCAGGTTCTGCTGTGAACATCATACAAAGAAAGATATGGCTAGAATTACATTTAGCTTCTTTTGGATTCTCTAGTCCGAATGACCCAGGATCCCTTTTCCACTGGTTATCTTGGAGCATCCTTTAAGCATAAGTCCGGAGCAAAGCTTGATCTCATATTTGACACTGCAGAAATATGCCTCGAATGCTCTATCTTCATCCTCCTGGTAACACAGAAACAAATTCTTACTTTTAATATTTGTTTTCATATGCAGCTATAACAATAAATAAGTATGATACAATTTTTAAGCATACTTAGTAGGCCAGAATATTCTCAGATGAGCAGTTCACATAAGGGAAGAAGTGGGGGGAAAAGTATCCTATCCTGGACTAATTTATTTTAAAAAGGTTTGTTAATGCTACTTTCCCAGGGTTGTCTTCAGGTGTTTCTTATATAGTCTCCATATGGGAGATCATGAGAGAGAAGTTTCATAATGATAGAGATGCCTGTTTATTGAAGGTTGCACATGTATTGTTCTTTGGATATATGCCAGAAGGGTTCCACTGCCATGGGTAAAATAGTATTAAATTTGCAAATTTAAAATTATAATCCATTTTCAATTTTTTTAAATAGACTTGATGCAACACTAAGACCAAGACAGAAAGAGCGAGAGAGAGAGAGTGAGAGTGAGGAGTGGCTTAGCTAATTGCTGAATATAAATGAAGGAGGTGTGAGTACGTTTGGGGAGTGACACTATCCAATTACTGTTTTAGAGACATGAAGGGAAATGCATTACAAGATGATGTGGTTATTGGCTAGTGTGCCAAGGTGACCCCAATTAGTGCAGTGAAATGAGCCAAAAATTAGCTTAGTTTGAGAAGTTGGTATGTGTGTTGAAAGCCAGATTATACGTAGGCTCTATGTGGGCATGCAAGGCTAAGGGGATGATTTGAAGAACTTTACCCTCTGCTCTGCCTAGCCTTACAACTATAGAACCATATTTACATTATATTTTCTTTCAGTTGAACTTGTTATGTCAGAGAAACAGATTATGCAGATACAGGAACATTTATAGATTATGAATTAAACAGATGTAATAGATCATGCTGATAAAATGATGAACTATACCATTAAATATATCCTTAAACCTCATGGTTTGTTAGCAAGCATAAAGTTGAGTAAAATCAGATCTTGTTGTTGTTTTCCCAGAAAATGTTCCATCTCTTGTGACAGGACAATTTTATCTTTATTCTAGAGGACATTACTGACAAGGTCATAAAAATAGTGAGTAAATAACAAGTTTTAAATCTCTGTAAAATGTTGTTTATTGATTTTTTTTTTCACCCCTCTGAGCATCACCTTATAGACTGAATAACAGTTCAAAAAGCTGAACATCTAAGAATTAAGTGTGCTTATAATTACTCCTGGCAGGGGTGTGAAAAAAATCATGCTGCTTCTCTTGAGGTGGAAATTAACCTCCTGCCTTCATTTCCTAACTGATTCCTTTCATAAAGTTGGGAAAAATAAATGAAGATTTACCATGCATGTTGAAAAAGGTTTACATGAAAATGTGTTACTAATATCCTGCATGCAAGGCTAGAGAGTATCTGGGAGAAATGATCAGTTAAGAAGAAAAGAAGAAACATCAAACTTCCATAAATAGATCTGTTGTCTGGGGGGAAGTACTTGAAGACAAGCCTGGCAGGCGGAACTTTATTATACATACAGAGGGTTAATTCCCTCTGCAGATTGGCCTACAGCCTGACCCCATCCAGAGGTGCAAAACACCAGTGAAAACTCCACACAAAGTTAAGAGGAGTGTATATTGGTAAAATCAATATCAAAACAGAACAATGAATCCATACAATAACAACAGTGAACCAGTCAATAAAGCTATGTACAACTATGTACAGTATATATCAGCACCAGCCTGTCACCAATGGGGTTAGGGACAAACATTACACAGAAACTGGTTTAAGTGATCAGAAACTGGTTCAAGCCTGTAACAGAACAGACATTCAGTGCATATAAACCAGTTTCAAAATGGCCAAAACCAGTTTGAGATAAAACTGGTTTAATGTAGTATCAGACTTAACTGATTTAGTTCAAACCAGTTCATGCAATGTCTGCCCCAGACCTAGGTGGCAGCCAAAAGCACCCTAAGACCTGCCCTGCTGCAAACCTTTTAACACCCTGAGGTTTTCTAGCTTTTCTTCCACTCTCTGTGAGTATTCAGCACCTCAGAGGAGAGTGGGTGATGCTTTACCCTCCTGTCAAGGATGAAGCAGGTAAATTCAGGTGAATCCACAAGTGGACTGAACCCTGGTAGGTCATTTCCCACACATTATACTTGATGCCTTCAACTACTAGTCTCCTCGGTCTCTCACACAGGTACCCCTCACTCTCAATGTGCTCAAACAAACTTTACACGACGCAGTCACGACTGTCACAGACTCCCAGCCATGAAGCAGACAAAACTCTCAGTCACATACACTCAGTCAAGCATAATTCCAGTCGCACGCTGAGGTAATGCCTCATGCTGGTTTTGTAGTGGCTACCTCATGCCACCTGTCAATCACACCTGGGTCCAATCACTGCTTGTACATATCAATCAATCAGCATCAATGAACAGTGTCTTTTCTTTCATGGACCACTCATATTTATCATCACTTCATAACTTATTCGCACAGCGGTGGGCAAAATGTGGCCCGCGGGCTGGATGCTGCCTGCCAGGCCATTCTGTCTGGCCTGAGAGGTCCCTACAAATTTTAGAAAATTAATATTTATCCACCCCTGGGTGCCTGTCATGCAGCTCTTAATGGCTTGTCAAAACTCAGTAAGCAGTCCTCCACCCAAAATAATTGCCTGCCCCTGCATTAGCATGATGTTCCTGCTCTTTGGTTACATAACTAGATCCAAACTGCACATGCTCAAATCTCCCAAGTAGGTGATCCAGGTCAGAAGATTAGACGTTCCACAGCCTTCCAACCTCTTGCCATCTTATGCATGTGTGACCATACCATGACCAGGCCAGGATGCATACGGTCTACATACTAAGTACTGCTAATAAACACCAATTAATCCATAAGGACAACTAAACATTAGGGAAGATTCATAAGAACAGGAAAAAAAAGCTTTTATTAATCATGTTTATAATTAAGTTTTAATGAACTGAGAAGGATTCATAGACTGTAAGGCTGAAAGGGTCCTCAGAGGAGCATTGGGTCCAGCTCCCTGCAGCAAGCAGGAAAGACAACTGGGTTCAGGTGACCCCAGCAAGGTGACTGTTCAGTCTCCTCCTGAAGATTTCCAGGGTAGGCGATTGTAACACCTCTGGAGGGAGCTTATTCCAGAGTCTTGACACCCTGACTGTGAAGAAGTTTTTCCTAATATTGAGCCTGAATTGACAGTAGTGACACATAGGGGAGGCATGGGGGTGCATATGTGCCCCCTGACTAGCTGCACTTAGGCGATGTGCAGAAGGGGCAGGTGGAAGTGTTGGTGCCCCCCCTGCAAGCACTGGCAGATAGCTGCAGCCACTCCCAGAAGTGGCTGCAGCGAGTGGCAGCAGAGATCAGTTGTCGCGGGATTGGCCATTGGGAACCCCCCACAAATTGGTAGGACTGGTCACAGGTGGGGCACATGCTGCCCCCCAACTAAAGCGGCACCATTTGCCCAAGTGAATCAATCTTCCAGGAGTGTTTGGCTATTACTCCCAGTTTTCTCCTTGGGTGCCCTGGTGAACAGTTGCTTACTGAGGCCTTTTAATTTTTTTTCCCTAGTAATACTTTCCTGGCTCTCACCTACCCTGACCACCATCATGTTCTAATTATTCTGGGAAACTGAAAGGTCCTGCATAGATGCATCTGAGTTATCAGTAGTATTTTTTATAAATCTTTTTAACTGAACTATTTTACTTGGTCCTGTAGTGTATTCAACAGTCTTTTCATTCAGTACTTTCTCTAGTCCAAGTGAAAAGTTTTTTTGTTTTGTTTTGTTTTTTAAATAGAGTTTCAGGGGGATTTTCAAAGTATCTAATCACCTTGCTGTCCTTTTAAAAATTCTGTCCCTTATAAACCTACCTGGCTAGCCAGAAGAGGCTGTATTTATTTTGCAATGAAATGTAGAGGGGTTCTAAGAGCTACAGGGACCTAATGGCATCTAGTGTCCTCAGTAAAGAACTGACAAGAAGATAGGGATAGATTCATGTTTAAAACATGAATTAAATAAGTATTTGGAGTGTAGAAGTTGCCATAATGTGACAGACCACTGATTCAGTATTCAGTCTCTGATGTCAGCTGGCACCAAGCACTTCAAAATAAATGTGCAAGAACTTTACAGGATGCAGATATGGAATCACCTACCTCCTATTTTAAAATTCTTGAAAATTTGAACTCCTTATTTTAATCCTGAGAGCAGAATAATGCCTTTCTGTCCTTTCTCCTTACACACCAGAGGACTCATGACTTCTATTGTACCAACTTTGGCCACAGCACACCACCAGGTTGATGCATGAGCTCTGTGGGGCAGGTAGCTCTGTGACACTAATTGCTTTACAACTATAAATTTAACTACATTGCTGCTACAGAAATTTTATTCCCTCAGAGCCATTTGTTGCAAGTTATAATTTGCACATTTCAACTAGTCATGCAATGAAAAGTTAAAGGCAACCTTGTTCAGGCAATCAAGCATAATGGGTTATGTTTTGTGCTACGCTGTTAAGTAGTTTGCAGTGGGAAATAAGACATGTACAATATCAAGAGGAATCCCATATGCATTCGTCTACTCTTAAACATAGAGGATTTTCTATAGTGAATTAAAAGGGCACAAATGGAGGGTCCAACTGTGCGCAATGTGCAAACAAATTGACATTTAAATTATTGTCTAAACAGATTTACTGTGGCTTCACTAAAGTTTTGATTTAATTGCATTAATTTCATAGCAGTTATAATGTGCATAACCTTGGTCAATGTTAAATGACTACGAAAGGCAGGAACATATGTGCCCATTTTGCTAAGCTGAAGTATAAAAAATGTATTAAATACTTGGTCTGTTTACCACTATGGTTAGGACTATTCTTTAATTAAGATGGCAAGTATAATTAATATTGTTATACTTCATACACTGGGATAAATGTTTACCCCTCTTGTTCAGATAAACACTCTTTTTTATAATTGTTTCGATGGTAGATCTGTAAACTGTAAATTATGAGAGAGTTAATGGGAAGTAGGTATGTTTGTCTATCCTCAGCACTTAAAAGGTCATCTGTGTAAGATTTCAGGTAAGTCATCATTGGCAATCTCTCAATTCAAGGATAATCTCTACCACAACTCATTTATGGGTCTTGAGGTGATTTAAGAGTCCAATCCTTGAGTTACAGACCCATCCGCAGAAACTGCAGGTCTTTCTGCAAGGGAGAGTAGGCGTTAGATTAGGGTTTCTCTCCCTTTCCTTCCTCCATTCTCTCTTCTCTGTTTTGAGGGCAAGATACTTTACCTTGGAATAGACTGCCACTTGGTTGAGGTTGTGGCATGATTAAAGTCGGCTGACAGCCAGCTTATCCCAGCTGTTGATGTCATCACCTGTTTTCTTGAGTTATGACTTCAGTGTGTCCTTGTAGCAGTTCCTCTGGCCACCATGAGATCTCAAGCTCTTACTAAGGTGGGAGCAGAACACTTGTCCTGGGAGTCAAGAGAGTCAGGCATCCACATACAATGTCCAGTCCAGTAAAGTTGGTGCTTGAAGATCACCAACTTCATGCTGGTAACATTGGTTTCAGCAAGGATACTGGCATTTGTGCAATGAACCAGATATGTATTCAAGAAATTGATTACCTCATATCACAACTGTTATACCTTTGTGTTTTTAGCAGTTTGTAGGGGGAGGAGGAGAGAGAAGGATTCACACTGATCTTCACTCACATTTTCACCTTCTTTTACTTAGAACGACCATTTGTAACAATATAACAGATTTCATGGGGAAATAATGCCCATAATTTTCATAACTGAGAATCCACAATTAAATGCTTACATATACTGAAGCACACAGCACTTGGAGCTCCCACTGACTGTTTTGTCAGCTACACATAACTTCTGAACAATAAAGACTTTTTTCTATATGTGCCTAAATTTTCATTTGGATGCCTATCTTAATACAACCCAGTTCAAAATTGTTTCCCTACATCTATAATTCAATATTAGGATCATTTTCTCAGCCTACCAGTCTTTTAAATCAAAAGCTTCTATCACTCCAGCAATATAAAGTTTTCACTTCTGAAGAATTATAGAGTTAAGAATTGTTTTGAAGAAACTCTTTTTGCATAACAGTCACATAAAGTTGGAGATTAGGTAACTGCATTTTATGGAAATATTTTCAGATTAATTTTTATAAGGAGATCAGATTGTGGTTGGGGTTGGCATTGGCAGGTAAGAAAAGCAGGAACAGGCTTATGAGAAAAGGCAGAAACGTAGAATTGTTTAATCTGGAGAAAAGACGACTTGTTGGGAGGCAGGGAGTATTTATAACCACCTGAACAGTGGTTATCAAAAGAATGGAGGTAGACTGTTTTCTGTCAGTGCAGAACACAGGACTAGGAACAATGGTTTAAAGTTGAAGAAATGAAAATTTAGGTTGGATATTAGGAATAACTCATGATGGGGCTGCTTAACTCACTGCCCATGGAGACTATGAAAGCTCCCTTCTTTGGAGATTTTTAAGAGCAGATTGAACAGACTCTTGACTGGGATAGTTTAGTCAGAGACAATTTTCCCTTGAGTAGGGGGTTGGATCAGATGACCTCCATAGGTCCCTCCCAACCCTAGTATTCTATGATCATGACATTTAATTCCAGAAAATTCAGTACACTTGCAACCTTTGATGCCAAGACTACACTTACCCCAGAAACTTGAGATACGTTAATTATATGTCTAGTTACACCGTTTAATATGGAAATTGAATTCCAGAAAAATTATATTTAACAGGATTTTACCTCATACCTTCTTTGTTGAAATTGTCTTATAACAACAAAGAAACTTTTTACAGATGAAATTATTACATTGAAATAAAATGGTTTACATGAGTGCAAAATTAGATACAACTGGTCTAAATTATGTTCTGACTTACAGCTGTGTAAACAAGAAAAAACCTGTATTAAAATAAGTTGAGTACATGAGTGTAAAAATGGTTTGAACTTAGAATCAAATCAGGCCCAGTACCATTTTTAAATTAAGAAAGTTGAATGTTAATTGGCATGCACACATTAAGTATTTAGACAATAATTATTTTCCATCCTCCTAATTGAAATGTGACAACATACTTAGTTACCATTTAATTAGAGAGCAAATTAATTAATATATTATCATCTTCATTCTTTATACACAAGTCTGTTCTTTGGTGGCAATTCTGTAATAAACATCCCAAAGCTCAGTGGAGAATTCTGCCACTAAACCTCACCTGCACCAATCCTGCTGTGACTTCCTGTCATTGCATAGGCTACGGCTTTAACATAATTCAGTGCACAACTTTGTGGGAATTCAGAATGCCACATTCAAAGTCAGCAGGGCAGACAACTTATAAAAGACTCAAAGTGTTGCACAAATTTACCACTCCTATTCATACAATGGAAGGTATCACTAGTTACTTTCTGTTAGAAACCAGAAATATCATATATTTTCCATTCCTTTCTGTTCCTTTTCTCTGGTTGCAGGTAATTTCAAATACTTGAATAAATATTTTGTTCAAAGAAATTTAAAAAGCACATAGCTGTAGATTTTTTAGAGAAATTTCAAGCTTGCTCTTTGCTTTCATTAGGTTGGACTAGGCAGAAATGAGTTTAAATAGTCCCCAAATTACCTGAGGAAATAACAATGGTACACTTAATGGTGTCTTGAATTCTAAAGAAGGGAAAAAATAAAACCACAGTAGGGCATCTCCTTGGCAGGTTTGATTAATATAAAAATGAAATTTAAAAATAAAGTAGCAGTAAAGGACAAGGGAAGTACAGATGAACATTTTTGTATGCTTTATCATGGTAATTTTTTTGACCTTGTACCTAGCGAAGTATCTTTTCCTATGTGGCATGTTCAGATTAAATTCATACATGACTTGTCTCAGCAGATGTACTGTATGGGAAAACAAGGGTGGATTTAATCCTAGTATGTCCTTCTTAACTGTTTTCATGGTGTAATTTACCCTCTATTTTGATTTTGTACCGTAATCCCTATACTCCAAGTTCCACCTAAATTTAATAAGGTTAGTGTATCCTGGGTTTACTTTTGGTGATTACTGCCTTGTTTCCTTTTTCTCTTCTGACTTCTCTAGGCTCATTGACTGTTTTCCTGTGGTTTAGATTCTCAGAATTTGTACATATCTTTGCCAGGGAATAAGAAGGGATGGAGTTAGGACCATCCCTCCTTCCTTTGCACTTCTGCTCAGAGACCTGACTGACCTCTAATAGGTGACCTGATCTCTCTGCTTTTTCCATCAGCTTGTTTGGAAAAAAGGATACACTTATAAACTTGTCTCAGACATCATAACTGAGTTTACATAAGCATCCCCTCCCCCATTCCAGCAAACTTTAGTTTATAAACAATAGAAAACACAAAAAGGTCAAACCTTTTGGAGTCTAGTGATCTAACAGGCTAGCATGGTAAAGACGTATCAATCTCTACAGCCAACAGCATGGAAGATGGATGCAATTAATAACTCATCAAGCTGCTATGGAGAAGTACCCATTTACAGTGGAGTCAATCAAGGGTGGCCTCTATAGCAATATTAAACTCCTAAACTTCTTTGCTACTGACATCAGCAGCAGTCCCTCAATATGCGGATGACGGTATTTCAGTAAATTGGGAAGTTATTGGTGAGTCCAGAGATGACTGAAGAGGCTGATCTAAGATCTGCAAGTTCAGCTGAAGACCTGCAAAAATTCCAGGAGGAAGGAGTGGATCCTGATGGTGTCAGGTCACAGCTCTTTCCTTTGACCCTTTCATTTGCCTCCATAGTTAAGCAAGTTTGTTCAAGATAATCAATGCTGTGTCATACATTATGGTGTCATTGGGGCCTACCAGTTCCCCCCTTGTTCCCCTGGTCACTGACTGGTCACTGTGGGGGCATGTGTCCTTCTCCCCCCACCTTGGCTAAGGTAGCACCAGTCTCCCATGCCTGGTACTGGTGTCAGACTGGCCTTTAAAGAATCCTTGAATATCTTCTTTGGCCCATCTCCTGATAGGTTACCATTGGTGAGCTGGGAGCATAGGACCAGTTTTGGGAAGGTTGCATATGTCCTGTCCAATGGAGCTGGTGCTGTATCAACATGGTTTCAATGCTGATGGCATTTGTTTGCATCAGAATGCCAGTATTCATTATTCTGTCCCTTCAGTTGATACGGAGGACTTTTTGAAGACATTGCTGGTGGTAATATCTTCAGGCTTTCAGGTGTTTCCAATATATTGTCCAGGTTTCATACCCATACAACAGGATAATGATGACAAGAGACTGGAAGACACAAAGTTTGGTTTGGGTCCTGATGTTATGATCAAAGACATGATTTCAAAGACTTCCAACAGCAGCACTGGAAGATTTTATTTGATCTAATGTTGGCTATCAACTAGGGTTCTAGTTCTGAGCCATTGTATAGTTGCTGTCATGAGGAAGTCCGATGAAGGTAACACATTTTGGTGGGATTACACATCTCATTAGGATCTTCCATAGGGCCTCCTTATTGATTGATTCAAAGGGTTTACTCAGGGAAAGGCCATGCAAAAATCTCAGTGTGGCTCGCAGTACTTCTTCTGCAGCTGTTTAACAATAAGGATCATATCTATCATACCTCTGAGTGGTCTGAAACCATGATAGGACTTAGGTAGAATCTTCTGAGTGACAGAAGTGAATTTATTAAAGAGAATATGGTGAGGATCCCCTCAGCTATGGAGTTTAATGCCACAGTAATTGCTACAATCTATCTACTTTCCTAAATATGGTTAAAATCATGGCATCTCTCAAATCATCTGTTCATGTTTTTGTATTTTCAGATTAGTGGCATGTAGTTTGTGAGAGGTTTTTCCCCCCATGTTTAATTTCAACTGGCATTCCATCAGGGTCTCATGCTTCATTGTCCTTACAAGCTCTGTGGCTTTTAAACAGTTTTTATAGGTTAGTAAATTTTCAAGGTAGATCTTAATGGGGTGTTGTAGAATGGTTTCAGTGGTATTGTCTTTGACATTAGAATCCAAGTTTAGAAGCTCTTGAAAATGTTCTTTTTACCATGCATTCACGGTGGAGCTGTCTTTAACATGTTTTTTCCTAGGATCTCAGAGGGATGACTTCTTGTGTGCTTGGCCCATAGATAGCATCTGCAATTGCATACTGGACATAAAAAGAGAAGCAGATGCTAATCCTGATTTTTAATCAAGACACTAGATCTAATAGCCACACTGCAGATTATATCTGTATGCCACAGCTTCAGGACCAGGATTTCAGCTCCTAAATCTGTTTTACACAAGTTTGCAAGTATGATCTGAATCATTCTTTCCATTCTCACAGACAAAATATGTGGGAAGACTTTCCCTTAACAATTGTGGTCAACTAAGCTGTGGCAGAAAAAAATATTACATTCTCATGCAATTATAAAACAAGTAACAAATGGCAGTGCCATTTAGCTGGTAAGTCTGGTTCATAATTTGCAAGGCTATAATGGAGCATTATGAGCATCTAGCCTGACCCCCTCTATGATACATAACATAATTTCCTGTCCCTGAGTCTTCTTTCAGTGTAAGTCAGTAGAAGCAATCCTTTCACCTTTTTCCTCCTTAGTAGTCCTTTAGACCACCCAAACAATAGCCTACAAGTGGCTTGGGAGTTAGCAACTTCATGGTCTGGCCTTGCTCCCTTGGGAGTCCCTCAACATGTCCTCATAACACAAAGCAATACTCCTTGCTCCAAACAAACAAATAAATGCATAAAACAAACCTTTAGCCTTTCTCTGTGCATCAGGAAAGGGGCCCTTCTTAGGCAAGCTCTGCTGGATTTTAGTCTGCTCCCTGGTCACGAACTGCTCCTTCCCTAGCTGAAACTCTATGCTCTCTCTCCCCTTGGGCTTTTAACTTCCAGTAAATCACCCACAGCTGGGTTCCTACTCTAGGATTGTCTGCATCCCTCATGGTGCCAAACCACCCTGTTATACTAAAATGATCTAGATTAACTTTAAATGAATTGCCAGGATGAACTGAAAATTGCAGGTGTTCAGCTTCTTCTCCACAGCATGCTACTATAATACAATTTCCATGTAAACAGAAGGAGGTTTTGAGGCCCAACATACAGTGGATCCGTGTTGGCAGTAGGCTCAGAGCTCTTTAGGAATGTTTAGAAATACGAGAAAAGGATACTTTTCATGAACTCAGACTATGGAACATTCAGGGTTTGAAATATATTCATAGGAAACTCAAAGTATTAGATACACAAAGTCAGCTATACTATTTTCAGTTCAGAAGGTAGCACATGGGAAGCTAGCAGACACAATAAATTGTCAATATACATAATTTGAGGAAGTAATCTGACTTGCCCATTTGAAGGACATTTTTATTTTATTTAGCTTTTTATATAAAGCCAATAGATGGTATAGTTCTTGTAATGGACTTCTTTGTGATCATCCCAAAAGACTCATGAAAACTGCCTGCATTTTAGGTTTTTATATTTTTTTGCAAAATTATGTGGGTGGATTGTGGCCAAAAGATTGTATTTTGATGAGTTAATGCTAGCATTGTTTAAATGAAAAAAATTACAAAACCAGTGTCTGAGAGAGAAGGTTGTTTTTTTCCCCCTCCAGATATAAATAAAAGCTTTTGATACATTTTTGGGATTAGTGTGATGATAGCAATCTTGTCTTTACATGCTGTTGTATTCACAGCTTTAAACTACCCTGTTTTCATAAGTGAAGGCAGGCCTAGGAGGCTGATAGTAGACAGATATACAATATGTCATGACAACAAGCATCCAACATTTAAAAAGCTTTCATGATTCAGAGCATGGCTTTACTATGTCATGTCAGCACCAACATTTAATTTTTAAATGTTATTTCATATTATCTCTACACATTTTGCAATCATTTACTTTTCAATCAAAGCTACAATATGCTTGATATTGCTGTGCAGTTTGTGGGCAGAAGACACAGCCAGTGTAATCAATACAGTAACTTACCAGACTGCACAAACAAGGGCACCTTTGGAAAGCACAGATTAGAAATTAACTCACCGTTATAGTCTAGGCTTTCTAGAGTGTAAACTTTTTGGACAGGAATATTGTCTATTTGTTTTGTGGAACACCTTCTGTACTTTCAAATATGGCATAAAGAATACAGAATAATAACTGGCTCTTCAACAGGAGTGACTATGATGAGAAGTGCTTTAGAAATGCATGTAATAATAGTCTGAGTTTACAAAATGTAAGGGTATGTCACCTCCACAATGACAGAAGAAACAGAAAGCATAATAGGAATATTTACCAGCTGGATGGGAACAAGTTATAGAATGTGAAAGCCAGCTGCTAAATAGCCTCTTTAGCAGTGCTGCTGCTTGTTTCTGCCAAATGTACAGAGGCAGATGGCAGAAAAGCATGGTAGGAAAGGTGACTTCCAAAGACTGACGTTTATATGGTGTAGCTTGTAGACAGGACCTAAAGCACCCTCATATTTTACAGGTTGGCATCTGAGACAGCTATTTTCCAAATGTTTTAAAATCCCAGTTATGTTGGAATGCTTTTAGAACATTTTTATAAACAAGGAACCTGCATGTGGGATGCAACTATCTGAAGTGATCTGGATTGGCTGTGTCCAGTCCCAGTCAGGACAGCAAAGCAGAACATGCCAGAGTATTTTCCCTCCCCAAGGTAATGGAAAACAGGGCATCCCTGAAGCAGCTCCAAGGTTCCAAGGTACTATAAAGGGATCTTATAAATGAGAATCAGCTCTTTGTTGACAATAACAAATGGAATATATACCAATGAAACAACATATGGAAATCCATGCATTTCATTTATTTATTTTTTTAAAAAGGAAAATGGTAAGAAAATGAGATGGAAGCATGATTTTCACTGAAAAAAAATAACTGTTTAATCATCTGATCTATCAAAATTCCACTTGGATATGAATATTTGATTCATTTCTGTTTGCTGATTGTTTTTTATTCTAATTCTAATTCTTTTTAGTTAATTATACCTGTACTCCTTAACCCACCTTCAATTTAGTGCAATCATTCACTGTAATGAAATGCAAATAACTGAAATACAAGTAACTTCAGATTGCACTGAGATTTTCTTCCAATCTTTCTTATTAAGGAAGAGGAGCATCTTAATCTGGGAACGATATGCTTTGGTCTATCAGTGCCCCTGTGGAAAGTAAAGATTTAGGATATCACAACATTTAACCATTTACAATGCTATGTAATGTGTAAAGATACATGGTATATTTTATTTGGAAGTGCAAATATCACATTTCCATATGGGAGCTGAATCACTGGCTTGCAGTTAAGTTGGGAACTACTCCAAAAGGTTCAGATCACTGTACAACAACTGTGGGCCCTGTCCTCCATGTCATGGTGGAACAGTAAGAGTACAAGGGAAGAAAGAAATTTCATGACAGCACAAAGAGTTTGTTACATGGTCTTCAGAGTATTTGTAATAGAGCCCAAAAACAGCTTCATACAGCACTTGGCTGAGCCAGATGCAGATCAGGTTGTGGAAGTATGCTCTCCATAGACATTGATTTCTCTGTGAAGTTTATCTGGGATTAATACTACTAGAGTCTTCTGTGGCTCTGTAACCTTTTGGTCAGCCCCATCATACTGGTAGGTTAGAGCAGGAGTGGGCAATTATTTTGGGTGCAGGGCTGCTTACTCAGTTTTGGTAAACTGTTGAGGGACACATGGGTAGCCCTGCCCTTTGACAGGTGCCCCACACTCTGGTTGCCAACTTGGGACCAGAAGTCTCACTCCTAACTTCTAAACTTTGCCACCAGCAGTCCCTCCCCTTGCCCCTTGAGGTACTCCTTTGGTGAAAAGGGTTTGCCATCTTAGAATGGAAAAAAACACAACTTATATACTAAAATTCAAACAACCATAATAATATATTTAAATTTATTTTTTTTAAAACCTGTCCTGATTTGTGTGCATTTCTGCTGCATATGTGGAAGTGACTGCATACGAGCTCAAAATGCAGTCTTACTCTTGTATATTGTGTGGGGGGTGCAGGGTTATTGTGGGGCGTGGGGGGGTTTGTGGGTATGTGTATGGGACTAGGTGGGTATGGAGAGTTTGTGGGGATGTGTGGATTTGTGTGTGGGGGTGTGGTATTTGTGGGGTGTGTGATTGTATATGGGGGAGGGTGGGGCTATGGGGTTTGCAGGAAGGGTTTGAGGGTATGTGGGGTATGCATGAGAGCCCCTCTGTATGTGCCCCATGAGTTGGTTAGCACCTGCTCCCATCCTGCAATAGGCCAGAGCCCAGGTGCCATGTGGTGTCTTCCTGCCACTGCCAACAGTGATGCAGCCCTAGCACACCCTGTGCCTGCTCTGCATTGCCTGGCCATGGTGTGTCCTCCCTCCCCTAGGAATGCAATGGTAGTGTTCCATCGTGTACAGCCGCAACCCTGCACACCCCATTCAGGCTCTGGGCTCACCTCTCCAGGCTGAGCAGCAGCAGCAGCAGCAGCAGCAGCAGCAGCAGCAGCAGAACAGAAACTGCTGTTCAGCATGAGGGAAAGCAGCTCCTCCCCCTCCCCACTGCCGGGCAGTTTTTGGTACAGTTGCCCAGAGCCCGCACTGCACCAGACTGTCCTGCAGCTCCATGACTGCTACCTGTGAGCTGCCTGATGGCTGCTCCACAGTCACCACTGCTGCACTTGGCAGCCCAGTTTCTGCCCAGCTGCTGCTGCTGCTCAGCCTGGACAGGTAAGCCCAGAGCTGGAAGTGGGGCCCAGGCTTAGCTACAGCAGCACATGACAGAAACTGCTGCTCAGCATGGGAGGGAAAATGGCTGCTTCCCCTCCCACTGCCAGCACTTCCTGGTCCAGCTGCTCAGAGTCTGCACAGGACTGCTATGTGTCTGCTCTGCACTGTCATCGCTGCCCTGTGGGGCAGCCCAGAGGTGGTGGTGATTTGGTAGAAATGCAGGGTAGCCCTGCATGGGCTTTGGTCAGCTGCACCAGGAAGTCCCAGTGAGAGGGAAGGGATCCTTCCCCCATGTTGAGTAGCATTTTGTCCTGCGCTGCTGCTGCTGAGCTTAGACTAGCAAGCACAGACCTCATGGGTTCAGAGTTGTGCATGCTTGTCCCCATCAGTACTGTGGGGCTGGAGAGACTGGGAATAAGTAGGTGTGAAGGAGCATAGTGATAGTCAGATTGGAGTGTGGGGCCTACACTGCTGTCCTGGGGCCCACACCAGTGGGGCTCAGAGTGGGGCAGTAGGAATGTGAGGTACCAGCCAGCAAGGGCTCTACGGAGCCAGGCCAGCTCCCTTCTATCCTTGCTGGTGTAGCCCAGCTCAGCTCCATAGACTCCTGCTAGCCTGCACACTATGATCCTGCCACCCCACTCTGGGGCCCACCTATGTTGGCCCTAGGACATTGGCACAGACCCTGTGCTCCTGCATGCCCACTCACTTGTATCCCCCACCCTCCACCATAACTTTCCTCACTTTCCTGCCCATCTGCTGGCCACTGCTACACCATGTGGCTCTTGCCTGCATGGCCATGACCACAGGACTCAGCAGCAGCTGGCCTGGAGTATAGTAATACATTTTATTGTTTGCCGAGTACATCAAAATAATAATAATGGGGAAAAACAATATTTACTTATTTTCTGAACTATAAAAGTGTTAATGAATTTCAGATGCAAGTGCTGAGAGTGTTACTGGGATTTATTTTTTTCTTACTTTAGGACATTTTTATTAAGATAAATTATTATGCCTCAAGGACTGGAGGAATCACCCATGGTCTTCCTCTGTCTCCCTGTGCCCCTTCCCCTATTCTTACCTAAATTTCCCACTCTGGCACAGGCAGGCAGGGACAGCCTCATGGTCCCAGACCATGAGACTGTGCAGAGCAGGGGCTTCTGGTTGGGGGATGTAGTGGGGCGGGGTGGGCTTTGCTGCTGCTGGGTCCTGCTGCCCCAGTCTTCTGTCATCTTTGACAGGCAGTCAGGGACAAATAAATACTTATTTATTTTCTAAATTCTTTAAGGGGTCCCAATGGCTGGATGAAATAGTCTGGTAGGCTGAATCCAGCTCACAGGCCATATTTTGCCCACCTCTGGGTTAGAGTGTAGCATCATGTAGGTCTGGGACTTCTTACAAGTAACTCAAAATTGATGCAAAATTTCTCCATAGTGTTATGGCCTGTTCTTCACATCTCACTGAGAAAAAGCCCTCCCAATGAGCTCCACTTACTCTGAGAAACATAAAAAAATTCTCTCACCTTAGTGTTGCAGCAGTACAGCAACTTTGGTATGATACTATTTGTGTTAATATGTGAGAAAGCAGGATAGACTGGCTTAAATGTTTTTACCATATTCTCTTTATTCCAAAACTCCACTGTGTTTCAGATATTTTAGTTGCAGAAAAACAACTGGTAGGTGAGTGAGGAGAATTAGCCCTTCCACCTTTTTAAAATGGGAAATTTAAGGTTAGGGCACTTCCCCAGAAAGCAGGAGACACAGGTTCTAACCCAGAGAGAACTTAAGTTTTTTGGGAAGTCTTTTGTTTCCCAGTAAACCGGTTTGCATCACCAGGCCATAGGCAAGGCATTACTCATATCCCTCCCCAGTCTTCATCTCAGTGCTGGCCCCCATTGGGAGGCAAAGAGAAGGGCATAAGTGAGGAAGGCAGAAGGTGTTTAAGTCAGTGAGGATGAAGGGTGGTTGGGCTTTAGCAGGGGCTTATAGCTTTGCTGGGGGGGAGGACCTTTCCCAGTAATATTATTCAATAAATGCAAAGTCCTCAATTTCTAGAGGATGTGGGTGAGTGTAGTGGTCAAAGAACTTTTCTGGCAAGCAAGATACAGTTTCAAATCTTCTTTGGATTAGAGGGTCCTAGAACCTGGGATGTTCACACCTTTGCTAATACCTTAACTAAAAGGTAGAGAAATTCTGCTCCATTTTACTTCCAGCAGGCACACACACAGGGTAATTCTATTTTACTTCAGGAAGATATAGAATCCAAAATTGAGTGCAAGAGCCCCAGACTTCATTTAAACAGCATGTACACAATGGATTAGGCAAATAAAAGTGAAATAGGATTTAATTCTTAACTCAATGAAGGAATCTACAGAGATTTCACATTGTTGTGTCAATAGGAGATCTGTTACAAAGACTTCTTATTGTTATATCCAATGCAAATGATAAGCGTTAAAAATGGAAAAAAGTGTTAAAGTCATGGAATTTATGATACTTAGATTATAGAGTAGAATTCCCTTCTGATTTTAATATTTTAAACTACACCACATTTTTGGCCTAAACTACTATACTTAACAGGTCTCTCTTTAAACATAGCTTATTATATTCTGTAATTCAACTTCTAAAATTCTCCAGCAAAAGCAAACACTTTATAGATCAGGTTGCTGTGAATTTTAATAAGATTTTTTTTCCTGTAAAATACATTTCTTTTAATAGAAGTCCTGAAGTAAGAAAAAAAAATAAATCCTAGTAACTCTCTCAGCACTTGCATCTGAAATTCATTAACACTTTTATAGTTCAGGAAATGATCAAGTATTGTTTTTCCCCATTATCATCATTTTGATATACTCAGCAAACAACAAAATATATTGCTATACTCCCTGATCATGTTTTCTACTATTATTACAGTGAAGCCTGATTGGAGATGTCTCCCACAGTAGAAATAAGCTTAAGTCACAGAATTGCAAGCCACCCCCAAACATGATCTGCAAAGGGATCAGGAGGAGTATGATATTCTGATACAATGGTTCAGGTGGACAAATGCTGTATGAGCAATCTGACCCATGGATCAGCCCCATCACTCATCTGGTCCATGTGGCTAGAGAGGTTGAGCACCACTAATTGCTTGTGTGACTTTTTCCTAAATATGAAGTGTAGGTCTGTGCCCAAAATCAACAATACATATATTGCTTTAATTATATAGTGTCTTGGCCAAGCAGAGCTGACCAAGGGAAATGCTGGTTAATTAAGTAGATGTCAAGTGGGCTGGTGGATGGAGAGGTGGGACACAGTGTACTGGTTGCAAAAAACAAAACAAAACAAACTTTTACTTATGCTGCTGGTGGCCGCGACGCAGGCAGTAAGGTTGCTTACATAGTTACAGAACAAAGATAATGCAGTGAGCTAGCAAGATGAATCTGTAGATGCAATGAGCATGCAGAACAAGGGATACATCAGGAACAGACAGGGAGATGTTGGTGGGTGATCAGTCCACCAAATTTACCCTGCCACATGCTCAGAGCTCTTCGTGGCATGCTTAGAGCTCTGAGGTCTTTCCCACAACGTGGTCAGAGTTTGTTCCACTCCACTTTGGGTGGAAGCTGCACAGACTTTTATACTTAGAGTAGCCAATGATAAACCACCAAGTAGGAATACCTAATGGAAGCAGAACATGACTAAATTTAGGATAATGTCAATCACTCAAAAGGGGCAGTCTATTGTGTCAGGGACACTCACTTGATTTAGCTTGTGACTTTGTGTGTAAAACAAACAAAAAACAAACAAAACAAAAAACTTTTCCTTGATTTAACACAGACTTTAATAAATCAAAATATACACATTTATAGCAAATTGATTTTAGCTAAACAATTTGGGATTTAGTTTACAAATAATTACACTTGGAACATTGTTTTTGGTGGCCTTAGTTATTGGGAGAGAGGAAAAAACTACCTTATCTGACCCACCCTGAAGTCTATTATTCATTAAATTCTCCAAATCCCTTTAGATTCAAGTATGCTTAAAAGTAGCCTTTCAAGTACATTTGAATCCCTGAAGGTTTTACTTTTACTCTGATGTTTTATTTAAAAGAGAAACAAGAATTAAATTCTACAGAATTTTTTTAAGAGAGAGAGAGGAAAAAAAAAAAAAAAGGAGAGGGGAAAAAAAAAAAAAAGGAGAGATTTTGAGAAAATCCTCATTGTTAAACATACAGACCAAGACACATACGCTGTTCCTAACACTGGAAACAACGAAAAGTATAGGACATAAGACTTGTAATGTGAATATTGCCAACAGGAGGGCATTACTCCAACTAAGATTTTCTCCATTTTTCTTTACCAGATAATTTTAAATCAAGTCTAAAATATCAATCAAGCTATCAACTGAAGACAAAAATGATAACCTGTCTATCCATAATCTAGTGAATGAGTATTAAAAGTTTTATTAAAAAGTTTTCTTCTTAAATAGCTATACTGTTTTCTTCTGTCTATATAGTCAAAGGGTTAAGATATTTGATCAAAATTCATGAGTTCTCCACCTAGCAATAGATACTTGTGTGAAATTATGTAGCCAGAAATCCTATCACACTCTGAAGTATGTGCTGTACATTAAGCATGTAAATAGAACTATTCAAATATAAAGAGTTGAGCATATGCTGAAGGACATCATTATTTCAGGTCTTTTATCTCCTTCCATAAAACAGAGATGAATACTTTCAGTCCCAACCTTTCAGGATACATAGTTTCACAAGTATTGTGAGAGTAAATTACTATTTTCTCAGTTAGTATGGTAATAGGCACCCAAATAAATAATGGGAGAGGGCACAAAGAGATACCCTTTTCCCCATAGGAGTCTTAGGGGCATCACTGTGGATTCCCTCAGTTCTTAGATTCTGATGTGGCGTGAAGATTTAGGGTACCAAATCACCTACACATTTCAGGGAACAAGACACTATCTCATTTAGAGGAAAAATGTGGTATAGATTCCATGAAAGGGATGCTCAGAAGAGCATATCAGACCATCAAGTTTTAAACAAGTTTAAGGAGTTTGAGAACTGTTGCTTTAAAGTAATATTCTTTTTTGAATTAATGGTACATGAAGTGTACCTTACATTCTATTTAGGCTTGTTTTTAACATAATTGACTCCAGATACCAGCTTTTTTTTCCTCCAAAGATTGTTTTTTGTGGAGGAACAAGTGTCCAAATTTGCTATATTTTGCACATGGAGCTTTTGTGTATGCCAAGTAGATTTAGGTCAAGGAGACTTGGAAGTTAAGTTCAAAGGAAAGGAAATAGCATACTCAAGGCAGATATGCCATATATTTTGATGAAAACTTCATATCTTTGCTCTGGCAACTTTATTTCCTATCTATATCTATATCCATATCTATATCTATATCACACACACACACACACACACACACAGTGTAGAATTGGAAATACAAAAAAAATTCAACCCTTAACTATAGTCATCTGGGTCAAAAAGCCCATTAAATACATGTATGATGGACCTTGGAGAAAATTACTTTGGGGAGTTTTTCTATTCTATATCTCTTTCATAGAAAACATAGCACATTTGTATTTCTCTCTCAGCTCTGACAGATGCATTTATTTATTGTGAATGATGCTTTTAAAATTGCAAGCTAGATTGCTCAGTATTATAGGGAATGGTATTGTATAGAGCAGCCAAGCATAAAGAAAACAAATATAATGAAAATAAAAAAGCTAGCCAATGACGCTTTGTACAGTTACCCTAAAGAGGACAAATAGTTTCTTGAACACTGGAAGACTTTGCAGACACAGCTAAACAGAATAATTTTGACAGTCCAATTCCTTTAGTGTCCACAAAGTTAACATGGGGAGGTCTGTTCTAAAAAATAAATAAATAAATAAATAAATAAAAATCTCTTGTACTCTTATTTACCTATATTGATCCCAAACTCTCAATTTTACTGCTGGAATCCTTTCAGCTAGGACTTAAAATTGACTCCTCTTGTAGTTAAGGAGCTGACCAGGTTGATATAGTTTGTCTAAACACACTTTATCACATTTAAAATTTATGACATATAGGCAATAGAAAAAAAAACTCACTGCAGTGACTTCAACTAATACCAACTTCAGTGGACTTGAAAATAATCCACATCTCTTAGGATGTCTCAGATTGCAAACTAAATGAAAATCCTGCAAGCTAAGATTTAGCCATTCAGTAGCACCAGGTTATGTTGTCCTTTATTCAGGCAATTTTTCCATAAAGGATGAGAACAGGGTACGTAACGTTTTGCTTTCTGATAATTTGGTGACCAGTGTGTCAATAATTGCACCAAAATTAGACCCCCAAAGGAATATTTCAAAATAGTTGTGTTTGTAGCATAGACTTAAAATATTTAGAATGCTTTTAATTACACATTTTAAAACAGTAAGTTTAAGCTGCAAAGGCACAAACTTTGCCTGAATAAATATTTGACTGACTATGAAGTTCCCATGGAATTGCCTACTTTTTTTTTTTTTTTTAATATATATATTCAGTGCACTTAAAAGAACACTGTATCAAGGTGAGAACTTGATATAGCTTGACCAGACTACCAGGTAGAACACCTTCAAACCCTAGGAATGAGGTCTACAAAAACTTCTAAGCCTACAGTTTTCTAAATCAGCACTATATTGTTGTATCCCAGAAACTGGAGACTGCATTTGGTCTTTAGTCTTATATTATGGGCCCTTTAAACACAGTTAACATTTCAAGGCACTAGACCAATCTGAATAATCAGATCAAAGTTGGATCCCTACTTACTGTTGCGGGCACAAGACATTTGCAAAACTTGGATTGTTTGCTAAACACCTGTTTTAGGAAAACAGTCATACCTACACACTTCAAAAATCTGATAAGTATTCAGGAACCCCTTGGTCAGTATAACCAGTCTTACTAATGTCTAATTTATTTTGAGCAAGGTGATAGATAAATTGGCAAAGAGTTGTTCTCCACTATTTCTGACAGCTGTCAATGTTTTGAAATCATCCTAACTGGGCACATCTACATGTGCATATTAATGTGCAGCGATAAATTCCAGTGTTTTTTGTGCCAGAGTTTATTGTTCCCAGGCACTGATTTTACATGTACACCCAGGAATGCAGCATATTGAACTGAGTCAGAGCAGCCCTGGCTAACAGGAGGCCTGGGGAAAGTCAGCCCGACTGTTCAACATGCTGAAACGGTTCTGGCTAAGGCGCCATGGTGCCCCAGTGCGGGGCTAGTTGGCAGTCAGCCCCTGAAGTGAAGCATGTTTATTCCCTAGCCAGCTAGGTCAGTGTCTACACATGTGTTACTGCTCATGAAAAACCTCTACAGCAGGTTAGTACTTGTATTTATATGTACTAACCTGCTGCAGTTTCAGTTTCCTGTGGCCTAGTAGGGCAGCATATATAGATGCCAAGATGCTTACTGTGGAGCTACTTGGGCAACTCCACAGTAACCATCTCATGTAGACACACCCGCTGAGTGTTAGAACAAGATGTTTCTCAGAGAGACAGTGCTAGACCTTCCTACTGGATGCCCTACTTCTGGCAATTATCAGTGGAGATATCCATCCATGAATATGGGGTTTTTTGTTTTTATTTTTTTTTTTGATGTTTCAACCATAATATAAATGATAGGAACAACTAGAAGCAAACTAAGTTGGGTCAAATCCTTCCCATAGGAATAGGCTCAGAAGATGATGCTTTTCTGTTTTTCATAAACTTAAGTGTACACTTTCTCAGTGCTTTATCCTCACTTTCACCATATATACAACATTTCTGATACATTCAGTGCAGTTCTGTTCCATGTATAACACAGTCTCCTTCTTGCATAATGGATCAGATTTAACAACTCTCTTAACTCTCCAAGTTCTCAAAGGATACTCCACAGCTCTCTCAAGGAATGCCTCTGTCTGAATGGTATGACTTTTCCACATACTTGTACACTTCAGGAAGAATGGATTAATAAACTATACAGGTGAGTTTTATAAAAGTGTTCCAGCAGAGCGCAGCTAATTTTCCATATACCTCTGGAAACTCCTTTAAAAGTAAAATGGCAGCAAGTCATGCAATCATCATTACAGAATAAAATGCCTTGCACCTTTGCCATCTCTCCCCCATGCCAATGTCACAACTTGGCAGGAGTTCTGAAATGTTGGAAATTTAAGTTTTTGTACTCTCCTAACAAAAATAATATGTACCACTTCTCCGTTGTCTGATATAGTTCTTTGTCTCTAAATAAAAAGACATACAAACAATTTGAGTCCCGTATAATATAATTTTGTGACAAACAATCCAAGAAATATTACTTAACATCTCTGCTAATTTAGTTCTGACTGAAGTTCACTATTAATAATATAATAAATATGAATTATCATTGAAAAAGGATTATTCTCTTCATAGCGATTAGCTTTATAAAGAGCAACAGTATTAAACTGTGGTTCATATAAAATTTATCTGAGTAATCATATTAAATACATCTCTGAGCATTTGAAATCCTTGTTTAATAATTTACTTTAATGCTGAAGAAAGTAATGACTGATTAAGGATGATTTGGTCAGCAATTTATAATTGGCACATACTATACATTTCATGGGTTGCCAGAAATTGTTCAGTCTTAACAGTCTCAATACCTACATATGAGGTCAGCATAGGACAGTTGGGGAAAAAAAAATTATAACTGGAATTCCAAATTACATGAGGTGGAAGAAGCTCATCAAAATGTTATGATATTTGTGCAATGATGGAGCTGTTTGGAAATTAACTAGAGAAAAAGAGTGCACCAGAGTTTCTCTTTTCAGATACTTGCTTGCCAAATCTGGCTTCTTTGCTTTCTGTGATGATCACAGTTTTTGCTCAAAGGAAGACATGTAGGAAGAGATTGAGGAGTGAAAGTTGACACTGGAAAGTGTCAGTCTCTTTCAAAAGAAATCTCTGGTCTCTTGCTTCAGTCAGGATTGCACTGACAGGTACCTTTTATATAGCATTCTTTTGATGGTTATTCCAGTGTGTTCGAAGAAGCCACCCATTCTCTTGAATAACTAGGCTTCAGTAGGCATTTCAGGGGAGGCAAATTTTTGCTGTTGATATGTAACAAGAGAAACAAGATAAAGGCTTTTCCTTTAAATGGCATGTTGTGCATTTAGGCACACTGAGCAAGAAGATTCACATGACAGAAATGAGATTGTAAAAGGATGCTTCCATATGAACAGCTTTGCCTCTGACTTGAAACTGGGGAATTTGGGGCACAAAAAGCTGAAAGTGGCTTCACCAAAGAAGCACCAAAGGAGGACTAATCAGTTTAATCATGCAGCCAAAGAACCCTAGAAATATTAAGATTATTCAGTGTCTTTGTAGTGGAAAGAAAAGAACAGTCACTATACTTTTGTTTCCACTGACTATATTGTAGAAAGCTAATGATTCTAAGATGAATGAATTAATATTGTAATGTTAATCTAGGCTTTTTTTACACTAATTTGCAACCCAATTAAATAAATTAGAGTTAATTAAAGGTAAAGGGTTTCTCCTGTAAATTTTAATTTCATGCATCTGATAATGTGAGATATGACTCTCAGGGAGTATTTCATCCATAAAGACTACATTTTATAGCCTGTGTATAACATCTATAATCATATGTCTAATATGTTTGGACATTAGAAAACACAACTCATCCGAAGATTTACTTTTACTTGGATAAATGTCTATTTCTTTTGTAAATTGTCTATTTGCAAACTCTAGATCAGGCTGATGAATGCCAAGTCAGTTATTCTTCTGAATAGCAATGTATCTGTAAATTGATTGTGAACCAGGAATAGAGTCTTGTTTGCTTCACTCTAGACCTGCCTTAGAGAGCCAAATCAGATGGCCTGCAGCACTTTTCAGTTTGTTACCTGGTGCACAATTAGTCTAGGAAAGGTGAGAAAAGTAGTAGACATCCTTTTTTCTGTTTAACTGCAAGTGTAGCAACTATCTATTGAAAGAATAAAATTCCTTTAAACATAACTACACCCCCACAACAGAACCATCAGCATTCCCGACTCTTATTGATGCACCTCCAGAAATGTAATCTCATCCAATGCACCAAATGCCCTGATGGAAAATAAGTAGGAGAGACCAAACAGCTGCTTAATTAATAAGAATACTTAATTACCTGTGGGGGCATATTTCTCACAGGAACACATGCTCTCCCCAATCTCTCTAATCCTAGCATTCTAATCCTCTAAGGGAATTTATAAAACACCTTTCACAGATGAGCCTACAATCTTTACTTTGTGATCAGTGCACAAGTATGGGAGCTATGAATGGTCATTTAGGGGAGGAGGCAGGCTTACTGCTGTGATTATTCAATTCACCCATATTCATAAAGATGCTTATGGATATATATCCAACGACTGTCATTTATGATGGCCTCAAGCAGGAACTAGGTAAACATTTCTACTGATTTCAAATTATTCTAGGTATGCTATAATTTCCAATCACTTGATTTTTTAAATTGTTATATTGATTTTTTTAAATATACATTCACATAAAAAGTGAAAGGAAGGCGTAGGAAGTTAAAATTTAAAACCTATAATAATAAATAAAATGACAATGTATAACATCAATTAGAAAATATTATAGCACATGTTACCAAGTGAAGCTGTTCATATGTTCTTTTTGGTTTTGTGTTAGAATGCAAACAAATGTTCTGACTTAAGATATGCAGTCTGCAATTTTATGCTTACTATATAACTAGACTGTATATGCCATGTGTGATGATTCAGAGGTCATTTCTTCTCCAGTGGGAAGCTGAACTGAAAGACCCCTCCGCTATCTCTCTGCTGCAGTTTGGCAGAAAGGTGTTTTCAACTATTTTGAGTGGGACTTTCAAAATTGTCGCATTAATCTACCCCTTTTCCCATGGAAGCTAATAAAATCCCTGTTATCATAGTGCTGTTATTCCTACTCTAATGGACAGGCTACTGCATCCAGATGCATGAGAACTGCCTCCTTCACCAGATTCTCTTTTCCCAGCTCTCCATTGGCCAATGCTCAAAGGGTAGTGTGGAGAAAGCTTACTTCCATTCGATGAGGAGACGAGCTTGCAGGATGCCATGCCAGAAACAGAAAGCAGTGAAAGTGAAACCACTGAGGTCCTGTCCACCATGGCAAAGAAAGAAAAAAAAATGCTGAGTCAAAAGGAGCTGGGGTTGGCTCCCACATTGGTGTGGGCACACTTCATAGGAGTGTGCTGGGACCTATTCACTGGCCAGAACCCCATAGACGGGATAAAAGACTCAGCAGGGAATCAGCAAGGAGGACTGGAAGTGAGGTCCTCAACTGTCTCGGAAGGGCCAGGTACTGAAGACAGTTCCCAGCTCAGGGACTTGGTGGCCACCCCAGAAGCAAAAAAGACGGCTCCACAGCTTATCAGATGATACTCCATGAACATCAGAGATCCTCAGCACAGATTGGATATTAACGGAAGCAGTTAACGATGGGACCAGCGGACAAAGAACTTTCATCAGGTACAAAACTTAAGCTAAGAGCAGGACACCGGAGAACACAACAGGCTGGGACCAACAAGACCCATAAATAAGGCAAGGTGCCGCATAGAGAAATTGGGTCAAAGCAATGTCCCGATCCCACCAGAGTACATTCAAAATGGGCCAAGACACCAAAAGGGTGCATGATATTAACCCTGGTGGTCCAGACAACACCATCTGTGGTCTGTTAGGTGGTGTGTAGGGGAGGCAGAGCCCCTAGCAGGAAGGAAAACTGAAATGGCTGGAGGAAGATGTGGGGAGTGACAGGTTAGACCATCTTCCTCCCATCAAAAGTAAATTTTCCAGAAAAGACATGCCAGGCAAGACCCCCCTGGGGGTACCAACAGAAGTCTATTCCATTAACAAGTCTGTTTCTTCCTTAAATCAATGGCAAAGCCAGATTAAAAACAACAACAACAAAAAAACCCAAACACAGACTGAATGCAAAGGTGAAAGATACAGGAAATTACAGGTGGTCAAAGGAAACAGTACAAAGACACATTCAAGGTCACCCTCAAGCATGGAGGTATCGACACTAATGGCTGGGAAGAGCAAGATGCTAATCATCCGGCGTGGTGGCACCTGGTTTACCAATGTGTGCACTACTTTGAGGTCCAATGACTTGATACTTGTCACGGCAGGGTCCTACAGGAGTGCCGTGATCTCCTGAAAGCCCTCCGTCCACACCAAGTCCAGCCCAAGGCACCCTCAATTCTTGCTCGCCATGACTTTGATGACACTAAGTTTAGGATGGGAGGCTGCCTTATTACCGCTTTGGGCACGGTGTACCAGGACTTTCATCCCTGTGATCTCCTGGACCCACCGGGATGTTTCCCTGTATGCTGGGTGCGCTCCAGGCACCCTGGCCTTAGGGCCAAACGTGGCTCCTACCACCCCTGATACCACGTCCCAAGCCTCGCTGATTTCCCGGATGTTGGCATGTCAAAAATCAAGCCTGCCCGCTCTCTAGAAGCTTCTCTATCTGTGCCCCCTTTCTCTAGAGGCTTCTCATAGCGAGCCACCGGTCTGGTAGGCCCACCACACAGCTACCCTCTTCTCAGGCCAGGTGTACCGTGCTGCTATCCCCTTTTCAACCAGGGGACCGCCACAGCACTTGCCCTTCTCGAGGAGGTGCTCTGCTGCTAACCCCGGTCTCTCTTGGGGTCCACTGCAGCAGCCAGCCTCAGGCCGGGGTCTAACGCCACACTAACCTCTTGCCAGTTTGACATGCCCTCTCTCAGGCTTCTCAATGCTGCCCCTTCACAAGCCTCTCGGTCGTTGCCCCTTCATGGGCTTGTACATGCTGCCCCTCCCCACCGCCTTCCAGGGGCCTGTAGTACCCAACTTGGGATCCTTAAAAATACTGCCCCCTTCTCTGGCTTCTCAACACTACTGCTTCTTGGGCCTCTCCCAAATGCTGCCCTCTCTTGGGCTTCTCATTGCCCCTCTGGGGCTTCTTAGAATATTGTCCCCTGCTTAGGGCTTCTCAAATACTGCTCCCTGCTAGGGCTTCTCCATAGCTGTCCCTCTCAGGCCTGGGGGTCTCCTCACCCTGTATTGCTGTGCCCTCTCTAGCACTGAATTGCACCCTCCTGGGCACCGGGATCCTCACGAGACCTCCAACCCCTACAGCCTCGCCCAAACCACCAGTGTAATACAATCCTAACAAAACATAACACAAGCCTCTGGCTGTAACTCAAACATAAGGCACCTAGCCATAACAAAGTAAGCCTTCCAGCTACCACGCCACATCATTACTCCAGCCTCTGGAGCTCCTGTGAGCCGTACTCACATTACTGTCTCTGGGAGCTCCTACCCATCCAGTTGCTGGTAGAGAACTCCCAGCCTGGCTCTGGTTCTGGGCTTTATAGGGCCAAGCCTCGCCCCTTAGGTCAGCCGACACCTATTAGTTGCCTCAACAACCCTCAGCCGTGCTGATCATTATCCCACTGCTGGGTTTTCCCCAGCAGCTTTTACACACAAAGAGTGGTGCCGCAACAATACCGAAGTAGAACAGTGGTAGCAGAGGAAGGAGGAAATCAACCCAGGGCTGTGAATCCCACTTCCCCACACAACATGCCCCCCTGGCCAAAGAATGTGTGTATCCAGAATTGGACTCCTCAGTCACCTGAGGACCCATGAAGCCTGATGGATGTTGTCCTCAACTTGAACAGACTGCTGAGGACAAGTATTCCTACTCTTAAACTAAGCCACTGCTGTGATAGGCAAAATACAGAAGGGAAAAATACCTGATTCCTAACAGGGTAAGAATTGATTTTTTTTATACACATTGCTATTCATTTAGATACAGTTTTTGTAAATCCAAATTAAAATTTCTAACCTTTATGAGTACTTTCTCAGTGACCTCAAACTCTCAAACTGTGGTCACATATTGACATTACATTTCTACCAGGATGATTGCCATTTTCCCAGTAGAAACCAAAAGCATTCAAATGTCAATACAGTTTCTCTTAGAAGAAAAGTAGAGATTATTGGAGAAAAATATAATGTCTCTAACATGGTAGGTGTTGGTTTTGGGAAAGTTTCTCCCTCTAGAATGAATGTCTGTACACTTAGGAAGGAAGCTGAAGCAGTCTTTGCAGAAGCTATAGGGAGTGTGGCCTCATGGTCAGTCCACTGGGGGAAAGCAGGAGCCATGGTCTGGGTCAGAGTTCAGAAGCCAAACTACAAGATCTGGAGGGACATCTAGAAGCAGAGTCTACAACACAGGTCAGTGTCAAGGAATCAGAAACTGAGTCCAAAGGATAATCCACAAGTCAAAGTCTGAGAGTAGAGCCAAAAAGGGTCAGGAAACCAGGAAACAGATTCATGGGGAAATCCAAAATTAGAATATAGGAACACAGCCAAAACCAGGGTGAAGAGTTAGGGAAGCCAGAGAGCTAAACCAGGAAACTTGCCAAAGCAGACCTGAGGTAGAGCTGCTAGCTGACCTGGAGGTTGCTGCCACAGGTGGGGCTAAATGGGGAGACTGAGCTACCAACAACCAGTCAGGAAACTAGCCAGTTAACTAGCTGGGGCAGATCTTGTCAGCCAGAGACCTAAAGTAGGTGTTTCTGCCTAGGCAATTAGTCCAGGCTGGGCTGCCTGATAGCTGACCCTGTCCTCCAGCATCCCAATGTGCATTTCTCCTCACCCCCACAGTGGTTCCAGGGACACAGTTGCTCAGGCTAGACTTTACTGCTCCAGCTGAGCATGAAGCAAACATGTCCTATGACAGCTTTCGGGCCAGGAATGCCTAGCCTCACACTGTGCTGAAGGGCTGCAGGGAGACAGAGGGTCCTGAAGCAGCCATATATCCTGTATATCACCCTGAGCAGATACAGGAATCCAGCCTGGCCGCAGCTGATCTACCAGGCATTCATGCACCATGGCTGACCTGCCTGGGTGCAAGAGGGGTGGAGATCCATTGTGGGATGCTGGAGTGAAAATTGACAGACTTGCTACTGAAAAAGGAGCAGACATGCCCTGGTTCTGCTCTCTCAACATGTGAAGAGAGGTTTGTGAACAGAAGGGTTGTAGGTGGTTGTGGTCCCCCAGGCAACCAGCTAGTCCACACTGTTCTGCGGGCTTGGCAGTTCTCAGCAGTCTCCAGAGTCTGGAGCACATTTGTAGCATGTATATCCATTCATAGCAGTCCCCTGGCTGTGTGGTACCAGCAGCACAGGCTGTGCTGTGCAAGGAGTATCCAGCCCTTTGAGTACATTCTTCTTATTTTAAGTTTCTTCCATTGCAAGAAAATCCTGTGAAATATCTTTTGGTAGATTTAAACACCTGTCCATGGCCTGTGATGGCTCAATCAAAGATCAGTAGCTTTGATGTCAGCTCTGCTCAAGATGTTTATGAATCTCTGTACTCTGTTAAACTTTTTTGTTATAGAGATTGATTTACATAGTAATCCAGAATCTCAGTGGATCATATCAAATGTATGAATGTGTGTGGTATTAGTTGGGATGGTATAATGGCAATCAAAGTTCAGCTAAAGCCTGTCTTAAATATAATCCAATATTTTCTCCGGAAATGCTACAGTATTGTAAAGATACAACTTAGAGGGATAAATGAAGCAGCACCCTGTCTTGGATGATATAAGCAGTGTAATTAAACTGATGTGTGCAACATGAGTGGTACAAATTTCAATCAGACAAGCCAACTTTATAATGCTTGTCAGACATCTCAGTGACCTCTATTAATAGGAAATCTGAAGACTATCTAGTTGAGACAAATGTGCACTATAAAGTTTTTTTTCTCAAAAATTATGATGTTCTATCATGGATTAAGATGTGCTTGTACCACTGTCTCACATTTTGGTTGTGAATTCAATAAAGTTTCAACTGTATTTGAACCTATGTATTTATAAATAGGTGACTATGTATTTATAAATACGAGAGGCGGTGGGGTTGCGCTCTATGTCAAGGAACGTTTCTCTGCAGTGAGCGTTAACTTGGGGGCGACTGAGGACCGGGTGGAAGCAATTTGGGTCAGGCTGCAAGGAGGACGAGGGGAAAGGGACTTAATGGTGGGTGTCTGCTATAGACCACCCAACCAGAAGGAG
>JAGPOW010003642.1:70084804-70125989 GCA_030014935.1 Caiman crocodilus | reverse complement strand
GACCCTGGCACTCGTTCCTGCCATTGGCAGGGGGTCAGACTAGATGGCCTGCTCTAGGCCCCTTCTGACCCTAGATACTATGATACTATGAAACTATGACTAGAATGGCAACTTGTAACTTTACATGCCGGACATGCTACTGAGAAAGGTGTCTCAGAAATCAGATAAGAACAAAGTTATTCTTTTTTTGAAAATAGAGTATCTAATCTGCAGGTATTTACAAAACTGATTGCTAGAGACATTGAATTCTTTGTAGGTCATTAAAGTCAATACAGTACCCATTTTTCAACTGTCATCATAATCAGAGGCATTGTATTATTTATGTTATAGCCTCTTTCCTTTCCCTTTTCATTGCCTAATGCTTTCTCGACTAAAAAGGGCTTTGTGGTGCTAGAAGATGGAATAAGAAAAGTATCATAAATGTCAAACATTTTTTTTGTCTTTGAAATGTGATATTATCATCAGGGGCTTTGTTATTTAAAGAGCCTTATTCAGTTTCAGTAATGTGGTACAGTTTTAAAACACACTTTAAAATGTGGTCTGAAAAGATAGTACCCCAAAGTCCTTATCATTTGAGAACTATTCAATGGCCTATATGAAATGAATTAGTCATCTCAGTTTCCTTCCTAATTCCTACATACCTACAACATTAAAAAAAACCATTTATTACACTTTTGGGTAATCTTAATATTGGGATTGAATTGACCCAGGGGATAGGCTACACACCAATATTGTTATTTATTATTAATATTACAGTAGCATCTGAAATGTGGTAAAAATCAATTTGTCCATTTTACAGGAAGATTTGGTCTTTGTTTATTTCAAGTATGGAATGCATCTTCCTCCTATGGGATGGATTATATCTCAAAATAGATTGGGGAGGTTAGATAATACAAATAAATTATTCCTCAACATAACTGAGTGACCATGTTTTCTTTTATATACTTCCATCATACAAATGATCATGATTGGTATCTGAACAATTAAATCGTTTATTTCCAGTATTATATATTGAAAGCATTTCAAAAATCAACAAAAATAAGAGATATGTAAAAGGCAAGTGGTAAGAGGAAGAATTCAAGAGCTTAGTGTCTAATAAAAGTCTAGAAGGAAATCAAAGCACAGGAAAACATATGGATATTAGAAACACTGTTGGTTGCTGCTTGTTTAGACTTGGGCATGGAGCTATTACAAGAAATAAGGAGTAAAAACTTCCCATATTAGGGAAACTTTCCTGGAACTGAATTGTAGTGACACTATATAAAAATTTCTGAAGGGAAAAGCTGAAACCTTATTGAATATGATACTTAAATCTAGATAAATCAAAGTACTTAAAATGTATTTATAATGGTCAAGATGTTTAAAAATGATTCCATACATGTAGGTATGAAAATGCTTGTGTTTATGCACATAACTATCTGATTTCATGTCAAAATGATAAATGTTAGCATTTTCACATTCATTTTGTCTTACCTACCTATTGTTGGGACTAGATTTATGACCCAGATACCTTGTTCCAGGTAGACCCAAACCCTCAGGTCAACCACAACCTTTCCATTTGATAATAGGCAAATTTTATTGATACAGTGATAGCAGATAAGAATAATGCAAACAGGGCAAACAAAATAACCTCCCCAATTCTATATCTACCAGTTCTGGGGTACATCTCACCAATACACAAGCTTTACCCTGAGGTTCCTTCTTGACTGCCAGATGCCTGCAGGTCGAGGGCTGAGGCCCATCCCTGCCCCCAGTGCGGTTGGTGAGATGGGCTAGTGGTTTCCATGGTGGCCTCAGGGTTCCCCCTCGAGGACCTTTTGGTGTTCTGAAATCCCTCCTTTTATATTCCCCCCCCCCCACTCTCCCCCTCAGATGACTTTTCATTTCTGGGCATCATTGATTGGTTTCTCTGTGGTTGTAATACTCTCCATGCTCTGTTCTGTCAGCATATTCCTTTTTTTCACAAACCTATCAAATGAACACACACCTTAATTTGGTTAATTATCAGTCTCCTAATTTGGTCTGTTCACCAAAACTGGAAATCCTAAAGGCTCGGCAGTTGGGCACTGTGCCTGGCACCAATGCTGCAGAGTCCCTTACCTCTGTTTGGATACACTGTTCACATTATGGAACAGTGTGGTGCATGCCTTCGATTTCCCAGTCTGTATGTTTTCTGGCTTCAGTCACAGTGGGCCTTGAAGGAAACTTTGTCACAAACAGGCTTTTAGAAACCAATAAACCCTTGCTGTCCCCCTGGACTATTGTTCTAATGCATATCTATTTTACCTATAAGCCTGTTTCCAAAGCAAACCTCTAAATATCATTTTCTAGTCATCATTGATTACCATCAATTATGAGAACAATTTAACCATAACTACTGAACTCTCTTCATTCCTTCTATCACTTCTTTAAGCAAATGCTTTCTTTCTCTCCAGTTATGATATTCATGCCATTCTGTTTTATATGTTTGGTGCCCATGTGTACAAATTTTCACAAGTGAGAATTTCTGGTATGTACATATGACCGGTCAGTCTAACTGGTTGCAGTGGAACCCAAGAATCTGCTGTAACAGAACCTTTCTAATTAAGACTAAAACTTCTGTCTTTTGACAATCAAATCTCTCTTACTTAAATACTTTCACAGTTCATGCTTTCTGTTCTTTTGGAACATATAAATGTCATTATATATGGTCAAGTACAGAAACATTGTATAGTGCTAACTTTTGATCAGTGGCACAAGGTAATGACTTTGAAGGAAAGTAAGAGCATAAAATGGCATTAATGGGTTATTGTATAAACATATTTCTTGCAATCGCAAAAGAAATAATATTATTGCCTTCTTTTGGGATACACTGTGAGTGATAATCCAGAAAACTAACATACAGCATCTATTGAGTATGTATGTGTTTGTTGTGGACAACATGCCTAAAAAGGAATGTTCAAACTTTCCCTTTATAGAAAGCTTATGCATTTAAATGAAAAAGTCGTCAGTAGGTTAATTACTTCTCAGAAATGAACAATTCCTTCAGATAGGCAAGGTACTTTTGTTTGAAGCTGGAGGAATGTTTCCTATGGGAAGATATAGTAGTAGGACATAAAAAAGAAACAAATTAATCTAGATGGTTAGAGCATGTAAACAAAGTGAAAAGCGGCCTGTTAATTGTCAAGGAGGTACTTTTACTTTCTTGCAGCCTACATCTCCATCCTTGAATTGATCTTTGCATCTTTTTTGATACATAGCACATCCAAAAGAGTACAGAAGCAGCAAATATTCACTTGCAATGAAATTCCCTAAGCACATTCGACAGGTGAGGGTTAACTTTGATCCATTTTACCCAGGTTGTTCCAGGTTATTTTAAGTCTGCTCAGAAGAGATAAAACACTCTATTTTTATTCCTCCAGCATCCCAGAATTCACCATTCCCAGCCCTTCCCACTTCTTTGTTCCCTGGGCAAACTTTCAACCCTTCTGAACACTACTGCCAAGGAGCATGGTGTTGGCCTCAAACCAACCTCTCCATCTCCAGAGGTTGCGACCTTGGCACACACTGATCACTCTTAGCACCTATATGCAACTCATGAGTTTTCTGTTTGCTCTAGTAGCCCCATACAAACAGCAATAGCAATCGTACTACCTACTTCCATGAAGAGAATGAGCTCTGCCCTGGTGAGGTGTGTGCGCAGTAAATGTGCTGTTTCAGCTCTGCCCTGATGTAGCATGCATGCAGTGAGCCCACTGGATCTCAGCTCTGCTTTGGTGTGTGTACCAACCCAACTCTTCCCTAATCCAATCCCCATTCACTGAAACACATACAAGATTTTGGTCCTTAATTGTTTTCATTCTTTTTTTTTTTTTTTTTTTTTTTTTACTCCTTTCTTTTTACTTTTCCTCTTGCATGTTTACTTCAAAGATTTTTTTCCCAAGTCTTTTGCCTCCACCTGTGGGTCCGGCTAGCTCTTGCTGGCTGCAAAGTGAGGGAAACCATTACCTTCATGGTAGTTTCTCCACCTCCAAGCTATATGCCACCCTCCTGCCTCATGTCCTACCCCAGAGTCCTAGCTCCTGCCTGTGCCCCTGCTCATCAGGCCCTCCAGTGGCAAGTCATGGTTCTAGCAAAATGTGGTGATAAGCCTTAACCTGTGGCTGCTCTGAAACTGTTCTAACTTTAAGGTGACAAAATATTTCATAGATGTTAAAAGTTTTAAAGGTAACCTTTAACAGGACCCATATTTCAGAGAGCAGGGACTTCTTTTATGTTTTCATGTGCCTAAAAACATATATATATTTTTAAATTAGAGAACTTTCACATATCTCTATGTTTCTGTCCAACCTGGGAAGAGGCATTTTGAATGTAGTGTCCACCTATTTGTCACTTTTGAGGAGCCCCTGTAATGTAGATCAATGCAGACTTCCCTAGGCTGCTGGATAGGTGCAAAAGTATTTGCAAAATCTTCTGCAGGTAAAACATGAACTACGCCTTGACTGATCAAATCCATTAACTCATGATATGCTCTATCTAATAAGTACATATTTTGGAAATTTTGGTCATATAATATTACTTGTCTACCTTGGATGCCTCCTAGGGACTATTTGAAATGGAACAGCTTACTGTACGATACGTCACCTGAGAGGTAGTCTAGTTTTAAAAGAAGTTAGATGTGACCTATTATTTTCAGACATAATATTCATGGTTTTAATAAGCTATTGTGTATGGAAATATACTATTTTCTATAAATTTTGCTATAGCTGTTCAATGTATACATATATACAGCTTGTTGAATGATTTGCTTAGTAAAAGTAAATTTTATTTATACTGCAAACTGAATATACCCTTTTCTCAGGTAGGTAGTTCTATTAGTTAACAAATTATTTTAAATGTTACTCTTATTTGAATTTATTTTCATAGGGTCATGGGAAAATAGGGCTAGAAGAGACCTCATGAGGTCATCTAGTCCAGCTCATGACAGGATCACCCCTAACTAAACTATCTCAGCCAAGTTTTTGGCTAACCTATTCTTGAAAATTTCCAGGGATGGAGATGTTACAACTTCTCTAAGTAGCTTGTTTCAATGCTTGACCACTCTCATAGTTAGAAAGTTACTCCTCATCGACAATTTAAATTTCCTCTGCTGCACTATGAGGCCATTGTTCCTAATCCTGTCCTCTATGGCCACAAAGAATAGTTAGTCTATCTCAATCCTGTCTATAATTCCCTTCGGGTCTTTGAAGACTATTATCAAATCCCACCTCAATTTTCTCTCTCCAGACTAAATAACGGTGGTCTTTGAGGAATAAATTTTGCTTCCAAGGTCTTTAATCATTTTTGTTACTCTCTGCTTAAATCTTTTCACTTTGTCCACATCCTTTTTTAAGTGTAGGGCCCAAAACCGGACACAGTACTCCAAATGAGACCTCAGCAATGGGAATAGAGTGAAAGCATCATTTGTCTTAGTTTGTAAGTGATACTCCTGTTAATACAATCTAGTATGCTATTGGCTTTTTTTTGTAACAAGAGCACATTCTTGGCTCATATTCAGCTTCTGGTCTACTGGGCCCTGGGCCCTTCTTTGCAGTATTGAAGCCTAACTAGTCATTCCCCAGTCTGTATTTGTGCATGCAATTGTACAGGACTTTTCACTTGTCCTTGATTAATCTTATTTGGTTGATTGTGGACCATTTGTGTAGCCTATTCAGGTCATTCTGGATCCTAGCCCTACTCTCCATAGAGTCTGCAACTTCGTGTCATCCACAAATGTAAATAAACATGCACTCAATCCTATCATGTAAATAATAAATTAAGATGTTAAATGATACAGAATCCATAAAAAAACCTTGCAAAACCTCTCTTGATACCTCCTCCCACCTACATGCTGAGCCATTGATGACTACTCATTGAACACAGTGATTCAACCAGTTATGTATCCGCTTACAATACTTTCATCTAGTCTGTATATCTTTAACATTCTCATTAATGATGTAATGACATGTTAATTAATGACAGTGTTAAAAGCCATCCACTACTCTCCCCTCATCTACAGACCCTGTCACTTTATCATAAGAAGAAATAAGATTGATCAGGTATGGCTTGCTCTTGGTAAATCCATGCTGGCTGTGTCTTTCACTTGTTTTCCATTTAAGTGATTCACAATAGATAGCCTGAAGACTATCTCTATGACTTGCTCCATTTTGCCGGGGTTCAACCCTTTTTCTAATTTTGCTTTAGAGAAGCAATAGTTTTAGTGAAGAATGATATAAGAATCTCATGTAGGGTATCTTTTTTACTGTCCCTAACAAAAAGTCCTGCCTGAACTAATTACCACACTGAAGGTCTACACCTTCCTGGGGCTTTGACTGATAGTCTAAACCTAGTTAATGACTCCAACTGGCTACTATCTGAGCCTTTTGATTCACTGTTAGGAGAGAAGCTTCCCCATTTAGTCCCAGCTATGGAAACAGACTCTAGGCATGCCAAAAATTTCTGCTAAAGGTCTGGACTGGCAGGCCTCTATGATCTAGTATTCCTGGTTTCCTGACTCTGTCCACTCTGTTTCTAGATTCTGGTTTCTGGATTTTCCCTTGCATTTGGTAATTTTTTCTCTGACTCCTAAACTTTAACTTGGTACATGAATTGGACCTTGCCCCTAGATTTTTCCTGGATCTTGTAAATTAGTGTCTGTTCCCTGACTTCAGATGGGTTTGTGTTTTGGACTCTGTCCCCGTCTCTGGCCTGCCTCTGGTGGCCTAACATCTGAGCCAGACTGCCCATGATAAGGTCTATTGTATGTGTTTTAAGTTAACTTAGTAGTAGTAATACTTCCTTATATATTTCTAGGGAGAAAATGCTATGACAGTCTCAAAGGCATTGGGCCTGCAGGAAAAGAAATCCCTCAATCTCTTTAAGGCAGTGGTCACCAACTAGTCAATCTCAATTGACTGGTCAATTGTGGAGCCTCTGATAGTTGATTTCAGTCTGTCAGAGGCTTCACAATTGGGAGTGGCAGGATGCGTGTGGCTGAGCTGAGCCACACCCCCTGGCACTTGGGTCGGGCTAAGTGAGTGGAGTCAGAGCCTGGGAAGCTTGTCTGGGAGGTGTGGGGGCAGGACGGGTGGTAGGGAAGGGGTTCGGGAGCAGGCCAGGGGGCTGGGGCAGGGTGGGGACTGGGGGGTAGGGCAGGGGGTGGGGTGGTAGATCCTGGGATGCCCTTTACTTACAAAAAGTGATCTTCACCATAAAAGGGTTGGAGACCACTGCTTTAAGGAATGAATTCGCCTACATTCTTCATTAGCTTCTCTTTAGCTGATTGATTGAACAAAGGAGAACATCTGCACCTAACAGAGACCTGGTAAGTTCTTTCATTTTGCTGCAGTGCTGTTCTGTACCTGGAGATAAAGCTGCTATAGGAGCAGAAAGAGGATCAGGGAGAAAGAAAAGTAACTTACTGCCATAACATCTTGTCATATTATTTTGCCATTTGTGGTAGATCCAGGCCCCATCTCAGAAGATACTGTAACTGGCGTGTCCAAAGCCATAGCAGAAGATATGGTAGGGAAGCCTCTAGATGTAGTAGGTGGAAAAGGCTAGTAAACACTAGTAAACTGAATAGTACTAATTAAGTGATGTAAGTGAGGATTATTAATGACGGTACATCATGATACTTGTTATCTGTGGAAAAGGTAGTACAGTTTGACAACGGATGTGATTCTGATCAGTATTAGGGAAGCAAATCCTTCAGAGATGAAAGGAGCTAAGTAAATAGCTGGCCCTTCTTGATAGAAAGTGCCCAGTGATAGCAGTTGTTTAGTTAGAATTTCTTAAAGGGAATGAGGAGCAGGGCTGAGGTTCCTAAAGTTTGGTACAGTAGAAAACAACCACCTGTTCTTGACTTCTGTAACTCTTACATGGAGGGGTCCTGCCAACACCTGGGGGTGAAGGTTGAATAAAGTCATTCCCCAGATAGGAAAGAGGTCAAAAGGCTGAGTGGAGGCTTGCAACAGATGGACATATTCAACAAGGAGGGATAACCTGAACAACTGAGTTATAGACACATGTAAGATGACATGATAAACAATATCTCTGCAGTGTCTAGGATAGCATGTCCTGGTTGGTTTCTGTCTAACAGAATGATAATCTGTTTCTCTCTATAAATGACCTGTCTATAATAGTTCGAGGGTGACTTTTTCCCCCTGTCATGGGGGGATATTACAACTCATGGTATCTGGATCAGGATAAGAAAGTAACAATAAATCTTATAATGTAGGGTTGCCCAACTTCTAAGGGGCTGAAGGCCGTGTGCCACATGGGCCATACCAGTGCAAGACATGGGCCCCCTTGGCTGCATACCAGGTGCCGCCCTGACTTTCCTTGCTGTAGCCAGAATGATGGGTGGGGGGAGCAGTGCCTGACTAGGGACCTTAACATAATGCAGTCCATAAACTGTAAGTCAGGCAGCCTTGTGATAATGCATTGAAGCACTGGTTTAACATAATAATGGATAGAAAAAAGATTTTTAGATTTATAAAGTCATGAATGGGACTGCATCTTACCCTTACTGCATCTTACCCAGAATATGTCACAACAGCTAGGATTAGCCAGCCCACTCAAATATGAAACCTACACATAAACTTGAGGGAGTGGGAGTTAGGTTCTTGTCAGCAGCAGGCTTAAATGTTTGGTAATGCTCTAAAACTTGATTAAAGAGCTTAGCATTTACATTCTTCTTTTCATGCTGCAAGACTCCTCTCTTGGCTAAGTTATTTCCAAAGGATCTGAAAAGAAGGAAACAAAGTGGTGTGTTTTGTTTTAAAAAATAATACGACAAAATGTAGGATGAAGAACTGATTGCCCCATCTAAACTCATTTTTATATAACATTCTATGTAGGACCTAGATACCTCCATGTCAGACACTTTAAATAATGTTGATTAACAGAGGACATACCTAAAAAAAATTATGCGTAGTCATAAAACTTAGCAAGTATTCACTTTTTAATGCTGACCATTTATAAATCCCAGGTTTCTTGCCAGCACTGATGTCTTAGATATGTCAGCATAAATATTCAGATGCCAGGTCATCTTGGAGCACAGATTTTTCATTTTGAAAATTATGCTAAAATAAATGGAAGTTTGATAAGGACAAATGTCAAGAAGGGACTACAACCATTATAATCATATCTATATGTCATCTAACTGTGATTTGGACCCAGATAATCAGAACTCAAGTAATACAAGGTTTGCTGTTACTATGCTGTATTACTGTACTTTCTTTACAGCTATGCAAATAATACATAGACTAGCCCCATGGTTATGTCCTAATGTCCTTGTATTAAGTTTAGTGATTGAAAATTGAAAAGTGATATATTCTATAGTTAGCCCACTGTGATATTTTGGAAATACTGCAAAAACTCAGTTTAAAAAAATGCTTTAAGAAAACTGCAAGCAAATATTTAATTTTTATGGGAGTCACTTTAATTTTTAAAGCCTTTCAAAGTTGCCTAAACAGTTGCCTTTCATAAAGGAGATACATCACAGAGCTCCTGCTAGCACTATTGCATAAGTATTTAAATTCACGAAATAAGGTACATAATCTAAAAGACATTTTACTTTAATGACATTCCTTTTTAAACAACTTTATTTGCACAGTTCTGTTATTTAAGAATATTTTCTTAAAGCTGGGAATAGTTCCAAAGTAGCAATGAAGAAATTATTGTACTTCTGTGAGGGGAAATGGGGGGGAAACCAGTTGAAACTCTGCACACTGACACACGGAGGATAAATGAGGCCAATTAATCCTGGTATTTCTAAAAGTGAAAATACTTTAGAACATGAAAAGAATGGATTTAGCAAATTGATTTCCACCCTGCAGATAATGATATTGGCTGCACTTATAGCAATATACATAATCCCACGTATTGCCTCTGTGTATAGTAAAACATTTTTCTTTAAGGATCCTGAAAGTAAGACATATACCTTACTTTGTGTTCATAAGATATATATCTATGTATGTTACCATAAAATATATGGATACCTTCTGTAGACTTTAATATTAATCTTTTATAATATATGGCCATATTATCTGTTCTAGTTACTTTGCTTTAGTGTAAAACTGGCCTGATTCTTGCAATAAATGATCAGTGGAGAAGTCTTTGTATAGAATGAAACCTCCTCATTAATTTTAGCCAAACAGAGCCAGTGCATGGGTCAGCCACTGCTTATACTAGCATAAGAAGAAAGAGTTGTTTCAGAGTAGGGAGTCCAAGGCACAGAATAGACATAGTTAATCATCAGAGCCCATCTTTGTAAGTTATGCGAGGACTAAGCAAAGCAGAGTTGGTGACTATAACCTACATACCTCATCAGATGCTGTGTTTGATTGGTTATGTTTGTATGGAGTCATACTCTTCATTGTGGTACTCTGTTTGTGGTCAGGAGAGGTACAGTCACTTTGTGATTTTTTAGGAGCCCATTCCCTCCTTTCTATGTATGAACGGCAGTATTTTCAGTTATTCAGGAACAATATTAGGAGAGTTTAAGTTATTAATGTTTTTCATTCATTCAATATGAGAGGGAGGTAAAGTAGAAAACAGGAAATCAATACGAGCATTTTATTTGGAAAATCCCTATAACTATCTTGAATTCTTTGACAAACATACTTTGCAAGAGAAAAGGCAATGAGTAAGCAAATTCTGAGGCAATTAAAACCATTTCACTTAAATGGATATGTTGATAATAAAGACCTGAGTTTCTTATGAAATGTGATGCCTAATCTCACTTAAGACCACCTCTTACCCTCCTTTGATTGAATGGACCAAGGTTTCTCTCCCACAGAAACCAAGAGGTTGAGATATCTGTAATCTCTCTATAAAGAATTCAGGCCTGGGCTCTGAAACTGAATTTGTACACCAACATAAGATCTAGCTGGCTGACTTCCATCATGTAAAGAGGCTTGAAGCTTTTGCTAAAAACAGTGCAGAACTGACCTGTAGACAGCTAATGATTTGGTTTTGAGACAAAACAAAATCCATTTGGGAGATGGTAAGCCAACTGTCTGTGAAAGGCTTCCAAAAGCTCAGGTCACTATATTATATCTAATGGATAAAGGTCATCTCTTCAGAAAGGATGTACTGAAGAATGAGAACTAGCTACCTTTTTCACTTCATATTATTCAGTTGAAATGAACCAGAAGACAAAATGAAGATGATAACTTGTTTCAACTAAATTGTTGCAAGCCCCCAATGGCTGACAGCATCAGTGTTGGCCCTCAGGGGGTGCACCAGCCCTGTCAGGGGGGGCACGTGCACCCCTGTGCATCCCCTACCAGTCACCTATGACCTGGAGCATATACAGATTGGAGCAATGTAGGGTGTAAACATTCACATCTAATTTTCTTTTACTGTTGAGAAGGAACAGTAACTGAAGCAGTGAACGGACTAGCGCAAGCATAGTTTACAGCAAAATGTTCCTTTAAATCAGGTATGTTGTAATAATGATAATAATTTCACCCACTATGATTTTACTTTGGACATTTTAAGTGTCTTCACCTTCACTGGCACATAGCCCATAGTTCATTGCACCATGTTGCAGAAAATTGGCAGAAAAACTACTTCTTTGCCAGGGCTAGAAAAAAAAGGTGAATACTAAATTATCTTTAAGTCTTCGAAGGCAGTTTTCAACTTCCAATGGCTATACTATTAACATATGACTTTTGCATATATTTCTGGGGCACAGAAGTTGTAAGAAATAGAATTGCTGAATAAACTAGATAGTATCTCTTGAAATATGAAATACCTTAACTTAAAACCCTTCTGCTGAACTCTTATATACTACCTCTAGTGTTCTGCTTTGCCAGTGTTACTGAATTGTACCACATATCAGTTTTACTGGTTGAGAATTGCTTCTAGATAGCTATGGGCATCTCAAGATCACAACAAATCAGTTTCTTGAGCAGATTCTTGCTTTCTTTTGTCAGCTTAAAGCTAATATTTTAGAAATGTTGGCATATATGACTGACAGTTTTCTCCTGTTTTATAATCCTGGAAAATTCTTTCTTAATATTTTACTATCTTCTTTTCTTTAAAACTCACAGTTTATATCTCTCAACATAATGGCCAGGCACAGATGTTACATCTGTATAAGTTATCAGAAACTGGTCTACACCCGTAACAAAACAGAAGTTCAGCACACACAGACTGATTTTAAAATGGCAGAACCTGGTCTAAGATAGACTGGATCAATGTGGTATCGGACTTAAGTGATTTAGTTTAGACTAAACTATTGACCTTCTGTACCAGATCCCCTACTGACTCAAGTTAGGTTACTGTCTTCTGACATCCCAGGTGCCTTTGCAGCCCCTTGATAATCCTCTTTCGCAGGACGGTGTGTTGGAACTCAGCACAAACTTGGCTGGTCTGGTGTTCAAGAAAAGGCTGGATGCTAAGTAGTTGTCTGGGATGGTTTAGGAATAGTGCACCCTGCATTCATGTGAGGGGTTGGATCAGATGATTTGTAAAGTCCCTTCCAATCCTTTGATTCTAATTCCAGTAAGTTAGATTGGCTAATTTCTGGTAATCATCAGTGTTGAGTATATATTTTTTCTAAGTAAAATTTATTCAACAAATAGCCCTTTTTTAAAAAACAAATTAAACAATCTGTGGGATTCTTAATTGCACTAGTTATATAAAATTCATGATTTGTGTTCAGCACATAATCTTGCTTCATAAATATTTTTAAAATAAGATTTGAATTTCTCACAATGGTGTATAAAAGCTATTCATAATGCATATAATAATTGATTCATATAATATATCATATAACAGACATTTTAATATAAATGGTAGTTTTTTACAAAAGTGTATACATTATTTACAAAATACATATGTCATTATATCATTAATGATTAATATATCAAATTATATCATTATCATTATTATAGCACTGTGTTTTATCTAACTGTAGCTTATGTGAATTATTGTATATAACCATCATACTCTGGATTTCAAATTGGAGTTTGACTGTAATGCTCAGATGTTGTGTTCTATTTGTTATCACAATTATATAATCAACAGACAGATTGCAGCTGTAAATAGTGCATCTGAATGCTGAATTCAAAGTCTGCTTTCAGTGGATGTTCAAGTTTTCAAGGTACAATGATCTCTTTCTGTGAACTTATTCGTATAGACTGAACATTCACAGACAGCTCAAGTGAAAGAGTTGTGGAATTGAAATTGGCACATTATTTCTGATTATTTCCCACTGCTCGTTCAGCTCTTAGCTCTGTTGCTTTTGAGCCAATGAGTTTTTCTGTAGTGGTATACAAATATTTGATATCCATTTTGGATTCTTCAAAGCCAAGTACCTCTCACTGATATGAGTAAATAAGCTTCTGCATTCTTTAGATTCACAGACTTTCCTTCTTATTCTTTCTATGTTAGGTCTTATGCTTCACTTCTTCTAAGCATATAAGCCAATAACATATGATTCAACATATTGTTTTTTCTTTCCCCTCCTCCATGTTATTTCCCAAGGCAATGCCAGTGGTGTTCTCCAATTTCTACCTGAAGACATTGGTCCCTTTAAAACAGTTATTCAAGTCTGCTTTTGCACAAAGGTCTCTTGAAATGGTAACATTACTCATAAGCTATTCTCTCTCCCTCAGGGACTCTTGTTCTATATTGTATTTGAAGAATAACTTGGGAAGGGTGTTCTACATCTTACAGGTTGAACGCTTATATTGTCACATATATTTTCCACACTACATTTGATGTGTTTGAGTGTTATTGGTGGTGATAATATAAGAACTAGGAAGAGGTTCATCAGCATAGCCAGATTGTATTTATTCCTTATTGCTTCATCTATACATTGTGAACATTAGCTGATGATGTTTGGTTTAACAGTATCATTGTTTGAGCAGATTTTTCATCCAGTTCTTTGGCTGTTATTGATTTTTCTCCACTGTTGTCAGCACTATAGATTAAGTCTTTGCTCTGCATTATTCTTCAAGGATCAATATGTAACTTTTTCTATGGATTGATTTAAATATTTGGTTTAATCTTTATGGTCTAAGCTGGATATGTGGCTTTATGTTATAAAATAATTCATTTTTTGTTCAGTGGTTTTTAAGATGGATTATCTATCATTTCTGCTCTGACTGTTCCGTGATTCTACAGTACTGAATACTGGAAACTTATTTTATGGTCTTCTGTTATACCTGAAAGTTTTTAAATCTGTACTTCAAATGAGTTACTGCTTATTAAAAATATGCTCTTATGCTGTACCCAGATGTGTAGGGATGTGAGGTTGTAGCAGCAAAAAAATGTAGCGGCACAAACTGGTACTGTTATTTTTTGCTGCAGTGCACACCCCTTTACATCTGGGTATGGCCTAAGTATGTGCACTTTGGTAAGAGACAAATTGCCCCATTTCAAGCAACCTGCCCATGTTCAGCTCCTCCCAGCTCCAAGCATGATGGAGGAGCTGGGCATAACTGAAGGAGTGCAGAGGAGCAGTCCTCCAGAATGTCTCCCTGGAGGACTAAGCCTCTGTATCTTCAGGCACACACCCCTGTCATGTTCACTATGTTTTTTTTTCCCCTAATGCTTTTTATTTATTTATTTTTTTGCTACTGGGATTTCCCAGTAATGTTTAATGTTCCCTGCAGGCAGTTTGTGATGCCAAAAAGAGATTTGTGGTGCGACAGACTGCACACCTCTGCTTTCCTGGACATGGCCACAGCGTTTAATTCAGTTTTATTATTCTTCAAAAAAATTCATAGATGCTAGGGTTGGAAGGGACCTCAACAAATCATCAAGTCCAACCCCCTGCCTAGGCAGGAAAGAGTGCTGAAGTCAGATGCCCCCAGCCAGATGCCTATCCAGCCTTCTCTTAAAGACCGTCAAGGTAGGGGAGAGCACTGTCTCACTTGGAAGCCCATTCCAAATTTTGGCTAACCTAACTGTGTAGAAGTTTGTCTTGATATCTAGCCTAAATCTGCTTTCTGTCAGTTTGTGACCATTGTTCTTTGTTACCCCAAGAGGCACCCTGGTGAATAAAGCATCTCTGGTCCCTTGCTGCGTCCCCCTGCTCACTAACCTGCTCAGAGGCATGGGTGTAAATGGAGACATGCCAGAGAATAATTCCATTGTTGGTTTTTTTGCCCCAAATTGAAAGGAATCACATTTCAAGCTTTTCAAGCTTTTCCTCTGCTGTTCCGCTAATAAGCCACAACATTTTTCAGCAGATGTCCCCTTTTAAGGTTAAGAGAGCAAACCCTAATGTTGAATACAAGCTTTCTTTTCTGTAATTAAAAAACAAACCCTAAGTGCCATTTGTACTAGCTCACACCAGTCATTCATCCAACCTAGTATCCTATCCACTGACAGTGGCAGGATTTAGAAATTGAATTTAAACTAGATTTAGAAATTTAGAAAAAATATTGTAGAAATTAATGTTAATTATAATGGTAGATTTGGTCAGATGGCCTCATATTGACTAGAAACTAGACTAAAACTACCAAGAGATTTTGTGTAGGCCATCAACACCACCTGTTTGCAAACAGGGTAAGTTTTCTACTGCTATAGACTCATAATCATACCCAGTGATCCAGAGGTGAAGAGCTTCCTATCACATTACAAGTTTCTCTAAACCCTGTAAAGACTCACAGATTCGGAATGCCACTAACAGAAAAACCAGGTATTATTATGAGAGAATAATGACATTTGAACACCAATGGAATGGCATTTTGAAGTAATGAAATATTTGTGGTAGACTGGCTTTCAAGGAGGTGGCAAATGAACACCAGAAAAAGTTCACCATCTATAAAGTTTATAAATTATAAATCTGTTAAAGTAGCTTCAATCTTAAAATAAGCTTGGTAAGATAGTTAATGCATAAAAATTACTGGGTTAGGCTGCATAATGATAAAACAGTTATAATATAATAATAGCTACCCACACTTTAAAGAGTGCAGAAATATTTAACAAAACAATGAACTGAATAGAATGTATGCCAAAGAACCTATAAGTTCTCAAGGACTGTAAGATGTTATTTAATGTTTTAATATTTCAGTATTATAATCATATTGGAGAATATCTCTTAAAACTCTTGCAGTTCTGAGGGTTTTTTTCCCTTTTCTTTAGACAGGTCAAAAGAAAATTGCAGTGGTATGCAAAATAATAGAAGAGCAGAGTTGTACTGCAGCACATGGCTTTAAAAATATTGCCCTAACGGGAGGCATATCTGTTATTAATACTTTATTCTTGAACTAGATCTCAAAATACATTCCAAAGAATGTCAGTATTATTATCCCCTATTTTAGAGGTGGGGAGACTGAGGGCATAGTTATAGCACCATACGGTAATAGTCTACCTCAGCCCATACAGCCTCAAGCATACCCTGCCTATCTGCTCCAACCTCAGAAGTGCACTGGTGAACATGCTTCAGGGTGTGCCCAGCGGTTGCTTTTGATGATTCTGGAATCTCTGGACTTCAGGTTTCAGAGAAATTACAGTGCAACTTCTCTGACAAATGTCTATGTTTGTAGCATGTCAATGGGAATGAGTAGATGGGACACAGATAGGACTGATGGAGTATGCTGATGTTGAGATTATAAATGTAGTCTTACATATGCACAGGAGAAGAGGTCACTTGTGAGATAAGTGGCAGGGCCTTAAATAGAACCTTTATTTCTCAAGTCTCTCTTCCAGTGCTCCTTTCACTAGCTAACCTGGCCTTCAAGAGAGTTGGGTTCAAGAACGTATTCTTCCATAAAACTTAAGTATGATCTTAGGCAGGTCATAGAGATCCACATCCACTAAAGTACTTTTTTACCTAACTCCAAATGAAATTAAAGGAGTATGTTTAATGTCCACAAACATATTAGGAGTCAAACTTCCTTTAATTTGATTAAATTGGGGCCATCCAAAGGAAAACCTGTGAATGCCAGTTACCTAATTCCTTTATTTTTGTCTTGGAAAAAACATTTTGAACAGTTATTCTCATAGCAGATAGAATGGATACTTGCATATGTGCATGACCCATTAGATACTTAATTTGGTTTTCAGGCAGACTTAGTAAATTAAGTCTGAGCTAACTGGATTGGAAGAAATATATGTGTTTTTGCATCTCAAAATCTGGTTCTTTTATTTCTTAACTCTTGTCAGTCATATACTTTGTGTTGGTCCTCATGCTAGTTCCAAGTCAGAATCAGTTCTGCAAAACTGGAGCAAGTTTCTGTCAAGGCATGATGGAACTAAAACAGGCTTCTTCCTGAAGGTTAGCCCCAAACTGGAGCAAGTCTTTTAGGATGGGAGCAGATGGGATACGGCCTTAGGATATATTCTGATCTGAAATAAAATGAAGCTTTATAGGTAGCCAAATAATATCTTCTTTCAGCTAATAAAAAAAATGAAAACAAAACAAATTAAACCAAACTCACTAAACAAGCAAAAACATGAAAAAAAACAAACCTTCCACAAGAGCAAAAGTAAAAATCCTGTTACCTCAACATAAGCACAATTTAAAGGAGGAAAGGATAAAGCACCCTTTCATAGTTTTCTCTTCTTTAGTCTATTCCCATGATTTAGAGAATACATATTAGCAATTTAACCCATTTACAAACTTACTTCTTGAGTTTCTATCACTTCTGCCATATAGCATAGCCTCACATGTACTCACAATGAGCGTGTCCAGATGAGCCCACATGTGCCTCTTGCAGCATCCCAAACCCCTCTGTGATGCTGCAAGATGCATGTGCAGGAACAGGAAAAGTTTCCCCCCACTGCAAGTTTGCAGCACAGGGGCAAAATTAGACACCTGGATATTCAAGAGTAAAAAAAAAAGACAGAGCTAAAAAAGGGGGAGCTCCTGGAGGCTGAATCTGCCATGAGACACTCTGGCTGCCAGAACGTCTCTGTTGTTGGCCCTTGCCCTGGTGATGAAGCACGCTGTCTGCCCATGCAGGGCAGTCAGCGTGCCAGCAGCAGGGTTCCAGTGCCAGTAATAAAGGGGTTGGGGGGGGCTGGAGGAGAAAGGAGGGGACTACAGGGGGACCCCTGCTGGCCCTGTCCACTCTCCCAGCTCCCCTGATCCCTGCCCTGCCCGATCCCACCCCCCACTCGTTCCCCCAGCCCCCCGATCCCTTCCCACCTGGCCCCATCCCCCGCGCACTTCTCCAGGCTCCCTGATACACATACCACTCAGCCCCATCCCCTGTCTGCCCCCAAGCCCCCCAGATCCCTGTCCTGCCAGACTCCCCACCAGCCCCTGCAAGCCTGCCTGATCCCCATCCTTCCTGGGTCCACTCCCTGCTTGCTCCCCATCCCCTCTGATCCCTGCCCTACCTGGTCCTCCTCCTGCCTGCCCCCAACCCCCAATCCCTGCCTTGCCTTACCCCATCCCCCCCAGGCCCCTAAGGTGCCCAATCCCTGCCTCCTCACCCCAGAATCCCCACAATAAAAAACAAAACAAAACAAACACAACATTTACCTGTAGTTCTAGCTGCTATCTGTGTCACTGGGGCCTGGCCCACACAGCGAGGCAGGGTGACAGCCCCATCCTGGGCCCTGCTGCCCCCCACTGCTCTGTGCTGTGCAGGAGGAGGGCTCTGCCAGGAGGCCCTGGAGCCCTCACAGCCCCTGCTACAGTGAGTAGAGGCTTTTTTTTCCTTATTTTTTCCTCTCTCTCTCTTTTTTTTTTTTTTTTTTTTTTTTTTTAAGTGCTTGTGCCTGTGGTTGCAGGGACAGCCATGGGGACCTGGGCATGCAATCGGGGGATGGGGCTGTGCAGGACAGCCATTAGGGAGTCTGGGGAAGCAGGGGGATGGGGATGGATAGGGCAGCTTTTGAAGGGGTTGTAGCAGCTGGTGGGGGATGGAGCCAGGTGAGGCAGCAATTGGGGGGCTGGGATGGGACATGTGGGCCCTGCATGGGGGGCTGGTAGTCCCTGCAGGGGCCATTTGGTCCCTGTTGGGGGATGTTACCCCTGGTGAGGGAGCTGTAGCCCTTGTGGGGGGCTGTTTCCCCTGTTGGAGGGAATGTTTCCCCTGTGATGAGCTGTAACCCCTGGTGGGGGGGACAGCAAAACACATAGGTATTTAGAATTCATTTTATTATGATGATAGAGACACTGCTAGGCATTCAAATTTCTTTAACGCTGTAGATATATCAATAAAACATGCTCAACTGATCACTCTCTCTCTATATATATCTGTATCTATATAGTGGTCTTTTGTTTTAATCATGGAGGAACATGGATTAAAGGGTATTTTATGAAGTAACTTTGGGATTGTTTATCAGAGATTATTCAGTTTCCCAATAGGGAACCCCAGAATTCCTGCTAGGGAGGCCAGTGGCAAGACCCTGCCTGCTCAGAGCTGGCACCTTGGGCCCAGCTGAAGGTGGCTGACCTCATAGTCAGTTGGGTCCAGGAGGAAATATTTTGACAGTTCAAAGCAGGCCCCCATACTGGGAACATCTTCCCGGCAATAGCTGCCCAGATGGTTGGGCAGGGGGCACACATGGCAGTAGTGCCGCACAAAGGCCAACCCTGAAGCCACAGCCCACTGGCAGGTGGCCCAGAGGGGCAGATGCCTCTACTGGCTATGCGGTCCCCATCCGGGTCTGGCAGGTGCACAGCAGGTCACAGCTAGACAGCAGCCCCCACTGCCAGACTGCTGCAGTGGGTAGAGAGTGCAGGTAACTCTCAGGGCTGCTTCAGCAGTCCACCTGGCACAAGGGGTAGTGTCCCCAGGTACCATTTGGCTGGGCCCCAGAAGCTACAGAGAGCAAGTAGCCCTGAGCTACTTGCCAGGGCAGCTTTTTGTACTGATGAGGCCATGTCAGGGCAGCTTTTTATATTTACTAGTTAGTAATTTCCCCCTGTTGTTTTCTTAATTGCATGATAAACACTCTTATCATTTTCCTGCTGGGCTATTTTATACTACTGGAGACTGCTCAGGTGCTGGCCTTGGGCTCTAGCTCCCCCTGGCTGCAGATCTGGGAGGAGCTGAGCCAGGCAGGGTTATTTTGCCCCCAGTGACACAATTTGCTCCACAACAAAGTGCATGTCCAGGCACATGCGCTGAGGCAAAAAGCCCTGGCTCAGATTTGTGCCGCTTCTATTTGAGCTGCAGTAAGTGCATGTGCTTGCATGTGTGAACATGCCCAATAGGTCTAAAACAAGGAAACAAAAAAACAGAAAAAAGATAAGGTTTTGTGTAGAGTGAATTTTAACATCAGAAGTGTAACATCACAGCTGGGGTCTTGGAAAAGCAGAATTATAGGGGCAGCAGCAACTTCCTGCTACTGCCATGTTGTTGAAGTGATTGTATAGATGTGGTGGCAGTATTTTTTTTTTCTGCCTTGCCTCCCCCTCCCTCTTTAGGTTGGTAATTGTGGCATGTGCCATAGTCTCAACACCCTGGTTATGCTACTGGTCAATATAATATCCAAGTAAAGTCTAAGACAAGAGGAGGCAGATTTCAGAAAGACTTAGCTTAAGTGCTTTAGATAAAATTATTTAAATTGTGCAACTGCTGTATGTAAAGAAGGTATCAAAAACCTAATAATCCATTTAAGAGAAGCATGTACTGTAGCTGAAATCTGTGCTTCAGTTACTGCTTCAGAGATTATTCTTAGAATCGTCAATGCTTGCATTTTATGTATTAACTTGCAGGTGAAAGAAAGAGCCACAGCGGGGAGAAAACTTGTCATTGTTGGTTTTTTCTGCTCCACTATGAAAATACAGTATTGTGAAAAGTACTTATAGTGATACCAATGGATATTTACAGAGTTCAGGCATTGAATTTTATTGTAAATTGAATTGAAATGGGTGGCATATCTTCTTTTAATCCAGTCTTTATAGATAATTAATTTTTTCCATAGAAAAAGTACCAGTATAATTTTTTTCCAAGCAGTTGTTGGGAGAGAGAGACATTTAAATTGTTTAAAAATTTGTACCTGAAACAACTTAGTGTCTCATGTTGAGAAAAGAAAATTACTGAGTGTGTATTATAAATGATAACTCTTTTCACCTGGCATGTGATTTTACTGAGTGCATACCTCCTCTTATTCCTTCTAATATAGACATCCCCTGAGAATGCTCACCATCTACTTTTATAGACATACAAAGAAGCTGCATTACAATGCAAGAACTACTGAGCCAGAAAGCCCACCCTCAGCGTTCATTACTTAGGTTCTCACTTTTCTTTTTATTAATATAAACTGCTTCATTATAAGAGATCATCTAATTATTTCAGTATTCACAAGAGAATATTAAAGTGGCCCTTAGGGAGGTTTCAATTTCATACTTTGCTAGAAAGAGATGAATATTTGATACATTTGCCAGATAGCCTTTATGGAGTTGGTAGTGTGAGAATCTGGACCAGGCAGAAACTAAAATGAGCTTCCTCCCTTTCTTTTCCTCCCTATCCCCAAACAAAACTTAAAAAGACAAAGAGAAATGAACAAGTTATACATATACAATCTTTGCTAGATAATCACTTGGCACGGGCTTGCATTAATCTAACCATTAGGGATTTGTAACAAAGTTATAAATATTTCATTGAATTGTTAATAAAAAACCCTTAATATGTATGATATAGGGTGAGTACACTAGTATTTGAAAGTTCTGATATATGGAAACTCCAGAAGATTTGAGGTGAATCAATAAATCTTGTGATTTTCTGTTATGATGGTTTAGTATCTTCTTGTCATCTCTCATCCATTTCCCAAAATAGAAAAACTGGAATAAAGGTATTAGGTTGCACTTCTGCTGAGAAGCTGAAACCTCTTGGACACATCACCAGTAGGGCTGTTCAAATAATTTGTTTAATCACTGAACAAAAATTAACTAACAAACTAGCTCCCTCCCCCAAAACAATTTGTGATCAAATCCAATTTTTAAATTATTTTTTTGATAAAACCAGCCCTCAGCTATCCCACATGTTTTTGGTTCAACCTTAGATGTCTGATGCAGCTCAAGATAAAAATCTTTGTGGGCATTTGTCACAAAAAAAAAAAAAGAAGGAAAGGCTAGATTTGCAAAACCACTTCAGGATGCATCTTACACTATCTAACAGCTCACTGGTTAGCATTTATCTGGAATGTAAGAGACCCAGATCCAGTTCTTTCTTTTGTTGTTAGATTTGAACTCGCATCTCCCACAAGAAGCTGAACCTTCAGGCTACAGGCATGGGTGCATGTCTTTGTGTAATTTTTTTTTCTCTCATTGACATTGTTCCACTTCATATAATAAATTAAGCCTTCACTGAAGGAGGGACTGGAACCCAACTACCTTACTTTGAATGCCTAACAACCAACCTGGAGAGATATGCTTACCTGCAATCTCTCTCCCTCTCTCTCTTAAAGTACTTTATACAAAATGAAAAATCTCTGACAAGAGGGATTTAAATGTCCTGCTTGAAATACCCTGTAACCTGACGGCTAAAATAGGCACTAAAGAGGTAAAAGACATTAGTTCAGTCTGTGTTCAGAATTAGGCAAAGATTGGATTTGAACTTGCTGTCCCACAGCTAGTAACCCAAGAGCTATTGGAAAAAGGGAGGCCGTCTCTTTCTTTTTCAACAGTAGTTTTGTTAATCTTCCGCTGTATTTTTTTTTCCAGCTGAAACTGTTTGGCAAAACTGACCTAAATTTGCAAATACTTCTGGGAAGACTGAAACTGGGGAAAAAAGGAGAGGTCTAATCACCAGGACTCTCTAGTAATGTAACTTTATAACCCCTTTGAAATCAGCATTCAGATATTAACCCACTTACATTGAACTCGCTTTATTTAGACAGGAGGAAAGTCTCTAATATAACAGTTTCTAATACTAGAAAAGGAAAGGGAAAATATAATCTTGGAAAAAATGCATTACCGGTGAAAAATATTGTCCTTGCAGAACTAATACAGAAAGAAAAAACAAAACATTCATTCCTCTTTCAGTAGACCATCATTTGTATTACAGTAGAGGCCAAAATGGACTTACATCACATAGATACAAGAAGGCAGATTTCATGCCCTGAGAAACTTGTCAGGTATTGATATTAAAACAGGTGAAGGTTGTAGAGAAACAGACATGGTGTATAAACATAATGGTTGAGGTTGTTATTTACAAGGTCATTTTTTCTGTCACTAGGGCTGGGGACAGACATTACACATAAACCGGTTTAAGTGATCAGAAATGGTTTAAACCCGTAACAGAACAGATATTCAGTGCATGTAAACAAGTTTGAGATAAACCTGGTTGAATATAGTATCAGACTTAACTAGTTTGGCTCAAACTGGTTTATGCAATGTCTATCCCAGACCCTTTGCTGGTTTAAGATAAACCAGACTCTCCCAAAATCCTGGCATGCTCTCTATGCTGGGAGGGGCTCTCTTCTCCCCAGCAGGGCTGACCCTCCCTTCTGCTCCCTGGCTGGAGCTCCAGAGACTGCAGGTTGCTCCCCTCCCCACTCCACTCTCTGCTAAGCAGGAATTCCCCCCTCCCCTCTGCCTTGCTGAGGAGGTGTCTGTGTATTAGCCAGTGGACCACATTCTGGCTACGGTCTGTGTTGAATCAACCGGTAGAACCAACTGACAGAATCAACAAATAGTTGGTAATTTCCCCCTGTTGTTTTCTTAAATGTATGATAAGCACTCTTATCATTTCCCTGCTGGGCTAATCAGAGCTCCTGGTGAGCCTGGTCACCTCAGTTCCTTGCTGTGGAAGAAAGGTAGACTGCTCTAGCACCCCCCAGCTTCTAGTCTGAGCCACTGTAGGCATGTGCTTGCATTTCTGGGATGTCTGTTCAGTTACAAAATTGATTTAGCCTAGCCAGGTTAGACTAACCTGCAAAGATTGCATCAATTCAGGCTCAGGTTTTTTTAATGTTTGTCTCTAGCCTAAGGCAATCACCATTTTCATAGCTGGGCTTGAAAAAAAGCCAATTTGTTTTGGTTAGACACTACATCTTTATGCACAGTACACTTCTCCATAGGTCAGTCGGAACCACATTTGCTCTTTGGCACAGTAGGTCCATACATTCTCTATTTATAACTCTAAATTACTGGTTAGCTGTAGGTGGCTTTTAAAAATTTGGCTTTCATTTCTTAAGTCTTGTCAGTCAAGCCACATACCTCTATTTGTGTTGTTCATTTTTTTTAGTTCCATGCCAAGACCTAACCTTTTGTTGGAAAGCTTAAAACTTGACCAGAAAATCAGGTATTTTCATGTGCACACAGTCACTTAGGGATCTGACATGGCACAGACCTGTTCCAAAGGTCAATTAAGCCAAACTATTAAAATTGTTATTATAAAACTGTTACATTTTAGAGATACTCCATTTGTTTAAAATGGAGAATACCATTGGAATCAACATTGCCTTTAAAAAATATATATAAACAAATTAAAAGAACTAACAAAAAACCACTATTGAAGAATAGGCAATATGGTTTGGGATAGTTTAGACAGGGATAATCATGCCTTGAAGAGGAATTGAATGAATTGATCTTTTAAAATCCCATCCAGCCCTACTTGTATAGTTCTATGAAACAGAAAAGAGGAATGCACTACATTCAAAAGTTTGTCTAACTCTATCCCAACCATGCAGTTACTCTAAGACATCACCCACAAAAATCTCTGCCTCTCTCATATTTCCTGGACCATTGTTGTTTTGACATGACTTCAGCACTACCATGAAGTGAAAGAGGTGTTTCAGGGATAATTCTGTTTTCCTGACGTAAATACATTTTTTTTTTGGTGAGTGCACATGCTAGAAAAAAGTGCTTATGGTTCTTTATCATGGTCAGCTCAAATGAATGACTGGTATAATAATATATAATATTATAATATATATAATAACATTTCATAACATCTACAGATCTTACCTGGTTCTATATTTGATTTCAAGAGATGCTTTGATTGAACAAAGACTAGAAAACATTGAGCCACAATGGTTTCAGTCCCATTCCTGTCTACTGCATAGATAGAATAAATGGATTTTCAATGCTTTTGGTGTGATTAGTTCTTTTAGATCTTGATTCTGAGTATGAATGAGTCTAAAAATTTCTGAGATGGTCTGCTATTGCACATCTTCACTTTACATTTGATAGCTCTAATAATAAAAGGGAAAATATAGATTTAATGTTGTTCTAATTATTGCTGTATTTATATATTCCATCAGCATCATTAGAGCACTGAATTTGTGCCACTCTTGAAAGGCTTCATTTATTTTCTCAGCATTTTAATGCATGAAGTTTTCTCGTTCAGTAAAAAATATGTCTTGTTTCTGAAGCTTCTTGCAATGCATGTCTTTAAGCTCTGTTCAGGCATGTCCCAATGATTTTTTCTGTCCCTTTGCAGTGTTGATTTAGGAAACCATGTCAATATTGCTTTTGCCTGCTTTCACAAAACTGAACATGTAAAAAGGGGGAGGAGAAGAAAAAATACATAGACCTTCTTCTATTCCTGCTCTTAGTATCCATTTTACTTAAGTATCTCACCTGATTGCAGATAAAGGATACAAAGTTCCACAAGCATGTAATTCAATTTGTGAATTAATGTATATTGAGGTGAGAAGGCACAATTATGATTTGTCCATAGATTTTTACTATGTACTTCCTGTACCAAGCCATTATGATTCCAGGTTAAGCATGTCTTTTAGAAAAATAGGTGGAAAGTAGGGTAGATTTGTACCTAAATAGATTATCTACATCAGAGATGTATAGTATAAACTTTTGTAAGCAGAGTGACGGGAACACAGAGAGCAAAACATGCTAAACTGAATGCAGTGATTAGATCACAAAGGTTATAAAAGGTTGGGAAGGGGCCAAATGGGTAGGGCAGAGAAAAAACAAAGCAGCTAACCCATTGAGATACATACTAAAAAGCTAATCCAGGTAATGGGATAAGAATCTGTAGCCTTGGTTTAGAACATGCTTATCATAATCCAGTTTGTAGATTATTTATTGGTCTCCACTTTCCCATTCAAGTTAGTTTTTAAAGTTTCGTTATCTAAAAACAGCTACTCTGAGGCCAGAAAAGGAATATCCATGGAAATTCAAGTGTTATACCACTGACTTGTGTGTCTTTCTATATTTGATGTCAGTTTGGTGTTCATTCATTCTTTCATTTTTGACAGACCAGGCATTCCCGGTCTGTCTAATGTAGACCTCAGGAGGGCACTGTAAGCAGGGGATGGCATATATGACATTGGTAGAAGTGGAGATGAATGAAACTTGGATGTTGTTCATTATTTGGTCCAGTGATAATGGGGTTTGTGTTGTTGAAGGGGCGCAACTGGCATCTGGGTCCACAGCAAGGTCTGGTGTTTTGATAAGAATAGGAGTTAAGTCAGGGGTGGGCAATTATTTGGGCCCACAGGCCACATAGGGAGGTCTGGGTAGCTGTTGTGGGCCAGGTCAGTACCCTCTTCCCTCCACACATCAGCTCACCAAACCTCTCTATGTGGGATGGGGCTGAAAGCAGGCAGAGAGCTGGCATGGGTGGCTGGCAGCTGTATCAGAGGCAGCTTAGCTAGGGCCTGGTAATGGTGGCAGAATTAGGGAGGAGCTTCAGGGCAGTCCTGGCACAGGCTCCAGGTGGCTCCAGTGAGAAGGGCCCAGCAGTGGTGAGGGAGAGACAGCTGGGTCCTGCTTTTCCTGGCCACTGCCCAGCTTCTGCCCAACTGTCACTCATCATGGCTGGGGCAGGCAGGTCTGGAGTGGGTGTTGCAGGAACCCTGATCCACTGCCTGAGGCAGGCTGGGATTGGGGCTGTGTACTCAGCCTAGGGCTCGGGCCCTGCAGGTGTGGGACCCAGCCATTCTCTATGGGGCTGGAGCCAGTAGTGGCAGCAGCCAGAAGGAACTATTGCCACTAGGGCTTCTGGGAAAGGGAGTCTAGCCATGGAGCTACCTCAGTCCTACTGCACACCTGAAGGGCAGTGGGATATACCATGGGCTGAACAGCATCTGGGTCAGTTGGGACCAAGGGACCTACTGTGGGCTGGAAAATGTATTTTTCCCACCCCTGAGTTAGATAGTCTGTTGCTGGAGAGATGTCATTTGAGGTTAGGATCCTGCAAGACAGGATAGGTTTGTCTCCTGTGGCTACCTTGAGATGCTCATCATTTTTCAGGATGGGTTGGAGGTCATTAATGATGTGTCTGAGATGATCAAGCTGGAGTCATAGGTGACGGGATTTTGTTGTCCTTGCCTCAGGGATGGTACCAATGCCAGAGACAATGGGACATCCTGAGTTGCCAGGTTTTTTAATCTTGGTTAATAAGCAAAAGTTGCCTGGCCTGGGCTCCCAGGAGGTGGATTAATCCTCTCCAGAGCTTACTTCTTTAAAAGTGTGTCTAGTATTGTGCCGTGGGATTCTTGGTCAAGAATTTGTAAAACTCTGGTCTTGGAAAGTTTTTCCTCAGCTCTGCTATACAGCTCTAATTTGTTACTCTAGAAAGGTGCCTTTCACTTGACTTCAGACTAACATGGCTAACTACCTCTCTTTGAAATGAGATGAGATATCTTTCTAAGACGTAGAGATATGGTGGATTCTTCATCACTAGCAAGTTATTTCAACTGCTAACTAGCCTTCGTGTTAAATTATAGGTGAAATATATAAGGAAATATGGCATCAGTTGAAATAATCAGATAAGTCATCAGAGTATCTAGAATTGTTATTCTCAGCTGAGCTGTCTATTTTCACTTGCTTTTCTGCTTAGAAAGATACAATTGACTACATGTAAACATTCAAAAAGCCCAAGGCAGAATCAGTCTAAGTTATGTGTTTTTCTGTAAATGATGTAGTTTAGATTGGTAGTGAACAGAACACCCAGTGGTGGGCAGGGGCAAATCTTAGACTGGGTTCTGCCATTTCTAAACCAGTCCATGTGCTGAACTTCTGTTCTGTTAGATATATAGACTGGTTTTGTCTGCCAAACTTCTGTGTTCTCTTATGGCTACAGACCGGTTTATGGTCACTTATACAAGTAAGTCTCATATCTGTACTCGACCATTGCTTTCTTTTCGCTAGCAAGTAACTGAAAAGTAACTTTAAGACATGGAAAATATTCCAATTGCAGTTGAGATGAGTGGTTGATATGGGGTGTTTTGTAGGTTGACTTTGATAGTGAGCCATGGAAGTGTGACAGCTGAGAGAAGAGTTTGACTTGGCATTATCAGGCCCTGAAAATGGTGCATAGATTCTTCTTGTTGTGAAAACCAGTTCATAGTCTTGATTATTAACTAACATTCTTGTTTCTCTTGAGTACCTTTGTTCTAGAATATGATTACTATTAAACATTGATTTTGCCATTAGGCATATTCAAATTAAAATACTGGCATTGAGTCACTGATGCTTTGCCTAGTTTTCACTATGAAAAACTTTGAAAATTAGCACAAGAATCCATCTGAGACTACATAGATGTCATCATGCCTCAGAGCCTAAGCATTCAGCTGATTGTAATAACTGATTATGAGGGTACACGCAATGTAGGTTTGCAAATTTCTTAACCATCAGATTAGAAAATGGGTAGGCACTTTCTGGTTCATTCTAGAAAGTCAAGTGGTTTCATTTATAAGGTAGGTCCCTGAACCATGCTGTACCCATGACTGACATTCTACAGTTTTAGTTTCCATATGCATTTGATAGAAATCACAGATTCAAAGCAATCATGAAATAAAACATCGTTGCATAGTTTCATGCCTATTGAACCAGGGATAAGTGAACTTGAAACCCTCATGAAACAGTCTGTCTGAAACCTTGTTCTTTTCTCCTTTTTGCATTACAGACTTTTTCCACACCCAGCTGTTTTCATCAGTTCTATAAAGACAGTGTGATCCTTAAATCTTGTTAATAATATAAAGTTTTTATCCACCAAAATTATTATCTTGTACTGTGCTCTCTACAGATATCCATAATTAATGGATGAGGTATCAAATCAGTCCCCATATGTGCCTCTTCTGTAGCTGTGGATAAAGACTACTCTAAAAAATTATAAAAGTCGAGTGTCTTAAGAACAATTCACAGATCTGCCAGCTCTCATTCACCCCTCATAGTCATGTCCAGATGTGCATGGACATTTCGTTTCTAGGGATCAACTAGCAGCAATGCACCTTGTGCTGCTGCTAGTTGTCCTTGGGGAATGCCTGTGCCATGTGTTCTCTGGTGCACAGCAAGTTACACCAGGTGGGGTAAGGGAGGCTGGAGCCAGCACTGGGATGGCCCCTGCAGCCTTATCTGGAGTCTTGAGGGCCTCCCAGGGCTGCAACAATGGCAATCCTATGTGTGGAGCCTGACTGACAGCCAAAGCATGGTTTTGAGTGGTGAACACTGCCCCTGTTTGTGCCATTCAGTTTTTTTCCCCATGCTTTTTTTGACTCCTGGATATTTGAGGCATCTTCCCTCCCCTACACACACACGTTGCTCTATTGCAGTGCAAAGAACAACTGAATGTGTGGTGTGGCAGAAGGCCACCTCTGTTTCTCCCCATAAACTCTGTTCTGTGACAATTTGGTTAGGATGGGCCCAGCAGAGGATCTTATCTTATCTCTTTAGGTAACATGAGCTGGATGCATTCCTGAGGGAAGGGGGAAACCTGTTCCCTCTGCCTACATGATTGGCATCGCTTACCTGGGTGAGGGGCTTGCTTCCTGGGAAACTAGGAACAAACAGTTTTCAAACTGGTTGGCTGACAGCCAACAGGTGCTGCCCTCCATTGGACCAGGTAAATGAGGTCACAATGGCTATATAAGTTAAGGACTGTCCAGGAGGAGGGAGCAGCAGCCATGAGGAAGATTCAGAGAGAAAGAAGAGCTGAATTATCTGAAACTTGCTGTCTCTCTCAAAACTCATGATCAAGGAACTGCCTGCCTCTAGAGGGAATCTCCACTTGCCTCTGGATGATACTTGTGAGTAAACTACCTGAGCTCTAACTAGATATATAGCTTGCAGTAACTTTGATTCATGATCAAAGGCTACCCAGACATGGGAGTTTCTCTGAGTTTGCTCTACCCTGTACCCTATTCCAACCCTACCCCCTGTAACCAATAAAGTTCTCCTTTGTACGTAGTGTGGGAGACTTATTGGGAGTGGGTCTATGCCTTGGGGTCCCCTTGGTTCAGCTGACTAAGGGAGACTGCTACTTGTGCTTCCGACTGAGGGAAGCATCCCAAGTTCTTGAAGTGAATCAAGTACCCTTGAGGGCTACTAGGCCTGTGTTTCCTAGGGTGCACAGAGCCAGAATCAAGTCCAGCTCTGGGTGGTGGCAGTGGAACACCCAGGCTAGTGGGTGTGCTCCAGGAAGGGGCCCCCAGGGAGGCACTCAGAGCCTGAAAGCTGGTCGGGCACAGTGAGGTGGGTGGCTCAATGCAGGAGCACCCCCTACTGGCCTATCACATGTAGCAACACATACCACATGGCCAAGTTAATCTGGACACAGTCCATGAGTCCATGTGGCGCAGAACCAGATGTGGAAAGTATATCACCATGTTCTATTCACTGTGATTGCCTATTTATACTGAGGAAAAGTTAGAAAAAATTTTTTAAACTACAAAATAGTTTTTAAAAGTATGTCCATGGACCAGTTTCACAGAAAAAAATAACAAATTATTCTGTTTAGTTTTTAAAAAGTTCTTTCATAGATTAAATCAGAAATACAATAATACAGGAATGAATATGAAGTTGTTGAATCCTAGATCATCAGGGACAATTTACAAACACCAGTATGTGTCTGGTTAAATTGATGCAGATTTCAGGTGGCTGAGATTTTCAGAATAAAAGACCCAAATTAAACCTTTAGCTTCATCACTATTTCTGGTTTTCCATCTGGGTGATTGCAGTTATAATGTAGTACAGGCTTCATATATTATTAACTAATTAATTAGTTTCTGTCGTATGTGAAAGCCTTTGGAATGAAACCTCTCCCTTTCTATTTAAGGTACAGATAAAGGGCCATAGAGAAAATGCTTAAACCAAGACTGACACTATTTTTACTTGTGTTATAATTATAGAGCTCATATCAAGTGTAATTTTCATGAGTATTGTGCAACTAAGCTCCCAGAGAACAGAATAAGAAAAGTTCTGAGGTCTTAAATGTACTTGTTACCTTTTATATTCACTTTTGAAAGGAGAACTGAAGCATAAAGTTTACTCACATGGGTTCCAATATAGGCATGAGATCAAATTAACTCTTGCTTACACATGTGAAACTTCTTTGACTTTAGCTGAATTATATATGTGAATATGAAAGTAGATTTTGCCTCAGTGTTTTCTCCTTGCTTGCTTCCCTTCTCTGATTATGAGGGAGAGAGAAAAGGTTGCAAAAGTGGTGTTTGTTATAATTTAGAAGAAAATGTTCAGATACACTGTGACTCTGTATGAAGAAAGATAATCAGAAAATAAACCTTAAGTTTCCAGATTTGTTTAAAAATGCTTACATGTAAAGCACTGTCCTGATAACACTGATAGAAAGTGCTTTCACAGAAATGCATTAAAATTGCAGATCATTTCAAAGCATAACAGTACTCTTCACATTTTTGGAAAAATTGTCCCCCGATAGTGCCTCTATTTCTAAACAGTTTTGTGTGTGGTCCCTGCTATGCAAAATATATATATGCTCCATGTGAACATTCATCACAAATTATGGGATTAAGATGCCAGAGAGTAAGCAATTAATGCAAATAGCTTTTATGCCAGTCATTTTTCATGTACTAGATACTGGGCAATGGAGTGACCATATGATTATACAGAGAATATATGAATAAGAGGGCCCCTTTTACCCCTACTTAGACCTCAGGTCTCAGCATTAGGAGTAAGCAGGAATAGTAGCATGTTTACTCTCTCTCTAGAGTAGCTGGGCTGCAAGGACAAGAGAATAAGTGGAGCCTTGGCTCCACTCCGCTCCACTTGTTGGCCAGAATAGGCAAATCAATGGAATGGAAGGAAAAGGTACTAATTTGCTGATGTTAGAGCATAGGAATAAATGACTATCAACCAGAAATAAGGAGGAAACATAGGAGTGCCATATCTCTGCCCTGATTCATTTTATTGCTAACCCTTTACTGGGGTGTATATCAAAAGTCATTGTCTAGCAAAGACTGTTTAAATCTATATGCACAAGTATTTTGCACATCTAAAATTGTAAATATAAAAATGAAGGCCGGAGAGAGGACCTTTGAAAATTTGAATTTTAGAAATTTGTCATATCTTATTACTGGATTATCTCAAATCTCAGCAGTTCCAGGCCACAAACAGGCATTCAATTTAGTGGTGGAAATGTCTAGAAATGTTTCTGGGAGAGAGAGCAGTACAGGCATTCAGCCTGCACCAACTGCCTCCCTCTTGCTCTCCACCCATTTACCACTCCTCCCAATCCCTGCTACCTTAAAATGTAAGGTAAATAAAACATATTATTTTAGAGAGCTCTGTATAAAACAGGTTTCTTCATTATCAAGATAACCACAAGTCACCTTAACAAAATCACAAAAGTACAGAAAGGATTCTTTCTTTCTATCTATTTCAAGAAGTTTTCAGAGGTTTCTTTTTCCTTCTTATATTAATATAATCTAAAATAACAACTGAACTGTTCTTTTGTTATTATGTAACATGCACAGGTATCCTACAGTCTTAAATCTTTAACTTAGTTATCAAAAGCAATTTTAAAAATGTGAAGTACAATATTCCAAATCTTTCTTCAAATAGTTTTTACATCAATTATGCAGAAAGTAAAAATGAAGAGTCCAAAATTCAAGGAAAAATAATACAAAGAAATGTTTAATGACACATATAGTGAATATGCTACGTTTCATATCATCATTGGAACATGGCTAGGAAATATATTGCATTAATTCACATATAGGGCAGGTACAGTGTAACTGAAATCTAACAGTACAGTATATATGTTATTGTTGCATATTACTATGTTACCTATAGGAAGGTACAGTAGACTTAACAGGTTCAAACATAGGTGCCTAAATCCAGGTAGCTGTGAATCTAACAACTCCTCATTTTCAGGGAGATTTCAAAAGCAGATTACATTAGGTGCCTAATACCCATTGTGTCTCGATGGGAGTTTGGGGTCTAACTGCTGTTTGTGATTTTCAAAAATCTCCCCTGAGGCACTTATATTCAAGTGACCTGATTTTTTGAAACATACTGAACACCTGCAGCTCTCATTAAAGTAAAGTGAAGTCTCATTAAACTGTCTATACAACACTTTTCTTTGTGTTTTTGCTGTGTGATTCAATGCTTTTCACCCTTTTTATGTTAGGTATTAAAACAATTGACATCAATGAAAGCTGTGAATGTTCAGCATGTTTAAAAATTGGAGCCACTTCTATTTAGGTGCCTGAATATGGATTTAGGTACAAAAGAAAAAATACCAAGAAAAAAGGGAGGGGAGACTTGTGAGTAGGACTTGTGCAACAGTTAAGGGCTGTACAAATGCATAAGACTGAAAGTAGGTTTTCACATTGGCATATCGACTCATGGTGTCCCTGCACTGACACTCTGGGAATGGCAGGAACAATGGCGTTCATGGAGCTACTCCTGTTTGGATTGGTGTTTAAGCAACAGAATGGAAGAGTGGAAATAGCTGAGGAACTGAGCCAGCATGAGTAGGGGAAAGTAATCATCAGTTGGTAACAGCTGTAAAAGACTACTTAACCTGTGAAACAAGGTGGGAGAGAGGCTGGGAATGATGATCCTTCTGCCCAGGCAAAGCATCATGGAATCATTTTAAAGGAAAGTTAGTGTTTTTAAAATATGAAATTGACAAACTGAATCTGAAGCTTTTATTAATTTAAAGGAGAGATGATGCCTGGGTAAATATATTAACATTAACCTGCTAAAATTCTCTGTATTGGTGCAAAGCTTTGTTCATGCCCTTCATTTTGCAGAATCAAGGCTGACTGGGGCACCCTAAATCAATCTGTCTTCCAAACTTGTAGCACCAGTGAACAGTAATGAAGAACTCAACATCCTTTGCTATGGCTACATCTGAAACAGTTCTTTTAACCTATTAGCTAGTGAAAGTGGAAGCTTCCTCTTTAAGTGTCACACTGACAGGCACGATCATGAAGAAGTACTCTATTCAGAGGACTGAAGTTGACATACTGTTCTCTGTTTCAGTTGTATATAACTGTGATTTTTAATCAAATAAAGCAATATATAATAAATTGAAAGGATTTTTTTTTAGTTTTGGAAAAGTCTTCATCCTGAGTTAGGGCAAAAAAAAAAAAACAACTTAAACTGTTGAAGTGAAATTCCACATTATTTAATTTGCTTCAAATCCCCAACCCAACCCAATAGTAAACAAAAGCAATATGAAAACAAAAAGTATTCTTTGTATATCTGAAATGAAATACGATGCCCCATATTCTGAGGATGTTTGGGTGCCAGAAAGCACTTGAATCCTTGACTCAACATCAGCCCAACATGAGGCTGATGGAAAACAACACTGGGATTTTATTGAAATCTTCCCTCAGAACATTTGGTTTTGATGAAATGGTATTTTATGACTTAAAAACATCTTACAAAAAATTCTGACTTGCTCCAATTTATTTTTAAGTAGGATTAGAAGCAGGATTAAAGACTAAAAAAGTTTCTGCTGATTCATATGAAAGGTAAAAGCCTATGTAATTTTTTCATCACCAATGTGTTTTAACTTTACATGAAGAAATCATCTTTAAGGGTGAGAAGGTGGTCATTATGCTTCCATGTTGTCCATTCATTCTTTGGCCTCATTACTGATATCACTACTAAAGCTGGCAAGTAAGATAGAGATTTGTGATTGTGAATTTTAGCATATTGGAAACCATTCTGAAAACAAGTTATTTCACATGGTCACTCAGCACCTGACATACGGTGCCAAAATGAAAAGACCTATTTCAATAATAAGAACTGAACTTGATTCAGGAAATACAGACCAAATAAATTTAATCATGAAGGAGGTCAGATAACAGGATTTTCATAACTGTACTTTTTATTTTGCCTTTAAATCTATTTATCTCTACAATTTCAGTTATAGACCTGTAAGCCAATGGTAAACATTCTTCAGTTCCCTTTAAAAATAATAATAAGCATAATCATAATACCAGAAACATACTGTTAGATAAAATATTCAGTTCAGTCCATGTAATTTAAGATTTATGTGCTTTTTAAAATCTTATCTGAGATTCCAAACATTTAAAGTAATGTTTTCTTCTTCCCATCTTAAGTTTTTAACTGTATTTAATGAACCTGTGTTCTCACATGCCCTGAGTTTGCTTTTTTGTCAAGTGATGTTCATGGTCCATGATCTATCAAATTGAGCAGTTTGGTGGGGAACAAAAACTAAGAGCTGCCAGAGATAAAGCTTGAATGGTGCCATTATTTAGGAATATTTCAACAATCTATGTAATACATGCAAGTGGCTAAGTCCTTTTGACTTCAACAGGATATAAGGTCATGCTTTTGCAATATGTTGGACAAGGTTACATTTGCTTATCTGCTTAACTTTAAGCATATGCTTAGTGGAGCTGAAGCCTGAGAAGGGATGAGATATACATAGCAGTTCCGTAAGAATAACAAGGCAAAATCAAGTAAGAGTTGATTAGATATAAGGAATATGATTCAGAAGGGAGATTCCCCTGTATGTTGTTGCTATTTTGTATATATAGTTTTTTGTTCTGGTGCCAGGAAGTCATTTTCTTGTTTTTCACTAGTGTTGCAGCAGCCTCCCAGTAGAAAAGGGTTTACCAGTGTGTTATGTGGCAATGAAGGGAGGTGCAGCTGGATTTAGGATTTGCATTCACACAATTTATTGCCCTGACTTGCAGTAAGGTCACAGGTTTTTGCAGCTGTCTTACCCTGGACTGGAAGAATCCCTTTAATAAGGTAGGCAAAATCTGTCAGTCTTCCATCCTTATTCTATACCTTCCCGAAAATGAGGCCTGAAGCATTTTCCCTAGTGAAAACAACTGAAGTCTTCTTAGAAGTAGACTGAAGGGCAATATTCATAGTAATAGATAAAGACTTAGAGATGGATGGAAGATGTAATTGGTCTTTTGGATCTCTGACTTCTATGATGCTATAAGACCAAAATGTATTTTAGAAAATCCAAGCCAAAAACTGCACAAGAAGAAGTTAAGGGTTTTTTTTTTTGTATGCATCAGTATTTTAAGGAAAAAAACATTGTAGATATGTTGTAGTTATAAAATTGAAGCATTCAAAACACAGAAAAATCAGTATGAAGATTTTTTTTTTTTAAATTAATAAAAGTTGCACCTAAAAGTAATCTAAAAATGTTAAGCTCAGGACAGTAAAAGAACAAAATAAAGTTGATGTTAAAAACATTCAATGTGCTAAAAGCTGGATAACGGACAGGTCTCAGACTACAATTGTAAATGTTGAATCATCACCAAACTAATGTGATTCTAATTAGCTCCTGAAGGGACAGGTTGATAGCCCTCCAAAATGTAACATTTTTAGCAGTGATCTGGAAGAGGATATAAAATTATTTCTGCTAAGTCTAAAAATGATTGTGGTAATAGTAAATAATGAAGAGGACAAATTAGTGATGCTGAACAAATAGGTGTGTCTTTTCTTGGTTGTGCCAGTTAGTGTGGGAGTTAGTGCTGAGGGGTGCACAGAAGGCACCCAGAGGGCAGGGCTGAGTGAATAGCCTGAGGCCTGAAGCCCAAATGGAAGCTGCTGGGACCAGGTAGGAGTGTGGACTTGCTCTCAGCCATGATCAGGACTCATCATGCCCACAGACTTACCAGCCCCACCAAGGTCTCCACTTAGATGGAACCCCCAACTCCAGGCTGTGAGGGCTACTAGCATGGCTGCTGGCAGCTGGTCACAGAAGCACCCTCACTTGTGGTGCATGCTCCTTAGTGGAGTTTCTGGAAATCCAGCTGTGGGAGCTCAAGGAGGAGGTACATCATCTATGCACCATCAGGGCCCATGAAGACTACACTGATGGCTATTGCCAGGCCCTTCTCCAGAAGAAGGAAGAAGAGAATAAGATAGAGGAGAAGGTGGCTAACAAGAAGAAGGCCACCAAGATCCACCCAGATCTACCTGGAAGATGGCCATCTCAGGCTCCCAGACATGTGGGGCTAAGGCTTCTCTTCGTCTTGCACTGTACAACAGGTATGCTTCCCTCACCATGCATGAGGAGACACACCAATGGAGACACAGGAGGAGGTGGGTAGTCAGTGAACTGCCACCTCCAAGAGGAGAGGCAGGGTGGTGGTGGTGGGGGGACTCCCTCCTGCAGGCACTGAGGGACCCATCTGCTGTCCAGACCCCCTAATTCATGAGGTCTGCTGCATCTCTGGGGCCCGCATCTGGGATGTTCTGGAGAGGATCTCTAGGTTTGCCCGGCCCTCTGACCGCTACCTCATGTTCCTCATCCATGTGGGCATGAATGACATGGCTGGGAGTAATCTGGACTGGGTAATGAATGACTACAGGGCTCTGGGGGCTGGGTTCAAGGGGTTGGGGGCACAGGTAGTCATTTGAGCTGTGTTTCCGGTTGCAGGCCATGGACCTAGAAGGGAAGGATGTGTCAAAAAAGTAAACCAATGACTCCAGTGGTGGTGCTACCGACAGGGCTTCAGTTTTTTGATCACAGTGTTGAGACTTGATGGTCACCTTGCTGGGGTCACCTGACCCCAGTTGCCTTTCTTGCCTGGTGGAGGGGGCCTGCACCCAGTGATCTTGTGAGGTCCTTTTCAGCCCTTTACAATCTATACCTCTATGAACAATCTAGCTTGTTTATATGTAGAACACATGCAAACTCTACATTTATTTATACTGAAACATAGTCATACATCAAGAATCAACGAATTTAGGACCAATTTACTGGATGGGAGTCCCTATCCAAAGAACAGTTATTTTGAAAAGGATTTGAGAGATATGATGGATAATTAGTTGAATGTGAGTTCTCAGTGCAGTGATGTGTCTGTAAGGACTAATGTGATCCTTATGGTGTGGGCAAACAAAACAATTAGACTGGTTTATCATAAGTAATGCTGAATTGATATTATTGTTTAATTGCTTATCCAATTCTATAATGGATATCCACTCTACTGACTATAAACTGCTTCATTTAGATTTAATGTTACAGTGATTTAGTTCCACTCTACCACTATAGGATGGATGAGGGAATTAGCTACATTGGTTAAGCTGCTGTATACTCCCCTCAATAAAATCCCTTCCATATAAAAAGGTATATCCGTATGTCTGTCTATGGCCATAATACAAATGGGAGTACTGACAAGAAATAGGAGAGATATACTATTCTTGTTATTGGAATTGGCTTTTAAACCTAATAAATTCAGACATTTTGTTTGCAGAAATGTGGATTACCGGGTGGTGAAGAGTACAAAAGATTTAAAAGCAGGTGAAGTGGAGCCCATCATTTTGGTCAGGGACTAATAAGAATAGAGGAGTAGGTGAATTAGAAACCCAGAAATTAAGGTGGCAAGAGGGGAGGAGGTAGCCTGAGGCTTTACCTTATACTGAGGATGAAAGAAAAAATGGTAGGATTTTTGTAATGTCTATGCCCCAGTGGAGAGGGAGGCACACAGTGAATTTTTGAAAAGCTTGGCAGTTAGCATATTGCTGCAGATCATAGCAGTTTATTTTAATTGTATCTTAGAGGAGAGTGACCACAAGGGAAGCCTGGATAGTGTGGGAATAGACAGCACAGGGAGTCACATGAAATAGATTTAAAAGATGAACTTTTAATAGATATGTGGTGAGAGGAGAAGGTTTTTAAAGGAACACATGTGATTGCAGGGGAGAACTAGTCAAGAATTGATTTTGTTTTTATATCAAAGAAGGTAGAAATAGAAAGGAAGGAGATTTTACCCCTGTTTTTTACAGATCATTTTATGCTTAAAGTGGTTTTACAACTAGGTAATCATTAGATAACAGGGCATGGATGTGCAAGTTAAATGTGTGTTTACTATAAGAGGAGGAATGCTGCCAAAGGTTTTGGGAGAGATACAAAAATTGAAGAGCACTAAAAAATTGTTTTAAATTGGTATAGGAATGATGGAAAGTAATAAAAGAAAGGAGTGAAAAGTTTTATTTGTGAGAAGGGAGGAGGTAAACGAGGAGGAGATGGAAAGGGTATAAAAAGTTTCAATGGGAAATGCAGTGGATATAAATGGAAGCAAAAGGAGGAAAGAAAGTGAAGGAGGAATTGGAGGGTGTAAAGAGAAAGATGGAGGAATAGTTCTTAAGTAAAAATGGAGGGAAAATATTTTTAGCATGAGCCCTGTGGATAGAAAAGCATGAGGGCTGGTCCCCATACTTCTCCACCTGAAATGACAAACAGTTTACTGGATAGGAGTCCCTAGAAGGGAAATGACAGCAGTTATGGAGGAGGGAGGTGAATGGAGGGAGGAACAGAGTTATTTTAAAGCAGCACAGTGTTTCTTTGAGAAATCAGACCAAAAGAAAAGCAGGGAAGAGTAGAGTATAAAAGAATTTTAGGGAAATATAGAGGCAAAGGTGGGAAAGGAGGAAGTGAACAAAATGGGAAGAGAAGTAAGCAGAAGTTAAATACACGATTGTCTGAAGACCTTGAAAAAAGGGAAGACCCTCCAGTGCAATCTGATACAAAATATTGGGATTTATTGGACCAGATTTGGAAGATCTTTAAAGACAAATTTTAAACAAAGGTTTAGTGGTGAAAGTTTTTAGTTAGGGAGTTGTCATTTTACTATGTGAAAAGGGGGATATTCAGCTTTTAAAAAATTGGCACCTGATCACACTTTTAAACACTGATTATAAGTTATTAGCAAAATTATTTGTTTTAAGGCTGCACAAAGTATTTCCTGATGTGATACATAAAGATGAGTCATGTGCAGTCCCAGGGTGCCAATAGATATATTGTCTTACAAAATAGTTTACAATTGTGTAAAGGAAGAGGATTGGACATGGATCTCTTAAACCAGGATCTAGAAAAGGTTCAATAAAGTGAATAAATGTGGTTTTTTTGTTGTTTTTTTTTTATTTGAGGGTTTAAGTATGATGGGGCTTTCAGGAAAGCTGATCAGATGGAATAGAGTTTTATATGAACAACCAGAAAGTGAAATTTTAATCAGCAGGCATATAAGAAAGATATTTAAAATTTTATCATAGGCATGGTAGGGCTGGCCTCTGTCCCTGGTTTTATTTATATGTGCAATGGAATCATAAGTATAGCATATAAGGAAAGATCCAGTGCTAAATGGAGTACATGAACCAGGAGGGAACTAGCGATAACTTGCCTGCCTATTCTACATGGATTATGTTAGTTTGGTTGTGAGAGAGAGGGTTTAATTGGAAACAATATCATGGTATGTGGGGAGGTATGGGGAAGTGGCTAGGGTAAAACTCAACAAGGAAAAATGCACAATTATGACATTTTGACAGGTGAGGGAGGTGGATACTCTCAAAGTGAAGGTAGAGGACACAGATGTTAAGTTTTAATGGATAAAGAAGTGTCAGAGAAAGCACCGTGGGAAAAAGTGCAGGCAAGAATGCAACAGGTTATGGTCTGGGAGATGACTCGCACATGGAGGCAGAGTGGCAGTGAAAACAGTTTTCTTCCCACTTATTTTATATGCAGGAGTGGTGTTTCCACCATCAAAAGGAGAATAGAGACAAATTCAGGCAACTGTTCTCCTTTTTCTGGAAGAGTAAGAGAAAACACCTTGCATGAGTAGAGTCATGTAAGAAAAGAATAGTGAGTGTAAGGGGGAACTTCCCAGATACGTCGCTTTTTGTATATGCTAATTACAGCAAGGTAGTGTGCTGAGGGTGCGGTGGTGGAGGAGCATTCAATAGTGGGGTGTTTTACCCACTATTTTGTGGGATCTCATTTAAGATGGGTGTGGCAGCCACTTTTTTTAGTGAAAATATGGGGTGTTAAAAAAGTGAAGTATTGAAAAACAGAAGCCAGGACATGTGAGATAAAAATAACTTGATAAAGAGAGTCTTGGAAGGGGACATGATGGCACCTATAAGGAGGGTGGGCACTCCTTAGGGAGACGATCCTCCGGGCCCAAGGGGCGACCGTTCCCACCCAATGCAAGATAGGCAAAGGTGCCTGGAAGCCCCCGTGGCTTGATAGGGATATTAAGGGGACCCTGAGGGCAAAGCGGGAGGCTTACTATCTTTGGAAGAAGGGAGCAGCCTCCAAAGAAGAGTACTCTTCTTGTGCTCGGG
>JAGPOW010003642.1:70069805-70084704 GCA_030014935.1 Caiman crocodilus | reverse complement strand
CCTTGGGCATCTTCAAGAGTAGATTAGATAGGTACTTGGCTGGGGTCCTGTGACCCCAGCACTCATTCCTGCCATTGGCGGGGGGTCAGACTAGATGGCAGCTCTAGGCCCCTTCTGACCCTAGTTACTATGAAACTACTATGAAACTATGAATTCCCAAGACTCATAATACAGAGGGTATAGGAAGGGATGAGAAACATACCTGACTAGTGAACATGCAGATCTGCTAATGGCAATGTTGAGTGGAATTTTAGAAGTGTAGGCTCTCCACTGTAGGTGGGTTGTGGGGAGGATAGCAAGGTGTTTAAGAGAACTGGTGTAGAGGAAATGGCAGATCACTTCTTCTGGGAGTCTGGATTTGTATAAAGGATGTTGGGGAGTGTCACATATTATAGAAGTAAAGGGATATAGACTGAAGGTGAAATGAAGGAAGAAGAAGAAAAAGAAGAAGAAGAAGAAGGAAATAAGAACTGGAGGAAAATGAACTTGACCCTTTTGTGATCACAGATCACTAAGAACTGAGTATTTTTAATTGTGAATGGGATTTATAAGTATTTAATGAGTTTTTATTGATGGTAGTTATATGAGTTTTATATGGGTTCTTAAAATGTGGTTTAGGTGTAGAGATTTTAGAAAAATATTAAGCCTTCAAATATCATTTTTTTTTTATGTGTACAAAGAGTTGGAGCCTTGTACTGGTGTGTGAGGAGGCATGTTATAAAGTAGGCTGAGTTGGGCAACAAGTAGACATGGTCCTGTAATAGGGGGCACTTGAGAAAGATAAACTGGGTTTTCTCAACATTGGATCTAGCCTACATAGGTAAAAGCATTAAGAACTTAAGGGAAAATGAAAGTGAATCAAAGAGGACAGGAAGCATGGGTAGATAAATGTGGCTATGCTTAAGAGCATGGTAAAAAATGGAATGTGATTCTTTCATAATAATAATTTAAATGGTTCCCATCAGTCTGTTTGTCCAATATGGGCCATGTGTTTTATGGGCATGCATAGCATGGGCAGCATTCAATCAACTTTGTAGTTGGTTTCCATGAGTACATGCTGCTTCTAGCAGCAGTTTAATAATAGCCAAAGTATTTAATATGGGGGAAAGAGAGGAAAGGTTTGCTGGCATGTGAACACAAGATGAGGGGCTTTTTTCCCACGTTGATTGGGGAAGATCGGGGGGGAGAACTTTGTTTTATATGAGTAAATATGTTAATAGGTGCTTCACTTTCAAATCAAAGGAGGTGATTCTTTTGCTCTGTTCATATGATTACCATATTTTTAAGGAAATTTGGGGCCCTGCCCAGCCCAGTCTACCCCCTGCCTATAGTCTGCAGCCTCCAGCTACTGCCTGGGACTTTCAATTTTCAACAACTGCCTGGGACCAGCCTATGAAATCTGGGACTGTCCTGGCCAAACCAGGACATATTGTCACCCTATCTATTCAAGACTGGCCCCTGACTTCAAAAAGGTATGGACCAATTAAAACAAGTTAATCAGAGAATAACAAAAGTGATTAGGGACCAGGGAAACATTATTCATGAGGAAATGCTAAAAGAATTAGGATTATTTAGTCTGGAAAAGAGAAGACTGTCTGTGGCTGCAGGGGACAGAACAAGGAACAATGGTCTTAAATGAAGAAGGATAAATTTGGATAGGATATTTGGAAGAATTTTCTCACTGTGAGAGCAGTTAAACATTGGAATAAAATTTGTTTCAGGAAATGACTTGGACATGGGATGATGTGTCCAGCCCAGCAAAGTTGAAGTCAGATGATCATTGCTTTGATGTTCATAGAGTTTCCTTGCAAGAGGATGCTAGTGTTGGAGTGTCTGTCTTCCCACTGGATTTGAAGAATCTTCCTCAGGTAGTATTGATAGTACTTCTTCAGCAAATTCAGGTGTCTCCTGTACATTGTCCACATCTTGGCTCTGTACAGTAAGGTAGGGATTATGACATGTTTATTTTATGCTGACTATATAAGGCAAATTTTATCTTGCTTAATTCTGTTAGATAAGCCTTTTGTACTTTTTAAATTTGTAACCACTTCTGAGTTTGGATTGTTTGGCTGTCTGATAATTATAACATCCCTATAAGGTTTGTGGGGACAGGGTTATACTTAAATTACTTATATTCTTGTATTTTCAACCTGAACACCACCTCAGTTAGTGATTTGCTTGGGAAATTTCTTATTTCTTCTTTAAAAACATAATAAACATTAATGACAAAGAGAATGTTGCTACATAATAGTTTTAATGATCTGAACATAAGCAATGCTGGGCACAAATTGTTTTAGATATTAGCTTTTAATAGCAGATTCATTGGTACTACAAAACAGTGCACAGCACCTGTCTGCACCAGCAAGTAAGCTAGGTTTTCAGTATACCTAAGTCAGAAAATACTAATTCCATATCAAAGAAAAATCTAAGATTTTAACATTTGCATCTTACATTGGAAGGAAACTATTGTTTTAGTGAATATTTGTTTTTATGAAGGTAAGTGAGGAAAAGTAGGAAAGAGACAGGCACTGAATAGGTAGTGATAGGTAGCTCACTGACTAAGTCACTCATCTTGGATAGGGACAATCAGTTTTCCTACTATCAAATCATATCATCATAAAAAATTAGGGTTGGAAGGGGCCTCAGGAGGTCATCTAGTCCAACCCCCTGCAAAAAGCAGGACCATCCCCAACTAGATCATCACAGTGGGTGCTGTGCACTGCTTTGTCTAGCCAGGTCTTAAATCTCCAAGGGTGAAGACTCCACAACATCTCTAGGTAGCCTATTCCATGGCTTTACTAACCTTCTAGTGAGAGCGTTTGTTTCCTGATATCCAATCTAAATTTCCCTTGCTGAAAATTAAGACCGCTTTTCCTTGTTCTGTCATCTGCTACCACTGAGAACAGTCTATCTCTATCCGCTTTGGAACCATCTTTCAGGTAGTTGAAAGCTGCTATTAAATCCCCTCTGGGTGATTTTGTTTTGCCTGGCAAACTACTGTGCAGTATTATTAGGCTACTGCACAGTTTGCATCTCATGCATCTCATTGCATCTCATGTAGACACACCCAGAACACTTTTGCTCTGTTATGGGTATAGACTGGTTTCCAATCACTTATTCTGGTAAAAAATATAATGTCTGTACCTGACCTGTGTCTTCTAAGATAAAGCCAGACTTGAAAAAATTATCTTTGTAAACTTTCCATTTAGGGACTTTTCCATATGGTTATTTATATATACAAGTATTCCAGGTCTTAAGCTGTTTTGTTACTTAATGCAAAAAATTGTTGAGACCCCCCAACTCTTAAGAGTTCTCTGTATTTTAGATCCCTAATCTCTCTAATCCATAGTTCTTCATAACCATAATGGGAAGGGAAAAGATAATGAAATGCAATTTAAAGGAAGTCAGTTGGTGAAACCTCATTCCCTTCATACACAATGAATAGACTCCAGTTCAATTAAACTCAATAGCTCACAGGTATTCATATAAGAATATATATGGTTTGTTTTTTTTTTCTCTTGAGGAGGCATACCTGTTATTAATGTGATTTGTTTTGTTAAAACGTTTGTTTTGGTAGTCTGAGCAATACCTAATAAGACAAAAATGCACCATATATATTAGGGCTGTGTAAAATTTCAGTGGGTGTTTCATTTTGAAGGTGTTTCAACACATTTTGAGCTCGAAACAGTGAAATAAAAATGAAGCAGAAGGCTTCAAAACAAAATGAGGATACTTGCACTGTTTCAAAAGTTTCAAAATGTTTTGAGTTTCAAAGCCGGGCTTGCTTGCAGCTGAACAGAAACTAAGGAGGGGGAGGGGGAAGAAGGGGGAAGGACTGCTCTGATACTAGCATCTAGCTCCTGGTTAGATTCCCTAGTTCTCTGATTACTTCCCCCAGCTCTCTGATCATTTTCCCAGCTCTTCCCAGGGAGCACAGGCTCCTGATCTGCGGGGTTTCAGCAGGCTGCTGCTGCAGGCTGGGGCCAGCTCCATCTTGCAGCAGCAGCCTGCTGAAACCTGGCACACAGAGCCAGAGGCCTGCACCTCCTGGGAAGAGCTGGGGAAATGATCAGAGAGCTGAAGGAATTGAACCAGGAGCTGGGGAATCCATGTGGGAGCTGGGGGAATGTTGGGGCTAACTGCAGTCCCCAGTTCCCATTTGGATTCCCCTGTTGTTGATCTTTCCCCTAGCTCTCTGATCACTTCCCCCAGCTCTTCCTGCAGGGTGTGGGCCCCCAGATGATGTGGGATGACAGAAGCCTTCTGCTGTCAGCTGGTGATGGTGATGGCTCTGGGCTATTTCCCCAGCTAGTAGCAACAGCTTGCTGAAATCTTGCCTGCAGATCAAGGGGCAAACGTGCCTTGGGATTGCTGCAGGGCTGTGCCAGATTGCTTCCAGAAGGTGCAGACCCCTGGATCTGCATGCAAGATGACAGCAGGCTACCACTGCCAGTTGGGTTAACACCAGCACCTGAGTCTGCTCGGTGAAGCCTCCACCAGGGCCGGGAAGAACCCAGTTCTGGTGCTGACACCAGCCAGCAGTGGCAGTTTGCCATCATCCCACATACAGATCCATGGACCTGCACAGCCCAGAAGCCCTCCTGGGGTGTGTGGGCCCTTGGATCTGCATGCAAAATAACAGTAAGCTGCCACTGACAGCAAATGATAAGAATTTGCTTCTAACAGTTTGAGGTGCAGTTTCCCCAAATTCTTGCACCTATCTCCTTCAAACTTGGCAAGCTTCATGCCCTTAGGAAGGGGCTACCATCCCTGCAATTTGCATCCAAATCTGGCAGGAAATGACAAAGATATAGGGATTTCTATGATTCCCCATTATAACCCATAGGTAAAACATCAAAATGTGTTGAAACAGCTAAATGCTTTGAAAAAATGAAAGAAAACATGATCCCTTCAAAAAGGTGAAAGGGAAGTTGGAACAAAGCAGTGCTGTTTTGCACAGTACTATATACATCTGTATGTACACAAACACATGACACATGGTGACATTAACAGTTAACATAATACTTGTATTACAAGTCACAGAAAAGCCAACTAAACCAAAGATAACAATTGAAGCATGCTGTTTATAATGGAGATTTTTTAACCTGCCCAGTGAGTATATCCAATGAGAACAAAGTATCATTTGGAGGTATGTTTCATTAATCTCTGTGTTTTGCATATTAAACAGAGTCTTGGGGATTCCTGTGAAAATAAAAGAAATGTTAAAAAGGCTTTATTTGTTCACAAGCAGAGACAAAAAATAAAAGATTATTATTCTTTGCTTTGTGTAAATTCTGTTTGCCTGATGCACATCATTTGCATTACGTTTTGTATTATAGATAAAAAGGCCACATTTGGCATGTGACAGCTCATGCAGGGTCTGTTTCTTTCAGTCTTTATAATTTAGATGAGTTTTTCTGAGTGAAGATGTTCACAGCCAATCAGTCCTCCCAGTCTCCTGTGGCTGCAGATACAGAGTAAATGGGAGAATTGCTGTGTGTGCGGATGTGTATGTCTTTGTTCACAAAAGAACTGCCTTTCCTGAATGATTTGTGGCATGAGCATCTAAAGAGAAGTTGTGATTGCCCAGGAGGTAGCTGTTCCATGTTCATACAGTACGTGGGCAGTCCCATCTGATTGACAAGTTTGATAAGGTGCATTGGTTGTTAATGATAGCATACTTTTTAGGTCTTCAATTCAGATTACAATGATATGTCAGAAAAGTAACAGCTAAGGCAGGAACCTTGGCACTGGAAGAATTATTTGTAGAAATGGACTTTAAAAAATGGAATATATGGACCTTTATATCAGTTATTCATTTATACAGATGTTAGCATATGAAATCTGCTACCTTTTATTCTATTAAGAAGCTTATTTAGAGTGAGTTCAAATGGGATCCTATAATAGAAAAGAGGACTGGTATGTTTTATCACCAGTTTATTAGATAATGATTACTTGCTGTGTCTTCTGTGCACACCACTTTTGTTTAAAAGCAGTGATTGCACCACAGGAGTTTCGACATGAAACAATCACACAAAAACAGAAGACTTCATGTGTAAGTTATGCAATGTTCTCTTTTCTTTTTAAAAGTGTTGACATTGATTTAAAAAAAATACATGTAATGGAAACCACACATTATTATCCTCCATTAATAAGATACTGTTCATAAACTGCAAAGGCAGCATTCCATAAAACCCATTATGCATCTACTACAATGCCCCACAGATCTGAAAGTTGCATGTGTCTGCAGAAATGGCAGAAAACATCTACATCCCAGCTTTTCAGTCTGTAGATTGCTTTTTCAAAAAAAATTAAAACAAAAAAACCCCAACCCCCCAGAACGTCTTCCTATAGAAAAGTCACATATAACCAAAAGTTCTTTTCATTGTAGGTTTAAATTTTAACCCTTAAGTCTCTTTGTTATTATTGTGCTTTAAACTGAAATCAGTAGGTAGTGTTTATGTGTGTGTGTGTGTGTGTGTATGTGTGTGTGTGTGTGTGTGTATATACACACACATATTTATATATAAAATATTAAATACAACAAAATATGTAGATCTCTGTAAGTGTGTTCCATAGCTTGCTGGTTTCTGCATGTGGGTTTCAATCCTGTAGGAGTTCTTCCACCAGTCCTCCCAGTAAAATGTAGTCTTTTAAACAAACAAAATGAGCAAAAAAAAAAAATCTTTCTATCCTGTCCTGGACACTGGGAGGAATGATAAGGGATACCCAACATAAAAGCCTGCCCCTTCCATGTAGCATGCGTTTAGACCTGTAGTTTGCTCATCTTTTGCTTACTTCCCTATGGTTTTAAGCTCCCAGTGACACACACTGCAGGACACTCTTATTATCCAAATGTTTGTAGCTGGGCTCTCTCAACAGGGTTGACTGCTTCTTCTAAAAGGGACAGACTGTCCTGTTATAGTCTCAAATCTATGTTGAATCTATTCCTTAGAGGATGGCACTTGCAGATCCCTGATTACATGCTATGCAACAGGGCAAAAACTAAAGAAACCTGTCTAATTTATGCCACTGAAGCAAGGTGTAGGACCATGCCCCCCCTTTCACCCTGCTCGTGGGATGCCCCAACATAACTTGCCCTTTCCTTATCCCACGGACATGGACACCGATGTAGATATTAACTCTAATGCCTTCTCTCTAGCTTTATGTCAGAAATATTCCCTGGTGTCAAGAAGAATTCTGTGCATTTTTTAGCACAATACAAGCATGTACTTCTCAAGCATTTGCTGGAATCTGCCCTAGAGTGTCTGTAGTTAAAACAGGTTTATACAGAATGTGGAGTGAAACAAAAGACATGAGATTTATAAATCATGGAATCTACATTGTATTTATATTTCCATGCATCCTAAGTGAAAGTTCAGACATATTGATACACATATATTGTTAGATTTAGTCAAGTATAAAGAACTTGTAGAAATTCTATACTCAGGTGCATCATTAAGGTGCATTTTGGTTGCATCTTTGCACATGGATCTGATGGGTCATGTAACTTTGCTGAATTCCAATGAATGACTACTGTGGTTACAAGTAAAGCCTTTCTCCTATATCTTTGCTGAGGCAGATAATTTGGATACACAGAAATCTCTGTGTATAAACAGAGGCTCAACTGAAGTAAATTTTCACTTAATTTAATAGTAGCATGCAAAGAAGTGATTAGGAGGAAACATAGTAACAAAGAACAAAAATAGGGCATTTAAGTATGTTTAATTTTAAGATTGCAAACTATCCATTTATGGTTAATAGAACTACATTTGGCCTAAAACTGGAACTCAAGTATCTTACTTAGTTGGGGCCTTAGCCATAGATTGATTGGGATACTGTTATTGTATATATTTTTCTTACTGAAAAACAGAAGTAACTAATAGATCTAATCTATATATAGGAAAAACATTTGATATATTTAAATACATTAGAAATAATTATCTAAAATGTGGAAGATGGAGATTAATATTAGAATCATATGACAGATAAGTAGCTAGCTAAAGGGGGATTGCTGTCCGTTAAACTGATAAGGGATGGCATATTGGAAAGTTCATTGGAAAGACATTATTAGTTGTGTTTCTTAAATATCAGCTGTGAGACCAGTCCTGTTCTTTATTTTCTTTTGTGACCTTTGTGCAAAAAACGAGTGAGCTAAATGCTTTGTATCTTATGGGATACATGTACAGCAGTAAATTTGAAGATATTCTCAATACTAGGAGGATCTGATTATTATACAGGAAGAATTTGTAAAACCTGGTGAATTATGATAATAATAATACAAAATTAAATAGTGAAAGGTCTTACTTTGTTTAAACAGGAGTTAAATAGATTGGAGGCAACTAACAGTGAAAAGAATCTGAATGTGTTGCTAGATAAAAGAACAATCAGTGGGATTTTATCATGTAAAAATGCCTACTGACATTTTTTTAGGATGTATCGGATGATGTATTTTTAGTAGAGACCATTGTACAAAACATTAGTACCATCCATTTTGATCACCTGTAATCAGGCTTGTGCTGTCTCTGTGAGAAATTTAATGTCCTTATGAGGATATACGTTAATTTAGGTTACAGGGTTGTTTATGATGTGTGTGATCAAGTAAAGAAGGATAGCCAGGGCCAGTTGTGATGGTACTCTCCAGATTGACTTTTCTTCCTTTTATCATCCTCCTACCTCTAGCTCTGTTAATATGCTTACAATACTTGTTCCACCAAAGGTATAATGCATTCAAGTATATTTTATTTAACCAATTAATTTAATGCTTCAGGGCTTCTGTTGTTTGGCATTTGTGGCTAAAAAGAAACTATATTTCCCTTTGAGTGTATAACTTGGCATCTGGTTGTTTGTTTGTTTCTGAATTCCTCTGACATATCAGATATAGCCACAGGTAGAACTGGGAGACTGGATGGAGTGCACTGGTGCTCCTTGTCATGCTGAGAAACCAGTCAGGTGCTTTACTGGTGGGTAATCTGCTCACCAATCATCAGATTTAGGGCTTGGAAGTTCCAGTTGGCTAGGACCCTTTTATTTTCTCCTATTCCTCTTAGGCATTGTCTACTTCTTGGGATCCTATATGCATATTTAATCTCACTGTCATTTCAGCAAGCATCAGTATATTCTCTTCTTGTGGCGCTTCACTTTATTTGAGACATTTAAGTTTATTTGTATTACAGATCTTAAGTTTGATGTAAGGTGTTCAAACTTGTTTTGTGGCTGTGTATAGTGAATTATAGGTGGGCTCATTTAGACTTTCCCTCTATTGCCTGATATGTTAGGGAACTGGAGATGATTATCTAGGTGACCCCTGCCAGTTCTATATTCCTATATGTAATTTTGGCAATGCTAAACATCAGCATTTTTATAGGAGCCCTGCAATGCTGCTGTTATTCATCATGTCTCATGTCCTGGTGTTCAGCTAATAAGATATGTTTATGAGGACTGTTTTTCATGTTTTAGAAACTTTGGGGAAGCAAATGTACCAAATTAAGAGTTCATGCATGAGATGTGGATCCAATTGTACTTTTCTCAGACTTTCTTATAACTCCTCCTCTCTTTGGGGGCTAAATCTACATGATACATTTGTTGTACTCCACAGGGGAGTCCTCAAACATGCTACACTGTTCCATGCAAGCAAAGCTGTCTCTTAACTGAAAGCAGGGTAGCTGAATCCATGCAGGATATTGGGCTTTCATGACATATAGTAGTGAGGCACTTTGGCAGCAGTTGCTTTCCTGTGCCACTGGGTAAAAAGCACTTTCCCTGTGGTTCTTCAGTGAAACGCTTTGGTAGTTGTCTGGTCTTAGCACCTGCCCATCCTCCTACCTCTGATCCAGATGTGGTTACTCCAGCCTGCAGCGTAAAAAAAGTTATTTACTGCTGTTCTAGAGAATGGTAACTGTACCGTGTAGACAAGGCCTTAGCATGCAAGTCCAACAAAATAGATTATACAGCATGTTGCCAATGTGGGTGTCAGTTGGTCTGCATAAGACTCAGTTAAATGAAGGCTAAGTAAGCATGGCCCTTTAAGAGCATAGAAGAGGTCCTGTAGCACAAAGCTGGTTCAAAAAGAGTGAAAAGAAAAATATCAAAATGATTTAAAAAAAAATCAGTGGTCAGAGTATACCCCAACAACGTTAGGACTACAGAGCCCTCTGCAGAGCAGTGTTGTAATTGTCACACAATTATAGAAAATTAGGTTTGGAAAATTAGGCTGACTCAGAGATTATGTAGTCTAACCCCCTACTCAAAGTGGGACCAACCCCAACTAGATCATTCAAGCCAGATCTGTACCCTTCTTGTGCTTTTTCCCAGTCTTCTAACGGCAGATGCCCTCATCTCTTTCCCTCCCTCTATCATCAGAATCCACAAGAGAGCCAGGAGGAAGGGCATTATTGGATCTCAGCTTCTATTCCTCTTGTATTTTTTCACTCTTGTTGCTATAGGTAAAGTGGTCAAAAATAGCCAGATGGGTACCTCATTGTAGTTGGACTAGCATTGCCTGTATGGCTTACAGCCTAAAAATCTTGTTAGGTCCTCAGCTCTTTTATGAATATCCTGACTACCTAAAACTCCTTAATGGCTTCAAGAGATCACACATCTTTCACCATCTAGGGCTATTTGTCCTTTTTATAGTAAATTTTACACCATTCAGTTTAAGAAATTATGCAGATTACAACAAAAAGCTAATGTACAGGCACAAATAGCTGAAAATGGGCATAAGCAACTCAAAATATCCCATTGCATCATGGCATAGATTGTGCAAATGTAGATTTCTGCCAAAGAACATGAGATATGCCATGAAAAAAAAAATCCAATTTTGCAAAGGTATTTCATTCTTTCCAAGTATTTTGTTACCTTAGACAAAAAAAAAAAAATCAACAGTGCATTGGGGAAATCACAGTTCATTTTCAGGTCTGTGTCCCTTGATAAAAATCTGGGTCTACTGATAAAGAAAGAAACATGTTAAAGAAAGAGAAAAGCTGTTTTTTTTAAATCCCTTTTGATCACAAGGCAATCTGGAGTTGGTAGCACTCAGACTGATTAAACGTTCCAATGAGACCACTTCAAATCTGTGTGACATCCTCCTGCAGTTGTGAAGATGATCAGGAATTAGGACATGCATTTAGAAATCCCCCACAGAAATCAAAATCTACCCTTCAGCACTCATCTATGCACAATGAGTTATAAAGAAGTATCTCCTTGTAAATCCTTTCAATATTCAGGTGCATTATTTCACAACTTGCCAAACAGTCCCTTCAGAAAATATCCATTATTTTAATCTCAACGCAATTGCCAAAAACCTTATTTACAAGAGACTGAGCGTGCACCTTCAAATTATCCTCTGTGTCAAAGTGCACCTTTTTGGAACTTTCAAATATTCAAATGCCAGCATTTCATGCTCCTCCTAAGAGGCAATAAATGGAGGTCCTTAGAGACTGTTGCTGTCAGTGCTGTTTTCTGGACAGTTCATGTCACACAATATAGCTTTCATATCATATTGTAATAGCTGCTTCCAAGAGTTCAAACTAAGCCTTGCTAAAAAAAAGTGTCCATTGTAGCCTTCCACACCAAAATTCTGAGTTTGCTTCAGAAACAGTCAAATCTGTATTGTGAAACATGGCTGTCACAAGATACCGCTCCACTCCCCCACCCGAAAAAAAAAAAATTAAATATCCTGCTCATTGGGAAATCTACCCAACTCATGTTCACCACACCTTGATGTTAATTAAAATACAGTGAGGGACGTTGCCCTGGTTTTATAATTACCACCTGGATTGTGTCCTGGCCTTATGGGCCAATTGCATGGCTCTGAACCTTCCTTACACCATGGCCCATGCCTTGCAAGTGGGATTCTTACAGATATTCTACCTACTGCTGATACAGCCCCTCACTGGGCCTTCCAACCCCTCGGCCTCTCAGCCCCACTCAGGGCCTTCAGACCTTTTGGTATCTCCGTGCAACCTCTTCATGGCCTGCCGGACCCCTCTGTCTCTCCTCTGGCCCCTCAGGCCCCTCAGTTTTGTACAACTACTCTCTCTCAGTTTCCCTCCTGCCCTTCTTTGGGCTGTCAACTCCTCTGAGCTGCCAGCCCCTTTTTTGTCCTTCATCCTTTTTGTTCTTCACTTTCTCAGTGTTACAGAGCATTGAGGTGTCCTGTGTCTGAAGAAGGGAAGGGCTGCTAGAGAAGGAGCCGTAGCAGTGATTAGGTTGCAGTTGCGGGTTGCTGGGGCAACTGATGAGAGCCAGCTGGCCGGGAGGGGCAGGGCTTGGCCCTTATAAAGCCCAGAAGCTGAGGCCAGGCTGGCAGTTCCCTGCTAGCAGCTGGAGAGGCAGGAGCTCCTGAAAATAAAGATGTGAGCTGCAGCAGCTGCTCAAACAAAAGGGTAGGATGATTGCTTTAGAGGCTGGAGCAATGACGCAGAGTTACAGCCAGGCAGTTTGTGTTATTATGGCCAGATTCCCTATGTTTAAGTTATAGCCAAGAGGCTTGAGTTTGTGTTGAGATTAGTGTGTGGTGTTGTTATAGACCGGTGGTTTGGGCGAGGCTATAAGGGGTTGGAGGAGGCCTCAGGGGCAACCCCCAGTGGAGAGGGGACCCTGGCGCCAGTTTGGGTGCAGCCAGCCCCAGAAAGGGTCCAGGCTGAGAAGCCCCGTGCGGGCACAGTGAGCCCCAGGAAGGGGACAATGTTTGAGAGGCCCAAGAGGGGCAATGTGTAAGGAGCCTGAGAGGGGCAATGTTAGGAAGCCCAAGAGGGGCAGGGTTGAGAGGCCCAAGTTGGGTGTGGTGAGCCCCAGGTAGGGGGCCACCTTGGGAGGCCTGTGTGTGGGCACAGAAAGCCCCAGGAAGGTGGCCATCTTAAGGAGAAGCCCAAGTCCGGGCACTGGGAGCCCCTGATAGGGGGCCCCATTTATGCAGGAGCCTAAGTTGGGCACAGCAAGACCCAGACAGGGGGTAGCATTTTAAGGAGCCCAAAGAGGGCAAAGGGTAGGAAGCCCAAGTTGGGCATGGCGAACACCAGAGAGAGGGGGCAATGCCAGTGAGGCATCCAGGTTGGATGCAGAGAGCCCCAGGAAGGGGGGCAGTATATTGGGAAGCCCGACAAGGGCAAGGATCGGGAGGACGCAGTGAGCCCCAGACAGGGGGCAGCGTTAAGGAGCCTAAGGAGGGCAAAGAGTAGGAAGCCCAGGGAGAGCATAGCAGCCCTAGAAGGCGGGCAGCATTAATAGAAGTCCCAGGCTAGACACGGGGAGCCCCAGGAGAAGGCATTAGTGGAAGATTGGGTTGATATCTGCGAGGCTTGGACTGCTGTATTGGGGAGGAAGGAGCCACAGATAGCACCCCTAGTGGAGGGGGCAGTACAAGGACATGGGCAGCCTCCCGCTAATTAATCAATTAACATCAAAGATGTGGCAAGCGAGTAGGTAGGTGGTCGCCCAGAGACAGGTGCAGGGGCCGCATTGAGGGCAGCCCCGAGCAATGCCTTGTCACACTCAGCCTCTCTCCAGACCCTTGGACCCATCCAGCCCTGCACTCTATTCTGAGCCTGTTGCTGGGCTGTTGGACCCCTCTCATCCCATTATGCTCACTGAACCTCACTATGCACCTCAGGCCCCTCATTGGGCCTCTGGGCCAACATGATTCTGGTCTTTCAGAAAAGGAGATGGCTCCTTTCTGGGCATCTGGACCCTGTGGTTTTCCTTGCCAAGTGCTTTTCAGTTGGGATATGTTCCCTTTAGGCTTCCCCCCACCACAGGGTAAGCCACAAGACAGTGGGAGTGGAAGATTTTTGGTGCTCCATCCTTGCCTTTCCCTGGAGTGACCCATGGAGGCTGTCCTGCTAAAGGCATTCCCACCCTGCCAACTAGCCCCAGTAGGGTGCAAGTTCAGGTCTTACCCAGAAGAAGTCTTCAGGCTTACCTGATCTTAATTATTCCAATCAGGGCTCTAGTAAAGCAACCAAAATGCTGGCTTGCATCCATAGATGCTTCTCAAGCAAATCCTGGAACGTCATTCTCCCCTTGTACTCGGCCTTGGTGAGGCTGCAGCTGGAGTACTGTGTGCAGTTTTGGGCTCCACAATTCAAAAAGGATGTGGAGAAGCTTGAGGGAGTGCAGAGAAGAGCCACGCGCATGATCAGAGGTCAGGGAAGCAGACCCTATGATAACAGGCTGAGAGACCTGGGGCTCTTTAGCCTGGAAAAGTGCAGGCTCAGGGGTGATCTGATAGCCACCTATAAGTTTATCAGGGGTGTAACAGGTCACGACTTGGGCCCACCCTTCATGTGGCCCACACACCTGTCTTTGTGCAACCGCCCACCTCGTCTCGCCTGGCTCGCCTCATCTCATCTGCCTAGCCTCATCTCGGCGTTTGCGCTGGCATTCGAGCAGGAGGAGAGCAGAAGGAAGGGAAGAGCAATGACAGCGAGAAGACCACTTTTTCTAGTAACATGGTGAGTACACGCAATGCTGCTGCCAGGGGCCTGGCCCCTCCCCCTCCCCCTCTCTTCCCCGATGCTGCCCCCCCAGCGCACTGCTGAGGCCGCCACCCAGACCAGGCCCCTGGGGAGCCCACTGTCCACCTCCCCCATCCTGGCTGGGGGTGGTGGCTGGGCGGGGCTCCTGGGGGGTGGGGGTGATGCCTGGGGCATCCCCTGGCTGCCCCTCTTGTGGCCATCTTCAGGCCCTGGAGGGGCGGCTGCGGAAGATCCAGGCAGAGGTGAGCAGGCTGCGGGGGATCCGGGAGGCAGAGGATGAAATTGACATGTACTTCTGTTCCCTGCAGGGCCAGAAACCTACTGAGGAGCCCCCCAGACCCAGAAGAGCGACTCATTGGTGGCAGCAAGTTCCCCCTGGACCCAGGGCAGCCCGTGCTGCTGCAGAGCCTGTACCTGAGGTG
>JAGPOW010003642.1:70050135-70069705 GCA_030014935.1 Caiman crocodilus | reverse complement strand
CTCCTACCTTGGGCATCTTTAAGAGTAGATTAGATAGGTACTTGGCTGGGGTCCTGTGACCCTGGCACTCGTTCCTGCCACTGGTGGGGGGTCAGACTATATGGCCTGCTCCTGGCCCCTTCTGACCCTAGATACTGTGATTCTCAATACGGCGCTCCCCACTCTGAGCTCACCACATCTTCACTGGGCTTCTCAACATGCTGCCTTCTGTCAAGGGCCTCAGTATTGCCCTCTCCTTGGGGCTCCTCAATGTTGCCCTCTCCTGGAGCTCCTGTGCCCAACTCGGGCTTCCAAATGAATACAGTCCCCCTTCTGGGCTCTCTGTGCCCACACCTGGGCCTCTCAGTGTGGCCTCTTTTGGGTCTCTCACTGCTCTCAGTTTTGCACTCTCCTGGCACCTGTTGTTCCAAACTTGGGCCTCCTACCCAGTGTCCTCTCTTTGGGGCTGGGTTCTACACACCCCTGTGCTGCTGCGCCTTCCCTGGCGCCAGCATCCCCACACTACTGTGCATTTCCCCTGAGGATAACGCGCCCTCTCTGGCGCCTATAAGAACACTGCACCCCCATGGGCACCAGGATACCCACACTGCCTTTATGAGGCCTCCTCCTTCCCCTGCAGCCTCGCCCAAACCACCGGTCATTCATAACAACAACAAAACAAATTCAAGCCTCTTGGCTACAACTGAAGACATAAGCAATCCAGCTGTAACAACAACAAACACAAGCCCTTTGGCTATAACGAAACAGAAGCCCCTCGGCCCAAACAACATTCGGTCCTGCCACGGCCCTTCACCTCACAGCTGCATCCCCTGCCTCAGGCTTCCTCTCCCAGTCTCTCTCAGGGCAGAGAGATCCCCTCTCAGCCAGGCCCTGCCCCCTAGGGTCAGCTGACTTCATGGGTTGCCCTGGTAACCTGCAGCTGTGCTGCCTAATCACTGTTAGGGCTCCCCCTCTGGCAGTCCTTTTCCTCTGCAGGCACAGGGCACCAGGGGGCTCTGTGACAAGGGGTGACCACCAGTATCTGGGGGAACGTTTGTTCATCAGAGCGCCCCTAGGGATGACGACTAGGTCGAACAGTCATGAACTACTACAAGACTGTTTCAGGCTGGACATAAGGAAGAATTTCTTTTCTGTCCGAGCCCCCAAGGTTTGGAACAACCTGACATCGGAGATGGTTCAAGTGCCTACATTGAACACCTTCAAGAGCAAACTGGATGCTTATCTTGCTGGGATCCTATGACCTCAGCTGACTTCCTGCCCTTTGGGCAGCGGGCTGGACTCGATGATCTTCTGAGGTCCCTTCCAGCCCTAATGTCTATGACATCTATGAAATTTATATGTTCTATGCTCCTCCTAGGTTGCTAATGACACGGCCCCCTGAGTCTTCCATCTCTGGCCCCCAGATCACTCTTGAATTCCCTTTCCTAGTTCCCTCCATAGATCAATCACTCTCTCTGGGCTCACTTGGAGTCTTTCTTAGGTCTTTTCTAATACAGCACTCTCTAGGTCTTTTCTGGGCTCATTCAGACCCTTCAATAGCTTATGTATTCTGCCACTCTCACAGGGCTTACCTGAATGCTTCATGTGCCTCCCCCGGCCCAATACTTAGCACCACTATCAGTGCTCACTTAGGCTGAAATCCTGTGGGCCTATTGAGTGGCTTTCTCCCACGGCTTGCCTGGCCTCTCAGGAGGCCCTAGGCACTCCGCCTCTCTCTTTCTGGGCTCAGCTGGCCCCTCATTAGGCCTCTGGCACTCAGCACCTTCACAGGGCTCTGACTCCCATATCGGGTCCCCAGCATGAGTGTCTGGTGCCTCCTGAATCTGGGGATAGGGGCAGCCACAGAAGCCACCAATGGTAGCATCAGTGCCGGCCCTCAGTGGGGCACAAACCCCTTCAGTGGGGCATGTGCACACCCATGCGCCCCCTACCAGTCACCTATGGCAGGAACCTTTTCCACCCCCTTAGTCACTACCTAAACCTGCAGATATTTCAGATGTTATTGTCCTTGCTGTCATTCAGGACCAGCAGCCTTCCTTCTGGTTGATGTTCCTATGCCAGCTCCCAAGATGTTACTCCTAGCCCTACTCTCAGGCCTTGGGCTTTGTCTAAACCCAAAGCTCCAATCAGGTGAATCATTTGCAATCAGGTGACTTTCTTGATCAGGCCTAGACTTACTTGCCTGACCCCTGAGTCAACTGACTGCACAATTAGTCCTGATACCCACCTGCCAGTGGCTTATCAGGCATCCTGACCTCCTAAAATGGCAGGTATATCAAGTGCCCTGCCACAATGGCCACATGCTCTATATTTTGAATTTGGTGTTTGGGGTGGAGGGAATGTACAGTGCTAATTGCTTTATTCAACATCCTACAATCACATTTTTTTTTTCCTTCTACACCTGTCATTCTAATAGCTATTCCTTGTCCCCCAATTCCATTCCCCATTTATGTTCTGGTAGGGCTACTTCTTGTGTGTGGCTAAATGCTGGACCTCTACAGAAGAGAACTGAAGTCACTGGAGCGCGTGGCATAGCTGAAACTGTCCATGTGTGGGGTGGGTGTGGGCTGTCTGCTGTGGGCTCAGGCTCCCTAACCTCCTTTGTTTCCTCCAGGACCTCTGTGGCCCCCTGGGCAGGACTCAGTGAGGCAGGGCAGAATAGGGTCAGGTAGGGAAGCTCAGTTCCAGTGCCTCTGGGACCTCCACATCACCATGGCAAGATGCCCCCTGACCACTCAGCAGCAGTGAGGGGTACAACCCGGCACTGCTGCTTCTGTTGCTGCTGGGAAGGCAGGAGGCACCTCACTAGTGTGTAAATAAGTAGTGATAAAAAGTGACCAAACGCCAGGGAACTGTGCTCACTGCAAGGGGAAGCAGAGGGTGCAGCCCAATTAGCCGCGCGAAGCATGCATGCTGCAAAATCCCCGGCTCATGCTGCTCAGAAAGCGCATGAATGAAAGACCCGATCTGATTGGCTGTTGAGGCAGTATAAAGGGCAAAGCCCGGGAAAGGAAAGGTGGGACCACACACAGCATCGGGAGGACTGATCACCCTCATCAAGGTTCTGCGCCCACTGTTTTCCCTCTTCGCCCTTGGCGCTCCCTACAGATATTCTGCAAGCAGAACGGTTTAAGAGCTCTCGAGTTCCCACGGTCTTTTTGGTTGCAGCGTTAGCTGCAGAGTTTAAGGGAACTGCTGGCATGGAGTGAGGTACGCAGCGCTGAAGTACCTCACAGCGGAGCGAGGCATTCAGGTGTCTCACGGCGTGATTTCACACAGCTTATCTACGGTCTATTTAATTTGTAAGTAAAGTATTTTTTTTCTATATTGGCTCGGAGTCTCTCATGTGGGATGGGAAAAGAATAAGAAACGGGACCACGTTCCTGAACCCTTTCATCCCCGGCCTGTCCGGTTGGAGGTTAAGCCTCCTCTCAATTCCTCCTCACAACTAGGATGGTGCAGAGCTTGCAGTGGCAAGGAGTTTCTTTGTCTGGTCTCACTCTGCCCTGCCATGCTGGATCCCACCCACTGGGCTGTGAAGGCCCTGGGGGAGGGCAACAGACAGAGGGCCTAGCCCAAGCCCACAGCAGGCACCCCACATCTACCCTTGCAGATATCTAGGGGAAGCATGCACCCCTGCTCTTCTTGGGAGTACATGCAGTGGTGGGGAGCTAGCCCCCTGATCCCCTGCATGAGCCACCCAGAGCCCCATCTTACTCCCGACTGGGGCTCTGTGGCCACATATTCTGGCCCCAGCCCCCAAGCTACGCAAATCACCCCAACTGGGCAGCAGCCCCAGCCCCCAGCCTTGCTTAACTCTTTTGCTCCCTCCCTATGGGGGCCTCAATCTCCCCTTCTCCCCCACTGCCAGACTTACCTGTAGGAAGCTGCTCTCCAGGTTGCCCGGCAGCCATATGCATTTGTAAGTGTTCACATGCACATGGTGCCTACTGCCTAACCACCTTTCTCCTTCTTCCCACAGCCACTTGCAAACTGGAGCTATGTCTCTCTACAGAGAGCTGTTCAGGGGCAACAAATAAGGGGTGCACGCAGGTGCACATGCACCGCCTGAGCTTGGCAGTGCACCCTCTACAGAAATACTGGCAACCCTCTACAAAAAGTGTGATCCCCACTGGCCACTGCCACTGCTGTTGGTAGCAGCTGTGGGTAGTAGTTGACCCTTGATCGGTGCTCACCACCTCCCCCCGCTGCTGCCAACAGCACTGGCGGTGTCTGCAGGAGCTCTCCTATTTACCACCACTGTGCTCCCACTGCTGTGCTCTTGCTGCTGCTGTACCCCCACAGCTACCAGGGGCACGCACCATTCATAGAGCTGGTTGTGAAAGTGGAAAATATGCATGTTTCTGTCTCATGATCTGGAGGCAGTATAGACATGTTTTGAAAGTAACTAGTATGATATATATGCTATTATTTGTTTAGCACAAACAAACATCACCATCATCATTTTGCTGGAGCTATTTCCTTTGCTGCTTGTTTTTAAAAGTCAACATTTCTACAGTCTCATATGACATTCTTTTAGGTAACACTGAATATCTCCTTCTGACATTATTCTGCTTTTATTTTTTTTTCTATATAAGTTTCATTGATATTACAGCTATCACATCAAAATCAGAGCAAAAGTTATCACCTGCTGTACTCAAGATATTCAAATAGTGTTAGGCAAATCAGACATTGCTAATAAAGTATGAAATTCACTAATAAGATATCAAATGATGAAGTACCATTTCAATTTCCTATTAAATTAATGCATGTCATATCATATTAATGAATTGAACTAATAGTGGTATGATAAATAGTTAACATGTCATGAAATTAGTTTGTACAGTGAGACAGAAACAAAAACAGTACAAGGAGACAGTACAATCAGTAGTCAAATTTTATTATCAAATTCTGTTTCTAATGAAGTGAAATAAAATGTGTCAATAAAATAACACATACTGAAATATACCTATTCTATAACAGAAAACCCATTGGGAGTGTCCAGAAGAGTGTGGATGTGCCTCTTGTTCCATCTCAAACCCCTTTTGAGATGGGGCAAGAGGCACGTGGGAATGAAAAAATGTTCCCTGTGCTGCAAACTTCCCCATACTGCCAATGAGTGTGTGTGTGTGGGGGGGGGGAATGGTGCTCCCCTACTTCCAATGGGGGTGGGGGGAATGAGCCTCCTGTTCATTCTCCTGTTTGCTCCAGGTTCCTGCTTGTTCTGATGCTCATTTCCAGTCTCCAGAGGCTGGAGAAGAGCAGGGGAATGAGCAGGGGGCTGGAGACCAGTGTGGGGGACAGGAAGCCCTTGGGGGTGGGGACTGGGACCAGTTTTCCCTGTAAGGAGTAGTTGTCCATGAATGCACAGCCTTGGCCCATGAGTGTTCCGCCTTGGTCTGGCATGGGACACTTATCCAAGGGGGCTGGGGGCCAGAGGCTGGGGCCTGGAGGCTAGAGACTTGGGGCCAGAGGCTGGAGCTGGAGCTGAGAGGCTGGAGCTAGGGGTCAGGGGCTGGAAGCGGGACCTGGGGGGCCAGAAGCTGGAGCCAGGGGTGGGCACGGGCTCCGCTGGCTCCAGGGAAGTGTTCCACTCCTCTGCATGAGGGCCAGGGATTGGAGCACTTCCCCAGGGCTGGCAGAGCCCATGCCAGCCCCCTGACCCAGCCTCCATCCCTGCCTTGCCTCACCTCAGGGAGGAGCCACTGCCTGCCCCAAGTGAGGCTCTGCTGGATCTGGGACACTGCTCCACTCCCTAGCCTTGATGCCACGTGCCTCCTCACTCCCTGAGGTGATGTGAAGGAGGGAGCAGTGTCCTGGAGCTGGTGGAGCCTCACTTAGGGCAGGCAGTGGCTCCTCCTTGAGGTGAAGCAAGGCAGGGATGGAGGCTGGGGTGGGGAGCTGACATAGGCTCCACCATCTCTGGGGAAGTGCTGCACTCCCCAGCCCTGATGCAGGGGTGTGGAATGCTCTCCTGGAGCTGGCAGAGCCCACACCAGGCTCTCACTCCCACTTCTCCTGTTGCCGGCCTTGAAAAGGCTGTGCATGGTCACACTTAGTTTTGCACAGCCACACATGTGTGCACCTTAGAGGGAACATTGCCTGGGACCTTTCAGGCAGGGTAGTCCATGTGCTGTGGGGAAGGGGGTCTCAGTGCTGTGGGGGGCAGGGAACCATTGGCAGTGAATACAGGGTGCATGTGCACTCTCTGAGCATGGTGGCACATCCCCTCATGTGGCATTGCTGACACTGTCAGCAGTGCCCTGCTTCCAGTCCCATCCCCCCCCCCACTCACTAGCAGTCAGAAACCCAGGGGGGAAAAAACAGGTCAGGGCAGAGTGACTGTGATTGGTCCTTTCCCTGGTCCTGAAGCATGTTGTCTGCCCATGCTAGGCAGGCAGTGATGCAAGGTCCAGGGACCACTGGCTTTTGGCAGGTAAACAGAGGGTTAGGGAACTGGAGTAGGGGGGAGGGGACCTTCCCCAACTCCCCATTCATTCCCCTCACTCCTGTTTGTTCTCCCCACTCCCAGTTCATTCTCCTAGATCTTGGCTCACTCCCCCACTCCCTGTTCATTTCCCCCACCCCTGGTTAGTTCACCCTGCCCCCTGCTTGTTCCCCTAACTCCCTGTTTGTTCCCTGCTTGCTCTTTCAGCCCCCACCACTCACTGTCAGTACCAGATGAGCAGGGGGCTGGAGATATCCCTAGAGACATTCCTCTGCTGTCTCCAGTCTCAGGAGAGCAGGGGACATCAGGGGACTGTCTTCATAGCTGTCTCCAGCCCCCTACTTGTTTCCCTGCTGTCTCCGGCCTCCCGAGGTTGGAGAGAAGCAAGGGAAGGAGCAGGGGCTGGAGACAGCAGGGGAGTATCTCCAGGGTTGACTCCAGCCTTCTGCTCCATCCTGAGGCTGGAGACAAGCAGGGGAAGTAGCAGGGTAGCTGAAGACCAGCAGGAGGCTGGAGACAAGCCCTTGGAGATAAGCTTGAGACTTTCTCTGCTCTCTCCAGCCTCCTGCTTATTTTCTGCTACTGCTAGTGACTACGGGGGACCTGGGAGAGCAATAAGGGAGCTGGGGGAATGAATGGAGGGTGCAGGGAATGAACAGGAGATGGGGGAATGAATGGGGCAGGGAGAATGAGTGAGGAGCAGGGGAACAAACAGGGGACTGGGGGAATGAATGGATAGTGGGGGAATGAACGGTGGATGTGGAGAATGAATGGGGAGCTGGGAGAACCAACGGCTGTGGGGGAATGAGCTTCCTGTTTATTCTCCTATTCTCTCCAGCCTTCTGCTTGTTCTGCTGCTCATTTTCAGCCTCCAGAGGCTGGAGAAGAGCAGGGGAACGACCAGGGGGCTAGAGACCAGTGGTGGGGGTGGGAGGGATCTGTAGCCCCTGGGGGGTGGTCTGGGACCCTGCAGGCAGGGTAGTCCATGTGCTGTGGGGGGTCTCTGCCCTGTGGGGGGCAGCAGAACATTGGCAATGCATAGGGGGTGCACAGGCACTCCCTGAGCATGGTGGTGCACCCCCTCAAAAAAGGTGCTGCTGACACTGTCAGTGGTGCTTGCAGGTGGTTGCTGCCTGTCCCCCGCTCCCCCAGCAGTGTGTGCAGGCAGTCAGTGATCACTGCTGGGCATGGCTGTCACTACCAGTGGTGCCTGTGGGTGCTCGTTTCTCACCACCTCCATCACACACCCATTATGTGATAAGGAAAACCAAAGCAAACATTAAAACACATAGATGTTTAGTTTTTATTTTATTATGGTGCTAGAGACACTGGTAGGCTTCCAAATTTGTTTAACATAGTACATATAACAATAAAACGTTGCCCATCTGATCAATCCCCCTTTCTCTATCTCTTTTGTTCTAATTGTGGAAGAATGTGGATTTTCAGGTATTTTAAGAAGTGAATTTGGGATGCTGCTTCAGCAGTCTAGCTGACACAAGGAGCTAGTGTCCCCAGATACCAACTGCCTGGGCTGCAGAAGCTCCTGAGGTCAAGTTACCCTGAACTGCTGCCCAGGGCAGGTTTTTGTACTGCTGTGGCCAGGACAGGCCAGCTTTTTATACTGCTGGGGACAACACAGGTGCTGGCCCCAGGCTCTAGCTCCCCCTGGCTGCAGATCTGGAGGAGCCAGGCAGGGTTATTTTGCCCCAAGTGGCACAATTTTCTCCACAACAAAGTGCATGTCCAAGCACATGTGCTGAGGCAAAAAGACCCGGCTCAAATTTGCACTGCTTCTATTTGAGCTGCAGCAAGCATACATGCTTGCATGTGTGGACACACCCATTAGGTGCAGTTGAGTGAGTTATCACTAATATAGTAATATTTTGTTTAACTATTGGTGACACGGGGATATAGTGAAGGTAATACATGACTGTGCATGATTAACACTTGTTTTTTCTTACCGTTTACATGTAGAAATGAGAGTTGGACAGTAATTTTCCATTAGTAGTTCGGGGGTGGGGGGTAGGGGAGGTTGTTTGTTTTGAGGTTTTTTTTCCCTTTTCACATGGAGGCTATTCTCCATGGAGCAAAATCACTGTTGTTGAAAACATGAATGCCCCCAACACCAAAAATGAAGCGTTTCAGCCAAGAGTATTTTTTTATTAATACAATTTATGTTAAAAATCAGTATTTCTGGTGGGAAAATGCATCATATTTCCCAGCTTATATGACAGCTATTGACATGTATGAAGGTGTAGATATAGTTTTGGCTTTTTGGTGGTTCCAAAAGTTGTAGTAACTTCTATCTTACCCTTCGATAATCTTCGTCCACCAAACATGCAGTTTGTCAGAGGGGCCAGCTGATTATTGCCATTTTGTCTCCAGTTAGGTAAGGCCCTCTTTTCCCCACATCCATCACCTTTTTCAATGGATAATAATGTAGCTTCCATCATTTTATAGAGTCTTCATCTCTGCATTGGACTATAACAATGCAGCATTCCTGGACTTGAAGCCTTAGACAATTCCACTTGCTATGACATACCGCAGCAATGGCTATTGCAAACATGTCGGATATGTCCTTTTCAAAGAATATCAAATCAAATTCAAGGTCTCACTTCATCTTCCAGACACTCCATTCCTGAGGGTAGCTTAAAGATGAATGAATATCTGATCAACAACAATTTTTGGGGAGCACTCTGACAATTTCTGCAACAAAGGTAAAGTTTATCTAACCAGACAACATCAGATTTCTCTATGGCTCCTGGCACAAGTCAGCAGAAAGTAATTCATAGTAACTGAGGCCAAAGTTTCAAAGGAAAACAAAACAAAAACTTAGGCCAGAGTTTCACTGGGTCCCCTTTTTGTGCGGAAAAAGAGGCTCCAAACGTCCTTTTCATTCAGATGTGTAATTCAAATAAGATCTTTCTATCATTTTTCCCACAAAAAGCCCATGCATTTCAATGACTCACAATAACAGGAAGTATAAACCAGAAATATGAACTTACAAAAAATTATCATCTTTCCAGGTTTGGTATGTCTTTGCTCACAACAGCCTGAATTATTAATGGCACAACAGTTTAATGTGTATTTGCGTCAGGTATAGAAGGCGAAGGTAAAAGTGGTGACTGCTGAATATTAACATTTCTTGAAGATAGTATGAATAATCAGATTGGTAATTTAATAATTAACTAGATAGGGCACAAAGTGCAAATATATGGCTAAGCCATCATTTATAGAAATTGAAGAGACTCTGAATGTGGAAGCTAATTTGGCTGAAAGTGATCAAAAACAATGGAGTCATGATTTTCAGGAAATTAAGGAGTGAAAGCAATAGTATAAAGGCAATAGATTTTAAAAAAAAGCAGACTTTATCAGGTATGTAAGGTCTTCTGAGGAGGGATCCTAAGAAATTATGTGGATTATAAGAGGTTTAAAAAGTATGACCAATGAAGAAATGTTGGAATAATTTGATTTGTCTAATTTTTAAAAGGAAAGACCAAGGGAAGGCTAAGAATCTTGTAATATGTGTTTGTTATAAAGAGGAAAATGATCACTAGGGTAGGACAAAGATGATTTTGGAATAGGTATGAGGCCAGTAGTAAGGGCAAGGGGAGGAACTTTGAATTTGGAAAATTAACAGAATTGTTCATTGTAATAATAAATACACAAGAATAATAGCCCCTTCTTCTTAAATTTCCCAATTTACCAACTTGGAATGCGGGAGAGGACTTTATTGTGAAAGAGCATTATGAACATGCTATTACCACATAAATCCCTCCAATCCAGACCATAAAAATGGTTTCTAATGGTTTGAGAGTTTCTTGGAGACTTTTTCTTTCTAGGGCCAATGTAGAATATTGAGTTCCTTTCTCTCAAAGGAAATCCTGATTAAAAGAAAACAGAAAAAAAAGAACCCCCCAAAGCCAAAACACAAAGAGCACATTTTACAAGTCACATTTTTCTGAATACCATATACCACAAAGCCCAAATAACTAGCTTGCCTCTCCCCAAAAGAAAAAAAAGAAAATACTACTTCAAAAGTTTAACCAGATTAAGCCTCTGAAATACTTTAGGAAGATGCACAATCCCACAATGAAGACTACATAGAGAGCCTTCTGCATATATATAGAGCTGCCAACAAGTCACTGGGGCTCCATGTGGACAAGGGGTTTGTGTAGATGGAAGTCATTGTGGGAGTAGGACCTAAGCCTCCCTGTCTGGAGCAACCTGATTTCAAAATAATTATTGTCAAGAAAATTGTCATTGTTCATTGTAATAATAAGTACATAAATATATAAACACTTGCAAAAGAAAAAAGAAAAAACAAGGAACACATTCGAATTGTAAAGAGTTTTCATGAAGAACAAAAGGTCATGTAAGCTTATGTCTTATATTAAAGACTTCACAAGCATTCCAAATCTGCATCAGGGCTGAAAAAAAGAAAAGCATAAAACCGGGTCAAACAATCACAAGCTGAAATAAGATATTTAGTTCTGGTCATGACATTACTGTGCTGAAACAAAGCAATAATAAAGGAAAGGGAAAGCTGAAGTGTAGAGAAAATTCAAGCAGAAGGCCTTTACAAAAATGCTATTTTTCTCCATTTTCTATCATTACCTGGCATTAAAGCTAGTAACAAGGGACTTGGAGCACAGGTAGTAATGGTTCTTCTGTTTTTACTTCTTCACATAATCTATACTTTTTCTAAATATTGACTACAGTTAATAGAACTTAGTGGTAAAGGGCAGAAATAATGTCACAGTATATTTGACGCAGCCATAAAGTTGCTAGCAACCCTTTTAAAAATACCACAAATTAAACAAATTCCCATAAAATTAAAATGTCCAAATTAAAAAAAGTTTATAGTAAAAAAGGACTATATTGCATCTTTGACAAAAGCTCTCAAGTGTAGTGTATAAGATGGGCACCAGGTATTATACTGTGATTGTGATTCCTAAATAGTCCTTGCTTCAGTGGAAGCAATCTTTACCACATTTATTAAGTAATACGTAATGACCTCTCCTGTCAATTAATTTGACCTGGCTGCTGCACTGGGGGCAGAATCAGGACTTCACTTCCATTCTACGCAAGAGGGAATAGCTTTGACCAGCAATATGATGTTTCATATAATGCCCTGCTGATTGGATAAAATTAATGAACTGCATTACTAACCAGACTTCTGATATGTGCCAGTCCACTGGGAAGAATAGGGGTGGCTTGCTTAATTGTGGGCTGACGGGGAAGGACATGATAAACCACTGTCACTTGAGGAGGGAAATCTGGCTGAAGTCTAAAACCATGTCCATTCAAAGACATCCTAAAGCAAAGAGTTGCCTGATACTGGATTATTTGTCCAGAATTTGATGGTGGTTGTTAATCCAGGTCATGTCAAGAAGTGCCCCAGCTGAGGAGTAGAATGAGGTCTGGCCCAGATAATTAACCTTGGAGGGGCCTGCAAATAAGGAGAACTGGGATAAAGACTCCTATTTTATGTAGATTTGGGGTCTCAGGTACCTCAGTGTGGTATGTATAGGTAAACCCTTCATAATGATCTCTCTGGAGTGCTAAATCACCAGTGATGGATGGAAATGCTGTTGGGGAATCTGGGACTTTGACATGGTGTTGGGGGGGTTGTACATGGGGTTTGTACATGGCATTGTATTTTAACACAGCAAGGCATCCAGAGAACAGTAACCTGACAAGAGACTAGCTTGTGCATTTGTATGTTGCTTTTCCCTCCTGTATGGTATGACTTTGGTCCCGCTTGTACCCTTGGAAAGTAGGAAATAAAAAGTAGACCACTGATAAAGAAGTAAAAGATGAATAACAGATGAATATAGCTGGTGAAAAAAAAACCAGTAGATTCAAAACTGCCTTCTTCAAAGATAAAAATGGTCCTGAGTTGAAAATTTTAGATCCAGTTTTCGGTTTCAAATAAATTCTTAGGTGAGGTCAGACCATTCTGATGCAGGCCTGAGCTCAGTTTCCAAAAGACCCCCCTATATTTGTACCTGTTCAGATTGAGAATTTAATTTAGGCCTGTCTTTACCCACACTGCAAGTGACAGCTGATTTGATGTTTCTGAGATTTGAAAGGATTCCATTAATTTTAACCAAGATTTTGTAACTTGTGCTGTGATGACCCCCTGTATATGCACAGAGCATAAAGGACTTAATGCACTGTAGTCAGAGGCCAGTCTGAATTCACCACCAGTAGAGTTGAAGATTAAATTTGAATTTTTCCTGAATTCATTGGAACATAGCTAAGGCACCTCAAAGGTTGTTGTCATGACATTTCATTGCTGGTCAGAACAGGGAAACAACACAAGTCTAACCAGAAAGCACGCAGGGTCTTGCTTTACAGTTAGAATAAGGTGAACCAAGTTGCTATGCAGAAGGGAGCTTCTCAGGTGCAATGTACTGCTGTTAACTAAATTGAAGTCAGTGGAACTATCCAGGCTTCCACCTTTTGAGAATCTGGCACAGTGTATTTATCTAAACCCTTCAGGATTTGCTTGTTGCTTGAAAGAGCAAAGTACAAGCCTGAATAAATATATGAGAATGCTGCATAAACACTGTCTAGCTCTTCAATAGCTAAATATAGGTCTATAAGCATAGTGCTGTTCAACTATATTCATAATATGTGTCTAAGTTTATTCCTTAGTTTTTCTTGACTGGATCCTCTCCTCTCCTGCAGTGATTTACTATCTAAGGGGAGAACTAAAGTAAGACTCTTGTCTATGTACCAGCAACAAAGGTTGTCTCTAACACTCAAAACAATACTAGCAAAGGGACTTGCACTATGTTGTGGTAGCCTGAACATTATGGTTGAAGTTGGTCACGTCTGTTTCTTCAAGATGCTGTCCAGTCTCCTGAAGGCATATGCTGCTCTTATCAGTACCCACTATTGGAGGACAAAGACTCCTGTACTTCCAAGCAGTAGTAAACCGACCCCTAACTGCTTATCTTTCATATTTGCCTGATGCAACGCTACCAGGCCTAGCAAGTTTATATACATATATATAATCTCTCTCTCTCTCTCTCTCTCTCTCTCTCTCTCTCTCTCTCTCTCTCTCTCTCTCTCTATATATATATATATATATATATATATATATATATATCTCCTAGCATCTCTTCTTCTTGAAGTGCTCAGCAGGGCAGAGTTAGCCCATCCAGATTTGTAGGTCATAATTTGGGTAATCATTGAAGAGCCTCATGATTATGAAGTGTCCCATTACTCTGCAGATATTAATTGGTATGACAGTGATTATGATGAATTCATCTGCTACCCATGTGTTTTCTACAATAATTTACCATGACTTAATCCTCATCTAAATGATAGTGTTACCATTATTCATTATAAATTGTCTGTATGACTCAGTACACTGCATTACACAGGTGATTTGTATACTCTGAGCTGCAGTGCTTTGATGTTATTCCAGAACATAAAACAAATTAAATCCATAAAAACTTGCAAATCTACGTAGAGGAAATTAAGAAAAATAATAATGTATAAAGGAAGAAAACAACTCAGGGCATTTTTCCTTTATTAATTTATAATTAAAAAGTGGTTTCATTGTTAAACCCTTTAGGATTTTTTTTTTTTGGCTTTTCTTCATCTATCCCTCCATCTAGGTGCAGGTAAGATTACAATTACCATGGTATCCAATCACTGGATACTTTTCCATTGGAATGCTGGAGTCCTAGTTTGCAATTAGATGCTTAATAATCTAGCTGAAATATGTACTAGAGCAAATGATCCCTTCAATCAGTATAAAAGTTGATGAACTGGTAGGGCTATAGTGATAGGCAACATCTACTTTGACATTTTAACTATAACCAAGGAGGTACATTTAATAGAAACAAAGATAACTGAATGTAAAAAGCAAGGTAGATTGACTGTTTGCCATCAACTGTGGAATTATTTATAACACACCATACAGGAAGTACTCATAACTGTTCCGAAAAAATATGTGCCTACTCTAATGTTACTTTATTAGGACTCTGACTGTATATAATATTGTACCACAAAGCTCCTGGGAATGCTAAAAAAACCTTGGCTTTATTAATGTGGGGCATATAGGGCTATCACTAGATGGAGTTTCCTGACTTTCCAGGGATGAGGGAGGATCAAGCTAATCCCCATCTGTAATCCAGTAGTATTAATAATTTATTGAATTTGATGTGATGTTATATTTATATAGGTGTATTTACATATTTTAACGATGCATAATGGCTTATTTAATGCTAATGCTCTGACATATGTTCCAAATCCAGGAGAAACCCAGATATTAAACATCCAATGTATGGGAAGGAAATTGAGGGCATGGAGGGGCATTTTATTGACTAAGGTGTAAGACGTCCATTGGAGGGGGAAGAGGGGTTGTTTTATTTTGTTTTTTTCCTGTTTAATTAGCAAATCATTTTTTGCAGGGAAAAAGGTTAACCAAGCAAGTTTAATTATTAGTTACAGGCTTTTCTGTTCTATTTATTTGATTGGTTCTTGTCTGGTCTAGTGGGTTAAGATCAAGTCATGACAGGAATTACCTCTCATGTTGTTTATGTAGGTTGCCTATAAATATGGGCAGGGATGGAAGGAGTGTTTTATTTAGAGTGGTTCCTGGAGAGTTGCTCTAATTAAAATACCTCACTGTCACATGTATTAAGCCCTCACAGGTTTAAAAATGGCCATGGAAGGTTTTAGCTAAACCTCATTAGACAAGTGTGGCAGGACACTGTTGGTGCCTGCCACTTTAAGGGCTGGAGCAGGCAGCAGCCTGATGCTTGATTGCAACAGCCATTTTGAGATCTAGGAGATAGATAGTGTTTGCTGCTGTGAAAGAAACATCAGCTGCCTGAGCTGAGGCTCACAACATCTTGGAGGTATATGGGCTGGGGATATGGGGATGGAGGAGACCCCTGGGCATGACCTAAAACTGCACCCTGCCAGGGTAGGGAGGCCTAGTGGGACTGCCAGAGGCACAGCAGCCCCAGGAAATGCCAGGCCTATGAACCTCCCTGGTGAAAGGTGGCTGCACCTGCAGAGTCCTGGCTGGGGAAAACCCAAGGCAGTGAGATCCTTGAGAGGCCTGAGGCTCACTTGATCCAGTGGAGTTGTGAGGGTTAGGAGAAGGCAAGCCACTTAAGCCTGATTTGAGGCACCTGAACTGGCCTATACTGGGGCCAGGACCTGAGGGGTGCCAAAAGGGCATGGGGCCCACAAGCGAGGGATGCCAGGAGCAAGAGGCTCAGGGCCTAGGGAGGTCACTGTGCCCAGGCCACTGAAACTCTTTCTTGTGCCTCTGCTCAGTAACGGTCTCTAGGTTTTTCTGACTTACTTTCTAAAGACTTTTTTCCATATATGCTTTCTCCTCAGGGAGGTGGGGCTGATGCATATAATTTATCTTACTTACCAGGCATGCTACAAGTCAGAGCTTTCTGACTCCTCTTCACTTATCCTGACTGAAATGGTCGCTGATTATACTAAAAAGGACCATGAGGTCCCTTGAATCTCCATTCCTGGGGCCTCATCTGCCTTGTGATCCTTGTTTGTAAAAGATCTTCAAGAGCTCAGAAATAGATGGGTGAATAACTTATGAGTCATGTATTCAGGATATTTTTCCTATTTGTCTGAATATGAACAAGTAGCCATTACCTCTTATCTATTTGGTACTACATATTATTTAATCTTGATCTTAATAACAAGCCATTAAAATAACTTTCTCTAATTATTTTGAAGAAATATGTTCCTATGAAATGTTTTGATTGTTATCAAATTAGCATATTCTGATGGAAAACTGTTCGCTATGAAAAATTTCAACTCTTTCTATTTAGCCTGATCTACTTAATCAGTGTTGTCTCAAATGAGACTATGCATTTGATTCCAATCTGATTCACAGCAGTGTAAATGCAATCCAGTTCTATGACTTTTGCTTGCTCAGTTGATATATATTAGATGGACAGCTACTTAGCATCCTTATCACTATCTGTGGTTTAAAAGAAACTGATGAGTGGTTAAACTGTTGATTTGCAGTATACCTCATGCATAAAACTACCATTTTGGAAGACCTGCTTTTTATTTCTACTCTATTGTATGTATATCATTTCTGTTCCCCCTTTTGCTTAAGGTTTCAACCACCTCCACTGTGTTGTGCTAGAACTGGCAAACAAATGAATTTATTTCTAAAATGTGACTTGAATGATATGCCATATCTTTATATGTTAGAGTGTTTCTAGTGCTAGAGGTATCCCTTAACATATTTTTTCTGACCTTTTAAACTGCATTACTCATCAGACAGTGTTTCAATGCCAAGGAGTGCGGATACTGACTTGAACATATTCCAAGGAACACTGCTTAGCAGAAAACCTCCTTGTAATGTAAGTACCAGCATGAAACAATTCATATACAATATTTCATAATAAGTTAAATCATCCAGTTCCCAATGGAGAGATGTCATAATTTTCTGATTCACTTTTAAATACTTTGATGGTCGCCAAATTTTCTGATTTAATTCATTGTTTGAGGAGAGGCTCTTGAAAATGAAAACATACTTTGAATATTTCTTGAAATTTAAGTTACTAAATAAACACATTTAATCCAAGAAATACAAATTCAAAATAAAATGATATTTATATTACTTTAATGAAATAAGGTAAAGTCTCAGACTTCGTGTGTTTTTTCTAAAGTTTCCTTTTTTGCTTGAGAGAACCCCAATAAATATAATATTCTCCCTTTGAAATCTCGCTTGCCAGGGGTGATTTAAAGCATTCCATGACTTCATCGGCTACAACTGTTGTATGCTGTATGTGGCTGCCTGAATGCAGAATTAAGTGGAAGAATATTTTCAAACTAAAGAGTAGAGGCTCGCTTGTAAAGCAGTTCCGAAAATGTATTTTTTAAAGAAGAAATCTTATTTCGTTTACACAGGTATCTACTATAATCATATATATATATTTGGATCCTTTATACAATAATACCTTGATCATATTGTACTGGAGCATTCTTAGCATCATGCCTTTTTTATGTTGCTCCAATAGCTTAAAAAACTGTGATTTTCAATTGTTTATATACTTATAGTGTTTTAAGTCCTCTTTGGCATTAGGACCTAGAGTACTGTCTCCCCATGCACTAATGAAAATATAGTCTTTGCCTCAAAGTTTTTGGAATGGTATTGTAAGTCTTTATGTACATTCTTAGTTTTATGTACTGTGAATAAAGCCAGATCTACAGTAAAAAGTTCTGCAAACAGAATGTTGCCTAGACATTTGGGGGGGTGCAGCAATCGCCCTCTTGCCAAAACACTTATGCCAGCAAAACCTGTGCTACAGACACAGCTAAGGCTGGGAAAAATGCTTTTGTCCATTTAGCTTGTTGTCCAAGGACGTTCTCTAGATGTGTTGGCAGAACGAACATGCTTCATCTCCATTGAGGGGCTCTTGACAAAATTATGCCTGCATAACTATAATGGCAGCACCTCATATGGCATAGGCCAGGGGTGTCAAATTCCCCCTGGGTTGGATATAGACCGTGGAACTTTTGTTTTAGATCCATAGGGTCAGCAGCTGTGGCAGGTCTGCCATCACTGATAATGGTGGTGGGGCTTTGGCAACAGTGAAAAAGGTGATTAATGGTGGTGGGCCAGGTGGGTACAGAATAAGCACAACCTCCTTCAGCCCTATGCCACTGATAGCCATATCAAGTAAGGCCCAAGGCCCTGAATTCTGCTGCAGGCCCTGCACTTCCCCCAGTATCCGGTAGTCTTCTTGTAGCCAGGCGGGCCAGATGGAACAGCTGTACGCTCTATATACTTGACAGCCCTGGCATAGACAAATCCCAAGTCATTGCCAAATATGGTTTTGCCAAATCCCAAGTCATTGCCAAATATAAAGGTGAAAAAAAATATCACTGAACACAAAGTTACTACAATAAGACTAAAGCAGTTATATTAATTGCTCTTTCTTTATTCTTCTACACAGCGTTTTCCTTGCTCGTGGAGCTTGTCAGAGTCTTGGCTTAGCTGAAACTCTTGCATCAAACACTAATATAAAGCAACAGCCTCCTTTTCTGTGTAGTCACGAGTCTCATCACATGGTCTCTCTGTCTCAACATCTATTTTGTTCCATCATCAGTTACAATTTTGACTGTGCAGATCAGTGGTTCATTTGGAGATGAGACCAACAGGTGTCAGCAGTATTTGGTGCTTTCTTACAGTTCTTTCCTGGTACAGAGGTTGTTGTAGTTTCTTTTGTACAACAGACTATTTTAGATCTTTGTTCTGAGAATGAGTGCCTTCTCACATTGCAAAAGATTCATATATTGTACAGTTGGAAGGGACCACAAAGAATCATTGTGTCTGACCCCCTGCCCGTAGCAGAAAAGAGGTCTGAGGTCAGATGACCCCAGCCAGGTGACTATCAAGCCTCCTCCTGAAGACCTCCAAGTTAGGTGATAGTACTACCTCTCTTGGAAGCCCTTTCCAGATTCTACTCTCTACTAGTTTGCACCCATTATTCCTAGTTACTCCTAGGGCTGCTCTGGTAAATGGCACATCTCCTCCAATTCCCTGTTGTCCTCCCTTGATAAACTTATAGATGGCTACAAGGTCTCCCCTCAGACTTCTCTTGTGAAGGCTGAAGAGATCCAGACCCCTCAACCTTCCTTCATAGGGTCCTTCATGGAGGCCACTAATCATGTGAGTGGCCCTCCTCTGAACCCTCTCCAGATCCTCCGTGTTCCTCTTGAAGTGCAGCGCCCAAAACTGGACACAGTACTCCAACTGTGGCCTGACCAATGCCACATAGAGGGGGAGCATCACCTGCCTCGATCTCTTGGTCGTGAATCTGTTAATACATGACAAGGTGTGATTGGCCTTGTTGTTGGCCTCATTACACTGCTGGCTCATGTTCATCTTGGACTCAACTGTGACTCCAAGATCCTTCTCAGTTGCTGAGCTGCTGAGGAGGTCATCCCCCAACCTATAGGTGTGCTGGGGATTCCTCCTTCCTAGGTGGAGTACCTTACATTTATCTTATAGTTTCATAGTTTCATAGTAACTAGGGTCAGAAGGGGCCTAGAGCAGGCCATCTAGTCTGACCCCCTGCCAATGGCAGGAAACAAGTGCTG
>JAGPOW010003642.1:70037815-70050035 GCA_030014935.1 Caiman crocodilus | reverse complement strand
ACCTGGTCATAGAAGGCGACCAGGTTGGTCTGACAGGACCTGCCCTTAACAAACCCATGCTGATTTCCCTTCAGCATAAAGTCTCCTGCCGGTCCCTCGTAGATATGAGCCTTGAGAATCTTCTCAAATATCTTTCCCAGGACCGAGGTGAGACTGACTGGCCTGTAGTTCTCCGGGTCCTCTTTCCTCAAATTTTTCTGCTTTGTTTTAAAGTGTGAAGGAAAAAACAATAGACAAAAGGTGTAGACACATGCCACATTTACACTACAATATAAATTGTTTTCTATAGTGATATAAGTTTGATTAAAGACCAGCGTAGACACACAACCAACTCCCCTGAGGTAGCTGCCTGAAACGGGTATTATTATATTATCTCACCATTATGTGGTGGGGGAGATGGGAATATTTCATTATCCACTGAGCAAGTGACTACTATAGGATAAAATTTAAGAGTTGCAAACAGGTGACATGAATGCTGGTGCTGCTTACAACAATATATAGCTACTCCTGACTTTTTGAGGGGTACCTTTAACCTGGAGATAATTTTATACCATGGCTGCATATCACGTGTCTGCTGTGCATTTACACCAGGATGAAAGAAAATTATATCAGTGATAGCATATCATGTCTTCACACCCAAACTTAGCTGTGCAATCCTAGTGAAGTGGATAGGAATGCCCTAGAAGTAAATCAGAACTGAATCTGGACTGTTGTAAATGTACTAATGAATATCTACGATATGATCCCATACATGGGAAAATAAACAATTCAGTCAGTTTTGTTCTGAAACAAAATTCAAACCAAACTTACCAAAAGATTAGTCCACAGAGTGTGTTAAAATTAATTCCTAAACAATAGATTCAAGCAAAGCTAAATCCTATATCCATTGGTTGCTTTGGTATCTGAGAGGTTATCTTCACAGATCACAGAATACAAGAAAAGTGAAGAAAACAAAAAAAAAATTCAGAAGGAAATACACATAGATGATCATTACTAATAACAAAATAAAAAGAAAGGATTTACAGTGAGTAAATAGAAAAGGTTTATGCCACCAAGCCCTTCACTAATTGAAAATAACTCAGCCACTTCAGTCCAACCTTGAATCATCATTTTATTCTGGCATATTATTGAAACCATAGCTGATATCTCTGTACTTAGTAAGTGTGTAATTTATTCTATGTATCTTCTTTTCTAAACAAGCAATGTCCTGCACATGCAGAAAACAATCTTTCAAGGTTGATGGCTCTGGATTTATCCATCTACATAGAAAAATGTTTTATGCATAGTATTGCAGTTGCAATCCATTTCTTTTCCTGAGGCATATTCACAAATGGCATAACACTGAACTCATGCTGCAAAGTAAGCTTGGACAGCTGATATATTTTTTTCCATCACTTATATTCTGCTATGCTATATTTTTAATGTGGACGAAATACATGCCTAATGCCATATTTAGTTTATTTGTACTTGAAGTACTTATCACCTTTATTTAATATTCATTGTTTCAATTTAGCAGGTTGACCAATACACACACAGCTGTATTTTTGTTTGAGTTGCAGTTCTATCATGACCTTATAAAAGCACAGCATGTGACACCCATTTTTTCCCTGAATATATTAAATTTACTTTCTCATTCTGCAGTTTTTGGCTGTTTATACTAAGAACTAGGATTATCCAATCTAACATATCAAATGGCAACTAAAACTCTTTTTGAAAGAAAAGGAATGACAGATGAGGTCTCAAAAGACTTTTGTAAGTCAATTCTTTAGGATTTAGTCGAATTCACAAAACTTGATCCAGACATCTAAAATACATACCATGTATGGAGGTAGGATATAAGACTAATACATTTACATAATAAATCTATGTAACACACACAGACACACTCTGGATGTAGACCTATCTGAATATAAACTTCATTACGTTTTTATTATTTCTTTGTGCTTTATAACTAATGCAATCATTTTGTATAAATCTATTTTCATTTTTTTTCACATAATTGACTTGTTAATTCTGATTTCTGGTTTGAAGTAAGTAGTACAAGTAGGGTTTCAACCTTAACTTTCACAGTACTGGTCTTTTGAGTAGCTAATGATCCTTTCATTTTGTTTTTTATCAGCTGGACATTACTAAAATGCATAAATTTAGATTACTATTTTTTTATTTATTAGATTTATATCCTGCCTTATCTCAAAGCCTCAAGGTGGCATTATGGTAAATTTATGTTATGAAACATTTTCCAGTAAAATGAAATGCTTGTTGCCCACTCTGAAAGTCCATCTGCATTTTTGTGACCAGTTAGTGGCAATTGCATCTGATTCCCCTATAGCAGATAGTTATGGGTTGAATACACGCTGTAAGCTTTTTTTGCTTCTCAGCTGTAGGTGAATCATATTTTTGAGTGCACAGTGATGTTTAAGGGACTCTCTGAAAATCATTGAGGAGGCAAAAGATGGACTGCTCAGAAATGTGCATATGTGAACACGTAAGTGACGTGAAGCAATTCATTCTGGACTGCATTCTATTTTGACAAGACTTATATGACTATAGATTTTTTTTTACTCTTTCAGAATTATTTCAGGTAAAGGGGATTTTTGCCACTTGTCTTTTACTTCAGTCGGATCTCATTACTTTCTCACTCTTAAAATGAAGTCAGGGTAGACTGCCAGCCAGCAATGCACAGGCTACTCTTGGCTTTCAGAGCCCTTTGTGCATTCATCTGTGAACTTCTCTCTTCTCTGACAGGGAGAGGAAAGGTTTCTCCAAGCCCCAAAACAGTTTTTTCTTTAAAGTTTAGCATATTTTTTTTTAGAAAATATAGAAACATGATCAAACTGACTTCATTACACCTCTCATAATCATGTTTACATTATGCTATATGCCATCTTAGAAGGGAATGGTTTCTTAAGTTGCAGGAAAAGATTTGTACTGACTTGCATCATCTGAGGAGAAAAAAAAAAAACAGTTCTGTGATCTACCTGGGACTTGATTGACAAGCTGTTCTCCTGCTACCATGACTCCTGGTGTGCTTTTATGTCCGTTCTTGTGCCTGCTATATCTCTGGAGACTTTCCAAAGGTGAATGGCTGTGATGGTGTTTTATGATGATCTTAATTTGTAGGTTGATTTTTCCAGTCCTGGAGATGGTCTCTCTTTCCCCTGTGTTCTCTTGATGATTGTTTGCCAGCACTGGACTCCTGGTACTTTACATTTTGGAAAGGTTAGAGCAATCATATTTTGTTTACCCACTTAAACAGCAGTTAATTAGAGAAGACTGTCATACATATGATGAGGTGAGAGGAAGGAGAATTGCCTAAACAAGTTACACAGTGACATTGGTAGGAGTCCTGTCTGTATTACAAGCTAACTAATTAGAGAAGGATGGCTGCACTCCTGAGTAGACCTTTGGTAGGAACATATTAACCACACAGTATGTTGATGAAAAGCAGGCATGACAGTAGGAGCTAGATTCAAAATGCCTCAGTATGTGCCCTGATTTAAGTGATCATTGTATACCTAGGCATAAAAACTAGTCTATATATCCATTAGACAACTAGGATCATCAGTCACTAGGAAAACCTGGGTGCCTACATTCTATTGACATAATGAATCACCTCATGCACACTGTGGCGCTAGTCCATGCACACTTCCATGTGGGCCTCATCCTTTCATTGCAGCTCCTGCATTCTCAACCCTTTACCTAAGCTTGCAGATGGGCACTGGATTGCCACCAAAGAAGCCCAGGATGGCTAGGAATGGAGCCACAGAACTGAATCCTTGCATGCCCAAGTGCCTCACCCTCTCCTTATATGGCTTGTCTTGCAAGTCCCTGATCATACGGGTGGCTCTTCTCTGGACCCTCAAGTTTTTCCATGTACTTGTTGAAACGTGGCACCCAGAACTGGATGCAATACTCCAACTGTGGTCTCACTAGTGTGGAATACATTATCGCACTGCTGGCTCATGTTCATTTGAGCATCTTACAGTTCTGAGTGATGAATTTCATCTGGTTCTGGTACACCCAACTCTTCAGTCTGTCCAGGTCCACCTGTATCTGCAACTTATCTTCTGGCATGGCCATGGTTCCCCATAACTTGTTGTCCACAATCTTGGCCAGTGAGCTTTTCACCCCGATATCCAAATCATTGGTAAAGATGTTGAACAGCACCAATCCAAGCATGGATCCCTGAGGGATATCACTGGCCACTCCTCACCAGAACAACACAGATCCATTCATGAAAACTCTCTGGGTCCTACCATACAGCCAATTTTCCACCCATTGAACTGTTGAGCAGTTAAACCCACAATTTTTCAAATTTTCCACAAGGATATTGGATCAAAAACCTTTTGGAAGTCTAGGTACATAATATCGACCTTCTCTCCCATGCCCAGGTGGTAAGAGACCTGTTCGTAGAAGAAGATGAGATTAGTAAGACAAGACCGACCCACAATGAAGCCATACTGGCTGTTGTTCAGAATCTTAGCCTCAACAAGCGTATGGCACGTAGATTCTTTAGTGAGATATTATAGTTGCCTGGGTCCTCCCTTTTCCCCTTCTTGATGATGAGCACAATACTGGCCCTCTTCTAATCCTCAGGGATCTTCCCTGTGTATCATGATTTCTGAAAGGGTTTTGCCAGGGATTCCTCAAAAACCTCAGCCAGCTCCATCACCACTCTTGGGTAAAGTCCATCTGGTCCTGCTGACTTATAAATGTGTAGCTTTTCTAGTTGGTTTTGCACCAGCTCAGCATCCACCCTCACCCCACACACAGATCTGGGGGCACATGCTCCCCATGCTCCTCCCCCCTACGGTGGATATAGAGGCGGAAGCTTCCCCCTCTGGTCCCCTCCAGATGAGCCCCTCCGAGCTTTATCCTGTCCTCTGTCTTGGCTGTGCAGCACCTGCACCTGCCCCAGCCCCACTCCCCTGTCACCACAGAGGCCTTGATCTGCCCCACCCTCACACCTCTTTGGCCATCAGCATCAGCCCCCCAAAATCTCTATCAGTGTTCCCTTATTAATGACATTGTCCTGTTGGGGGAAAAAAAAATCTCCAGGAATAACCTCAGTCACAGTTGGCAACCCTGCACCTTCCTCCCACCTCCCATAATGATGATGCCCAGGACTGGTGCTCCAGTCACTTCCCCCCCTCATGTATGTTACTGAGGGTGAGTGTTAGCTGTACATATTGTGAACCAGAGATAGAAACTAATTCAAAGAGAATGTGTTCCAGGAAGTCTAGTTAGCATTACGATAGTTTAGCTGAATAGGAACAGGGTGTAAGTTAAAAGAACATGGCCTGGAGGGGATGTTAGAAGGGCCCAGGTACAGAAACAAGGATAGCTGGGTTAGTTAGATAGGGGAGGAAATCCCAGCTACATAAGCTTGGGAGGCATGTTTCAGGACACCAAGTTTTATTTAGTGAGCTAGCTGTAAAGCCTCAATGAGTCATTAATCATGGTTTTCAATCTGCTTCTCGGGCCCCTGTCACTTCAAAGCATGTTTTACCAGTTAATCATATCTTAAGTTGTAACCCAGCCATACATTAAAGAAATTAATGGCATCATAAAACAAGGAATAAGCCACAAAGTTCCTATTACACCATTAATTGAATGTGTGACAAGGTGCACAATCATGGCTGGGAGCCCAGATAAGCTGATGGGGCTCTCAGCTGTGGGTTGTACTGTGTGCTGTCCCAGCTGGAATCTCCATCAGCTGATTTGGGCTCAGGCCCCATCAGGTGGGAGCTTTGTCATCTGATCTGGGCTTAGGCCCCCCATGACTAGGAGTCCCATCAGTTGATTCAGGCTCCTGGCCATGAGGAAGCACCATGAGCCCCTGGCTGAGATAAGCTCTGGTGTCTGGGAGTCCTGCTACTTGCTGGTGAAAAGGGATCATAATCCCAGGCTCCCTCTGCACTGGCAATAGGGTGTGATCTGATCTGATGTGTGATTCCACAGTCATGCCTCCTGCCATCCATGTATGGCATGGCAGAAAGGGTGATAGTGTGGATCACACATCAGATCCCATTACTCCTTCACATGCATGTCTTGGCAGGGGCCTTAATGTGGCCCTCATAGGGGACTTAGGTGGAATTTAGGCTCCTTCTAAGGCCTGTCTAAATTGTTTTGTAGTTTAGGCAGGAGTTAATTGCCAAAATGTATGTTAAAGGACCAGTGCAATCTGAAAAAACAAAACAAAACAGTTATTAATGTGCTTATGTACATCACAAGTTTTTAGCATGCTGTCACCAGGCCAGTTTCAATAATTCTTTACAACTTGGGTGTTTAACTCCTGCCTGAGTCCTACTTGATCACCTACTGAAGCAATTTGAATCTACTTCTAGTTATGTTCAAGCATTGATAAAAGTTGTTTTTTGAAATGAGCAGAGCAGCCAAATTTTTGTTCTCTACCTTCTCTCAAAAGTAATGGCTCTCTAAAGCATGTATCCTCCTTTAGCTAGGAAAATCTTGGCAGAGATTCCTTCTTTGAGAATCTCCTTCTACACATTTTTCTGTAAAAGGAACATAACATAGGGTCTCTGCCTCAAGAGGAAAGAACAATCAAGTCCTCTTCTGACTTTTTGACTAATAAGTCCCTAGAGAATAAGCAAAGAAGAAAAAAGTGGTAAAGAGCTTCTTGTTGCCACTTGTGTCTGTTCAAGTGTTTAGAGTGAGAAAATCTATGCATTTGTCAATGAGTTGGAGACACTGGTCCAGGGTAAATTGGTATGTCTGTCTGATCATCACCATAGCCCTGATTTAGGCTTCAAATGCTACATCTGCAGGGAATGAACAGCACCATTGGCCTTGATGTATGCCTATAAAGTTTTAACTGTGCATTTAAACTGCTAAATTATGAGTTGCCGAACTTTAAGTAGTGCGATCTTGACTCCTAGTGTCATCTTATCTGAGATGGCTAGATATTGTGTGTTTTCCAAGGAATTAAGTTTATTTATAATTGGAAAACAATTCTGAATAATTTCTACAGTGCAACTGTGCACACTGAGATTATGAACAGATGATAATCATATCAGTCCAATGAATTATAGATTGTGTCTATTACTGAAATAGATTTCAAATTACATATTAAGTCAATGCATAATTTAAATGAGAACCAAGATGATAACAAAGTTGTACATACAACAGTCTTTGTATTAGGTAAAATTTGGGTATTTAAAAAACAAGTTATACAATGAAAGGTTTAAAATATTTTAAATTTATTTTATAATGTCTTTAATAAATTATTCAAACAAAATGGATGAAGCGTGTAAGCTGTCTTGTGTATTAATAAATACAATTAAAAAATCTAGAAAAATTACCTTCAGTTGTTGAATTATTAAGATGTGGCCAGGCATTATCATGACAAAATTATTAACATCTTGCCTACTCTTTCTTTACTCTCTCCTTTTTTTTCCAACCTGATGTAAAGATCACTGAAATCAACCAGAATTTTTCCTGTGACTTCAGAGTTGAATTAAGAGTTTAGGTCGTACATTCTTGAAGAGGGGTTGCATTTATTTTCTGTGTGTTACTAGTACAAGGTGGATGCTCTAATCCAATCCATTTTATAAGGCAAAAGCTTATGTTATTGGAGTCTCCAAGAGGAATTCCCCTGGAGGCATCTTTTGAAAAGGTCCCTTTCTTCATGTTGTCTTATTGATTTCATAGAAGTTAGGGCTGGAAGGGACCTCGAAGATCATCAAGTACTGTCCCCTGCCCTAGGGGCAGGAAGTCAACTAGGGTCAAAGGACCCCAGCAAGATAAGCATCCAAGCATTTCTTGAATAAGTACAGAGTAGGTGCCTGCACTACCTTTGGAGGGAGTCTATTCCAGGTCTTGAGGGCTCAGAGAGTAAAGCAATTTTTTCTTATGTCCAACCTAAAATGGTACTGTAGAAGTTTATGACCGTTGGTCCTTGTTTTTTTCTTGGGGGATTCTGGTAAACAGATGTTCTCCCAGATCTCTTGTTTACTTATAGGTGCCCATCAGGTGCACCCCCTGTGCCTGCACTTTTCCAGACTGAAGAGTCCCGTGGCTTTCAGCCTCTCTTCATAGGGCCTATTTTCTTTTCTTCTGATCATGTGCGTGGCTCTCTGGACTCTCTCAAGCTTTTTGACATCCTTCTTGAACTGCGGAGCCCAGAAATAGATGCAGTACTCCAGCTGTGATCTCACTGAGGCCGAGTAGAGTGGGAGGATGACATCCTCAGATTTACTTGAGAAGCAAATATAGATGCAAGCCAGGGCTTTGTTTGCTTTACTGGCTTTGACATTGCATTGGTGGCTCATGTTCATCTTGTGGTAAATCTTGACCCCCAATTTACTTTCAGCAGTGGTTCTACTGAGCATAGCACTGCTGACCCTATAAGTATGCCTTGTTTTTTTTTTCTCGAGGTGGAGTACCTTGCATTATCAGTACTGAACATCATTGGGTTTGTGTCTGCCCACTTACTAAGATTATCCAAATCAGCCTGAGCACTAGCCTGTCCTCAGGTGTGGATGCTATGACCCAAATTTTAGTGTCATTGGTGAACTTAGCCAGTACGCTTCTGACACCAGTGTCCACATCATTGATAAAGATGTCGAAGAGAACCGGTCCATGGACAGAGCCTTGGGGGATGCCACTGGTTATGGAGCACCATAATGACTTGCTGCCATCAATCACTACTTTCTGGGTCTGACCTCAGAGCCAATTTCCCAGCCATCGGACTGTGGTGTAGCCAAGGTCACAGTTGGCCAATTTTTCCATGAGGTCATAGGACACCAGATCAAAGGGGTTTTTTTTAAGTGCAGGTATATGAAATCAATCTCCTCTCCCTTGTCCAGGTGATGTCACCTGGTCATAGAAGGAGATAAGATTGGTCAAGTAAGACTTATCTGTGACAAACCTGTGCTGGCTATATCCCTCAAGATGTTGTCCTCAGCCAGCTTGTCCAGAAGGGTCTCCTTGATACTTTTCTTGAGAACCTTACCAGTGATTGAGGTTAATTTGGTTGGCCTGTAATTCCCGGGATCTACTTTCCACCCTTTCTTGAAGATGGATATCACATTGGCCTTCTTCCAGTCTTCAGGTACTTCACCTGTGCACCACAAATTTTTAAATATTTTTTCCATGCTATGACTCATGTCAACTCCTTGAGTTTCCTAGGCAATAGTTGGTCAGGACCAGCTGACTTGAAGGTATCCAGCCTTTCAAGGTGATCCTTTACTAGATCAACACTGATGCTGGGTATAAATATGCCCTCAACCTGGCATCCCACATCTTGCTAGGCAGGGCAGTCCCATTGGACTGATGAAAGACCTACATGAAGTACCTGTTAAGCAGGTTGGCCTTTTCCTAGGCGTCGGTTATCAACTGTCCTGTTTGGTTCAGCAGGGGTCCGATGTTACCCTTGCTTTTTTTTGGACTCCCTACATATCTGTAAATGGACTTTTTCTTATCCTTAATATGTGAAGCCAGATGCAGCTTGGGTGTGGCCTTGGCTTTCCTGATCCATTCCCTGCAAATACAGACCAGTGATGAGTAATCCTCCTTTGGGGTAATTCCAACCTTCCATCCTTTATAAGTCTCTCTTTTGAGGCCTAGGAGGTCCACAAGTTCCCTACTGAGCCAAGGGGGTTGCTGCACCCTTATGCTATCCTTCCTCCAAGATGGGATGGCCATCCCTTGTTCTGTCAGGATTGCTCCCTTGAGGGAGCAACCACTCCCCTTGGACTTCTCTGCCTGTCAAGTCATGGTCCCTTAGAGCCTCAACAATAAGCCTCCTGAGCTTGTCAAAGGAGCTTGTCAAAGTCAGCTTTCCTGAACTTCTGCTTTGCTGACTGATCTGCCAGCTTTGCAGTGGATAGTAAAGGTGATTGGCACATAGTCACTATCACCCAACTTTCCATCAATTCTTATGTTGCTGACTATGTCATTCCCTTTGGCCAGTACCAGGTCCAACAACACTTTGCCCCTCGTAGGCCCATAGAATTCTTGAGTTGGGTAGAGCTCATCCACATGTGAAAAAGCTTTGCAACCAATCAGATTTGGCCGAATGCTCTTTCCATGAGATCCCGGGTAGTTGAGGTCTCCCATGACAACCATGCACCGAGAGCATGCAGCCTCAGCCAGTTCCCTGTCAAATTCCTGGTCCAGCTCTGGTTTCTGGTTAGGAGGTCTGTAGTAGACTCCTACTGTGATGTCCCCTGAGCCATGGTGCCCACATATTTTGACCCAGGGAGACTCCAGTCATCCTTCCAGGGTACCAATGCCAAGGTAGTTTTTCTCATTCAACAGAAATGGCTTGCACCCTACCTGAGTGAATATGGTGCAGGGCTAGGCACTGATTTCACAAAGTACAAGACCCTTTTCTGGCTCCTGATAGCTCAACTGAACTGAAAATGTGAAAAAGATAATATAGACAGAAGCTGTATTTTTTTTCTAACTTCATTTCCAGTGGCGGAATGGTGTACATACCCCATCCCTACCTCTTGTCATATCTAGTGCATCTACTGGGGAAGGAAGATGATTCATGTACTGGAAAATATGTCTCGTTTAGGAATTATTTTTATTGACTAATCATCAAATCTATTGATATCAGTTTCTTCTCTTTCTGATCTACTCAAATGTCACATGTAACATACAATCTCCAGTTGCCTGACCCTGCCCATGCCATATAAATGTAATCCTATTGTATGTTCACTCTTCTGGATAGATATCTAACTGCAGCCAACTGTTGTCTCTTCTGGGGAGACTAGTCTCAGTTAAACACACAATGCTAATAACTCATGTCATGTGGATTTTTTTTTTATATAGGGATTATCATAAATGTTCACCAAAACTTTAGCTACTCTTGAATAATATACTAAGTGATGCAGTGACAAAATAGCAAAATTAAGTTCTTAAATCAAGCTGCTAGGAGATTCACAGGGATATTTACATGACACTGATCCTGACTGAACAGCGTTTACAGTATCTTCTGGAAAGGTAGAGTCTCTTCCCTTGCAGAGTTATGGTTATCTTGTGAAAACAACCACAATGCTAGTTGAAAGCAATCAATTAATTTTAAGGCATTAGGAAAGCTCATTTAAATACATAATATTATGTTGACTGTGTCTTCAGTGTTAATTTGCTGGCCAAGTAACTGGAAGACCTGGAATGGATAATACCTGTTCCACAAATGGAAAGAATGTATTTTCTATTTGATACAACAGTTAACCATTTATATCATGTTTAATCTTAGTTTTCTCTTTATGTATGAATAGCTGCAGTAGTAAAGAACACTGTTTTCCTTCTGTGCTTTGCAAAGGGATAACAGTCTTTCTTTATACTGGATCCTTGTTTTAGCTATCCATTCTTTTATTGTTTCAAAACTGAGTTGTAATGGTTTCCAGATGTGGCAACACAATATGTTCATTTGGCAGTTGAATTTAGTGTAAAATGGAAATGCTCAAACTCATCAGACCATTTAATTTGTGCTGGCCTTGCTTAACAGGGCCCCAAATCAATAGTACCTATGGTGTAATGGACAAACTGGGCACGTGCCCAGGTTGCCAAAATTGGAGGGCTGCATTCTAAAGCTGAACTTCTCATTGGTTGTTATCACTGGATATGTGAGAGCAGAGGAGGGGATAGAAAACTGATTTTGCCAAGGGCAGTGAAGTAGTTAAGTTAGTGGTTCTCAAACTTTTAAAACTCAAGACACCCCTTGTTAGACTTACAGCATCCCTCAGGAATGCCAGCATTTTGGCTTTGCTCATTTTTAGCTCTGCAAAATTAATAGTGCAATTTTACTGTTGCAAAGAACACAGAAAAAATAGGTCATGGGTCACAATGCTTTTAGCCCTATAGCTCACTACTTGAAATCTCTCTGTTTAGCTTCATAGTTTCATAGTAACTAGGGTCAGAAGGGGCCTAGAGAAGGCCATCTAGTCTGACCCCCTGCCAATGGCAGGAACGAGTGCTGGGGCCACAGGACCCCAGCCAGGTACCTATCTAATCTACTCTTGAAGATGCACAAGGTAGGAGCAAGAACAACTTCCCTAGGAAGCTGGTTCCATATCCTAGCCACCCTAACTGTGAAGTAGTGCCTCCTAATGTCCAACCTAAACCTGCTTTCCAGTAACTTGTGACCATAGGTCCTAGTTACCCCTGGTAGTGCCCGGGAAAAAAGAGCCTGCCCTATTTCCTGCTGATCACCCCTCAGCAGCTTATAGGCAGCCACCAGGTCCCCCCT
>JAGPOW010003642.1:70018818-70037715 GCA_030014935.1 Caiman crocodilus | reverse complement strand
CTTGGTCTGGGTGGCAGCCTCAGAGGTGTGCTGGGGCAGCACCAGGGAAGAGGGAGGGGGAGGGGCCAGGCCCCTGGCAGTAGCACTGCGTGTACTCACATGTTCCCAGACAAGTGGAAAAAGTGGTCTTCCCATTGTCTTGCTCTTCCCTTCCTCCTGCTCTCTGCCTGCGCAAACGCCGGCACACCCTTACAGCACGCGCCTGTTTGCGCACTCTGTTCGTGCGCGGCTCGGGAGCGCGGCTCCCTGCCGGGTCAACTAAAAGCGGTCTGGGAGGCTCCCCTCTGGACCAGTTTCAGCTGTCGGCACAGCCTCACTCACCACTTCGCCGCCGCTGCTGTCGTTGCTCCTCTGTTGCTCTGCTGCTGCTCCTTTGCTCAGCGAGGGCTCGTGTGGCTGAGACCATACGTGAACCCTATCAGGAGTCTTCTATCCTCCCTGCTCAGCTCCTATCTGCCAAGCAGTGACTCATGCTGAGCTTGTGAATCATGTCTGTACACCTAAATAGACTACCATTTCATGGCACTCCATGACCACCTATAAGGATATCAAGGCACGCAAGGTTGCTGTGACACTGTGGTTGAGAATCACTGAGCGAAGGACAGCCCTGACATTTTTATTACCTTTAAGGCTCTGATTGGCTTTAATCTACAAAGTTCTGGAGTAATTTAACTAACAGACAGCCTCTTTTTATTTGAAAGAATTATGAATTGCCACCAGTGAAGTGGTAGAAATGAAGTTTCTTTCAAAATGGGAGAAAAATGTTCAAAGGTAGACTTAATTTGAGAGTTTTCAGTCTTATAACTTGTTCACATCAATGGCTTGTTGTAGCATGGATTTGTAAATTTTTCATCATGCTACAAAACCCACTTTTTAACTTAAGTACCTGGAGTAAGGTTGGGTTGAGGAACTAAATGGGAAGGATTAGCTGTAGGAATTCATTGTGGGATTTTTGTCGTCATTACTTCATGGGTAAATATTAGCGGCATTCACTTGGACAATTCAGTTTATAATTTACATCTTTACATCTGTTATTTGTATTGTATGATTCTCTGTTTTGTTTACTTCACTTTATAAAATATCTGCTAAACACAGGACAGGCACAATATGTTGTAATGAAATATGCATCTCATCAAATTAGGTGTGTTATTGTGATTTACTCTGAATTATACAGGATGAGATAAGATTTCTCTTATGTTACAAAGACAGGAATATTTCAAATGTAAACAAAAATATTGTTTGACAAATACCAACTTTTAAGCTTCAAGAGTAAAAATTCGTCTATTCTTTCCTCAACTCAATTGTTCTCACTCCATTAAAAATGATAATACAGTAATAAAAAACCCACTATGCTGAAAGCCAGCACAGTGAAGCTTTCTTACAGAAACGAGGTTTCTCCTAAAACAAAAAAAATTACACAACTATACTGACAGTCTATGGGCTTGTTTCAGAGGCCACTGAAGTAAGTAGGGTTTGTTCCTTTGACTTCAAAAAGCTTTGGGTCAGATTTTATTGGTTTGTGCATTCTGAATGATCTCAGCTCAGCAGACAGTGATAGTCTTTTTGGTTACTTCAAGGTTTTTGGACCTAATTTTCCCCCGTTTTAAGATTTCACATTTTACATTTAGATTTATTATTGCTAGGTGGTAAAGTCTCTTGATGTCAGTGTCAGTCAATAGCAATTTCAGGGTGAAAAAACAAGCAATCAGTTGTTCTGGGATGCAAACTTACAGCAAACCATCTTCATTTATATGTTGCTCAGGTCTTTAATTTTGCTTTCCTTACCTTTTTTAACAGCAATGAAATTCAGCATTAACTTGTGATATAGCACAACCTTGGTCAGTTCCAACTGTGTATATGCATATACTGTATATATATGTATATATGTGTGTTTATGTAAAATAAAAATATATTTCACTGCTTTCCAATAGCACACTTGGAATGTAGTTTAAGTAGAGTTATAGGTAGACTTCGTATATTAGATAGCTCTATTTGTGATGTATGTATTTATGTGTGTGTATTTAAACAGAGACGTCTCAGAAGATTCTTGGGGTTTTGTTTTATATAAAACAAGGAATCTTCTGAGATGCCCTTCGAAACCCTTTGAAACTATATATATCAGGAAACCACAGATTTACTTTGAGGTGAATATTCAAGTTCGTGTTGGGTAACAGAGTTTCCAGTTGCCAAGAGCAAATCTGAAGTTTGATGGTGGAAAAATGCAGCTTTGCTTTAGTATTAGTTAAGTGTCCTCATTTGTATCTTTACTCAGCGATACCTTTCTTCTTCTGAGGCAGGTGGACCAGATTCCAACCCAATCTGTTTGGCCTAGATGGGCCAGAACAGAGCAGTGGAAAATGGCAAGAAGAAATTGTTTTTATTACTAAGGCAATCTGTGAGCAAAGTAGGGCCAAGTAGAGCACCGTAATCTTAATGTAGAAGCTGTACTGGGGCCATACAGATGCAACCAGAGCTCTGCTGTTCCCTAGCAGTTGCTAGGGGCTATAATTCTTAGTTGTACTTTGATGGAGACTAACTAGCCTTTGCTAATACCTTACAGCTACCCTTGTCCACATACCTAAGTATTGTTTGAGATATCTTTATTGTACAGCCAAGATTTAGGCCTTTTATTTCCCTACTTTGTACGTAACACAGCATACTTCTTTTTTTCCTAATAGCTGAAGGTTTGTAGAACACACTTTTCTGAAGCAAACAATAGTATGCTTTCTAAAGCAATCTAAGATTATACACATAGGCCCTAATTACTCATCATGACATTTAAAATCAATTCACTTTCCAAGACAAGGAGAGCATTATGCCATGACACTCAGATTGGCTAAAGAAGACATCCTTTTTTCCCTTTTTTTCCTTTTTTTTTTTTTTTTTGTTACATTCTGCTCAGCAACCTGTCCAGCCTTACATTTTTTGCTTTGATACCAATTAGGCAAATTATAGTGCAGCAGTAATCCAACTGTAGAACGGTAGTACCATCTGAGAATAATAATACATCCTCTTTGTTCTGATAAAGTCATAGAGGATATTTTAGAAAATAATGGATAAAAAAGGCCCAATTTCCCTTTTATTTATTTCAATATAAATCATGCATATGCTCACTGAAGTCAGTGGTTTTATACTACTGAGATACTAAATACAGGAGAAACAAGCCCATTTACAGTTAAATAGCACCTTTAATCTGAGACTATTAAAGTGCTGTATTACTAGTCTCACACTTCCGGTTTGAGGTCAGTAAGCATTGATATCCCCATTTTCCAGAACAGCAAACTAAAATACAAAAAAAGTCAGTTATCTTTTTGAAGACTATGCAGATAGTTCATAGTGAAACCATAAACAAAACCCAAGATATCAAACTCTCTGTGATCTGCTTTACTAACTGTATATAATACAAACAAGTACCTGCAAGATAACCAAGGGTGTGAATTTAAAGCAAATTAAACTAGTCTGTTTTACCTCTTAGATTGCACATTCTTACACTGCAGTGATTATGAGGTAACTTACCCTGTCCCTGCTCTTTTCACAACCTGCCTCATAAGCATTTTCCACAGATTCTCCCCTTAACTTACTTTGTATTAACTTCTTTGTGTAAACATACCCTCAGTGGATGTCAATTTTCATATAGCATGTTTAAAACAGCCCAATGTCCAGAGATGTCAATACTCAAATTTTGCATTCATTCAGTATTTCTTATATTCCTCCCTGCAATTGTTTTAGGCTTTTATTTGTTTTAAATATCACTGTATTTAAAGGAGTATACAAGGAGTGCTAGAGTAGGATTCCTGATGCATAGGTCTTCAGTTTTACAAAGCTAGTCATTGATCCTGTAGACAATGTATTCACATGAGATATTTGTCTGAGTTCACTGGAACTTCTCACACATGTAAACTTATTCATGCATGTAAGTGTTTTGCAGGATAAAGACCCCAGGGAATACAAGGAAGGGAAGAGGCTGCTTCTTCCATTAGATTTTGCCACAGATTGACAGAGTCTATTTCACAGTCTATAAGCTAGTGGATCTCCCAACTGCATATGTGTAGAAGAAGATGCTTGCATTCTGTAACTGAAAGGGAGGAGGTTGTTCAACACATCAAAGGTGTGAAACTGCCTGGGCTATGGGCAAACTTTCAGGCTAGAGCTGTGACATGGCTACACATGAAAGTGACTCCTGTGGGGGCCAAGTATAGCTGGCAGGGCTGTGGCCACGAGCCCAGATGATAGGTGGGTACTTCAACCGATGGAGCAGTTTTAGGCACAGGGACGTACTGGTTGAATTGAAATAACTTTACTTACACTGTCGAAGTACACAGACTCGCACTGTTGATGTACACAGCGTAGGCACCTCCGTAAAAGTTGCACTGGGTAGAGCTCTAAACAACATACCAATATTTCCGAGCATGCAGGGTATGGGGTGCGTCAGGGTGGTCAGCGATGGGGAGTCGTTGGTGGGTGATCGGTCCTCCAAGTTTCCTCTGAGATGCATGCAGAGTTCTCCTCTGAGGTACACGCAGAGTTCTCCAACTTGGGCTTTTATATAGCTAGTGAGCCAATTGCTAGTCACCAGGTAGGAATAATTTACAACAAGCCAATAGGTAGCGCTCATTCAAACAATGCGATTGCTAAGCTTGGCAGGAACTGTTCACTGCACCAAGGTTTTCCGTGCCGAGAAATTCCACTGTGCCGAGGCATTTTTAACTACTAAGTACTGACAACTCCCAGCACATAGTCAGACTGTCACCTCAAACTTCTCCCTACCACCTGTTCCCTTCTATGATTACTGTTCACAAAACCAGAATTTAGTCCAAACATGTTTAATATATTTTGTCTGTTTTCTCTATTAAGTAATTGAAAGCATTTGAACTAGAATATAAAAATGACCCTAAACCAATGGCAACTTTAATCTGTTATGCTTATTTCCTAATCAAGTAAATAACGCAGTTGTCAGGACTGTTTGTTCAGTCTTTCACAGTTGCTGCTGAGAGTGATTGTGATTTCAAGTTCTTGGATTGTTAGCTTAAGATACAGATTTTCTTAGTGACAGTTACTTAGGTAAAAATTACTACCTGACATTAATAATAAGTGAATGTTTTAGAGCTCCTTATGCCTCTGTTCTGTGGGGCTGATTTATTTTATTTTTTTACTGTATCTCTTGTAAGTCTGTGTAGTGTTGACTAAATCATACTGTAGTTTTTCCATGTAGAGATGAGTTAGGTTTAATTAATTTAGCTTGGCTTTCATATATGCAGAGCTGCATACTGGCTGCATCTACATGAGATGCTTACCGTTCAGTAGCTCATTACTACTGGGCAGTAGCTCAGTAGTAGTGCACAGTAGTGTCAAATCATGATGTAATGCTACTGCCCAGTAGTAATGAGCTACTGTGCAGTCATCATCACTAGCAGGTTGTGCAGAGACACTACTGTGTAGTGTCAATAAAGAAAGTGACCCCCACCAGATTGTTGCACGAGAAGATTAAGTGACATGACTATCTGCTAATGGCATTCAATAATACAGTGGCGAAGAGATGTAACCTTAGTGTGCACTATCATGAGGCCGATGCGTGATAGCTTGTGGCCTGACCAGTCAGGGGTTACCCTTAGAGCATGACTGGCTGGACCAGCATGCAGAGTCCTCCAGAATATTCCATCCAGGGGGAGCCCTGTCTGGCTAGAAAATCTATATAGAGACCTGTGCAATGCAGCGCGTGATCCCCGGGTCTGAGCTTTCCAGACAGCTTGATCACCTGTCTTGGGGCCTGGTCAGATACCTAGGTTATGAGCAGAAGCTGCTCTGGCCCAATCCGAGCATTATAGCTTCTCGCTTGGCTCCTCACATATCCGGAACTGATTTTCGCATCTAGAATGCTACCATCAGGCTGCAGTCATCATCATCTCTTACCAGCTGCTGTATATAGTTATTGCCTGTATGTAGTTTACTGCCTGCATCTTCCAAGTTGTACTATCCTCAAGTTCTCCTGTTGTGAGTAAATTTCAGTTTTATTTCACCCCACCACCTCCTGCGTCCATTTCTCCTCTGCACTTGGCATCCCTGAGCCTGCTTGGGATGGTGTCACCACCTGGTGCCCCACTCAGGACGCAACAGTGGCTGTTTTCACTCACCACCCAGAAAACAGGCCCACATGTAGTAATGCTGGTTACTGTGCAGACATTTAGTACTTGGGTATGCAAATACTAAATGCCTGTGCAGTAACAACTGCACAGTCCGTGTCTCATGTAAATGTGGCCACTGATAGTGTTTTTTCTCTTCAAATAATGCAGATAGTACAATTTATTTAATATGATCTTGCTCTCAATTTCATTTTACTTATATCTGAAAAATATTAGGGACAAAGGGAAGAATACTATTTCACCTAATGAATGACCAAAGTGCAGGTATAGGCTAATTCTGAGCTATCTGATTAAAATGTAGGAACAATTCTATTAATTCTATGGAACAAAGTTATGGGGGTTAATGGGGAAATATCTGCTTAAAATAAAATACCTAATCAATTAAACATCTTTGTTTCATTGCCATATATATTTATCCTTAATAGACATATTTTTAAATAAAAATCAAAGAAGAAGGAACTAAAGATCCAGAAACTTGATTATCTGCTAAAGAACAGAGATCTCTGTATTCTTTGTTTGGTGGTATACTACCTAACCCTAAGAAGCTACTGAAAAAATAAGGTTTGATTTTTAGCTCTGTACTCTTTTTTACATATTCTTTTCTGTCCAGTACTGACTTTTTACAGCATTCAAATACCAGTAGTGTGCATTTCTTTTTTCAAATCTGTCATTTAGAAAAATTAATTTGTTCCCTACAGTAAATAGCACACCGAGTAAGGAAAAAAACAGCCCTGGCAACAGGAAACTGAACAAGGAGTTCTTGAATCTGGCTATATTTTTTGTTCACAAATTAAGAACTACATTTTTATAAGCATGGCTGACACTGTTGACAAACACCTTATGGCCAGCACTGAATAGCTCCTTGTGTTTGGCGCCCATCACAGGACCAAAGAGATACTTTTGGGAATAGCTTGCTAATGCTGACATATGTTGATTGGCTTGTGCTTGAATATTGGGAGAACTGTCTTTCTCAGTGTGATTTCACAGAGCATCAATTCAGTAAGTATTTTGAAGATAAATGGAGTTATTTATGTGACAATTCAATGTTAATACCACACTGAACTGGAAAAGAAATCTTAGCATCTTGGTGATGGGTTGTTGAAAAAGAAATAGAAAATGCTTTGTGCAATATCTTGACTATGTAGGGGGAAAGAGAGAATCAAGTACCATAATTTCCATACAATGAATCTGTAATTTTTACCAGTTTCCTATACATAATGTGCCAGTGTTTAGACATGCACCCATTTCAGGATCAGACCCTTATTGTCCTTGGTGTCATATAAAGACATCGTTCCTGTTTTTGTAAACTTCACAAATAGTTACCTTACATTCTTTAACCTGTTTGGTAAGAACTAGTCCTTTTATTTTTCAGATAATTATGAGTTTGTGGATAATTTGACCAGTATTCAAATGAATGCATTTGAATGAATAGATTATGATGACATTATAATAAGATGCTAATGAGCTTTAACAATTAACAACATTTCTGGTGCCTTATATGCAGACATTCTTGTATCTGTAACTAAAGAAGAGCAAAAAAAAATAAAGCTGCAGCTAACTCAAAGCCTTGACCAGTGAGGATCAACTGTTTTTGGTAGGTTTGCCACATAACATTCCCTCACCCTCTCCAAGTACCAGTACACTCCCCTTCCCCTGCCTGATCTGCTGCTCTGCTTTCTGGTTCTTACTTTATCTGCCACTGTAGTGTCTGTCTCCTCCCTGATCATACCACCTGTGGCACCCATATCACAGGTTGGCTATCGGCTTGGACGTGTCTTGGACATCAAGCTTGTGAAACACAAGCTTGTGCATCTACCATTAGATACTCGTTAACTATATAAATATAAGAATGATATTAAAATGTTCAGTTTACCAGCTTTCCTTCAGAAATTTAAGTCCAAGATATTTTGCTGCAGTTTTACCCTTCAGGTTTATAGTTCTGATATTTGATGTCCTATGTAATTTCTTACTAGGTCATGTCTCATATGTCATCAATTTACTTAAGGAGGGATTTGGACTTTCTTTGTTCTAATGAAAGTTGTATTAATTTACTTCTTGTGAAGAAAGGAAAAGGGTGGCAGTGATGGCAGGTATACATTGGAGATTGGGTATTTGTTCATGCTTAGTTCTTAGTTGCATATGCATAAATTAATTTATAGTAATTAAATACAAAATTAAGTGTGATTTCCTACAGCATTTGTGATTGACCTAGCTCTGCTACTTTAAAAATAATGAGGGTTACATCACTGAATTCAGTTAGAGAAAAGTTAAGCCAGTTTTTAAATGTTTAATCTCAGCTACATATGCAAGATAAGATCATATCTTTTTTGAGGAGAATGAATCACTATCACTTTTTTGTTTTATAATGCCATTATTTGCTACTCCTAACCTGAATTGCTGTGTGTGAAAACGGTTTTTATCTTAAAATAAAGATTTTAATGATATTTATGAAAAATGTATTTGACTTTATAAATTACATCTCATTTTTAGAGATTTTTTTCCAGAAAGATTACCATTTGTGGCCAAACTCTTTTAAGTGTCAGTTTAAACCAATAATTTTATTAATAGTAGATTTTTCAGAATATTCTATGCAGTATCTTGAACACCTGGTTAACTGTACATTTATCACAGAGATTGCAAGAAGGATTCTGTTGGATTTTATGCTCTTTTTAAATGTTTTTTTAAAATACGATTTGCAGTTTCCCTACATTTCTCAGTTGGCATTGTGCTCCCTTACCTGCTAGTTGAGATGGGTATTACTGGGAAAGGGATGATAAAGCCATAATGCATGGCAAGATGTGAGTTATGTTGCCTAAATTCATATCTTGCATGATGTCAGTGAGGATGTATGTCATTACAAGTGCAATGTGTAAATTATCACAGTGTAGCATACATACTACACTGGGTTTATAGAATGGTCTTATACAATTATAATTAAAACACGACACTTAGAGTAATCCTAAGTCTTTTCACATAAAGCCCTTTTTGTTGGGCTTAATCAGACCGCACTGAAAAAATTGAGACTATTACCTTTGATATCAGTGAGTATAGGCTTAGGCCCATTTACTTTATTGTGTTTTTTCTCTGAGAGAGTTATGACCATCCACCATCTTAACAGATGAAAGGAGGCATGACAAAGTCATTCAGTCAGTCAGTGATACTAGGTAGTGGTGTGGGAGAAGAGCCCGATGTGCAAGCAGCAAGGCTTCCTATAGTAGCTACAGGTCCACTCATCAGATAGAGTTTGAAGCAGTCTGCTTTCTGGCTCACCTAAAGGCCTCAGCCTGGGTTCTCTGATGGCTCTCCACAGTGACTGTACCTGCTTTGACCTGACTTCTCTAGACTGAACAGTTGTGGACAGGGTTCTCTCAGTTATTAGTGGGAATAGTGAATTTCTTGAGACCTTGCTTGCCCTTGTCTGAGAGAAGAATTCTGGATTTGGTCTCAAGTTGTTTAATTAAAATTTGGTGGAAAAAAAATCTGAAATTAGAATAAAAAGATCTAAAAAGGTTCCAATTTTTTTTGCTACAATCTCTTCTGATGAATTGTTCAAAACCTACTGCAAGCTTAGTAGAAAAGTCAGTTTAGAATATACAATTCTTTCCCCATCCCTCCTACCTCACAGAAGTGCTCAATAACAGTTCAGAAGTAGTCCATCTTCTGAAGTTGTAATACTTCTAATTTGCTTTCTTAAGTTAAGGTAAAACTTGAAAAGAGACTAGGCACTTCTGAAGAATTGCAGCATGTAGCGGCAGGAATGGAACAGGAATATACTGTGTATTTCTTTGAAGAAAGGGACATGTAAAGTACTGCTGATCATGGGTATCTGAACTTCAAAAGAAAAAGGCCCCATTTCTCCCCCACCTGGTCACTGAATGCTACAGAACTTTAAAGTCAGCAGGTATGTTTTGAAGTTCTGTTTTTGTATTTAAAAAGCTAAATTGGAAACACAGAATGATTCCCAGTTTGACTTTTTAAATACAAATGCAACTTGAAAGTAGCCCAGTACTGTTTCCACTACCTTCCTTTATGCTCAGTTGGTGGTTAGGTGGCCTTCAGGGTTTTTTCTCCCTGCTTAAGTTTAGGTTAAGTTAGAGAAACTTGAACAGAATTTTACAATTGTAAGTGAAAAATAAGAAACAATCTAACAGACTCATGGTAAGCATACCAGAATTGCTTACCCTATAGAACACGGGAGGGCAAAATATGGCTTACAAGCTGCATTTGGCCTGATGGGCCATTCTATCTGGCTTGTGTGGCCCCTGAAAAAAATTAGAAAAGTAATATTTATCTGCCCCTAGCTGCCTATCAAAGATGACAGGAGCCAGGAGCAGTAGGACCCAGGATGAGCCAGCAGCAGAACTAAGCAGCTACAGCAGTAAATCTGACCCCTCAGTACCCTGCCCCACCCCCTACCTACCAGGGGCTTCTGAGGCAGGGGCTTCTGACCTGGGACTGTTCCTGCCTCCCTGCACTGGAGGGAAATACAGATAAGAAGGAGGTAGGGGAGGGAAGCAGAGAAGAACTGTGGGTGATCACTCTAGTCCTCAGGGTTAGGTCAGTCTGGCTCCTGAGGTCCTAGCACTGCAGCCAGGAACCATGTGGTGCTGGAGCAGCTGGGAGGCTGGGGGAAGGGACAGTGAGTGGGCACACTATGTAGCAACAGCTGGGAGGGAGTGCAGGGCCTGTGCTGGTGCACAAGGACCAGCACTGGTGGGACCCAGAGTGGGGGAGCAGAATCACAGAGCCTGGCCAGCAGTGGCTGTATGGAACCAAGCTGGCTCTGCCATCTCCCTCCTGATGCAAAGTCCTGCCACCCCACTTTGGGCCCCACTAGTGCTGGAACCAGTGCATTGGTGTGGGCCCGATACTCCTGCCCAGCTGTTGCTGTGCACTATGCACCTGCTCGCTGCCCCTTCCCCCCACCTTCTGCCATTTCCCCACCCCCCCACCTGCCATTAAGCTGCTCTGGCACCATGTGGTTCCCAGCTACAGCACCAAGACTACAGGAGCAGCTGGGACATGGTGCCAGAGCAGTGAGCTTGGGGGGCAGCGGGAAAAGGAAGCAGTAGGAAAAGGGCAGTAGTGGCAGATCAGGCGGAAGTGGCAGTGAGCAGGATCATGAAGCCCATGCTGGTGCCCTGGGGCCAGGAGTGGCAAGAGTGTGGACCCTAGGCTTGGATGAGTGCTGGTGGGGGCTTTGCTTGCCATGGGGAGGGGGAGATGCTGTGGGTAAACCCTCCCTCTCCATGCAAGCCACAACCCTCCCTAGCCACCCTCCACCCATAATCACAGCCCCCCACAAAACCCATATTCACCCCTCACAAAACACACACACACACACACACACACACACACACACACACACACACACACAATACAAGAGTAGGACTTCATTTTGAGCTATTATACTATCACCTTTATGTGCACTACACAAACACATGTAAATCAGGACAACAATATTTTTTAAATTAAATTAATAGATGTTGTGATACATTTGATTTTTAGAATATAATTTGGTATTTTTCTGGTTCTAAAATGGCAAACCCCTTTGCTGAAAGAAATACTTCCAGGTGGTGAGGGGAGGGACTTCTGGTGGCAAATGTCAGGGGTTAAGGGACAGGACTTCCAGTCCCAAGATGGTGAGGGAGGGCAGGGCACCTGCCAAGAGGTAGGGCTACCCATGCCACTCTCAATGACTTGCCAAACCTCAGTAAGTGGTCCTCTGACCAAAATAATTGCCCACCCCTGCTATAGAAATTGAAACATGAACACTTCCTATTTAAATATTTAAAAATCAATGGTGTATTGTGAGGGAACAAAGACTATCCGATTTCTATTGTTGAATCTATAACAGAACCACCACATTGGAATTTACTTTATAAAGTTCTTATAGAATATCTAAAGGTTATAGGATATCTAAGTTTTATGAGTCAACTTCCTCCTTCCTTTTCACTTCCTGTTAAAAAACCATAAGCAATCCACAAGGTGGCAATATGCCACAACACATATGGTAATTGCATGGCATTGAATGAACTGGAAATGAGGCATAGAGATGTTGCTTGTTGTGGGGGAGGGTCTCAAAAGGTGGGTAGGTTGATGAGTTATACAAATAGAGAAGAGACTAGGAAGTAATGCAAGTGTTTAGCATCCCTACTAAGAAGGAAACCAGTGTGTTCAAACTACCATGTCTATTTTTAACTGGAAGCTATACCATACAAAGTATGAATAGGCCAGTCTTAATCTTTCTATAGGTATGAAAATAATTAACTAGAATCACTTGAATCACCATCTGCAGTTTTGGGCTTTCCATTGCCTTCAGTGGGTGTTCATTTGGGACTTTATTGACCACAACTTTTTAGATATAATAGCGTGTGCAGTTGGATAATTTAGTCTATTCTTACATTAGTTCAGGATTATTTCCCTATAGTAAATGTACAAATACAGTGGCTAGTTTAGTGTAAAATTATCTGAACATTTTTCACCTGCTCTGAACTTCTCTGGGGGTTCTTCTACAGTCTAATATATTATATTGCATCTACTTCATCAACTGAATCAGTAATTTTATTATAAAAAATGCCATTAAGTTTATCTGGTTTTAGTTTTGTTCCTTATAAACCCATTCTGATTGTGATTCTGTAATCCTCAAGATATTTAGTTATAATTTCTTTATATGTGTTTCATAATGGAATACATATTGGATTTAACAGATGATAACTACAGTCTATCTTTACTTTTTACAAGTTTGATATCAGATTTGCTTTGGAACAGTCTTCCATGTTTCATAAGTAGTTTTCTCAATAAATATCAAGAACTGCTAGTTTGTGACCTGCGCGCTACTGACAAATAGTTTGCTCCATATCATCTTGCTATATTCTATACTGAAAGAATGACACCAGGAGTTGTGGTTAGTATCTTGCATCCAAGTACTAATCCTTTTATGGTAATGAGTTTTAAAAGACAAATTTAAAATAATGAAGTATTGTAGTAAAAAAAAGATTAAAAAATTAACATTATGCACTACTTATAAGTTTCTGGAAATATTTGCAAATAGCTTACTAAAAAGAATCTGATAAAATGCATACTAGAAACTATACAAATTAACAGAGACTATGGTCTTTGGATTCCAAGCATCTTCTCAACTTGGAACATAAGATTGGAAAGGATATTCTGGATCATCAAGTCCAGTGCTCTGGTATGGCAGAGAACTCTTTCCTATGACATCTTTCATATATTTATCAAGCTCTATTTTAAAGATACCTTGTTTTTTTGTCCCTAACTGTCCTGGTTTGTTGTTATAAATCTAAATCTGCTTTCTCAAACTTTTTTAGAATCCCAGCACTTCATTGCAGATTTGTTACTGTTACCAGTGCTTTCCTCACCTGTTTTTTTTCTAATCCCTTGGGTTCTGGCACATTTCTTGTGCTGAATCCTGCTTCCCCCTCCCCCCCTGAAATCAATGGGAAATTTATGGTTTATTTAATTAACTACAAAATAAAGCCCTAAGAGGATCCACATGTGTTATATTTCAGAAGTGGAAAAAATGCAAAAATATTCAAGGGAACTGTTGAACTACATGTAGGATGACGAACCTGTCCTTTTCACTAATATACAATTTTATCTTTTTGAATGGAAACATAAATAACAAGATTTTCTTTTCCAAATCTGATTTGGAGCAAAATAACATAATAGAATGCTGTCTGTGAAACTCACGCTGGTGTTTTTCTTTCTTTCTATCAGATGGTCTCTCTTATTTATTTATTTTTTATAAATCAGAACCATCTAACTCATGGTCTATGGACCTCATGTGGCTGGGGAGGGGTTTGCTTGCAAACCTCAGGCTAGGCACCACTCCTTGAGTCTCTCCTGCTGCTGCTTCTGTTGGCTTTCTAGGCTTCCCCTCCCTCCTCCTGCCTCCATTCTAGCAGGTGGGGTGGGACACAAGGCCCAGAATTTTGGGGGGCCTGGAGCTCTGTGCAGCAGGTATGGTTCAGTGGCATGACGTAGCAGGGTGGGGCCCTGCCATGGGGCTTGGCTTGAAGCTTGGGAGACATATGGTCTGAGGGGCATGTGGTCCCCAGCTGCTCAGAAACTGCACGTCTGTGTTATAAATCATGCATGCCCTGTTTGTTGGCATATGTCTTTTTCCTATATGTCTACCTAGTGGAAGAGAACAGTTTGTGCATGGCAAAGTGTCTTGTCTGATGTCATCTCATCTCCTGTGAATAGGCAGCTATTTGATTCGGCTTTGGATGCCAGTGATTCAATCCAGAGTTCTGGATCAGTTTCCAGCTTCAATTCAGCCAAAGCTTCAGAGATCTGGCCATAGGGTATAATGGAGAATCAATGGAATATCTATAACTTTGTTGTTTTTGCCTGATTTGGTTTAAACTTGCATGGGTGGTAGCATCTGCTGAGAGCATAAAGCCTGTCAAGTTTCAAGAAGATCAGTGCAGGGGCTTGCAGGGGAACTGCACATCAAGGTATTGACAGGTAAAACTCAGCCTAAAGAAGCCAGCGCTTCAATCCAGACATGCTGCTTCAGCATCCAAAATACCCGAATCTTCTCCGCATCCGAAGTGTGGCCTGAAGCCTTGCACAGCTCTACTTTCTACACACTTTATATTGCATTAATCACCATAGGACCTTCCAGTGTTATATGAAAAAATATGACTACACTTCTGTCATTTATTTGTTGTTCGTCTTCTTTCAGGAGTGATGTGGGGAGGATGAGAATTGTGTGCAATGAAATGTCTTATGTTGGTAGGATTTATTTTGGTTTGCTCTATTTTGGTTCCTTTTTCATTTTCTTTTCAATGGGTTGTTAAGTCTTTATGTTAGAGAGGACCAGGTTAAAGAAATTTGTCTTGCTTTTGGAGAGGCAGATAGCTACGTTTGTGATTGTCTTGGATCCTGGTGGTGTTTGTTCTCAAGTCTCAGCCCAGCCCAGCACAGACAAGCTTCCCTTACTGTAAACAGTTCTACTGGACCAGAGGTGCAAAACTGATCATTGTCATCATTAGTTTTTATGGATATCATGGGCTCGGATAATAGAATACCATGATGATAAGGACTGAGACTATGAACTTCATTTGAAATTCTGTGGGAAGCTGGTATGGAGAAATGGGGAACAGAAGACAGGTCTTATATATTTGTGATAGTGTATACTGCTGAGAAGATGCTCACTGCAGTGTACTGCACAAGCTGAAGTTTTGTAAGTGCTGTGTGCTTCAGTGCTCATTGATTCAGGTAGATGCTATCAGGGTTTCTCCTTGGTAGCCCCCTACCTCCAGCTGTTGGCAGATGGTTCAGAAACAGAAGGAACTAGGCTATTTCTTGTTTTCTTGCACTTTCAGACAGGTAGTTTAGTCTGATCTGGGCAGAGTTTTTGATTGCTAACTTGACATTTAAACTGGTCTCTTGCAGTGCTTCAGATTCGTTCAGAATACCTAGTGAGATCAGATAGGAATATGCCCATGCAACAAATTGGCTTGGCAGTCTAGGTTTTTCTTCTTTCTCAGTGTACTAGGGAAGCTCAGTTTCGGAGGCTTATATCAGTTCCTTTATTAGTCACAGCTGTTTAGCAGGTGTCTATTGAGGGAACAGTTGGATAGCAGAGGCCATTTACTGTTCCTGAATTGATGTAGAGGGCTGAAGTGCATAACCTTGGGTCTTATTGTGAGATTGTAGTAGTGTTTGAGGGGGAAGGACTATATATTTCATTGTTACACAAAAAGAAATGCAAAAATCTAGAACTTTTGGTTCCAAAATGATACTTTTTATTAGACCAACTGAGAAATTACAAAAAAAAAGAATCTTTTTTTCTGTAAGCTTTTGGGCTCATTTGCCCTTCATCAGACTTGGGAGAAGTTCAAGATAGTAAAAAGTCCCCATATGTAGGAAATAAACTTCATTTTTGCACAGAATTTTGCATTGTTACACAAAGGCAGATGTACTATTTCATTGAGCATGTCTATATCTGCTCATTAATGCGCAGTAGCTTCTTTTACTGCACATGAAAGCAGCACATAAAAAAAATGCTATTATGCTAATGTGCAGTTAAATAGTCTCTAATGCTCATTAAGCATCACCTAAAAAGTGTTTGCTTGTGCTACTGTGCACTAGGGCAGCCTAATGGGCATTTATTTAGTACCTCACATTGGGGGTGCTAAATTTAATGTGCATTAGGAAAAGCACAATGCACATGTAGATAGATGACCCCACTGTAGCTCACTTCCTTCCTTGAAGTTATGATTGTTTGGCAAGTTAACTGCAGGACCAAGTCCCATGACTTGCATGAGTGACTGACTGTAGCTGGTCTTTTCCCAAAGGTGGTTAGGACCTATAACATTGAGTTGCTCGTATACTGTTCAATAAGGCTCTGCAATTTTGTTAAACTTAGTATGTTTTCCCAGTTGACTGAAGTTGGGACTACAATGAAAACAACTATGTTCATGTGTTGCTAAGTTGTTATACTTAAGCAACCAAATTTAAAAGTCAACCAAAAATACTTTGAGCCAGATTCTCTGATGGTATAAGTAGATTCATGACTTCAGCGAAAGTTATACTGTTTGGAGAAGTAATCCTTTACTTTTTCATGGAACTCTGACATTTTACTGTGTTAGAGTTTACACAAGTGCAAAGGGAATTTGCCTAGTTAAGAAGTGCATAAGTCACCTTCACTGTCCATTAGCATTTCTTCTGAATACTTCAGTGTGAGCACAGGTAGTGTTTTGCATATATCTGAAATGCTCAAATAACGTTTTATTGGGCTTGTTTCCGGTACTATTAATAGGTTTATACGTCCTTATGTACTGATTGGCACTATAAATGACCTCATTTGTCCTTGTCTCTGCTAAGATAGTTTTGGCAAAGCCAAAGTAGTGGATTTTGCCAGACTTCTATCAAAAATGTTTTTGTTTTAATCTGTGTCCTTTGATTTATTGTTTATCGGCTATTAAAACTCCAGTTTTCTGGAGTTTACTTTTAAAGACTATGGTCTATTTATGAGATTACTAGTCCCTTTAAAATGAAATCCTATATTTGATTCTAGATGACAAATGCCTTTTTTTAACTGCTTAAGTTGTATAACATGAGTTTGCTTTTTCTTCTCTGATAGTAATTTGGAATAATTTAAAGCCTAATGCAAAGCCTGTTGAAGTGAATGGGAGCTGTTTCAGATGGTTCTCTAGCAAGCCATAAGAGTTCCATGGCCAGGTTCTATTCCTTTTATTAGGTACATAATTGCACTGAAGTGTCATTCTATATTCTGTGTACATGAAAAAAACTACTAATACAAGGAACTGGGTCACCCTCCTCCTCTCTGCTTTGTGACTCAATCCTAAAAGTAAGATTTAGGCTGTTACAAAAGCAGATAATTAACATGTTTTCAGGGACTCAAGTACAGTAGAATACTGTGGCACCTGAGCACATTTACACACCTCATAGCAGGTGAAATAGCGGGTAGCAAAAGGTAGACATCTTAATTTTTGAAAAATCTTTGAATAACTCTTGATTTCGGTCAGTCAGGTGCTCACAGGGCTGGAGAACTGACTGAAGATAAATAAACTATTTTCCATAGCTTGAAGAAACACAGTCCTACTGGAAAAAAAAAAAAATCACAGTTACAAGCTATCTTGAACAGCATATTTTGCAACACTTAGGACAATGCAGATACCATATAAACCTCTATTCCCAAATGTGATACTAAGAATTATTGGTTGACTTTTGTCAAGGGCATTTAACTATTGAGGTATATGATTTGGCTGATAATTCTAGAATTAAGTAGCCTTGCGGGATTACACTGAATATGTTGAGCAAGGAATGACAGCTAGCCTGTAAAAACATTAACAGTATATCATGTTCTACCACTCTTCATTATTTTAAAACTAAAACTCTCCATAGATATATCTGGACACACTATAAACACATACTATATTATTTAAAGTTGATTTTAGAAATTCCCTGAAACATTAGGGGTGAAATGACAAGTGTGCTGGGTAGGAAGACATGCTTTGAGATTAATTATACCATTGAAAGCTGAAGGGATAGACACATGAACTAAAATAATTTTGGAAATCACTTTTAACACTTTCCTAACAGCACTGTAATGGAAATGCTAAGGAGAGGCACAAGAGAGGACATTAGCAGGCATGAGGCAGAGGAGGCATCAGTATAGAGAGCAGGAAGTACAAGGTTCTAAAGACAGGGGCTCCAGGACCACTGGGCCAAGAAAGAAGAGAAGAGAGGTGGTTCATAGATTCATAGATGTTAGGGTCGGAAGGGACCTCAACAGATCATTGAGTCTGACCCCCTGCATAGGCAGGAAAGAGTGCTGGGTCTAGATGACCCCAGATAGATGCTTATCTAACCTTCTCTTGAAGACCTCCGGATAGGGGAGAGCAACACTTCCCTTGGGAGCCCGTTCCAGACCTTGGCCACTCTGACTGTGAAGAAGTTCTTCCTAATGTCCAATCTAAATCTGCTCTCTGCTAGCTTGTGACCATTATTTCTTGTAACCTCCAGGGCCGCCTTGGTGAATAAAACCTCACCAATTCCCTTCTGTGCCCCCGTGATGAACTTACAGGCGGCTACAAGGTTGCCTCTCAACCTTCTCTTGCGGAGGCTGAAAAGGTCCAGTTTCTCTAGTCTTTCCTTGTAGGGCTTGGTCTGCAGGCCCTTAACCATATGAGTGGCCCTTCTCTGGACCCTCTCCAGGTTATCCACATCCCTCTTGAAGTGCAGTGCCCAGAATTGC
>JAGPOW010003642.1:69997670-70013091 GCA_030014935.1 Caiman crocodilus | reverse complement strand
TCTGCAGGCCCTTAACCATATGAGTGGCCCTTCTCTGGACCCTCTCCAGGTTATCCACATCCCTCTTGAAGTGCAGTGCCCAGAATTGCACGCAGTACTTCAACTCCGGTCTGACCAGTGCCCAACAGAGGTCCTTGGACCTATTCGTCATGCATCTGCTGATGCACAATAAAGTGCCACTGGTTTTTCTGGTGGTTGGTGACTCCCTTCTGTGGGGGACTGAGGTACCAATTTGTCTTCCAGACTTGGGGGCCAGGGACGTGTCACAGAGCCTGGCAAAGCTCATCCATCCTTTGGACCACTACCCCTTCCTGCTTGTCTGCATAAGCACCAACAATACTATCATCAGGACTAATACTGAACAGATCAGAGGTAATTATGAGACTCAGGGACAAAATCAGGAAGGCAAAGATAAAGAATGAGCGGCACCTGGTGAAGAGCAGCAAGTAGAGGTTCTATATGTAAGTTGGCCAGAAAAGGACTAAGTATGCTGTGGTTCCTGTATTAACAAGCCAGGGGGAACTCCTAACTGAGTGTTCAAAGAAGGCACAGCTACTCAACAGCTACTCTGCCTCAGCCTTCACACACAAAAAAGAAAAAGAAAAAAGAAAAAATTAAGCTACCAAAGACCTAGCAGGGTTTATTTGCATAAGAATGGGGGCAAGCTGAGGGAAGAGATAACAAAAGAGCTGTTCCAAGGGTTTTAGTTGGGTCTGAATGAATTCAAGTCAGCAGGGTTAAATGAGCTTCATCCCAAGGTCTTGAAGGAAGAGGCAGAGAAGATCTTAGAGGGCTTGGCTCCCATCTTCTTGAAGTTATGAGAGATGGGCCAGGTACCAGAGGACTGGAAAAGGTCCAATGTAATGCCTGTCTCTTAAAAAGGCAAGAAGAATGAACCAGACTGGTTAGCCTAACCTCAATACCTAGGAAGTTACTGGCCCATATCCTAAGGAAGCAGGTATCTGGAGAAGGAAAGGCTTATCAGAAGGAATCGGCATGGATTTATGAAAAAAAAATCATGTCAGACAAACCTGATCTACTTTGAAAATGGAACAACTTGAGTGGATGAAGGAAATGCTCTGGACATAGTATATCTGGACTTCAGCAAGGCTTTTGACAAAATTTCACATGACCTTTTTATAACCAAATTGAAGAAATGTAGGCTGGAAAAAATTACTACAGTATAGATAGATAAGTGGCTATATAGCCATAAGCAAAAGGTAATTATTAACTCATTCATGTCAGAATGGTAGGAGATCTTGAGTGGATTTCCACAGGTATCTGTCCTGGACCCATTGCTGTTCAACACTTGTATTAGCAATTTGGATGGTAGCATATAGAGCTTTTTGCAGCTAGAGCTAACAGTACAAAGTTCAATGCTGACAAAGGAAAGGTGGTATAACTAAGGAGGAGTAATCCAAAACACAAATACAAAATGGAGGACATCAGGCTGGATTACAGCTCTATGGAATTGGACTTGGGAGTCTCAGTAGACTACAGACTCAGTATGAGTCTGCAGTATGATATAGCCACACAAAAGGTGAATATGGCTTTGTGCTGCATCAATAGCAGCATTAGGTGCAAGATCCAGTGATAATGCCTCTCTACTCAGCACTGATTAGGTTTTATCTGGAGTACTGTGTGCAGTTCTGGTCTGTACATTTTTAAAAGGATGTGGAGAAGTTAAAGTACAGAGGTAGGCAAAAAAGATGATCAAGGGCTTGGCAGGCAAGTTGTAAGAAGAGATGCTGGTGGAGCTAGGCATGTTCATCTTGTGGAAAAGGTGCTTAAGAGAGGACAAGATAGCGGTTTTCAAGTACTTGAAAGACTGCCATAAAGAAGAGAGAAAGTTCCTTTTCTCTCTTGCTGCAAAAAAGAGGACACAGACCAGTGACTTGAAGTTGCAGCAAAATAAATGTAGACTGGATATCCAGAAAAAAACTTCTTCAACTCTGAGACTGCTGACACAGTCAAATAGACTGCCTAGGGAAGTTGTGGACTCTCCATCACTGGAGGTGTTCAAGAAGAGGTTGGACAACCACTAGTCAAGGATGATCTAGGCATAGATATGCCTATTTTCTACCATGGATATTCCCCATGCTTCTGGACTTTGCTGGTTACTCCTGCCCCTTTCTTCTACCTTTGTTCTGCTATAGCTGTCAGGTTGTTTTTAAGCCTCCCCAGAGGCACTGGCTGTTGGCTATAGGTAAGGCTTGAGATTTCATCTGGGGTGTGTTGATTCTGCTAGGAGCAAAGCTAGAGGATCCTGGCTAGAGGGTCTTGCCCTTATGCTCAGAGTCAGATTGATTACTGTATTTTGGGCCAGGAAGGAATTTTACCCTGTGGTTAAATTGGTATAGATGGCAAGGGTTTTAGCCTTTCTTTGTAGTGTGTGTGTGTGTGTGGTAGTGCGGGGGAGGAGGGAAAAGGAGGGAGGGTGGTCAAATTCCTGGGACCTCTTGAGTATATATTGACAACATTTTATAAAAGTGGCATATTGGCTGTCATGTTTTACCTGTGGCAGGTTAGGGTGTCAGGCCTAAATTGTGTCAGGGTTGAGGGTAGTTTTATGTAGAGTTTAGATTATGGTTGTATGGAATGGTTTAGATAGGGATGATACTGTTTTAGGCAGGGGGTTAGTGTAGATAACCTCTGGAGAACTAACTCTTCCAACCCTACCTCTGTATGTTTTTCTATGAATGTCTAGTTTCAGCTATTACACTGAAGTAGTTTTGTTATTATTTACTGTAACATTTTAATGATACATTGAAAAGACCATGACTATTAGGCCTCCATGAAGCAGCAAGTATTCGATCCAGATTCAGCCGATTTGGAGGGACAGTGATTCGATTTCTTGTTTTGAATCACTGTCCCAAATCAATTCAGTGCCAATTTGGAGATTTGGCCATAGACTAAAAAGGCAGCAGTGCTTGAGAATGCTGGACACAGCTGCCTCCAGCTGGTAAGTCCCATTGTGGTGGGCAGAGTGGAGAGGGGAAGAGACATGGGGAGGGGGCAGATCAACGCCCCCACAGTGATGGAGAAATTGCAGCTGGGAAAGCTGCCCAGCTGGGGTGAGGGTGTGTGGGACTTGGGGAGGGGGGCTTTGCCACTACCTTGCACCACTGGTCTGGGAGGGCATGGGCCTGTGTCCTCAGATCTGTATGGGGCGGACTGGGCCAACCTGCACTCTGGACAGGAGACAGGAAGCTTTGGGAGTGGGGGCTTTGCCTCCTGCCACTAACTCAGCCCCCCGCCCCCCTCCTGGACAAGCAGCGACTTTGCCTTGGCTGGGTGAGCAGCAAGAGGACATGGGGTCAGATGTGTGCATCCAAATTGGAGTGGGGCCAGTGGCAGGGCCTATGGGAAATTTTAGGATGGCTGCAGCCCCATCAACCCCCCCTCCCCCCCGCTCCACTACACTCTGTGGGGTGGGTGGAGCCAGGTCTGCAATCTGGGCTGCGTCTGATGCTAGCTACCAGGAGTGAAACCCTGGCTCCACCTGCCCTGTGGAGCACAATCCAGCATGGGCAGCTGCAACTAGCCTTCCATAGTGCAGCCCAGTCCTGGCTCATCTTGGGGCATACACTTGCATCCATGACCTCCTGAACCGGTGGCATGTGGTGGCATGCAGTGACAGGAGCCCCCCATGCCGAGTCCTATGCCCCTCTCACTCTGGCTGGACAACTTGTCCCAGCCCCAATCCTTCCCTTGGGGGGTGTTGATCTGCCCCATCCCTCCCCGCTCCACCTACCACAACAGACTTACCAACTTGAGGCAGATGTGTCCAGCATGCTCAATGGCTGTTGCCTGTTTAGTCTATGGCAGAATCTTTTCTGAATTGATTTGAAGACTTCTGATTTGATTCAGAGTTTTTAATGGGTCTTCTGATTCAATTTGAATTTGGAGATTCAGCTGCTAAATCTCTGCAGAATCGAATCAACTACTGAAGCTTCACACAGCCCTAATGACTATATGATAGTATATGCTGAAAGGTTAAATAGATACAGTTTTATATTAACTGATTCATTCTAAAGGCAATGTTTGGAAAGTTCACAACCCCTTTTCATGTTTATGCAAATGAAAAGGTCACATCACAGTACACATACTAGTAACAATAATATTAATATAACGCACTTCTTTGTACTACTTAATGACTTGTATCTTCAAATCTTCAGGTGCTTTTACAGTACCTGCTAAATACATTCAGCTTACAGTTGCTGCACTAACAGAGCTACATTGAAGTAACAATTTATTATTCTACCATGTATTTGTGAAAGAAGACAAGAGAGAAAATACCTTATAACAGAGAGAGAGATTTTTTTTAAAGAAATTAGAAAACATGAAGAGCAAAGTCTGTTACATTTATGGGATAGAACACAATTTAGTGGCTAAGCCCTGTAAGGGTTGTATAGTTTACATCTTATACAACAGGAAGCCATAATACATACAGTATATTCCATATGTTCTCATTCATCTATGTTTTAATCATCCAGCAAAACAACATAATTAGTTCAGATATATTCTTTCCAGGCAAATTCATTTGCTGTTTTACTGTACATCAACTTTGTCATACACATCATCCTCCACCAACCATTCCCCTGCCATGCACAGGAAGTGCTGAAAGATGAAACCACATTGGATTGACATTGCTTAGTATAAATAACAGTATGAACTAGCAACCGTTAGGGTACTTTATTTCTTCCTTTTGTGTAAATGACTACTACCATGCTGTTTAGCAGATTGATAAAGAGATAAAGTAGCAAAGTAACCTATATTCCTCCAATCTCTTCTCTAAGGTGACAAGACCTCAAAGTGCCTTCAGAGTATTTTGTTTCTGTATTTCTTCATTCATTTTCTTTTATACTTGGAGTTATTCTTCTGGTGAAAAGAACTGTATGACCTCAGTTTGAAGCAAACCAAATCAAGATCATGGAATCAGCTATAAATTTAACCTGAAGTAGAGGATTAAAATTTAGTGCAGGCCCTATTCTTGTAGGGTATGAAAAAGCATGATCATTCTACAGTTGGAGCGGGTGGAGGGAAGAAATATTTTCCTTCTACCCTTCCATACTGGTGAGGCCTTACATGGAATACTACTGTGTCCAGTTTTGAGTGTCATACTTCAAGAAAGATTTGGATAAATTGGAAAAAGTCCAGCTGAGAAAAATAAAGATGATTATAGGTCTAGAAAACATAACTTGCAAGAAAAAATGGAAGGATTACAATGATTTATTCTGCATATTATGAAAAAGAGATGACTGCAGGTAGATTTGATAGGAAGCAAGGACTGGTATGGGGGTGGGGGGCAGCATGACTTAATTTCACTACCACCATACCTGTTGTATTGAAGAGTCTGCTCTTATCAAAGTTTTGCTCCTCAAGTATATACCTATATACAATCATCAAGTCACTCCATCTTTTTCTTTGGTGAATTGAATAGATTAAATGCTTTGAATTTTTTCACAATGAGGCTTTTTTTTCCCAGCCTTTAGTTACTCTCTTACTGTTTTGTCAGGTCGATTTTGATAATATTCTTCAAATACCGAAAGATTGTTATAAAGAGGATGGTGATATATGATTTTCAGTGTCCGAAGGGAACAGGATAAAATAATGATTTTGAATTGCAGAAAAGAAAATCTAGGTTGGATATTTGGAAGAACTTTCTCACTTTGAGAGTGGTTAAGCATTGGAACAGAGAGGGTATGAAATCACTATCATTGGAAGTTTTAAGAGTAAATGCTTGGGTGAGATAGTTTAAGGAGGGATGGTTCTGCTTTGAGCAGAAGGTTTGGCTATAAATCCACCCTCAGGTTGTTTTTCATACGCAAAAGCAGGCAAATAAAACAGTTATAATGTGTCATGCATACTTGCAAGTGGTAAGTCCTGTAGAGTAACTACAGTGGAGTGACTGAGGTCGCAGGTAACTAAGGTGGGGTGATAGCCACACAGTTGCACTGATGGCACAGACAGACGGAAGTTCCTGTGGTCTCCATGTGTTGTAGCTGCCCCAGGGACCCAGATTTCTTGTTATGCCTCTGGATAAATGCCCCCATTATTTAAAATAATGTTTTGTGTGGCCAAGGTCTGACTTACCATTTCATAGTTTATTATGGTACAGAAGACAAATGTAATAGTTTCTCTTTGGCTTTACTTCTGCAGCTTGCATGAAAAAAAAAGTTTTCTATTAAAACAAAAGCTGTAGTTTAAAGAAATCTTTCTAGCTGTCTGTTACAGATATGACTTAAACACTGTACCTGAATGCTTTTTTAAGCAAATGATGAATGGATTTTGTCCTCCTGACATCCTCAATAAATAGGGAGAAATTATGTGATACATGAGGAATTATTTTCAGGGTCCATTTACAATATTAGAATGTTATTTGTGGCTAAGCTGAAACCCAAGTATCTTGAGTCTCAGGAAAATGTCCAAAGCAGAAACATAGGTATATGATACTTATGAAGAACTTATAAGAATAATTCTGGCATCCTTATTTAGTAGTCCTCACTCCATAAACACATGCAAGTCACATGTAAGTTACATGTAAATCACATGCAAGTCAGCAGAACTACTAACAGAACGAGGTGTCATTCATCTCATGTAAATCTCACCTCAGGATTGCAAAACAGTGTCTCCCTCCGCCTCCTCCCCCCCTCAAAACAACAACAAAGAAACATGGAAAAAAAGATCATGTTTGTTGTTTGTTTGTCCCAATGAAAAGTTTCAAGGTTAGTGTTTAGTAGGATAGAGGTGATTTGGCATTCATATTTTACAGTGCTCTTAGAATTATTAAACAACAGATTTCTTCCTACTGGTCGGCAGCACCCCATGAATTTCATATAATTTGTTTTATCATAAAAGTTAAAGTACTCCAGGAACAGCAAATAAACAAATAATAAATACTACCAATATCAACATCAAATAGCTAACAGATTAAAAATATCTGATAAATTATAAAAACAGAAAGGTAAAAATCTATGTTTATGAATAACAAGGCAAAAATGTATAGATGTTGTCAAAATGTCATGATATACAAGGGTTCTGGATCAAATGTCATATATTCTTTTTTTTATGGAAAAGGACACAACATAAATGTATAATATTTACTACAGCTTTGTCTAGGAGCCCTGAAACAATTTAACCTTCACTTCTTTTGTTTCAATATTTTTTTTTCTTCTTGAAGTTGAGCAAAGATCACAATGGCATATGTTGTATGCCATTTGGGGTAAAAAAAATGCTGACACAAAAACTCTGTAGTAGGGTAATCTGAAGTGCCAAGTTTTTACTGTGTATGTATTATCTTTCTTTTGTTTATATTACTGAAATGTTATATCATGGAAACTGGGCAGGGACACAATGGTGTAGCGTAAGAATGAGAAGGATTACTGTTCTATTTTTTCCTTCTAATGTACTTATTCCATATATGCAAAACAAATTTTTTTTTATTTATGTTTTTTATTTATCTCCATGTTAGATGTCCTTTCCATTTATTTGGTAATATTTATCCTCTGAAATTTGAAATAGTCTCAGCTGCATTGATTTAAAGATACAGATCATCCGTTTTCAACCACAGTGCCACAGTACCCTGGGGTGTCTAGAAGTCCTATTAGGTGTGCCACAAAGAGTCAAGCAATGCTAGCACATTTTAGTGTGAAAACACGACTCATAAGATAAACCCAGAGATTTCAAATAAAAATCTACAGTGTTAGAAGTGTACTGACCTATTGTGGTGTTCCTCAATTGTTTGCAACAAAATAATTGCTGGATTGTTTTTTCTGTAGCAAAAAATAAATTAAGAACTAAAACCTGACATTTTCAGGGCTGTGTCTTGAGTCTATCAAGGGGTGCCTTGAAATTTAAGGGCATTTTTACACATGCTCCAGGGAGAAGCGGGGGCGTTTTAATTAGAGTGGCTTCAAAAGCTGCTCTAATTAAAGTGCCTGAAGCATCATGTATCAGCATCCCTGCGCTGAAAAACGGTGGTGGGGCACCTTAGCTAAAGCTTATTCAACATGACGTGGGAGTCTGCTGGAGTGTGGCAGCTACTACACTCCAGCAGTCTCAATTAATCAAGTCTACTTGGATGCACTATTACAGCGTATTGGAACAGCCTCTCTGGACATATATAGGTGCCCTAAGTTTAAGAATCACTCATTAGCTAAAGAGGTGTGTGTTGAAACAATTTAAAGTGTCAAATAGTGTACCTATACTTTGGACCAGTTTTATATTCTTCCCTTTAAACCTAGAGTAATGGGAAAGGCATTGTAGTATATATTTCCTCCTGGAAATGGCTGATTTCCAGACTATGAGGTGGAACAGAAGCTGCATTTCCTCTGTTTCAGCTTGTTGGAATTCATTGAATCTATATAAAAGTGAACCTGCTTCTCATCATTCTCTCTTTGACTTCCGTCCTGGACTGCACAGAACTGGAACACAGTGTATAGTGACCCACAGCTCAGTCCCTGCGAGAGGCTTAAATGGTATGGAAAATGTACACTAGCTGTCTTCACCACAGGCAAACTTCCCCAATAATGAACTTTCAGTACTTCTGAGGCAATGCATTTATTGCTTGATTGAAATCACAGTGCAGAGGTCATCTTCCCTGCTACAGTTCCCAGCATATTGCCCATTTACTTTCTCTTTATGTGAGTAGAGGTGAATATCACCCTCTTACAATACCCATTCAAATGATTGAATGATCAAGTGATGTGATATCAGTGTAATTATGTATGTGTGCAAGAACATGAAATGAATAACCTTTCTGCAACTGTTATTATTAGAGTAATAGACTACAATTCCCATAAAATGTGGTCGAGGTGTAGTAGGCCATAATGATAATGATTTTTTACTAACTTGGCTCAGATCATTAATATGACTCTCTAAATGTGTTTTCACTCTTGGATTGCTATGTTATGCATAGTGCTTCTGCCTGAGGCAATTGCATACAAAACAGTAGCTTGAATGATGTGTTATATAAGTTAGCCAATAAGAAAAAGTCCAGGAGTGTCGTGTGTCTGTCTTCTTCAATACCCAACATGATTCTTCAGCTCCAACATTACCATCAGGTCATAGTCATACCTCTGATAAACATCTGAATGGGTTTCCAGCACTTAGCTCTGCTTCCTCACCTAGATCTAGGACTCTATGGGACTTAGTGCTGACAGTACTTTAATAGAAATTGTTAGTATGACAAGAATCCAATTCTGAACTCTTCACATTTTTAAGATTAAAATTTTTCTAATTTGGTTATGTCTACATCCTGAAATTTACCAGAGTATACGTTGATTGAGAGATACTGGATAAACTGTCCTCTAACAAAGCTAGTTACTTCCCTCTTTTCAGACTGGTGCAAGCTCCCTGAAATGAATGGGTCAGTTTTGACTGAGGAAATGATTCATCTCCCACAGGAAGTGAGCCCACTTGTTTTGCAAGGCTCATAAATAATGCAGTCAAAATCTATCATACAAATGTAACTCGTGTATGTGTTTGTGGGAGTATGCATGTACATACTTCTATGTTCCCTTTGTCAGGTATGACAAATGTTACTGCATACAGAAAATTGGAATAATATGGTAAACAAATAGAAGGAGAGTATTCTGGATAGTGCACTATAAGAACATAAAAAAGCCATATTGGATCTGAATGATCTATCTAGCCTAGCAACCTGTCTCTGACAGTGGCAGAGATGGTGCCAGAGAGAGAGCACTGAACCAGATAGATCTGGAGTGATCTATTCCCTATTCATTATCCTCCCTGGAATTCATCATTATAGGTTTAGATATACCAGAGAAAACATCTCCAACTATTCTGTTCAACTGCTGTTAACAGGCCTATCATCCATAAATTTGCCTAGTACCTTTTTAAACTTAGCTATACTATCTGCCTTTACCAGCTCCTATGGCAATGAATTCCACAAATAAACTATGCATTGCATAAATAAATTACTTTCTTGCATTCGTTTTTTAAATCTTTCTCCTACTAGTTTCACTGGGTGCCCCCTAGTTCTAGAATTCTGGAACTTTGGTGAATAACAAGTTCACTTGGCTCATACCCTTCCTAATTTTTATAGACCTCTATCATGACCCCCTCAACTTTCTCCTTGAAGCATCCTAGTCCTTTTAGATTCTTCTGGTATGGGATCTGCTCCATACCCCTGATCATTTTGGTTTTCTAATTCTAATACATTCTTTCTTAAGATGTGGAGCCCAGAGCTGGCCACATTATTCAAGATATGGGCCCACCATGGATTTTTATAATTGCATGATGATGCTCCTTTTTGTTTTGTTGGAGATCAGGTTTCTATATGGATATATAGGCTTTTACCAGAGAAGTCTAGATTGATTTTGGTGGAGTCAATTCCTCCTTATCAGCTCCCTATCTGCTAAATGAGTATAGGCGTTTCCTTAGTGGAGTGATGTGATTATCAGTTCTATGTAGTTGTTGTTGCTTTGAAGAAAGATGTGTATTCTGTAAATGCAATGTATTATTATATGAGAGAGACATTATACAGATGGGTATACGTATAGGCAACCATTGATTTTTCTGGATCATGGTATACAGAATCCTGTGATCATGACACCAAGACATGTATGTCTAGGAAACACTATGGAGGAGCGGAAATTCTGTGCACGTGTGTGTATGTATGTATTGCTGGAATATAGGGTTTTATTCAGCATTTCCTTAATTTTCCAATGGTCCAGCAAGTATTTTAAAATGAAGAAAAGATTAAAAATTAAGATCTGCAAAATAAAGATTTTCAGATAACTTTTGCCCTGAATTACACACATGTAACTCCAAAAAATATGAATGTTTATTTCAGTTCACTGAAAAGCTTACCTAGATATTTTCTCTGATGAACTGATTTAAATTTTTAAACACTCGCAAATTGCTAGAATCATTATCTCACAAAAAGGTTAAAAAACATAGGAAAAGGTAGCACAAGTATTTGAATTCTGCAAAATTAACCTGACAATTGCCTCTGAGTGCAGTGCAATTGGCTGTCTCATAGAAGAAGGGGTTTAATAGGCTATTAATCTTAAGTTACAGATAAAAGGTGGAGCGGTTGATGTCTATCCAGCAAGCATTCTCCATTGAGTTCATAGCAGAACATGCATATTCATAACATATTCCACCCACATATTCCTCTTACATTTTCAGGTAAACATCCCTAACCCATCATTCATTTTGCAATTCCAAGTACACAAAAATGTTCTCATCTGTTCATTCCACTGTACCCATTATCAGTCTTTTTTAGCTTAGAGCAACTTCAATTAAAAGCTCCAACCCTGTATTGAGCTGTTTGTGGGCAATGGCTTGTCAGTGGTAGTCACTGGCAGGGTAGCCTCTGTGTGGCAGGACTGTGGAGAAGACAATCAGCACAGGAGCAGATACAGCTGAGAGCAGAAAGCAGCATATAAAATCAGACAGGGAGCAGAGAGCAGAAAGCAGAGCAGCCACTTTGTCAGGGAGAACAGGGAAGGGAGAAGAAAGGTAAGCAGCAGATTGGGTAAAGGAATAAAATTGGAATGGCACTTAGGATACAGGGCTAATTTGTGTCATGCCTGCCAAAAAAGGTTTCCCTAGCTCCTTTGACCTAAGTCATGTTTATTTTGAAGGTTACACATGGGAGGGCGAAGGAAATTTCTAAAGGTACGCTGCAGCCTAACCCTGGCAATACCTATAATTCATAGGGATCCAAGTGTTAACCAGTAAATTCCCTACAATATCATTCTTGACAATGGTGAGCAGCTCAGCTTCTATCTCAGACTCTATCAGTGTCCATAGATTAGGTATGCCACTGCCTTTCTCATCCTGATGCTACAGGAATTCTCAAAGCCTAACAGACTGAGCTCCATACAAATACAGCTGCCAGATGTATCCCCTTCTATCCAATATCATAGAAGTTATAGCACCTAGAAAAAGGGAGACCTGGGCTTAATTCCTGTCTAGGCCCAAGGCAGACAAAGTGCTTGTCTATATCCTTAGACCGACATGGCTACAACCTACACCCCTGTCTCTTTCCAAGGAACTTTGAATCCACATTTTGCTCTCCTGTGTACTTCCTTCCTGCCCTGAGTGAGCTTCAGAAGTCATGGAGAAGGTAAGGATTTAAAATATGCTCTTGTTCTGCCTTCTGGTCATACCGACAACTTCTCTTATAGTACTATCAGCACTAAAGCACAAATAGAGCCCCAGATCTAGGTGAGGAAGCACAGTTAAGTACTGGAAGCCTACTCTAGGATATTTATCAAGAGTGTGACCATGTGCTCATGATTATGCTGGAGCTGAAGAATCATGTTGGGGATTAAAGAAGACAGACATAACACAAAAATCTAGGAATACTGGTTGGTATTATTGTCTGTAAGAGGCCAAGGGCAGGCTGCTCTAACTAAAATAGTATTCCAGGATTGTGTAAGTTACACTTGGAAGCCTCAGCAACTATTAGAATAGCCTAGAATTACCTGTCTTCTGCCCGTTAGTTGTCAGTTTTTACTGCTCCTCTTAGAAATACAATATAAAATTGTACTCTGGGTTTTGTTTTGCTTTTATGAATTATTTCAGAATTGAATTTTTGATTTGGCTAGAATAGGCATTATTAACAGGTAAAATTACATTTGTATTTTATCTTCATTGTGAGCTCATCCTGTGCCTAGGCTATCCATTCATCAGTAGTAATATGATAGATTTCATAGACTGGGCTAGAAAGGATCTCGGAAGATCATTGAGTCCAGCCCCTACCTCAGAGGCAGGAAGTCAACAGGGTTCATAGGATCCCAGCAAGATAAGCATCCAGATGTCTCTTGAAAATGTTCAAAGTAGGTGCTTGAACCACCTCTGGCAGCAGTTTATTCCAAACCTTGGTGTCCTGGACATTAAAGAAATTCTTCCTTATGTCCAGTCTGAAATGGTCCTGGAGGAGTTTGTGACCATTCTACCTTGTCATCCCTTGGGACAATCTGGTGAAGAGATGTTCCAACAAGTCCTGGTGAGTACCCCTAATAAACTTAGGGATGGCCACCGGATCACCCCTGACTCTGCACTTTTCCTGGCTGAAGAGTCCCATGGTTCTTTGCCTCCATCTGTTTTCCTTACTTCTGATTATGCATGTGGCTCTCCTCTGCACCCTCTCAAGCTTCTCCACATCCTTTTTGAATTGTGAAGCCCAAAACTGGATGCAGTACTCCAGCTGTGGCCTCACCAAGGCCGAGTACAATGGGAGAAAGACGTCCTGGGATTTGCTTGAGAAGCATCTATCGATGCAAGCCAGCATTTTGCTTGCTTTACTAGCAGCAGTATCACATTGAAGGTTCATGTTCTTCTTGTGGTCAGTCATGACCCACAAGTCCCTGCAGGTTTTCCATCCCAAGGTGGAGAACCTTACATTTTTCAGTTTTAAACACCATCAGGTTCTCATCTGCCCTTTCCCTGAGCCTGTCAAGGTCAGCCTGGATCACCCTCCTCTCTTCACATGTGGACACTTTACCCCAGAGTTTGGTGTCATTGGTGAACTTGTCCAGTCCGCTTCTGATATCAATGTCCATATCATCAATGAAATTCATAGATTCATATATGCTAGGATCAGAAGGGACCTCAATAGATCATTGAATCCACCCCCACTGCATTGGCAGGAGAGTGTGCTGGGTTCAGATGACCCCAGCTAGATGCTTATCTAACCTCCTCTTGAAGATGCCCAGGGTAGGGGAGAGCACCTCCTCCCTTGGGAGCCTGTTCCAGATCTTGGCCACTCTAACTGTGAAGAAGTTCTTCCTAATGTCTAGTCTAAATCTGCTCTTTGCTAGCTTGTGGCCATTATTTCTTGTAACCTCCGGGGGCACCTTGGTGAATAAAACCTCACCAATTCCCTTGTGTGCCCTTGATGAACTTATAGGCAACCACAAGGTTCCCTCTCAACCTTCTCTTGCGGAGGTTGAAGAGATCCAGGTGCCCCAGTCTCTCCTCATAGGGCTTGGTCTGTGTGACGGGGGCCTCCTCAGGGCCACTCTCCATGGCCTGCCCACCTGTCCTTGGGCCAACCACCCACCTATTCTTGCCCGCCACGACTTGATCTTAATTGGTTCATTACAAGATCTTCCATAAGTAGAAGGCTGCCCATTTGTGCCCCGATGCCAGGGGGCGCTATCTGTGGCTCCTTCCATCCCCATACCATAGCCCTAGCCTCACAGATGGCATCTCGATCTCTCAAATCACTGAGGCCCTTCCTGGGCCTTAGTATCATCCCTTTAGGACCCATCTATAGTCCACACAATTGGGCAGCCTCTCCGCCGTCATCCGGGCTACCTCGCCCCACGAAACCCATCTCCCCTCTCAGGTGTGGTCCCTCCTGGACCTATGGCAGCTTGCCCTGGCTCACCTCCAAGCCAGTCGGAACCCCAGGCCTTCAGCTCCAAGCATCCCTCACAGTGGACTAGGACTGACCCCTCCCTGGGTTCTGGCCCCAGGCTGGGCCAGTCGAGGGTACTCCCATGGTTGGGCGGGCCTCTAGCACCTCACATTGTCTATGTCTCTGGGTTCCCCCCTCTCTGGGCCCTCCAATTCTCAGGGTTAACCCACCTGGTGGTGGGGGCAGGAGGTTACTGCGCCCCGTCTCACCTTCCACTGGGATGGTAACTGGCCTGGCATTTCTTGGGGGCTCCCACACCACTAAGAGCCCCACCAAACCACCCACTCCCAGCAGGGTGCAGTTTTCAGGTCATGCCCAGGACCAGGAGCCTCCTTCCATCCCCTTACAACTCCCCCATACCTCCAGTGCTCTGCCAGCAGCTCTCCAGCCAGGCGATGCTGCTGCCTGGCCTCCAGCAGCCAAACTGCCTGTTTTTATATGGCTTCCAAAATGGCTGCCCTCATCAAGCACCTGGAGGCTGCCAGCTCCAGGGCCTTAAAGTGGCAGGCACACCCAGTGCCTTGCCACAGTCTGCAAGCCCTTAACCATATGAGTGGCCCTTCTCTGGACCCTCTCCAGGTTTTTCACATCCCTCTTGAAGTGTGGCACCCAAAACTGCATGAAGTATTCCAACTGTGGTCTGAACAGTGCTGGATAGAGGGGAAGTATCACCTCCTTGGATCTGTTCGTCATGCATCTGATGATGCATGATAAAGTGCCATTAGCTTTTCTGATGGCTTCGTCACACTAATGACTCATGTTCAGCTTGGAGTCCACTAGGACTCCAAGATCCCTTTCCGATTCCGTTCCACCAAGCAGGTCATTCCCTAGTCAGTAGGTATGCTGGACAATTTTTCCTCCCTAGGTGCAGTACTTTGCATTTCTCCTTGTTGAATTGCATTCTGTTTTTTTCCGCCCATATGTCCAACCTGTCCAGGTCTGCTTGTAGTTGTTCCCTGCCCTCCGGCGTGTCCACTTCTCCCCACAGTTTTGTGTCATCCGCAAACTTGGACAGAGTAC
>JAGPOW010003642.1:69957258-69972798 GCA_030014935.1 Caiman crocodilus | reverse complement strand
TAGGTTGGACATTAGGAGGTACTACTTCACAGTTAGGGTGGCTAGGATGTGGAACTGGCTTCCTAGGGAAGTTGTTCTTGCTCCTACCTTGGGCATCTTTAAGCATAGATTAGATAGGTACTTGGCTGGGGTCCTATGACCCTGGCACTTGTTCCTGCCGTTGGCAGGGGGTCAGACTTGATGGCCTGCTCTAGGCCCCTGCTGAGCGTAGATACTATGATACTATGATACTTGCAAACCAAAGGTAGAGATTCTTTCAATTTAGCATTGGTGAGTCCTCAGGTGGAGTGCCATACTTCAAGAAAGATGTGGACAAACTAGAAGGGGCCCATCCTAAATAATTGCTGGTGAAGAATTATCATCACAATTCATAGCAAATTGGTGAAGTCAATAATGTTTGTGCAGTACTTTTGCAGTGATTTCTTATGATAGCTTGGCTTTCATAAGAATACAATTTTTTTTTCATGATGCACTGCTATTCTGGCTATTTAGCATGCTATGCTCATTCTTTCTTTAGCCAAAGCTTTGCTTCTTAAATCCTATTTTTGTTTGCTTTAGTATTTTTGAAATGAGAATTAAAACTCCATATGAGGTGCCTAAGGCAACATTCTCATTTTTCTTCTCTCTGATTCCTAAGGTTCCCTTTACAGAGCAAAGGAATAGAATTTTCACAAACTCAGCTCAACAACAAGCTGGGGCCAGTGTGGCCCTGGTAACACCTATATCACCTGGTAACCACAGCTATATTTTTCCATTGCAAAGACTCTAATTCTCTCCATCCAAGGTCATTGTCCTGCAGGATCACGCCCCTGAAGCCCAGGGGCTGGAAGAAGCCTGAGCTTACAGGATAGCAGTCCTGGCAACTTCTATAGATGACAATGAAGTGGATCAGCTGTCCTGAGAGGCATCCTGGAACTGTTGATCCCATTCCAAAAAATGATTTCTGTTTATACCCTTAGATTCTTTGAATAAATTGATTTGATACTGCAGTATTGAGCTTATATGGGTTCTTGATTTACATGGATAAGCTGAACTCTTATTTTACTTTATTACACTAAAATACGTTTTCAATATCAACATTTCCATGGGGAACCACAAACATAATGTGTATCAGCTATGAGGAGATCTTGCTCTGTTTGTGATCAAGCACTTTCTCTAAATTGTCCTACAAACAGCAGTAACAACAGAAAAACATCCATTGGCAATAACAGTCTTGCTTTCAGCAACAGCAATCAGGTTCTGCCAAGCAGAGACAGTAAGTAGAAACAGACAAGAGCATGGAACTGAAAAGCAGAGGCAGCAGCATTCAGCTAGTTGAGTCACAAGCTTTAAAAGCTGGCAGAAATAACCTTGTGGTCTCTTATCTATTTGCCTCATTTTCCTTCCTTCTCCTCCCATGTACCCCCATGTACACAGACTTCATCTTGTAAATATTTCATAAGGTTTGGGTCTGTCTGAAACTCTTGACCCTGTAAAGTTTGAATAGGGTCCTTGGAGGATGGCTTAAAAAGACAGAGTAAAACTACAATGAAACAGTATTAATTTTCAGTTCTTCTGCCTTAGATATTAACACTTAGAGTCAAGGCCTGAAGTGATCACTAGGTTAGATTTACTCAGGGAAGACATGTAGAAACATCCTTGTACATGAGGAGTTATATTTCTTCCAGCAAGATCTACCAGTAATTAATGTGTGAAAACATAATGTACATAAATTTAGTCATGGCATAATAGGCTTATGCAAGTGTGAATTCAAGCATGAGCATTAATAGCAATATGAGTCATGAGAGGATGCTGTTACCTACAGATTTCTCCTAGAACTGAATGGGAATTTTTCAACAAAATGTATTCCTTGAAATATTTTTTTCCATGGGAATATATGTTCCAATATTCATCTGAAAGAAATTTCTGGTCAAAACCAAAGAGGAGGACAGTTCAAACCTCACCAGAGTAGTCAGTAACTCTTGAGTTAAGCTTCTCAGTTGGGATATGGAACACCCTGGTCTACAACAATCAGAACTGACATATGAATGTTAGTTCCGCTTGTCTTGGATGTGTATCTTAACTATTAAGCTCTTGCTGACCTAACTATCTACCTCTGTAATGTAAGATGGATACTGTTGTAATCTCATTTTTGCAAAAAAAAATAGTTTCTGACCCCAAAAACATGTTCAAGATGAAAAAAAAAATGCCGGCTCAATTTTATTGCTTCCAGAATAATGCATCCTTTCTTTAAGAGAAGCTCTATTTGCTTACACAAGCAAGATTGTTTAATTGGGAATAGCGGATCTAGGATTTTGAAAAGGAGGGGTGCAATCCAGACTGTGGATCTTTGGATCTTTGAGGCTGGCAGGATTCAGCAAACAGTACTAGGTACCTACCAGACTTGGGAATAAGGGCCAGGCAGCTTAACTCTAGTAAGATCAGGCCTTCATATGATTTGGCAGGCATTGTTAGCTATCACCCAGCTGGGGAACACAACTACACCTTCCCCCGGGATCCCTCTCTGAGACAGTAATTCTGTACATGTTTTTACGCGTGCCTAAACTTAATGCATATGAATAAAAAGTATGGGATAGTGGTCTGTGGGCTGGAGGAGCTTAGGGATCTACTCTGCACTGTCTCAGATGTGGGCTCCCAGGAAGCAGCAGACTTCCTGGGCTAAGGGGTCGGGGCAGCAGATTACCCCCTCAGTCCCCCTCAGGATGGAGTCTCCCACAACAAACACTTTAAGTTTTGTCTTGGAGAGACTGCGGGCGATAGCTGCGGTTGGGCCTGTGTTGCCTGCAGGATCTGGTAATTCAGCAGTCTCTGCTGGGGGTGCAAGAGGTTCATACCTGTTGCTAAGCTCCAGTGGGGCAGGGGCCTTGGTGTGGTGGGCCTTGGGGCCCTTGACCACCTTGGTCCATCTCTCTGATTGGGAGGTCCCGGAGTCCTCCCTTGTCTTGGAGGGAGACCATGGTCTACCCTCTGGCTCCCAGGGAAGAAGGGTCTGGAAGTAGGAGTCAGTCTCCTGCTCATGGTACCTGATGGCACGTAATCTCTGGACTGTGGTCTGGAGCTTCTCCAGCTGGTGTGTCAGAGAACCAAAGGGGAGCAGACCCCACAAGGAAGGTAGTCATGTTTCTGGGCACCACAGCCTGAAAAAGGGACAGGCATCCCCCACAGCCGAGAGCCAGGGGTTCCATCTGCATGGAACCCAGAACCATGGGCTCCATCTGGGTGGCCATCTCTGAGGTGCCGGGGTGGGGGGCGCAGATCTCGAGGGGACCGTCGGGATGTGGTGCATGCCCATCCACGTCATGTTGCTGGTAGGCTGGCTACGGCTGGGACTGTCTACCCTGGGGGACTCATAGGCAAGGCCTCAGGCCCTCCCACATACCCTTCTGCACAAAGTCTGCACTAACTCACGCACCAGCAGACAAGTGTGCCTGTTTGCACAGCTCTGGTCACATGGCTCCCTGGGTGGCTGAGTGAAGTAGGGGCCTGAGTGGGGTGTGACCGAGCCCAGCTCCCACTCAGCCACCTCTTCCCACTCTCTAAGGGTTAACTCACTCCCACCATGGGCCCCACTTACTTCTGGCTTTGCTGGGGGCCAACCGGGGGCTCCATGGCTGCTGGAGGGTCTCTGGGGGACTTCAGAGGAGTGGAGTGACAGCGGGCTTTCACCCGCACATCTCTTGCCACACCCAGAGCCTAACTGAGGATCTTGGAGTCATTATTGATACCAAAATGAAAATGGGCTGACATTGTGGGCACACAGTCAGGAAGGTTAACTGTACCTTGTCATGCATACACAGATGCATCTCAAGCAGGTCCAGGGAGGTGATCTTTCCACTCTATGCAACACTGGTCAGGCCGCAGTTGGAGTACTACTTCCAGTTCTGGGTGCTGTACTTTAGAAGGGATGTGGACAACATGGAGAAGGTCCAGAGGAGGGCCACCTGCATGATCAGGGGGCAGCAGGGCAGGCCCTACGAGGAGAGACTAAGGGACCTGAACCTGTTCAGCCTCCACAAGAGAAGGCTGAGCGGGGATCTAGTGGCCATGTACAAACTAGTCAGAGGGGACCAGTAGGCATTGGGAAAGTCCCTGTTCCCCTGAGCACTCCCAGGAGTGACAAGAAACAATGGTCACAAGCTGGCAGAGGGTCGATTCAGACTAGACATCAGGAGGCACTACTTCACTGTCAGGGTGGCTAGGATCTGGAACCAACTTCCAAGAGAACTGGTGCTCGTTTCCACCCTGAGGGTCTTTAAAAGGAGGCTGGATGAACACCTTGCTGGGGTTGTTTGATCCCAGTACTCTTTTCTGCCATGGCAGGGAGTCAGATTTGATGATCTGCCCTTCTAACCCTACCAGCTGAAACTATGAAACAACAGTAAGAATAACAACAGTAGCTGCAACAACAACAATTGTAATAATATCAAATAAGGGTCACTTTAATTAACTGCAAGTGTTAACATAAATTCCAATCTATTGAAATCAAGTCTAAGTAAAAAATAAATCCTTGCTCTAGCCTTTAATACCTAGTGTAAGACCACAATATAATTTTTGAAAAATTTGAAACCCTGTCATGCCCTGAACTAATCAATTGTTGGACTATGGACACCTCAGGTGGGAGCCATCCCTTCTCACTGACTATGCTTTGATTGTACAACAAAATAGGAGGGGTCAGTGATGTACATGGCAGGCTTCCTTCAGGGTTACTTTTACGTCCCCAGGCAGATGATTTGGGGCTCCATATCCCCTATACCCCTTCCACTCATGAACCATAGATGCCTAGGTAGTCCTTGCTGCTCCTAGCCTTTGTACTGGCCCTCGCATCCCAAAAGGCAAAATGGTGTGAGCACATCATCTGGCCCTTGACCACAGTATTGTATGAGGAGGTAACTGGCTCTGCTGCTTCCACCTGCTGCCTGACATGACTTGGTTGCAAAAAAAGGACTGGCCAAAAGACATTCTAAAGATTGCATAATCAGGTGCTGGGTTGGTTGACCCTTTCTCTCGGACGTCTTGCCAGGTAGGTTCATGCAGATTCCCTCAGCCTTTGCCCTTGGGCCCCACTTTGGGCCTGGTCCCTCAGGCCTTCCCCTGCTAGAGAGGACCCTTGCTCACAAGGAGGGACAATGGCAAACCATTAAAAAAGGAAAAAGCGCCTAGTCCTCTCTGGTGCCCTGTCCAGGAGAAGGGTGCAGAAGGGTAGAGAAGGGGGAACCTGCTGTGGCCAAGCCTTGGGCTTGCATGCACTGTGCAGCCCTGGAACCTACTGGCCCACTCCATAACAGGGGCTTCCTCACCAAGTGTTACCCCTTTCTCTCATAGCCTGTCCCAAGTACCTTTTAAACCCAGAGCCGGGTTGCTTTGACTTCATGCCATCACCTGGGCACCACCCAGGTAGATGGCAAGCGAGCTGATAAAGCAGCATGGCTGCACCATATGCTGTGCCTGTTCATGTTCCTCTCCACCAGCAGGTAGGTCTTTGGGTTACCCCACTGGGATAAGCCTGCCTTCTGTAGCCTCAGGGAGCTGGGTGGCTTGTTCTTGTCCCCACTGTCACAAGCCCACATTTGCCTGTTCCTTGCACTAACAGTCCAATGTTTTTAATAATATGAATATGGGAATTTTTTTTTTGACTATCTAGAAAGTTATTGGTCCTTGTCTCAGTAAGGTTTTTAAGCACATACCTAAATTGACCATGTGAGAAGTTCTGTTGAAATCAATTAACATCCCTGTGAACACTCAGATGTTGAAAATTAGGCATATAATTAAGTTCCTTACTCCATCTTTAAAGATACTTTTGTTTGTTTGTTTCATTGTACTATTCACAATTACAGTAATATACACAATTAGTTATTCATCATTTGTTTTATATTCTTCCATGAAAAATAAGTGTGTCAGACAAGCAGGAAGCAGGAAAAAAAACCACCATGTAATTTAGGTGACACACAATAATAAACAACAAATGGAAGAAAAACATTTTTATTCATCCCATACATTGGAAATATGTTTCCATAAACTATTTGAGGAATAGCTGTGACTAATTAAAACATTCACAGAAACTGAAACTTGTTAGTAAATGAATGATTTCCAGGGGGGGAAAAAGAATTTTGAATTAATATGATTTAATACATTCTGGTATTTAAAGCGAGATTGGGTTCACTGAAGCCTATCCTATGCATAAGGTAATGGAGGAGAGTGGACTTTGTGGCTATGTCCAAAGGAGCACAGCTGTGCAGTATGTGGCACTGTTCAGCTGTTCTCCATGCTGCAAGGAAGCAGTACTGGAGGGAGTGGGGGTTCACCTGTGCATATGAAGATTAGTATAATGGCCAGAATTTAGTATAATGTCCAGAAATATATTTGATACTTCATGGCCTCACCATAATGATGTTGGAGATTGTGTATATTTCTTTAACTGTGAAACTGAACAAAAGAACTGTACTATATTTCTGGACTTTATACTAGTCTTGGATATCCAGTGGTCAAAAAAAAAAAACACACAAAAAATAGAGCAGCATATGTGGGGGCAGTGTGCTCCACTCAAGACTATAACCTTTCTGCCGGGAGCCACGCTCTGGCTACAGGCCAGACTCTGAGCAGCAGGATCACCACTGCTGCAGCCCCAGGAGGCCCCCATGACCCTAAGTAAGGCTGCTGGACCTAGCCCAGTGCTGGGATCAGCCTCCCCTATCCCATGTCGGATAACTTGCTGCATGCTAGAAGGCACATGGAACAGGCATTCCTCAGGTATAATTGGTGGCGGTACAAGGTGTGCCATTGCTAATTGTCACTGGGGAACCAAATGTCCCTGCTCATGTGGACATGGCCGATACGTCTTCTACTTCTCCTGCTAGTTAGAGAATACCGCTTCAAAAAAGTAGGCAATCAATCTTGCAAAAATTGGCAATTTTTACAAACTATCTTCCAGAGATACTTGTGCAAACATGCTGTACAAGAAGAAGAAATGAGATATAGGAGAAAAAAACAGTGCGGAAAAGAGAAACAAGGGAAGAAAAACTAACAAAAAAATGAGAAGAATAGCAATAAAAATATGAAGGAAAGGAAGACAGCGGTGGAGTCCAGAAGGAGATCTGACAGACAAAGTGAAAAAGAAAAATTCAAAGAAGAAAGAGAAGAAAGTACAACAATATAAAATAAAGCTTAAATAAAATACTTAAGGCCAAAGGTCTCATGACTGTAACTAGGGAAGTTTGTCACTCTCTTCAATGTGTCAGGATTTGGCCACTGAATTTTTTCACTTGTATGCAAAATACTTAGGTGTATTTCAGATACTGCTGCTCTCAAGTAGAGCATTTTTAGTGTTTTACAGAACGTAAACCTTCTTCTTTCACATTCATATGTCATTTACCAGTTACTTAAAATAGTTTCTCCTAGCATCCAATGCACTGTTCAGAAAAGGTTGCTGTTGAGGATTTGCTCCCTTTCTTAGAGAAATGTCTTTTGATAGTGGATTCTTGGCCTCAAGCATAGCATACTTATTCGCTTTATTCTGAGCTATATTTTTTATCTTCATCCTCTTGGTTGATTTAGTGATTCTTTCTATTGAATATTTTCATCATGTGTATCCATGGCATGTTTGTCACATATATGGCTCAAAATCTTTAATCAAACAATTTTTCAAATTCAATTTTTGATTCTATTTGACCATCTTTTGAGTTTTTTATTCCATTTCGACTCCTAGTTTTGCTTTCACTTTCTCTGAAATACAGCAGAGTAATAACAACGTGCTAGATGCTGTAATAGTTTAGGATCATCGATCAATGAATGTTCATACCAAAGTGGTGACTGGCATGAGCAGTTACTCATCAGAGTGTAATAGACTTGTCATGCTGATTGATGCAACATGATGTGTGATTGGATTTTTAAGGTCAGGAAGTGTTCAGCAGTGTTTAGCATAACAATTCAGTTGCATCAGAATGAGTCGCAGTCAGTTTCAAATACACACTGAGATGTGCCATTCCCTGATATCAATTTATATCCTTGTACTTTACTCTCATGGAAGAAATGAAAGGACTCCAGTCAAAGGAAATGGTGGTAGTATTTATAATGATTTTATTCACCCTAAAGGGTTACACTTAAACCATTTGGCCCACAATTGTCAAAATATTCCTCTTTCATTTTACATCTGAAGATGCAGCTTATACCATATTAGGTCCAAGCTCATTTTTCCTAGACACTTAAAGATGTTTACATGACTGGAGTTCTGTGAAATTTGCGGGATAGAACTAAATATGGCATGCTACTATTTTGTCAGGGCAGCCAGACAATGATGGGTAGGAGAAAGCTGAAGAAAATATACAGCTTTTCTGAACTTTTTAGAGGACTGTATTTCATGCAGGTACCCTGAGCTATAATCTTGCTTATAGATAGGCTTATTGGCTAAAGCCTCCACTGTTTCCAAAAGGAAGGGGTAGAGATGAGGTAAAATCCTTCCCACCTAGAAACAAAGGCACAAAGAGAATATGATTCTCTCTGGGCAAGGAAAAAAGGAACATCGGACATATGAGCATGTAATTCTACAGATGTCTTGCTTTCTGTGATAAATACGTTAAAGATAGTTGATATGACTGCTTACTAGATGACCTTTCAAAGTCCCTTCTAGCCCCATTTCTCTTCTCTGTGGTAAAGATATACAACGTAGTATGACTCCTTTTCTGAATAACTTGTCAAATGCTTCGGCCTATCAAAAAATCTGTAATGAGAATTAAACTACGCTGAAGTTTCAACCCAAAGGAAAAGAAAAATAGAATGTCCAGAAAGCCATGTGTATTTGTATGCATTTTGTATAAGGTTCTGTTCACCTAAATAATTAATGGAGAGATATGGAAATGAAATACAGAACACTTTAATATTGCAATTACCTTTCTTTGAGTTACTTAAAACTCCCCCACAAAGACTAATCTAATCTATTTCTTTACTTTATTGTAGGCTCCATAGCCATAAATGATCCAAAATACATCTAGGATTCTTTCCATTGATTTTGATGGGCCCTGGATTAGGACTGTACTGCTAGGTCAAGTGAAATACCTATTTAGTTTCCAAGGCTGAGGATGTTTAAAACCTCTCATATATTTGGTAAATCCAAGGGAACAATTCCTACAAAAATCTTTTTTGCCAAGTCTACTTTCAAATTATGTATCTAAATCATGATCCAAATCATAATCCAAACAAAACACCATAATAGAATCTTCCTGCAACATGTATGATCATGGGATGGACTAAGGCTAGGATTTTCAAAGGAGGCTTAAAGGGGTTAGATACCCAAATCCAAGTGAAATTGAAACCCAAATCCAATTGAAATCATAGCTCTCTCAGGCTCATTTGAAATTCTCTCACGTATATCTTTTCCACTTCTACTTTATAAAGCCTGAAATACTTCAGTTCTTGCTCAGTCAAAACTCCCATTAAAGCAAAATAATTATGGCCATCATTTTCAAAACTGATTGTCTGAATTGCTAATAGAAAATGCTATAAAACTGGTAAAGTCCTGTAGCTACAGAATTGATGATATCAGACCTAAAAAAAAAATAGTGAAAGTAGTATGCATAGCCATTGGTATTCAAAACATAATCCAAGATTACCTACACAATCTATACAATTCCTTCAGAAACATTTGCTTATTTGATGCATAGCTTGCAATATCAGTAGGTAAAACAAAAATCCTCATATTTGGATTTTTCTGATATGTTTCTTAATCCTACAATGTAGGATGCAAAATATCATTTACTTAAATCAATGTTCCAACAACTATTTCTTGATTATATTTTTTATTCCAGTGACTACTATCACTACATTGCAGTTCCCAGATATCAGTGATAGTGGGTTTTTTTTACAAAAGTCTAAGTAGATAAAGGCTTTTTTCTTTCAGTCCCACAATATTATTCAAGTGATACACATCTCAGCTTTGAATGATCAATTCAATATAAATGGATTAAAAAAATATATAGTCAAAGCTTGAATATCTCATAAAGTAGGGCCTGATCACCATCACTTTGCAATAAAAACTTATGCAGGGAGTAAAAGGGCGGAAATAACCATGCTGTTCTTTCTTGTCACCATCACAGGTTTTTTTTCTGATGACCCTCCTACTTCCCACCCCCTTGGACAAACTGTACTAAATCACTGATTTTTCAACAGATTGTGTAGAATCATGTCTTCTGTCTGAGTCAGTGTAGCCCCATAGGGTTTTCACTTCCCATCTCATTAGGCAGTCTAGCACCAGTTCTTGGCAATTGATCACTTCACACAGCACATGCAAAACAAGCAATGGCTTTGATTATGTTAGTACTGTTTGTAGAAGATTCACCTAGGAAAGTCCAATTTGGGGTTGTGCCAGCATCTGATATCCATACTAGTAGATCTGATGAAGAAAACTGTGGGAATATTAGAGATGCTACTTCGAACAGATCTGCATTTTACAATGCATGCTGGTCTCTTCAAGTACATCCAGATAGGCCTGAGGTCTTAAGCCATCACTTTCTTAGGGTAGAATTACATGATTCTCCCACTTTTAGATTGAGCACTAGGCTGCAGTGATTTAGTCAGCATTTGCAATTTCCATCCCTCCAGGATGTATCTTCATCCTAAATGAGAGGGATAATCAGTCTGTAAAGGAGTTTATACAGAGTCCCTATCTCAAATGCATATATTTTCCTCGAGTTGTTGGTAGAGTAACCAACCTACCAAATGCATTCAAGAAAAACTGATTCAGAAATGCATAGGCTTTCATAGATGACAGCTTATTTTATCAGATGTTTATCATGAAGTTTTTGGCACTGCAGACCCATTCGTGATGGTGCAAACCACAGGCACTGTGTATGCAGGCTTTCACCACACTGCTAATTAACACTGCAGTGAGTTTTTTTGATCCTAGTGTTAAAAAAATCTGTGCCAGAAAAAAGTGGCATGGTACACATTGCAGCAGCATGCACTTCCCAGAACTGGAGCCTGGCTGGCCAGAGCCATGCTCCAGCTGCTGGCCAGGCTCTGCGTGCCCAGATCACTGCTGCTGGAGTCCCAGGAGTCCTGGGACTCCAGGTAAGGTTGATGGGACCAGTCCAGGCGCTGGGCCCAGCCTCTCCTACCTCACCCAGGGCAACTTGCTGCCATAGGCACTGTCTTCAGCTTTTGCTGGTGGGTGCTTGCAGATATAAGAAAACCTTTAAACTTGGTGTCTTCCTGTGCCAAGCCCCACACATGCTCATAAAAGAGAGTGTGCTAGTTCAATCTGGCTCTGCAGAGTTTGTAAAGATCAGGTGTAGCAGTGGGGCTTTTTGCCACTTTTATTTAATAGCTGATTGAATCAGCTTTAGCTAAAAGCACCAAACAGCCCCATTGAAGTGACCAGTCTTTAGAGATGCTGCAGAGCTGGGGTGAAGTAACACACTGCTTCTTCCGGTAAAGTGTGTGTGTTTTTGGGTTTTTTAAACATCTGTAACCAAATGGGTCTGGCTTTTGGGTGCTCAGCACCCACTCGATTTTACTGGTGGGTACATGAACCCTAGAGCACCCCAAGTCAGTGCCTATGCTTGCAACGTGTCAGAGTGCATGCACAGTGGCACTCACCAGGAACAACGAGCAGCAGTGCAAATATGTGCTGCTGCTAGTTGTCTCCAGGGAACACCCATTTCTGCTCATGGGGATGTGCCCAAGGTGCCACCCTGCCCTGCCTTCTGACTGACTTGAGACTAGCATGGCTAACTACCACTTCAACCCAACAAACTGATACAAACTGCAGATCTGCACCGTGACTACATATATCACGGTACAAAAACACTTAAAGCTAAGCTACTACAGATAGAAGAAGACAGACACTCAGACACATTCATGGGTTGTTATGACTTGTCCCCCTATGACTTGCCTCCATTTAGATGTGTTTTATTCATTGCCTTTTTTTGCCATTTGCCTTGGGTTGAGAATGAAGCATTTTTCTGCCCTCTGGCTGTGGAGCAGGGCTTCCCAGCCTTTTCCTCAGCATGAAACCATTTAAACACTGGAATTTTTTTGCAACCCTAAAATGGTGCAGACAAGATCAAGAAGTCATATATATGGCATTGCAGTGCCTATGATCTTTATATTTTACATTTAAAATTATATCAATTTCTTTAGGAATTTAAAAAACAGCAGTGAATACAAAGTATAAAAAAAGCTATTATATGCATGTTTTATAAACAGCTATTAAATGCAATTATTCCTGTTTGTAAAGGGATATACTTATAAAAAGGAAATGTTTATCGACTGACACTGTTGAGTGTTGTTGTGACCCTATTTTATTGTTGCAACCCTAAATGGGGTCATGACCCCAAGGTTGGGAACTGTTACAGTCTTAAGCATTGCTTTTCAACCATGGTGCTGAAGCAACCTGGAGTGTCTTGAGATCTTTTCAAGAGTATGTAAAAGGGGAACCTAATCCAGATTTCAGGCCAAGAAGGAAAGAGAAAGAGAAAAAATAGAGGTTGGAGCTGGGGTTATAGAAAGGGTAGGTCAAGATTAGGGAATCAGGGGCCCTACTCTTTTAGAAGGACACAGTGACCAGTACAAAGGCTACTTGCTAATCAAGAGATGAATCACTCCTAGGGACAGTGAGAATAAACAGGCAATTGCCTGGGAAAAAAGGGCCCATGGACTTTTAGACCCACCTAGAAGCTAGGCAAGAGGAGGGAGGAAGGGAGAGACCTTGCAAGCTGGGTGAGTAAGCTGTCCTGGGGCTGTGCAAGGGCTTGTGAGTTCCTGTGTTTCAGGCATTGGAACCTCTAGCAGATCAGGCACTTCAAGGAAGACTTGCCAGCAGAGTCAACTCACCATTCCCTGTGAAGAAGCTGTAACTCAGTGAGAAGACTGCTGGTAAAGTGGAAATGTTCTTTTTCTTTCATTTTGATTTAATTTACTGTGTTGCACCTTGGAGAAAGGAGGGAAATTTAAGGAAGGCAGCTGCCTTCATTCATTTCAGTGATGGCCAGGTCAGGGAGTACCTGTGGTGCGATTGGTGCCTCCTAGTGGTGTTTCTCAGGGAACAGGCAAGAGAGATACAGGAGGAGGTGGCAGGCTCTGAAGCATCCTCTGCCACAGAGGCGGTGGAATGAGGTGGGCCACCAGGCCATGGCCCTGACCAATGTTTAGCATGGTGATTTAAATGCAGCCCTGCTCCGTGCCTCCCTCCCTCCCTCCCTCCCTCATATGTGCAGCAGTGCTGCGCTCCACCGCCCACAACCCCGCTGGGAGAGAAGAGTGATAGCCCCTGGCAGCCAATGCACTGGGCCCTATTTGGAGACAGTATAGACAATACTCCTATTATCAAGCAACAATAACTGAATCAATCACTGAATTCTTTAGACACAACTAAGTAGAAGATAAAAGTCTATAACCTCACTCTCAGTGTCTCTTGGTTTACTCTCCAAATCCTACTGTAACATAGGGTGCATCCAGACCAGCATGGATGTTTGTTTCCCCAGGGACTAGTAGCAGTGGCATACCTTGCGCTGCTGCTACTTGTCCCAGGGAATGCCCGTGCCATGCATGCTTTGGTGTGTGGCAGGTTACCCCAGGTGGGGAAGGGAGGCTGGGGCCAGCCACTGTGCTGGCTCCAGCAGCCTTACCTGGGGTCCTGCAGGCTCCCAGGGCTATAGTCACAGCAGGAAACTTGGCTGGCAGCCAAAGTGTAGCATCAGCCAGCCAGGCTCTGGTTTTGGGTGAGGTGTGCTGCTGCCATATGCACAGCCCTGCTTTTTTTTGGCATAGTTTTTTTTTTATCCCGGGACATCTCGGGATCAACCTCCCACTCGTGCTCCAGGGTAGGGGGAATGCCTGCATGTGTTACCTCATCCTGTTATTCCTAGTAATTCCTAGTATTCCTACACCTCCATGTATGACCCTAGACACTTTGGCCAGGTACAGATATTACATTTTTGTAATGTCTGTACCCATAACAGAACATAAGTTTGTCACAGAAAACCAGTCTACACCTATAGCAGAACAGAAGTGCAGCCCACAAAGACTGGTTTAAAAATGGTGGAACCCAGTCCAAGATTTGTGCCCATCTTACCTGCATATGCTCACAAACCCCAAAATGGATTTTTTCCTTCACATCAGACTACACATAACAGATCATATCTTTTTGTGCTTTAGCATGTAATTCTCTAAAGCACAACTCATCATTTCCTTTCCCTGTAAAGAAAATTTTGTTCCTTTTTCTGTGCCACATCGTTGCAAGACTCAATTTACCCATTCTGTGAAATGGGAATAATGGCACCTATAGCTCAACCACACTAGAACAAGTTCTCATGGCTCATGGGACAGAGTGAAAAGTTCATCATAGAGGGTGGTTGCACAATAAGTTTTATCATTTATAGTTGTATCGTAATAAGGCAGGAAATGTATCAGTGTGCTACATGATAAATCCTGTTGTTGGGATTGTTAAAAGAGGTGTTTGTGATAAAGAGTTTGTATTGTATTTCAGAAATGTGGTAGGGCAGCGCTATACTCAGGATAGCTATGAGCTGTGACTTCCACAGTGAGAGTACTGATGGCGAAGGTGCAGTCTGCTATCATTGCTGTGGAACCTATTTTTGCACCCTCAGATGTAGGTAGTGCCTGGCGCTGCTGTCCTGGTCATGTCCCCCTAAATTCCTAAGTTACATTACTGCTGATTATACTTTCCTCCTAGGACAAGTAGATGGAAAAGATTTCACTGACACACAGAAGCTTAGGGTTGGAAGGGACCTTGTGGGATGATTGGCTTCAGCCCCCTGCTATCGGGAGGAAAGACTGCTGGGGTCAAATAACCCCAGCAAGGTGTGCATTCAATCTTCTTTTGAAAGTCTCTAGGGCAGGTGCCTGCACCACTCCCACTGGAAGTCAGTTCATAGATTCATAGATTGTAGAGTCAGAAGGGACCACAATGGATCATCATGTCCGACCCCCTGCCGCTGGCAGGAAAGAGGACTGAGGTCAGATGACCCCAGCCAGGTGACTATCCATCCTCTTCTTGAAGACCTCCAAGCTAGGTGATAGCATCACCTCTCTTGGAAGCCCATTCCATATCCTGCCCACCCTTACTGTGAAAAATGTCTTCCTGATATCTAACCTAAAACCATTCTCAAGTAGTTTACACCCGTTATTCCTAGTCACTCCCTGGGGCGCCTTAGTAAACAGTGCGTACCCTATTCTTTGTTGACCTCCCCTAATAACTTTATAAGCGGCCACAAGATCTCCCCTCAGCCGTCTCTTGTGCAGGCTGAAGAGATTCAGCTCTATCAACCTGTCCCCATAGGGTCTATCACAAAGGCCACTAATCATGAGAGTGGCCCTCCTCTGGACCCTCTCGAGAGTCCCCACGTCCCTCTTGAAGTGCGGCATTCAAAACTGGACACAGTACTCCAACTGCAGCCTGACCAGTGCCGCATAGAGGGGGAGCATCACCTTCTTTGTTCTATTAGTCATGCACCTGCTAATGCATGACAAGGTGTGATTAGCCTTGTTGATGGCCTCATTACACTGCTGCCTCATGTTCATCTTGGAGTC
>JAGPOW010003642.1:69899921-69957158 GCA_030014935.1 Caiman crocodilus | reverse complement strand
GCATGACAAGGTGTGATTAGCCTTGTTGATGGCCTCATTACACTGCTGCCTCATGTTCATCTTGGAGTCAATTATGACTCCAAGATCCCTCTCTACCTCCGAGCTGCTGAGAAGGACACTCCCTAACCTATAGGTGTGCTGGGGGGCCCTCCTTCCCAGGTGGAGTACCTTACATTTATCTTTATTAAATTGCATCCTATTTCTCTCTGCCCATCGACCTGTCCAGGTCAGCCTGAATCTGCTCTCTGCCCTCCGGTGTACTAACTTTGCCCCATAACATGGTATCATCAGTGAACTTGGAGAGGGTGCTTTCCACTCCCTTGTCCAAATCGCTGATGAAGATATTTAATAATATCAGTCCGAGGACTGAAACCTGCGGGACCCCACTGCCCACCTTCCTCCAGGCCAAGAAGGAACCATCCGCCACCACTCTCTGGGTGCGATCTCTAAGCCACCCATCTGACCGTGTAGGTGTCCACTCCAGTCTGCTAGCTTCCCAGTGAGGATAGGGTGTGAAACTGTAACAAAGGCCTTCCTAAAGTCCAGGAAGATGATATCAGCCTTTAATCCCACGTCCAGGCAGTGTGTGACCTGGTCACAAAAGGCTACAAGGTTTGTCAGGCAGGATCTACCTGTGACAAACCCATGCTAGTTTCCCCTCAGCATTGTTTTTGTTTCCTCTGCTGGGCCTGCACAAATGTGTTCTTTGATCATTTTCTCTAGCATTTTCTTAGGAAGTGAGGTAAGACTGCCTGGTCTAAAGTTACCCGGCTCATCCCTTCTCCCCTTCTTGAAAATGGGCACCACATTTGCCTTTTTCCAGTCTTCAGGGACCTGGTCAGAGCACCACAAGTGCTTGAACAGCTGTGCCAGTGGCTCATCTATGACACTGGCCAATTCTTTCAGCAGCCATGGATGGAGGTCATCCGGGCCTGCTGACTTGTCCCATCCAGCTCCTCTAGCAGATCCTTAACTATTTCTGAACTAACCATAGGCGGACTGGTGCCATGTGGACATCTGTCAATGATCGAGGTAGGGGAATTGGCTTGATCAGTACATAGAAATACTGAAACGAAGAACTCATTGAAGAGCTCTGCTTTTTTCTCTACGTCAACTGCCAACTGTCCTGATTTGTCCTGCAGGTGCTGTATCTTGCTCTGAGCTTTCCTTTTGCCTGCTATATACCTGAAGAAGGACTTTTTATTGTCCTTGATTGTTGAAGCCAGCCTGAGCTCAAGCCCTGTCTTGGCCTGTCTAACTGATTCCCTGCAATAGCGCGCCAGGGAGATATATTCCTCCTTTGTGGCTGCTCCCTGCTTCCATTGCCTATACATCTCTTTTTTTGCTCCCAGACTCTCCTGGAGTTCCCTGTTCAGCCAAGGGGGCTTTTTTGCCCCCGTACCTCCTTTCCTACGTAATGGGATAGACTCCTTTTGAGCCCCAAGGATCACTCCCGTGAGATACCTCCAACCCTCCTGGACCCCCATATGCTCTATGTTCTTGAGTTGCATCCCCTCACTAACTAGCCTTTTATGCATGCTAAAGTTGGCCCTTCTGAAGTCCAACATCTTAGCCCCACTAGTTACTTTACCCACCCTTTGCTGGATAGTGAACTGGACCAAGTGATGGTCACTATCTCCCAGGCTTTGATGATTACATAGTCTGGTGGGTGGCAAATTGGCCAGTGGGTCATACCCAGAGAGTGGTGATGGATGGGTCAGTATCGACCTGGAAGAGTGTGGGCAGTGGAGTCCCGCAGGGCTCACTCTTTGAACCAATACTCTTCAATGTCTTCATCAGTGACTTGGACGAGGGAGTGAAGTGTACTTTGTCCATGTTTGCGGATGATACAAAACTGTGGGGAGAAGTGGACACACTGGAGGGCAGGGAACAACTATGGGCAAACCTGGGCAGGTTGGATAAATGGGCAGGAAACAATAGAATGTGATTTAACAAGGAGAAATGGAAAGTGCTACCTACACCTAGGGAGGAAAAATGTCCAGCACACCTACTGCCTAGGAAATGACCTGCTGGGTAGCACAGAAGTGGAAAAGGATCTTGGAGTCCATTAGGACTCCAAGATGAACATGAGTCATCAGTGTGACAAAGTCATCACAAAAGCTAACTGCACTTTATCATGCATCAGCAGGTGCATGACAAACAGAACCAAGGAGGTGATACTTCCGCTTTCTCAGGCACTGGTCAGACTGCAGTTGAATACTGCGTGCAGTTTTGGGTGCCACACTTCAAGAGGGATGTGGATAACTTGGAGAGAGCCCACAGAAGGGCCACTCATATGGTTAAGGTCTTGCAGGCCAAGCCCTATGAGGAGAGACTAGGGCACCGGGGCCTCTTCAGCCTCTGCAAGAGAAGGATGAGAGGTGACCTTGTGCCTGCCTATAAATTCATCATGGGGGCGCAGAAGGGAATTGGTGAGGCTCTACTCACCAAGGTGCCCCTGGAGGTCACAAGAAATAATGGCCATAAGCTAGCAAAGAACAGCTTTAGACTGGACATTAGAAGAAACTTTTTCACAGTTAGAGTGGCCAAAATCTGGAATGGACTCCCAAGGGAGGTGGTGCTCTCTCCTACCCTGGGAGTTTTCAAGAGGAGGTTGATGGGCATCTGGCTAGGGTCATCTAAACCCAGCACTCTTTCCTGCCTATGCAGGGGGTAGGACTTGACAATCTATTGAGGTCCCTTCTGACCCTAACGTCTATGAATCTGTGAACTGTGAAGAAGTTTTTCCTTATATCCAGTCTGAAACCTTCTTCTAGGAGTTTATGACCATTGCTCCTGGTTTTCCCCTCTGTGCTTTGGTGAATAGCTGTGCACCTAAGCCTGATGGTCATCCCTGATATATTTGTAAGCTGCCACAACATCCTCCCAAAGCCTTCTCTTCTATGCTTAACAGTTCCATATCTGTCAGGCTTTCCTCAATGGCTTGATCTTCAGGCCTCTAATCATGCAAATAGCTCTTCTCTGGACTCTCTCAAGCTTTTCCACATCCTTCTTGGAGTGTGGCACCTGGAACTGGATGCAGCATTCCAGCTGCAGCCCCACCAATGCTGAGTGGGAGAATAACTTCCTTAGTTTTGCTTGAGATGTATCGGTAGATGCATGCCAGCGTATTGTTTGCTCTGCTAACTGTAGCATCATATTCATTTTATAGTCAATGATGATCCCCAGGTCCCTTTCAGATGTGATGTTAACTTATCACATATGGACTCCTTGAGAAATTTTTTGAGAATTTTTCCTGGGATTGAGGTCAGGCTGATGGAACTGTAGTTCTCTGGCTCCTCTCTGCTCCTCTTTCTTGAAGATGGGCACAAAATTGTTCCTCTTCCAGTCTTCTCTGACCTCTCCTGAGCACCACAGATTTTCAAAGAGGTTCACCAGAGGTACTGCGATGACTCTGGCTAGTTCGTTCAGCACTCTCAGATGGAGTTCATCCAGTCCTGCTGATTTATAGATACCCAGACTCTCTGCCTGTTCTTTCACCAGCTGCATTGACTGTTGGTGGGTGGTCATCCCTACTGTGACTATTCTGTGTTTTATTTGCATTTGGCAGGCTATCACTATTAGACTGGTGGAATACAGATGTGAAGAACTCGTTTGGGAGTTCTGTTTTCTCCTTGAAGTTGATGATCAGATATCCATATGTATTGAACAGTGGTCCCATGTTTGCACTGGTTTTCCTTCTGTTACCTACATACTTATAAAAGGGCTTCTTATAGTTCCTGATTTTGGCTGCTAACCCAAATTCAGTTACCACCTTTGCTTTTCTAATCTGTCTCCTACATTTGTGGGCCAATCTTATGCTACATGGGGCCTATTCCTCACTTCCATCATTGATAAGGCTATCTTTTATTTTCAGAAGATCTGTGGCTTCCCCATTGAGCCAAGATGCCCTGCCAGCCCTTGTGCCACATTTTTTGCAAATAGGTATGGACACCTTCTATGCACCTAGGATTGTGTCTTTGCGGAATGACCGTTCTTCATCCACACACTTTCCTGTGGTCCATGATCCTGTAGGGTATTACTTACTGAAGTCCCTAGTGTTGGTTCAACCTGCCCAGTTGCCCAGAGCCCCAGACTCCTGGTATGATCTGTACTAGTTACTGGCCATGTCTATATGAGCAGCCAACTGCGCAATTGTTACTGTGCAGTCATTTAGTATTTGCTTAAGTAAGTACTAAATGACTGTGCAGTAACTGCACAGTTATTTTTTTAGATCGCACAGTTATTTTTAGTTGCTACTGTGCAGTAGCATTGCTCTCATGGTTCATGCCTGGTGATGCTATGGCAACATAGCGTTTCCTGTAGATGCTCCCACAGAGTGGCACATTATGCTAGCACTGTTAGGTGTACAAACATGATTCACATGCTAAACCCAGACAGTTTGAATAGAAATTCACAGTGCTAAAACATTCAGACCAGCTCTGGTCTTTCTGTAGTAGAATTATTACTATAGTATTTATCTATAGTCAAAATTGAGTAAAAACTACATTTTCAGAGGGGTGCCTCAAGTCTAAAAATGTTGAGAATCACTATGTTATAGTATGCTTAAAGAGATCACAGATGTCACCATAATTGGGATAGCTTCAGCTTTGACCCATCCTGGTCTCTTCAAGTACACCCTGTCATGTCTTGGGTCTCAAGCTGTCACTCCTTCTTAGGGTAGAACTGTGATTCTTCCACTTTTAGACTGTACAGTAGACTGCAGTGATTATCTCAGCAGGTCTGGCTTACATTCAGCACCTACAGTTTTCATTCCTCTAGGAGTAATGACTGTTGTTTCCAGTAACCAAATAGAATTCTTAAAGCAAAGTATTTGTTGGAATAAAATTGTTTCAGATGAAAAAAATAGAACTGAAAACAATAAAAATCTATAGTTGTGCTTGTATTTTCCCAAAGCTTACAATAGGCTGGAGTTGTAGAAGGCCCAGTATACTCAAATTTTCTTTACATAAACTCTGTCTGTGATTATGGCCTCTATAATATGGCGACTGAAAATTAACCCCTTTCCTCTACTGAAGGGGGCTCCTTAATTTGCTGAAGTGCAACTCTCTAGTCTAACTCATGGTGCTTTGTGTTAGGGTAAGAATAATTTGGATTATTAGGTAGCACTGGCTTTGCACGACCTGTGTCCTAGCAAAGCTGCTGACTACAAGCCAGAACAATAGCTAAATCAGGCATTTGCTTATGCTACGTAACCATCTTAACTGTGTCAACCATTTTCTTTGGGGAAAGCAGCAAGTAAATGTATGTGAGTCTGTGTACTGTGAACCAGCTACAGTAAGGAAGGAGATAAGATACAGGGGCCCAAAAAAGGTGGAAGATGGTACAACCCGAGACAGAAAAACAGACTGGAATGTGGAAAACAACATGTAGTTAGTAACAGAATCCAAGATGAACATATGCAAAAAGGCGAAGAAGCCTCCAGAAACTTCCAGGTTTTGGTCAAAGTCTGCCCATTGACTGAAGAGCAAGAGTCAAGGTCTTAGACATGTGCTCATAGCAAAAAGACATGTAAATGAATGAAATGCATAGGCAATTCCATTCTAATGAAGTAAACAGTAAACAGAGGCAGAGCTTGAGATGGGAGGAGAAATGGGTGGAACAGAAGGTGGGATGGAGTCAATGTAAATCAATATAAATCATATTGAATGCTAATTAAAAGAAATCCAAATGTATAAATGAAGGATGAACCTATTGTTCAGGGCCGGACCCCATCTTTTATGGCATAAGACCAATTGTCTGAAGCTGTCTCCATTCTGAATAAAGCTGCTGTGAGCAATGCGTGCTGGTATTTAGTCCCTGTTTGCTCTGACTAATGAATAACAGGAGCCACAAGTAACTGGACCATCGTCTCCCTAGTTGTTGGGCACTACATGGAATTGGAGTCTCTAGCACTTCACAGAAAATACCATGAGTTAGACTGATACTTCTAATCCAACAGATATTTGCTTTTGAGTTGGGAAGGTGTAGGATCGAGCTCCAATTTGGAGCTGATCCAGTGAGATAGTCTGTTGTCTGTAGACTCTTTCCCTAGCTACATGCCCCCCACCTACACCTTCCCCCCAGCTTTGGTGCTGACTGCATGATGGGAGGTGGGGAGAAAGGAAAGGAGGGAGCTCAGGCTGATATTTGCCCAACCTGCCCCAGAATTGGGGTGGATAGATTAGAGCGAGGTGTGGGGCTCCAATCCACCCTTTTCCATTACATAGCATACTGAGAACACACCAGCCTGAGCTTCTTCCCCAACTTCTCCTCCTCTTCCATCATGCAGATCACACCAGGGGCAGGGCTGAGCTGTATCAGCCCAGCCACCCAAGCAGACAGAAGTCTGTGAAGGCACTCTGCTATGGGGCACCTTCATTTGAACCCTCATATAATGAAGGTTAATTTGTTGCATGATTAGGGACTTTTAAAGCTCTCTGCAGCCAAGCTGTTCTGTTAGGGTGTGGTAGTAAAGCACTTTTAAGAAGCTGATCATGTATCAAATGTAACTTCTGTCTGCACTTGTTATTGTCCTTTTAATCTCTTGTTTCCAACCTGGAAAAATGGCTGTGTCACTTTGAGAAGTAGACCATTGTGCTGTAATTGCTCCCCAGTATTTGTAGGGAGGTTTGCTTATTTATAACTATTGTATTGTTTCCTTTCTTTTTTTTTTTTTCTCACAGGCTCCCTATTAAGTTAGAGCAATGCCTCAGACAAGAAAATCTTATTACTCAAGAAGAAATGACAAAAGCAGTGAGGACACAAGAAATTGAAATATTGTTAGACTGCACCATGTGTGATCACTCCGCATTTGTGCAAGGTAGATGAAATAGTAGTGTTTTATTCTCAGTGTGCACAGTTACTGCAGGCTCTCCCTATGATTTTGTGGTAGCTACTGCTAATACTTATCTAAAACTTAAATAGTATACTCAATGCAGGGAACTTCAATGTATTATATGTCTGCAATACAATTATCAACATGTGTCTGGAACATTTAGGCATAATCATAATTATAGTATTCAGTGTAAATGACTACAGAAGATGTAAGGCAGAAATGAATGATACACAGGTTTTCTGGCAGCAGCATTTGGCTTCTGGAGCTGATTGCTGACTGGTTTGTGAAGGTAATGTCAATTGTCTTAGGGTAAGTAGAATGAGGGTAAAGGGAATATGTCTTGAAAGAAGTACAGAAAAAGAGAATGGACATCTCCCTGTAATGAATGCTAAAATCATATATACTGTTGACTTTACCCACCACATAAGCAAATTCTAAGTGCCTGTGTGGAGAGACTGAACTATGGAATTGGAACAGGGAAGGTTACACAAAGTGATTCTAGGCACAAGCATATATATGGAAGAAGCTTTGACTGTTTGGTGGTATTGTTTTATGAGTTACTAATAAAGCTGAACCCTAGGAGAGGGAGTAGTTTGGGCACCCATTTCCAGTCTGTTTGCACTACTGAGGATGGAGAAGTTATTGTATTCCTACTTTTAAAAAGGCCTAAGTGAATTCCAAAGGACAGATGACATTTTCAGACCTGACTATTTGAGACTGCAGATTTCAATAACCAGGTCTGATGTTCAGATAATGACATCTGTTTGTCTGTTACTTGTGCCCATGTGGTTTGTTGGTATCATTTTTGCTTAAAAATTGTTTTATTCTTATCATTGATGCTAAGTAATGATGAAAGTGGTCTCTGTAATGGCTCAAGTGTCCTGCCTTGCTTAGAAAATGTATCTTGTCTGACAGCAATGTCATAATGCCTCTTTACTTAATGACACATGTTGACACTTATGTGCTGAAAAAAATTACCAGTACAATGAGCAAGGGGAAGGTGCACAATTTAAAGGCACTTGTGGATGCCAGAAAGACATCTTCTATTGCAGTAGGTGCCTAAAAGAGCAATAGATTGTCAAACTATATGTAGCATAAGAGTACAGCCCACTAGCATTCCATTTTAATGCAAGCTTTATGACAGGTATTGCAACTATGAACCAGTCTAACCACAGTGGAGTCAAGACAACACAGACTGAGAAACAATTTTGCACTTGACCCAAAAAACTGACTTCCAAACAAAAGCTTATATAAACAAACCCAGTGCCCTTCCCTGGAGCAAATGCAAGAACAAATGCTGCACATGGAATGCCTCTCTTTGAACAATCATTCTAATTGTGCCTGGCACGGGGGTAAGTAAAACAAATAAACACAGTAGAAGATGAACAGACAAATTACTGGAATCGTTTTGTGAATAGTAGATCAGTGTTTATTGTGAGAAGACGTCAGGAGTTAGAACCATGTTTTTTCTGTTGTACAGCAGAGGAGCTGCAAGTATTTCCCTGTGGGACAAATTCTCTGTGTGGTGCTGTCACTTGTCCTTTGAGGGCCCTTCTGCTTTGGTTGAGATGATGACTCCATGCATTTTCTGGTTTAATTGCTAATAAAATGTGTGCAGCTTGGACATAAGAGAGGAAGGTTGTTGGAGGAAATGGTAATCCAGTTAGACATAGCTAGAGCCTGGAAGCTGAGATCTGCAATGACTGTGGAGACAGATTAACTCTTGAATTACATGTAGGGTCTGTGGCAGTCAGAATACCGAAGCTCTGGTAATGGGAGCAATCAAGACTTAGACTTCAGTGTTTATTCTTTATTTTCATGGAGTGCCTCTTTCATGGAGAGAAAGGAAAAGCAAGACTTAAGCAGTTGTTTGTGCCATCCACTCCTTCCCCTGAACTACCATGGACATTTGAAAGATAACACTAATTTTCCCACATGGGTTGCAGAGATTTTGGTTGGCTCCATTTTTGAAAGCTCACCTTTAGACTTCAGAGACTGATACTCCACTTTGAAAACATGAAGTCTAGTGCTATGTGGATGAAAGAGCAGAGGTTGTGCACATGGGAGACAACATCACTTTAGAGAGCCATAAAGTTGTGAAGTAAGGTAAAGATCACATGGGAGTGAATAGCAAAAGTTCACTTGAAAAAAATGTTTTATTTATCTATAGCAGTGGAACTGGAATAGGATAAATATTAGACTTGGTTGAGAGAAAGTGAAAAGTCTAACCAGAGTTATGGGCAAAGATATTCAGAAGGAAAGGAGGATGAATTGTAAGGAGATAGTGCCATAAAGAGCACATATCCTTAGAGAATCTGAGTGAGAAGGGAATAAGCGCAGGCAAACAAAGCAGAAGATCAACTGACTCATTATGGAGATCATTTTGTGACTAGAAGCAGATAGACGGTTATTGGGAGAAAGCACTGAGAGTTAGAACCAGCTTTTTTTCTGTTGTACAATGGAGCAGCAGGGGTTGGCATCTGAAAGTATTTCTCTGCTAGATAATTTTATCTGTGTGGTGCTTTCAGTTGTCCTTTGAGAACCCTTCTGGCAAGCTTGAGATGACTATTTGTATGCATTCTTGTGTTTATCTAGGAATAAAAAAAGTTTTGCAACTGTTTGGATATAAGAAAAAAATAATTGAGTATTAATAAAAGGGAGAAAATTAGAATACAAAATTCAGTTTCTGAATTTTTTCTGAAAAGGGCGAAAATTAGAATACAAAATTCAGTTTCTTCATGTTGTAGAAAGTGAAACATTCAGATGCTCCCCTCTCCTTCCCTTCCCTCCTTCCCAAAATCCTGAACATCAGTAGGTTATAATGTGAACAGAAAGAAAAGATCTGAGAGATTGGATAGACACAATGACATGTAGAAGGTAGAAACATGACAAATACACATCCATGCACCACACACAGAGAATACTCATTTTATCTGAGCCTAATTAATATGCAGATGATATATTGCTTCCACTAGTACCAGGGCAGACAAAGAGAGAGAGTATGAAAAAAATGATAAGACCAAAATCACACCTCCAAGTTTTAAAGAACAGAAGTAAATTAAGGAGAAGTAAAGAGGTGAGGAGGGCACATAGTTTCACTTTATGTAGTCTTAGAAATATTTTAAGTCTACGCCCATTTTGCACATGTATTTATGGGGCACTCTCCAAACATTCTTCTCCTTCTTCGTTCTATCTCCCTTCTATTTCATTTCGTATCACGTGCAATAAAATATCAGTGCATCACTATGCCTTTCCACTGTGCTTGTTCTCCTCAAACCCATGGAGAGCACAAACAAAAATAGCCAGCCTTCTCCCCATCAATCTCTTTGATTTCTTAATGTGTTTTAATAAATGAGGCTAAAGTTCCAGCATTTACAAAACATATACTAGGAAAAATGCCTGTAGGTTGCTTTGGCCCACATGGTAAAACAGTTATTCAAGCTGTTGAGCACTTACTTGAGTAGCCTATCGCAGCTACTGATGTGAGCAACTCTCCCCCGCGAGTAATGAGTTCAGAATCTGGCTGTTGGCAGAGAATTCATAGAGTATTGGATTTGGCTAAGAATAAATTAGCCATTGGACAGCATTGCTATAGTTATGGTCTTTAGTTTCCAAAGACAAAATGGTAAGAGGCAAATATATGAGTGAAATCCTGGTTCTGCCTGAATTCAATGGGAGTTTTAAGTTCAAAACTCCCAAACACAATGGAATAACACTTGGGTTCAAAAAAGCTTGTGCACTCTCTGTCTGTCTGTCTCTCTTTCTTATTTAGTTAGTCTATATAGGTGCATATCTACCCTACCTTCTAAAACACCAGTGGCAATGGAACCAGGATTTTTCCTTAGGAAGGTTATTACTTGAAGATAGTGTGTGTATAGGTGCCCAAGTATTAGTGCAAATCATTACGTTGCATCCTCTAATTTGATAATACTCAGGGGGGCACTGGGCTTTTGTTTTTCTGTGCTGATTTTTAATAAAATCTGTAATGTTCTGACTAATGAAATATAGCATCTAGTAGCTCCCAGAAGACCAACAACTTTTCATACAAGCAGCTACCCTTCGTTATGAACTGACAGTGCTCAGAAGCACTTAATTTGGAAATGCAAACTACATAGCCCACCATAATACTAGTTAACACAATGTTATTCTCATATATGCTACTGTAAAACTTATTGTGAGAATTTGTCTTATTTTTGCCTGTGTGTAGGTTTAGAGTGGGAAAAGCTTCTACAATTAAGGTTTTCATAGCATAGGAAAAGCTCACCACATCCAAATGCAGGTCTATACACTGGCAGTTTTGTTCCAAGAACTTAGATACAGAATTGCCATGAAATAACTATTGGCTGGAAAAGCATTTTGCATATAGTTGACATTCAAATGAATGCAAAAAAAGCAGTTTAGCTCTCTTTAGAATTTCTATATCCAGTACTTGCAGAGCAACTGGTTGTGGTTCCAAGTTGTTGCTCCAGTGAATATAAAGTGGAATATAACATCAAGAGGAAATCCACCTCAGAATACCCTAAAGCAGGGCTGCCCAGCTGGCAGCCCACAAGTTGCCTGAACATCCAAGGAGTTAGCTTGGAGTCTGTCAGCTCTTACCTTAGTACAGGTACCCCTGCCCCTTCCCCACTTCCTGCCATTGCTCCTGCTGCCACCACCATGTGGGTGTTTAACTTCCCTCCCCCTCCATTCTCCAACTTCTGGTTTTTGCTCCTACTCCTGCCCTGCCCTGTGCCGCATAGGGCACCTGTGACATGTAGCCCCAGGGGGCTTAGAAGCTAGACAGCCCTGCCTTGAAGGCTGGTAATTAGAATAGTCTGAACTGAGGTCAGAGGGATCTTGCTCCAAATCAGTTAGAGGGCTTAAATCCACATATTCTGTGCCACAGGTAAATACTCTAATCACGTGGTCATTACTTGAGAAATAAAGTGGTGAGGTTTTGTCTATATGGAGGTAGGTCAGGGTCTATAGGAAAGGTAATGCATAATTAATGAGTCATGCCCAGACAAAGTCAAAAGCACCAAGTGTCTGCATATTGTCAAGGTTATGATGTTGCTGTGTATGCTCAGCAGTAAAAATGAAGTCACCAAAGGACCTTTTTTCATCAGGAACTGGATATCTAGATGCTTAAGGCATCTACAGAGTTAGGTGGCAGACGGGCAGGTGTTTTCCACAAGTCCCTGGTTTTGGATTTAGGTGCCTGATTAAGAGTTTAGATGGTTAAATTCCCTTGTTAATCTAGCTGTAAAACCTTATTTATATATACGAACTGAATCCCTGAAGTCCTTATTCAGACAAAACTACTTTTTGACTCTAGTAAGAATTTGGCCTAGAAAGAGGTGAAGAGGTTGGCCCTGTAACATTTGTCCTTTTTCAGCATCTGATGATGTAAGCTGCTACTTATGAAAGCTGATCTCTAATTTAGATTGGTTACAAGGTGCAAAGCTACCCTGTCTTCTGTCTGGGTCATAAACATTATTTAGTCACATATTGGTTAACTGCTGTAATTTATTACAAACAACATCTTGCTTTGTGTGCATAGGAATAGAAACAGTTGTGTAGCCCCTGTTTTCAGTGATATGTCACATTAGATTGGGCTGTCAGGTTATGTTTCTTTCTTTGTCACAAACTCCTGTATTTTGGACTAAGGACGATTCAAACAGCAATGCATAAATGTAAAGAGAGACAATGAATAATGACCGTTTATAATTTTCTTCTTTTCATTATCAGTGGTATTTTTGAAACATTAGCATCAAATATTTTTTTTTTTACTTTTTTTTTTTAATATAGTTTGGAAATATATTTTTCCATGAAATCTCCTCCCCCCAAAATTTTACAAGTTTTACAGAAATCACCAAAAATGGAGAAAAAATCAATTATTGATATTTCTCTTTTCTCTCACTATTTTTCCTCCTTTTACAAAGAAAGGGAAAAGGGGGCAAGGAGAAAAGGAAGATGAGTTGGGGGGGAAAAAGGGAGAGGAAAACTCACCTGAAGGGATGATGATGGTGGTGACAATGAAGAAGACAAAAAGTAGTTGTTTTTTGTTATTAGTAATTTATTATTCAAAACTTGCTTTTTAAAATCCTTCTGTTTCCCTTTTATTTTCAAGGTTTTGGAGCTATCTCCCCAACTGGTTAGCTTTTTGTTGTATTTTCAAATCTGCTTCCATAAAAAATAACTAGTTAATGTCCATCCTGTCAGCTTGGAAAGTATATTTTCCATTTTACACAAAAGGAGACAAAGAGGAGGAGTTAACTGACTTCTCCAATGAGGACATACAGAATAGAAGGAATCGATATTAGACCAGGAAGCTCAATAATTGTGGGCTCTCTGTTCCTTGGTCTCTTAATGGTAAATACTCTTGATGAAAGATTTTTAAACAATCCAGTGAACACTGCAACTGGAGCTGATTAAGAATCTTCTGCTAATGAATTTGAGTCACTTCAGCATTAAACTACATCTGCCTATGACACTGCCATTCCTCAAGAACATTGTGGTTTGAACAACTCATACTCATATTCCCTTGTAAGGACTTGGCTCCTTAGATGGAATATATTTTCCATGGCATACTGTGGCCTCTCTCCCTCTCAAGTTCCTTTGAACTTTTGTTCTGTGAAAAAGTTCAATTGAATTTTTTCCCCAATTCATGGTGTGAATAAATATTGGAATTGCCCACAGAATGGCATCTCCAACTTTGACTCAATTGTAGTTATAATCATTGTTATGGAGCTATGCTAGGAGCACTTCTTATCCTTATGGTTCCCGATCCTATCATGGTGTGAATAGTAGAAACAATACTAGAAATTTCTGTGAGCAGCATCAGTTTACAAAGGACAAAGGGAAGACCAAATAAATAATTAGGAAATAATTAGGAAATGACAGAGAACAAAAAAAGCACTGGTGAAAGGAAGGTAAGAAAGAGACAGCTAGTCAGTATTGACTGGGGCCCAGGTACTTGGCTTCATTAGAACTTTGTCACCTTTGATGTACTTGTAGCAGTAGTCACAAGATGCTTTTTTATCATGTACACTTGGGTAGAAGACGGCAATGAATTAAGATGTGCATTTCACACAGATCTCATGACCTCTGTAGAGAAATCATGTCCTTTATACTATCCATATCTAGGAGTTTTTCCCATGTTAATTGCCTCGCCAGTGTCAGAACTTAGATGGAGTACCACTTAAGGAAACTATGACATTTTGGCCAATGCAGAATGCAGGTGTAAGTTTGTTGTTATTAAAACTAAATTATCAAAGTCTTTTCAAGGCAGCAGAGTAAAGAGATCTTAATTTTTGCCCTGTTTGCCTTTCCTCAGGCTATGACTTGGAGCATACTAAAGGGGAAGGCTAAGGAGAAGGTAGACAAAGGAAAAAGAGTTCAAAGTAACCTTCCTGATTCCATATTGATCGGTTGAAGTATGCTGGTTAAATATACCAGTCAGAGTAACGTCAGGATGACTGTTCTTCCTTTTTACTAGGCATGCAATAGACACTGGTTAGTAACTGAATATGGGCCTTCGGTATGGTACTGCAGATTACAGGACAGCTTGCAGGTAGTGGCATAGTTACATTTTTGTATTAAGTACTATGCTAGTCATTTACACCAGTTTGTCATGTATTCTCCCATTTGAAGTCATGTTGTTGCACATCTCAAATGTAAATATCAGTAGCCCCTGAGATGAGGTATAGATTGAACTTGGAAAGAATTATCTCTCTTATTCCTATCTATTCTTTTGCATCACTTAAGGATCACTTGATTTTACTGCGTTAATATGAGGATTCAACGACATGCTACATAAGATAACATTACAGTTAAAAGATAAAGGTGAGCTAACACTGATTGAATATCTACTGCTAATCTAGTGTTAGAGCAGCCCAGTCAGAAATTAAAGTTTACTAGGTCCAGAGAGAAGATTCTTGGAAATGGTCCAGCATTTGCTAGACTGAGAAACAGGGCATCTCACTGCCCGCTATTCCTCAATATATCCTTCAGAAAAATTTCCCTCTCTCACCTTTCTCTTTTCCCACCTCCACTCTTTATTCTTCTTTCTCCTTCCATTCCTTCACCTCCATCTTTTTTTAACCTTTCTCTGAAAAAGAAGGGGAAACAGTAAGAGAGAAATCAGCATGTCTTCACTGACTTCTACTGCAGACATGATGAAGGATTTGGGTTGATTTACATTTCTGTCTTTTAAATACATGCTATTGGAACAAATAATCAAGTATTAAAATCCTGAAAGGCCAACTTCAAATATATATTCTAAATGAATACAGAAAATAGTCTTAACATTATTTTCCTTAAACTCAAAGGGTGAAATTTTATTTCTCATTGTGCATCTAAATGATGGCTCTCTAGTCATGTAAAATGTGGGGCTTTTTTTTGGAATTTAAACACAGGTAGCAATTCTGTTACCCTTATAGTGTGGATGCCTACCTATGCATGCATATTATGAGCCAGTGAAGTAGGTTGTGCAACAATAGGACAAGTACATGGCAATAGACATGTGCCCATTCTGGTTGCGTACCTGCATCAAAGTCAAGAAAATGTAGCTAGCCAGACATACAGGACTAGCAGGTAGATTTGACTCAGCAGACAGAGGACAATGACATCCCTGCTATATTTTACCCCCAACATTTGAAGGGTTAGGGCACTTGCCCCAGAAGGTCATAAGCATCCAAGAAAGTGTGATATGTTGGGCAAAGAGGAAGAGAACAAGCTAGAAGGTATGTGGCTTGTGAGACATATACTGTCCTGAAAGGGAAAAGGTATTGGGTTATCGTAGAAAATTCCCCACTGCTGTGTTTTCTATTTTAGCCAATGACTATTAAATAAAGATCTGTGCCTGAGCTTCCAAAGAAGCACCAGAGGCGGACCCTGGATACTGTCTAACCTGTGGTGTGGTGGTCACAGCACAGTCCTTAGATAGATTTGGAGTCAAACAACCTTGAGGTGAGGGTAGGATCTGGGTCTCTGGCCTCCTGGGCAAGTGCTCTAAAACTCAGTTCTTAAATATAAAAGAGTCAGGTTCTCTTCTTCCCTTGGCAGACAACTAGAAAACTGTTGTTTAGATGCACAAAGGGAAACGAAGGTCTACCCTAAGTGTGTTAAGTGAAAATACATGGAAGATGTAAGAATGACAGTTCTAGAAATGGACGTCCTCTCTTTAATCTTGAAAACTATAGTACAAGCAATAGAAATGGAAGTTTCTTTATTGTGCCCCACAAATGTGTACCAACCATGACCGGAGGAAAGCACTTCTAAAAACAAAAGCTGGTGGTGGGAGATGACTGTCTAGCTATTGTTATGCAAATACATTATACTGACATGTTATGGCTGATGGATGTTAAGGGAGGGAGAGGTGGGGACTCAAAGATATATCCTCTACCCTGGAGCGCTAGCAGTCATTGTCCTAATAGTATATGTTGTTTTTTCTGCTAAGAGCAGTGTAAATTAATGTAATGATAGTCATATTTTTATCTGTTTTATAATGTAGACAACTGCCCTTTTGGAGCTTATTTTTTCAGTGGCAGGAGAATTTTCTCACGGGAAACTGTAGCAAGGTTCATTCCTCTTTATGCTAACTGATTGGTGAAAAAGGCTACAACGATCTGGAGGAACTAGCCTGTGGTTAGTCTGTAAACTATGGCAGAAATTCCACAAACCCTTCTAAAATCTGGATGACAGTTTTTGCTGTGGTCAGTTGAATAAGAACTCCATATTTAGGCCTTCTTTATTAAGACTTAGAACACAGTACACACTTAAAACTCTTTACCGATTAGGTTGGTTGCATAAACACCGAATATAGTAGAGCGGGCAGGAAGCTTTCATGTGTCTCTCTTAGCTTTATTAAAACTATCTTGAACATTTTGCTATTGCCTTTTACCAATGAGTCACTTGACAGCAAGAGAATGTTTTACAGCGAGAATTGTCTACTAAACAACCTAATCAAAATATTATTAAACAATTACACTGCAGTAGGCTGTTTAATGAAGTGTTTTCAGTGTGGTTTGAACGTTAATAGCAACAGTGTTAAGCTGCTTTGTGCTCTGTGTATCAAACAGCCTGAAGTAATGTGAGCTGACTAACAGCCAAATAAAATCTTGAAGCACCTTTGACAGACAATATACTTGTGCCAGTCTAAATCTTGTCATGCATTGTTATTGAGCATGGAAATGACTAAAAGACGTGTCAGGAGCGTCCATGTAGCATGTATCATAATTAACTCCATGATAATTGGGGGGCTCCCTTCTTCATGGCTGCCCTATGTGCTGACTCACTGGGATTTGAAACTAAGGAAAAATTTGAAGCTGCATAATCTACAGCTGAGAAGAGAGTTTAGATTTCTACTCAGATTTAGAAGAAACTCCTGAGCTGTTGCCTTAGGTGCTACATCAGTGTGTAATTTACAGATAGCTTTACACTTAGTGGATTTGAAAACTTCAATTGGAGCTAAATAAAGGGAGGAATGCACCGCTGAACGAGAGATGGGCATCGCTGGAGTTCACTGATTTAGTCTTTCCTGGGGGCACTGTACCTCTTATTGTTTTAGAGAATCAGAAGCCTGAATCAGAAGCCCAGATTTTACCAACTGCAAATTGTTGGAATATAGGGAAAACTTCCAGATCCGAAACCCCCAAAATGTAATTCCAATTGCATTTTCAAGGCCTAGATCCATACTAAATTTGATTTTTTTCCAAACTGGGTTGATGGAATGTCAAAAAACCCCTAAAAACTCAGATGCAATTTTTTCATGGGAAAGTTTACTGTCTTTGTTTTGCTAGCTGTTCTATTACTTCCATTTCTCACTGTGAAGCTTAATGTGTTATAAAAGTTCTTATGCAAAGGCTAGTGATTGTGGCTGTATTATTTATAGAATTTATTTGTAATAATGAAAGAGAAAGCAAATCTGGAGGATCTGTTTTCCAGAATACTTAAAGTTTCATATGAGTAATGGTAATCACCTCCTGGCAGATCAGATCCTAGTAACCAAGCATGTGCAAGAAGAAAGCTATTTTTAAAAGGGTTTTCTCAAAGACTATTATAGTAGTATGCTTTAAGAAAAGTTTGGTTTTTTGTGTTCAAATTTTTATAAAATGCTTATGAAATATTAGTCCTACCAGTTCTGGAGCATGGTAAAAAGTTGGAACAACTTTTTCCCCCCAACTTATGCCCTGAACTCTTTCCCAGTAGAACAACACATTAACTGCTGCTTTCCTTTGTTCTAAACAGAATCTTCTTCCACTACCAGAAATCTCTTTCATCCATCATGAAAGTGTTTTCTAATAGCAGAGATAACCCTGAGGAGATGGTTACCATGACATAATTGGATAGTACACTCCTGAGATCTGAGGTGTTACAGTCATGACTTGACTGTACTCTGCATCACAACACCAAAGAGATGTAATATAGGTTATTGAGGTCCCTGTTTCCGCTTATGCCTCATTGCTTCAGTGGTTAGGGACAAACATTACACACAAACCAGTTTAAGTGATCAGAAACTGGTTTAAACCTGTAACAGATCAGATGTTCACTGCACACAAACCAGTTGGAAAATGGCAGAAACTGGTTTGAGATAAACCTGGTTGAATGTAGCGTCAGACTTAACTGATTTGGCTCAAACTGGTTTATGCAATGTCTGTTGCAGACTCCTTCCTGCTTTAAAAGTCAGTGTCCCCCGGCATACTGACATGCTCTCTGGGCTGGGCAGGGCTCTCTGCTCCCCAGCAGACGTGGCCAGGCTTTTCTGGAGCAATGTTTGTGTGTGTGTGTTTTTCTCCAAAAATAAATTGTGTAAAGTCCTGATTTTGTTGTGATAAAGAATGGGGGAAGGGAGGGGATCCTTTTGCGGGGGGGAATTCGGTTTTGTTTTATTTTTGGTGGGATAGGAAACCTGTTTTTATGCTAGTTTTTATTGTTTCCACTTACTTTTTCCTTTGATCTTCTTGTAACCTGATTCTCTCTAGATCTTTTGCCAATGCCAATGCCAAATCCTCTCAATAATTCTCCCTTCTTTTGCTGTTCCATTAAATTGTTTTTATGTTCTTCTCACTTTTCTAATGATCCTCAAAGATCTGCTGATGTACACCTCTTGCCTATCCTTCTTGATTTTCTTTCTTCCATTTAACAAAGTGACTGTTTTGAAGCCAACATTTTTTGATAGGGTTCAGAATCTGGCTCACAGTGGGCATGTCTACATATGCATTAATGCACTTTAGTGAATGTGCATTAAATCTAGTACCTCAATTGTGAGGTACTAGGAAAAAATGCATTAGTCTGTCTAAATGTGCATTAATTTAAAAGCACAGTTTTTAAGCAATGCTTAATGTTCACTAGCCCTTTTTAATATGCATTAGCTAAATAGCATGTTTTAGTGACATTTTCATGCACATTAAAATAGACTAATGCATATTAAAGTGTATGTGTAGACATGCCCAGTGTTAACTTCTTCATCTAATCATGATAAAAACTAGGGAAATACTGGATAAATACACACTGTCCCCAGTTCAGTATTATTGCTACTCTGCTACTGCACTGCTAGTATGTAGGAACAGCAAGCTGGAAACTGCTCTCCTGCTGCTTTCCTTGCCCTTGAGCAGTAACATAGAATGGAAGAGATTCTATTTTTCTGAGATATACTTAACAGCAACGTGGCCAGATGTCTTATAATAGATTCATAGATTCATAGAAGTAGGGTCGGAAGGGACCTTGCAGATCTTCCGGTCTGATCTCCTGCCTAGCCAGGAAGAAAACTGGGCTCAAATGACCCCAGCCAGGTAGGCATCGAGCCACTTCTTAAAGACCCCCAGGATAGGAGCCAGCACCACTTCCCTTGGAAGTTGGTTCCAGATCCTAGCCGCCCTAACTGTGAAGTAGTTCTTACGGATGTCTAATCTGAACCTGCTCTCCAACAACTTGTGGCCATTATTCCTTCTTATCCCGGGGGAACTAGGGAAAACAAGGTCTCCCCCAATCCCTTCTGGTCTCCCCTAGTGAGTTTATAGACAGACACAAGGTCCCCCCCTCAGCTTGGTTTACTTAGGACTCGCATCTCTCCACAGGAATTTCACTTTTCATTTGTACACCACTTTCTTATAAGATGGTATAAGGACATCCCCACCAGAACAATCATTTTCAAAATTGGGTATTTTAGATTTAAAAGAGGAAAAGATGGGAGTGATTCCATAAATGACAGTTGATCATTTCATACAGATGAGGAACATTCCTCAGGGTAGGGAATAAAACCCTTTCCCAACTCCTCCTCCCTTGAAATACCTTATCAATAGGTTTAGAAAATGATGCACATCTTAAAAAACATCTGTTGATGTTGTTGCTTTTTTGAAAATCAATATAAAAATAAGCCACATTTACCATGGCATTGACATTGATAGTTAGATTTCAATTAATCAGAATTCAAGGACATTAGATTCTAGGGCTTCAGATTTGACTTGTCTCTAGTTCTTATTATAAAAGTTGTATTGCATATGGATTCTATAACAGGAGCAAAATTATTACTACCTCTGTCAGCTGTGCCTGCAACAAATACCCTCTGAACACCTTCAGGCTTCTCCTGACAGTGAGTAAGACCCTCTGTAGCAGTCTGTGCCAATTTCTGCTACCACAAGTTCCATAAGACATATAGAAATGGGAAGCAAAGTGTAGGGAAAGCCCTCAGAATACACAAGCTTGTGCCATATTCTGAACCCCCTGAATTTACCTGTTTAAGAAGGATGAAAGCTGTCCCTTGCTGTCACAACAGTGATAGATTTGGGCCAAGGCATCTCTGATAAATTGGTGCTGAAGGCGTTGGGAAGGATGGAAGGAGATGTGAAATCCTTATATCTTTTGTCTATCCACCGACAAAGCTTTGCAGTGGAGCTGAAAAGTGAAAAACGAAATTCCACCCCCCCCACTATGTTTTCTAGACCTCTAGGCAGTGGAGGTTAAGGCAAGTTAAGATGTACTTCAAGTGATTTGACTGAATTAATGCTTTTACATTGTAGGGAAATTTTACAGAGCCATCAGCAAAGACATTATCAGAATATTCAGTATTCATATTTTTCCTTTCACAGAAACTGTATGTTAGGATCTTTAACAGGACAAGTTGTTAGCTACTAACTTTTTCATATACAATTTTTCCTCTTCCTCTTTTTACATCATGTATGTTCAGTAGGAGATGTTTGCTTACTTGTGTATTTTGTATTGAAATTTGTGATTATAGCCTTAGCTCCATCTTTCAGAATGCTATTGGCAATGACACTAAAGGACTTGGTGAGCAAATGGAGAGTTATGTAAAAAATATAAAATTTGGGGTCATTAATGCAGGTCAATAATTTATTTTTGAGCAGTTTGTGTTACTAAAGTTGAGTGGTCCACACTACCACACAGTTTAAGTTAGGTGCCTGTAGCTCTGAAAGGATTCGTGGTAATTTGTGTGGTTTTCATTTAATAGAAATACATTTCTTTCTTTCCTTAATTGCATTTTCTCCAGGAAAAGAAAGCCAAGGCTGATTCCATTGATTTATGTGATTAGAACATGACATGCATTTATTAGCTATTTGTCTGCCTTGGCAACATTAAATACATGTTGCCAATTCATTTAAAAAAAAGAAAACATGAAGCAAAGCAATAATTTTTTTCTTCTTTTTCTTTCTTTCTTCTTTATTTTTTTTTAGAGACTATAGCCTAGAAAATAGCTGCTGGGGAGGAGGGTAGTGTTCTACAAACTGTTAAATCTTTGTAGCTCCTTTTTGCAATGATCACTCAGTCACTGACCCTCACTTCATCCAGATAGAAATGTCCAATGGAGCTTTTGTTTGTAATTTCAAATATTGACAACCTCATTTTCCTATTGTGTGTGATACTCCTATCAGCTTGATTTTATTATTTTTTTCAAATAATTATGTATCCTTACTGTAAGAATAATGATAGCCAAGATGACCAGGGAGATAGGGATTTCTTATCTATCTATCTATCTATCTATCTATCTATCTATCTATCTATCTATCTATCAGCATAGGTTTGGACAGGAATCATGGCCTGAAAACTTATTATAATAGCTAGATAGCTACCAGTAATGCTCTGCTTGGATATCACTTATTCCAACAGGCTGGATAAACCATACTTCCATTCACCTGATGCTTCCATCATTTTTTTTTTTGGTTGCCAGGTTACCAAAGCAATATTGCAAGGTTTGCATGTTAGATATTAGCTGCTGTCATACTTTATTATTTTTAATAGTTTGAAAATGAGTAAAGGGCAAGGGCCCAAAATAAGATATTTTCCTTCAGAGACAGTGTATAGTTCACTAAAGAATCAGGTTGTCAGTTATTTAATGACACTTGTATTCAAATAGGAATCATGTGGCCTATTTTTCTCATATTAAATATGTGAAATTAAATATGTCCTTGGTGCCCTTTTATGCTCCAACAGTGGAATCTACACTTCCACAGTTCCCATGGTCAATACATTTTCAATACCAAATGTATGACATAATGAACCCTAGTGCAGAATTTGCCTAGGTACTCTGCTGATATGAATCCTATGCCATGAATATTCAAAAGACTGGAAGTGAAATGCTTCCACAAATATCTGAGTAACTACTTGCTTTGCACCGACACACAAAGAGAGCTGTGTAAGCAAAACATCCAGGTGAATATAGTGTATGTTCAGCAGTGACAGAAAAGAGATTTAGCTCTTGAAAAAAGTTATGATACATTTCCTCAAGACATTTTAATTGTTCTCTAGATCAAATAAAATAAAACAAAAGCTAGCTAAGTGGCTAAAGCCTGCTTTTTCACTAAGGCTAGAAACAGATGTTGCTGAATAAAGTAGATCAGGTGTGCTGGGACGCGATCTGCCTCATTGAGTGAAATGCATGTCCCTCCTTGTCCTGCCCTTCATGGTTTGGGACAAGAGATAATATGATTTCCCTACTTTTCCCATTCAGCCAGACCCATCCCTGGTAATCATCAGGTGATTACCAGGGATGGATCTAGCTGAGTGGGGAAAGAGAGGCTTTTCTCTGCCTAGCCAGACCCAGTGTATAAGTCTGACTGAGTGGGGCACCTTGGCTTCCCCACTTATAGAGAAACACCTCCAGATTCCCCAGGGTGCAACCTTTTGGTAAGTGGAGGAAGCAGACAAGTGCTCTGCACTTTGAGGGCCTATCTAAGTCTCCAAAGCACCTGCCTAGCATGCCACCTAGGCTGCTTATACTTTTTTGTCACCAAGTTAATAGACTTCCACTGCAGCTTTCTGTGTCTTTTCATAGCATCTGATGAAGTGAATTTGGGCTTGGAAGAGCTTGGGTCTCTCCGTTTATATATATCTTATTTATTTAATTTATAAAGATGCATATCTACCCTGCCTTCGTTCTAATCAGGAAGCCCCTGGGCAGAAGTGTCTGAAAGTGCCCTCTACTCCTCTCTCCTTTTGAAACTGGCCATGTAACAGGAAGCAGGGGGGGACTTTCTCTAAAGGCCAGGAAGGTGGGCATTGTCTAGGCAGCTCTTATTTTTGCCCCTGTTCCAAAAAGTTAAGTATTTTACCCAATGACTATTCAATGCCAAATTCATCACTCACTCTGGTGTAAAAGTAATCATGTCGTTATAAGCTATGACACTATTCTGGCTTACGCTTTATTTAAAGAGAGCAGGATCTGGCTAATTGGAATGTTATTAACACAAGGGAAAGGGGACTCATAACTACAGTGCATAGGGTGATCTGAAGCAAATTAATCATGAATGGGTGCATTTAGATGTGAAATTAAAGTGAATAAATACATTTTGGCATATATTGCACTGGAGTTTATTGCTCCTTGATTCTGTGTCTTTGTATTCGCCCAGAACTGCAACATGTTGAGCCTGATCAGAACAGTCCCAGCTGGCAGGAGACCTGAGGGGCCAGCCTGCCAGTCCAGAGATGCTCCAACCTTGCTCAATATGCTGTAGAAGGACTGACTTGGAAAAGAAAAATTGTTCTTTATGGCAGCCTTTCAAATACTTGAAATTGCTATAGCGTCCCTGCTTTATCTTCTTTCCTACCTAGTTCTCTCAGCCTTTCCATATATGGCTTACATTCCAGCACCTTTAATATCTTTGTTACTTTCCCTAGATCCTCTCCAGATTTTCTTCACCCTTCTTATATTGCATCCCAGAACTGCACAAAATATTCCAGCTAGGGCCTAACTAGCTCTTAGTAGAATGGTAGTATTACTTCCTGTATCTTATATTCAGTACCTCTGTTAATACATTTGTGCTTTTAGTGACTGCATCATACTCCTGGCTCATGTTGAGTCTGTGATCTACTAACCCTCCCAGATCCTTCTCAGAAGTGCTACTATCTAGTCAATTATTTCCCATTCTTTATTTGTGCATTTGTTTTTTCTTCCCAGGCATAGCACCTTATAGTTGTTTTTGCTGATTTTTTTCTGCTGCCTAGTGCCATGTTCTCCAGCCTATCAAGCAGAGGGATCCACCAGGGGGATTCAAATACCAGCCTACCCCCACTAATGTCTTTCCGAATTAGTTACAGCAGGAGGTGCCTGTTCACTGGTAAACTGGCTTCCCTACCCAGGCCCCATTCCCTATCCCCATGCAATTAGTCTCATACTATATCCCTTCCTCACACCCCACTTCAGGTCATGGTCACCCCAAAACCCTGACAGGCAGTTGCATCTGCCTAGGCTCGGGCCAGTCCCCCAATAGGTGACCTCATGGTGATCCTGATGACAAGCCATGTGAATCATCCCCTCTCATCCCTTTCCCTTCCCCCATGTTACAAAGTAATTGGAATTTATATATATGCATTTTTTTTACTATATAACTGATATGATATCAGAAATGTATGGGGTTGAGAGTATCAGGTGGGTGGTGCTGCCCCAGGTGGTTGGCAATTGCAGCTGATGGTGATGGCAAACTGCAGTGGTGTGTGGGTGTTTTGTGTTGTGTTGCTGAAGCAGCTGTATGCCATATGAATGCTTAGTGAAAAGTAATGAGACCATACAAATAGTACAGTATGGGGTATGTCGGGATGGAAGGGTGATGGCTTACTTTTATGGCTTTTAGGACTACATTTCCCAGCATTCTCAAGCTACCAGGGCTTGGAACAGTTTCCATGGGGACACATTAATGGGGCTGTTTCCCCTGCTCCCCTTCCCTGCCCAAGTTCCACCATGAATACCTGCTGCCTTGTCTTTTTGCATAGTGTGGCAGACAGCTTTTGAAAGGAGTGTTTTGAAATGTTGTAGAAATGGTGGGTTGTTGGGGTGGGACAAGGGCCTGGCTGGCCAGACACAGAAAGGTGGAAGCTTACACGCAGTGGCCACTACTCTGCACACCCCTGCTGCAGACGCTGCTCTGTGTGCCCCCCCCCTCTAACCCCCCCTCATTCCCTCGCTTCATGTTCCCTCCCTCCCACTTGCTGGAGGTAGACTGATTTTAAAAAGGTTGAAAACCCCTCTCCTGGGTGCTTGGTGCATGAGGCATGGGGGAGAGGGGTAGGCAATTTCTTGTGTATAGGGGGCTGTCTGTGTCACCCCTCACAAATCTGGCTTGCACACAAGGATTTTGCCAAGCCAGCCACTTTGCAAGGTCACCCAAAGGGGCTGCTCCCTGCCCAGGCTTTTCTGCCTATAGTAGAGATGCCTGCTTGGCTGACTGCGTTCCCGCTCACAAGTTTGGCTGGCCTGCACACAGTTTGCCAAGGCACCACAAGCATTTTGCCAAGGCAGCAACTTTGCAAAGCCACCCAAAGGTTGATCCCTGCCCAGGTTGATCCCTTCCCAGTCTTTCCTGCCTATGGGGGGCTGACTGTGTTGCTCCTTACAAGTCTGGCTTGCATACAAGCGTTTTGCCAAGGCAGCCAAAAAGAAAAATAAAACATTAACAGGGTTGCTATGTAAAAGAGAATCTTTACACCACAAAGGTGGGTGTTGTCTTTGTGGTGTAAAGGTGGATTCATATTAATTTTCCTTGGGTAACTGGGATCCCACCTGACAGGGACACAGAGGACACTGCTCCATCTACACTGCATGTCACAGGGCAGGAGGAACCACATAGCGGGGTGAGGAGAGTGTTTTAGAGGTAATGCAAAAAACAAAAGCCAAGTATTACAAAGAAGAGTTGCTAATTGCTTCATTCAGATATTAAGGAAGGCTTTCCTATGCCTGGCCCATTAGTGCTGCTTTTCTTGTCTGTCGGGTTCTAGTGGGGAGGGGGGTGGTGAGTCTTTCTTGCAGGCAGCATTGGACTTCCCATAACAGTCCACCCTGCAACTCTTTCCATTAATGCTATCCATCACTACATAAATGCCCCCAAGCTGAGGTGGGCAGGCACAGTCATCACCTCTCCCAACTCACACACCCTCAAACTACATGGACTGCCATGCAAGCCAATCTTCCTATGAAAGAAAACATGCCATTAAAAAATGCTGTGCACTTACATGGGTGTAGCTTGTAGCCATGTTGGTCTAAGGACATAGGCAGACAAGGTTCTTTGGGTGAATCTGATATCTCTTTTTAGACTAACTTAAATGGTTGGAAAACAATTATTAAGCAAGCTTTCGGGTTCAAAAACCCTTTGTCAGGCTAGGGAAGTTTCTGCAGTTGGTGTGTGCTCTTCTTGGATGGAATGAAAAGTGAAGAAGCCAGACACTGGTCTGGTATGCATACAAAATAGGTAGTCAGTGAAAATGTAGATTGAGGAGTCAATGGGTGAGAGACAGTCTGGGGAAGGGGGGAGAGAGAAGGGGGATCATTCCCCTTTTGTTGTTTTTTTGGGAGCCTTGTCCAAAGCTGTGTCCATTCTGAATAAAGCTGTTGCAAGCAATGTGTGCTGGTGTTTGCTCCCTGCTTGCTCTGGGTAATGAGTAACGGGATCAATGGGCAATTGGATCTCCATCTCCCTAGTCATTGGGCACCATATGGAGTCAGGACCTAACAACTTGGTGTAGTTGGCAGGATTCAACACACATTTGGAGGGGGCAGATTATCTCAATCTTACCAGGGTAAGGCCTAGCAGGTGTACTGGCTTCTCTTGGCTGTCTCAGCTATCGTACCCCATCTTTTACATTTCCCCAGTAGCATGGCAGCAGGTTCAGAGGCTTTTCCTCTGTTTGTGGGGGGTCAGGGTGACCTCAGTGTTTTTATTGTGAGTTGGGTTAAGTGGAATGGCAGTCCACTGCAGGGGCTCCAGGACAGTCCATCTAGCCTGGTGTGGATTATGGCCCGGAATTGGGTTGAGGGAATCTTAAGTAAAGCAACTGCCCTCCAGGCTTTAGCTTGGAGTGCTCAAGATTTTACTTCCAAACTACTGACATCTAAGAGAGAGAGCCTCAGAGTGAAGCCTGCACACGGGCCAGATGTACTTTAATTTTGATGACAGCTCCAGGCTTAGTAGATATAAAATTGTTTAATTGTCTGTATTGTTCCTTTTTTGTTCTTGCTCTGTATCAAGACATCCACCAATTATTGACTAGCAGGTGTTGTGGTCAGTGTAAAAGTTGTGCCCTTCCAGCAACTTCACCAGGACACAAAAGTAGTAATCTGATTGATCAGAGAATTTGTTGATGCAGAGTGATCTGTTTTAGAGGGATTAGCTGAAATTTGTAGTAAAGTAAATTTATATAGGAAGTAACTGAAATGATAAATATTGTGCAAGAGATGTTGTTTGTTACTGCTGATCAGGAGACTTTGTTTGGCCAGGTCAGGCAGGGTAGTGGACATGAGTATATGTTGTGGTCCACTTAGAATTAAGTAAGAACCTCTGGTTATGTTTACAATAGGAAGCTAAAAAGCAAAGAAAGTCATCTCTCTGCTAGAAAGACTGTGTGAATGAACAGGGTCCTTTAACTCTAGGGTCCCTATGATAAAATAATTACAGCCATCTGCAGAGATAGAATTTGAGGATAGAATTCTATCTCTTCTTCTATCTAGAAGAGACAGAAATTGTTGCAGAAGCATAACAGCTTGTTTTAGGAAACATCAGGGTACAGCTGTGTAGAGAAATCAGTGCCCAGAATTACTTTGAGTTACTCTAAGATGGAATAAAAAGTGATCTGATCAAAGGAATGTTTTCTTTTTGTTTTTTTCTTTGCAAAGGCATAGTTTAGAAGTTTTTTTTTTAAGGTGAAAGGAGGTTTCCTAAAGGGATTATGTGTAGTGCATAATTTGTCACCTACAGTCTTTCAGGAAAACTTTCTTAGTCCTATAGGCTGTACAGCTGTAAGAGAGAGACATTTAATGGATAGATTAGCTTGCAGAGAGCAAAGCAAGAAAAAGCCACTGATGAGAACAAACTGTGAAGCCTGTAGCCCAGAAAGGATGTAGTTAAAATCTGTTAAGAAAGGATAACTAAAAGTTAAATAAAATCTAGAAAAGTGTTAGGATTGTAGAGAGTTGCTAGAGAAAAGAAAAATCTAAGAAAAAGTCTGCAGGACCTTATACAATGAAGTAATCTGGAAGTCCAGAGAAGGGGCACACAGAAAAGATTACTGTTAAAGCTGGCAGAGCCGAAAGCCTGCAATCTCAGCTGACCTGAGGGGGGTACAAAAAGCCCAGAAGTCAGAGACTATGCCCATAAGAAGTAAAGAAAACCAAAGCAGGAGAGTAGAGAGTTTAATCCTGAGTATAACCTGAAACTGCCACCCTTCTAGATGGGGTTAATGTAGTAAAACTACCTGTATCAGGGTAGGCTCTGCAAAATGCTGCATAATAACCACCCTAAGGAATAGCCAAAGGCAAATATACAGTGCCTTAAACCCTAGCTCCCACCTCCTTGTGAGTTATCCTTCATTAACAAAAGCTAGGGGAAGCATACTCCAACAGGAAAACCCTTAGTGCAAGGAAAAGAAATGTGTGGCATGAAACACTTGCCACTTTAGGAAAGCACTGCTGTAAAAGCTGCCTGTGCAAAGAGAAGACATTTTTTTAATGAGTGCCAACCTGGCTATAAACCAAGCAAAGCCAGCCACAAGTGTATGAGAAACTTAAGCAAAAGGGGTGAGCCCCTCTCTTTTTTGTTCTTGTATTTTTCAGGATAAAATCATCACTGAAGAATTTTGCTAAGTAGAAAAACAAATCAAGCTTAACTGTGTTATGTGTAATGAGTATGTTTTACTAAGTCTGTAAAATGCTATTATTATAAGTAATTGTCATGTCAACTATGTTGAATTATAAACTGTAAAGCAAAACTTCTTGATAAGCTATGAAATACCTGAAGAGTAGCTACAAAAATAATACAACATGCAGAACATCACTTCCATAACCTCGCAGAGTTCAGCCATGCCAAAGATCAAAAAGGCTGACTGAATTGTTTGTTTTATTGTCATCTTTGGTTTCCTTTTTCTCTTTGTTTTGTTTGTGTTAAAAATAATGTATTTTAGTCTGTATAGTAGAAATAGTGATATAATGTGGTTTTATTAATTCCCCAAATTTATGCAAAGATTAGGAACACAGAGTAAAATGATAAAATCCTAAGAAAAACCAAGGCTTTCCTGTGCAAACAGTATACCTAGTTTCCACAGCAAATTAAAAAAAAATCCTAACAATTCACATTGATCCAGACTTTTACAGAATGGAAAGGTACTAGTAGTACAATAACACCAAGCACCCAGCAAATCAGTTCAGCTGCATATTCATGCCAATGATAAAGAACAAAAAACCCTATGGTACCATTGTCCCAGTTCCTAGCTCAGTCCCAGGCTGGAAAGCAAGTTCCCTAAGCACTCTCTCTCACTTATTTCCAATGATGGGCAAAAAGGTTAGTCCTCTGTTCTAGAAACACAAATCACCATCTACCTTGCCAGGCCAGAGGGGTATATTGTAGGGAGAGGGTGATAACCTCTAGAGAATCAGCTGGGTTTCTCATTTGCTGCCTATTCTAGTTCTGTGAGGGAATGTTAGGGTGATAATAATCTGGATTATTGGGGAGTATTGAATCTGTAGCAAAATAAAGGCTTTTAATCTGTCTCAGCAAAGCTGTTGGTCACAAGGCAGAATGATGTATTAAACTAATCTTGCAAATGCTTAGGCAAGTAATTTCTTTAACAATGGAATAGGGTGCAGGATACATAATTCCTTGTGTAAGAAGAACAAGATGCAGCCTACCAGCTATCAGGAGATAAAACAGAAGCCAAACCTTGGAGATGCTGCTGGAGTCAGCGGACAAACCAGAAAAAAACAGCAAGTGACCAAGAGTACCTATGTTCATGGCCTTATGTCTATACTCTTAGCAGAGGCATGTAAATGAAGGAAAATGCATAGGCAACTACATGCTAATGAAGTAAACAGTAAACAGAGGAGGTGCTTGAAATGGGAGGAAAAATGGGTGGAACAGGAGGAGGGATAAAGGCAGGAGAATGTTAATATGTATGAACCAAAGTGTATAAAATGTGAAAAGAACTATTGTTCAATGCAGGTCCCCAGTTTGTTTCTTTGGGATTCTTGTCCAAAGCTGTCCCCATTCTGAATAAAACAGTTGAGAACAATGTGCTCTGGTGTTTGCTCCCTGCTTGCTCTGGCTAACAAGTAACAAGATCCATAAGCAAATAGATCATTGTGTCCCTAGTCATTGGGCGCCACATGGAATTGGGGTCTAACAGAATGCCCAAGAAGCAAGCAGATCCAGGAAAGGATCAAGCGGGTGGCCCCCCAACCTTTTACTTTGGCTAGGTGTGCATGCACAGTGAGCCGTGAGCTCACCGCCTGGTCAGCGTGATCTCTTGTCAGAGCTCCATGTGGGTAGTGAGCTTTTAGTTGACCAGCTGATCAGAACAGGTTCTGTTTGGAGCCCCTGCTTTCACATGACTCCAGAGCCCAGGGGGTGAACACTGCTGCTATTTGCCCTTTTCTTCCCTCTCCCTCTATCATAAATTTAACAGCACGGAAAAGGAGGGGATGAGCTGTGGCAGCAGCACTCTTCTCCTGAACTCTAAAGGTTTGCAAAAGCAGGGGGTCTGGATATACTCCATGCTGAGAGTTCACATGCAGCATGGCCAAAGTGGGGTGCAATCATGGCACCAGACCCTGTCCAGATCTTCCTTTCCCAAGAAGGTCAAGTGTTTTGCTACAGGCTTCAGTGTCTTTCTGAAACTTATGCTGAGTCAGTATCTATCCATTCTTTTACATAAGTATTGACTTATCTGGACAATGTAGAAAGCAAAGGGGTATTGCAGGCAAGTGATGACATATGTGAGGTTGGTGGAGAAACAGTTGAATGACCATAGGTGCTATATTCTGTATTTCTTATTTCACTGATGAAACCAATGACAAATGACCATGTGGTCTTTGTTCAGGAAGGGGCACAACTGACACCTGGATCTACAGCACGGCACTGTAGTTTGGGTAAAATGAAGTTAGATAATTTGTTGCTGCTGTTTCAGGATGGGGCAGGGGGCTGTCTGTAAACCAGGACATTCCTGTCCCTCAAAGATAATTTGTGATAGTTATCATTTTCCAGGAGGGGCTGGAGGTTGTTAATAATATGTTCCAGCTGGAGGCTCTAAGGGTAGAAACAAATGTTACCAAATGAAGCAGATCAGCTATGATGTGATAGGTCCTGGCACAGCTGCTCCACTTAATTGGGTGAAACATGCGTTGCCTGTTACCAGTCTATTGATGCTGTTGGGTAAAAGGTGGCATGTTCTCCCAGAACTTATGGGACCCAGTTCTTCATATCCCAGGAATTACCACACAGGATTGGGCCCCTCAAGCCCTGGGACCACCTGGGAAATGCTGCTCAGTAAGCAGGGAAAGCCAGACAGGTGTTCCCAGAGCTTGAGGGGGCCAATCTTGTGCAGGAATTACCAGGGTGTGCAGGATTGGGTCCCTAAGGCAGCTAGAAAGCATAGGGAGCTCTGAGCACTCTTCCACCATAAAGCAAACAGATATCTGCCACAATGAATTGGCACAAATTATTACTACCTTCTGTCACAGCCACACATTTGGGCATTTGTGGCACAACTGAATGTATGAACATCAATTCATTTTTGATTTATGCCTCTATACATTTTTTAAGGCAGAACAAAGGTGAGGAAAGGTAATGCCTGTTTCCATCTTAAGTGACAATCAGGGAAATTCTTTTCATAGAGATGGTATCATAAGCAATTCAGAGCAGGCTTGAGTCTGGCTCTGTTCCTTTGAGACTAACACAGCTAACCACCTCTGTACCTCCACAGCAAAGCTAAATCACAACACAGTATCAACAGAATTTGGCACTGTGGTGGCCATCTTGAATGATTTCACAGCTTAGTATGATTTCAGGCCCAGCTGTAAGGCAGGATTAAGTAGAATGTCGTTTTCATGACCTAGATATCTTTAGCCCAATCTTGTTCTACCTATGAGGTGTCTAAAAGGCCTTAGGCATTTAAGTATGATTCTATTCCATAATTTAAGTCCTTGAAAACCTATGAATGCATCTACTTCTGTAACACAGCATCCTGTTACCTGCAAAATTAGGTGCGTCTACATGTGATGCTACATTGCCATAGCAATGCACTACAATGACATTTTATCCATGGACAAAACCTGTGATGCTGCAGCTACATTGCCATAGCAATGCACTCTCCCATTGTAGCTCATTGCTATGGTGATGTGGTGCCTAAAAATAACTTTGCACAGGAAGTACTAAATGAAGTTCTAAAAGGAAGTACTAAATGATGGCGCAGTAACAACAGCACCATAGTGGCACATATAGATGTGCCCACCAAGTCATAAAAAGCAGTAGTGAGAAGAAATACCATACCAATGCTATTTTGTATTACCAAGTTTTTCAGGGACCTGAGCAGGGTGGAATAAGATGGCACCAAGGCTTCTAAGTCCACTAAGAAGTAGAATCGCATCTGCCCCCTAAAAGCTGTGTGAATGCTACTTAGCAGAATTGCATCCAAAGTGTCTAGTGTCCATAGGGTTGTTAATAAATTAATGGACACATATTTTTTAAAGTATGTTTTGTATGGTGTTGCATTCACCAACATGGATTTTAACCAGGAAGGATTATCTGATCCAGAGATCACTTCATTGTGTTCTTAACTCTAAACCCCAACAAAGTCAATGAGCCTTAAGTACATGGTGAATGTTGTTCAGAAAAGGGACAGACTGACACTCATATTTCACAATATTTTCCTGTATCAAGATCATTGTTACTAAACTGCTAGTGCCTCATTTAAACAGATTTGGAAACAGGTGGTGTATGAAAGCTATTTTATAATTCAAATTATTCTAGATACATTGAATGTGATATACACTATATTTAACTGTTGGGTAGAATTTGAGCAGGTATAACATCTATTTCTTCAATATCTTAACAAAATCTCTGCATAATCAATGGATTGCCAAGTTTGCTTTCCTTCCATCTCTCATGCATGTACTTTACCACCTTTCAGAAGCATTTCAATTTATAGAATACCATAAATTACCACAGGTTTCTTAATGAATTTATGGATTTTCTTTGTCAGATAGCTCTGGAGTCATCCAGACTATTAATCTTATCTGCTTTCAGTGTCCCCATGTTGACAATATAAAAGATATGTTTGTTTGTTTTTCTTTCTTTTTAGCCAAAGGAAAAAAAAAAAAAGAAGCACTCATTGGATTTGCCTATTATCTCTGTTGACAACTTACATTTACAAGACTTCCTTGCCTTCTCTCCAAACCTATCACTGGATTGAATGACAGTTCTTCACTTTGTGGCAGCAACACACTGATACTCTTTCTAAGTCTACGTAGTTTAATATTTCCATTTCTGAGACCCTTCTGCTCTTTTCTGTTTATTCTCTGCTTTCCTGTTTTTCATGTCAGTTTGGACTCAGCATGCTGCTCTTATTCTAACTACAGCAAGCAATCTTGATCTTGTTGTCTTTCATGTTAAGGTGCAAAACAGCTTTTGCCTGTAGAGTCTAGCTTTTGAAATATTCTTCAACTTCTGGTTTTTGAACCTCAGCAGGTAAAAATTAATTCTTAGTAGTAGTACTCATGTCCTTATGCTGACTTTTCCTTCCCTTCAGATCCTTACGTTGCCATTACTATGTGCAGCGCTGTCGGTGGGGGGTGGGGAGAATCAAGGTGACCACTTTGGGCCCCATGCTTTAGTGGCCCCACAGAGTGGGGTGGAGCAGCAGTGGTGTGGAGCTGGGTGGAGCAGTGGCTCTGTGTACAGCCGCTCACTACCCTCCTTGCCCCCGCCACCAATGCTGCCGCCAGCATTGGTAGCAGCAGCTTCTTAAGGTCCAGGGCCCAGATCTGATTGAGGGTGAGGCCCCGCATGGGCTGATTTGCTCTGAACCCGCACCCTGCTCAGGTCAGCTCTGAAGTCTGGGTGCATCCACACATGCAATTAATGTTAAGTCAATAAACTCTGGAGCTGTTTGAGCTCGAATTCATTGCTCCTGGACACAGTATCTACACATGTACCCAGGACAGCAATACTTTGAACTGGGGTAAAGCAGGTCTTGCCTGGGAAGGGGCACAGGGGTTCAGCTCCAGGCTTCAGGTGATGGTGTCACAGAGTGGAAGAATTGGCTGGGGCATGATGGTGAAGAATCAGCAGAGCTATGTAGCTAGGTGGCAGGCAGGAGTCTGGCCTCCACCTGGTTTTTATCTACAAGTGTGTTTCCATGCAGTGAATTACTCCACCATAAGATTGTACTGTCCCTGACAGGCATTTAATTCCCTGACAGTACTATCTTATGGAGGAGTTAATTAGTTTACTGTGCCCCAATATCAGCACATGTGTAGACAGTGAAACTTTACTGTGGAGTTAATCAGTCAACTCCACGGTAAAGCCCATGTGTAGATGCACCCACTGTCATCTTTTTGATATGGAAAGAGGTGTCCCTCTCTAATTCATAGAATGTTTTAACTTAGTGGGTGACTTCCCCATCTCAAGATGTTGCTATTGGCAGTATTTCCACACAGGTATATTTTTCAATTTATTCTCTTTGGTTGGACATATACAGTCTTCTAGTGTGTCTTTTCATTTGCAGATATGATCATACTTCTCTAATTCCAGTGAGCCTGAACTACTCTGGACTTCTGTCACTTCTTTGATCACTGAACAAGTGTATTCAATGTGTACTGCGGAACAAAATTTAACCATCAGTAGTATGAACAGTAACACGTTGGATTCCATGGCTATGACATTAGTTGAAAAATTCACTTGTTGAAAAGATGTTGTCTAAAATCTAAGTTATTTTGCATAATAACAATTGGTAAAAGATGAGGGGTGTATCAATAGAGATTTTCTTGGCCAATACTGATAACTGGTTACTGACTAGGCATAGGGGCTGTTACTGATCCAATATCCGATTTACAGAAGTGCAACCAGCTTGTGTGGAGAGCAGCTTCCTGCAGGAAAATCTGTGGAGAGTAAAGAGCATTGGGAGGGAAGGGGGGTAGAGCTGCAGATCGAGACCCCCACAGTGAGCCAAGGAGTGGGGCTGGGGGTGCTGCCCAACCAGGGCAGTGAATGGAACCCTGATTCTGGGGCAAGGAGTGGGAGAGAATTGTGGGCAGCTCGTCCAGAGGATCAGTGTCCCAGTGTTTAGAAAAGGCAGCAGGGGCACTTGAACTAAAGCTCATCAAATGATATTTACTTCAAGTGCCACTGCCACTATTTTTAAACACAGGGATGTTTTAGGAGCAGACCTGAGAGGGGCAAGGGCAAATATTGACTACCTGCTGTAGGCTTAGGGCTTTACACACTGCTGCCTTTGTTCTGGTAGCTGTGAACTGGCTGCTTCATGTCCCTCACCTGCCCAGTGGTGGGAAGTGCAGTTCATCACCCCTACTGCTGCTTAATGGGCAGGGAATGCATGGCTAGTGTATAGGTCCTGGGGCAAAGGCAGCAGGGCAGAAAGCCCCAAGTCCACAGTGGACAGTTTGCCTTCACCCAGAGCACAAATCTGGGGGGGAGGACACATGCTCCCCCACCTTCCCCAGCGGTGAACACAGCAACAGGGAGCTGTCCCCACTCCTCACCCCCACCTGTGCCCCCTGGAGAAGGCACCCATGGCTCCATCCCAATCTCTGCTCAGGCCCTGGGGTCCTGTTCAGCACCCTGGCTGAACGGTACCTCCAACTTCAGCTCCAGCCCCTGCCCCTCTCTCCCTCATGGTGGAGGTGTCAATTTGCCCCCTCTCATGCCCCTATCCTCCCCATGCCCCTTCCCCTCCATGGACTTACCTTCAGGGTGCTATTCTCCACACTGCTTGGCTGTGTTCTTGGCTATGACCATGCTGCTACTATGTACATACACGTAGTGTCCAGGGCCCCAGCCTGAAGGCATATTTTGTTTATTGATACATTATAGGCTACACCAGCCAAAAAAGGTTGATAGGTGATAATGTTAACTTTCCTTTTATCAATGCCGATCTGATATGGAACTGATATATTGGTGCCCCTTTGTAAAATATGGTCTCTCCTTAAGGATGTGATCCTGAAAGCACTAGGGAAGTCCATTACAGCCCATAGCAAAAGGGCTGCAAGTCCCCCTTGACTCAGTAGGGTACTCATGGACTTCCTGAATTTGAAAAAAGAATCTTATAAGGGTCAGGAACTAGCACAAAGGAGGGTTGTGCAGCACTGGCCTGCACCTATAGGGAGTGGACCATATAGAAAAGCCATGGCTGAAACCAAACTCAAACTGGCTATGGAAATCAAGGACAATAAAACGATCTTCTTCAAATACCTGGGAAGTTGGAAGAAAAACTAAAGCAACATCAGACCCTTGCCATCAGACCCTTGCTGAACCAAATGGGGCAACTGACAACCAATGCCCAGGAGAAAGCTAATCTCCTCAGCAATTACTTTGTGTCAGTTTCCACCAGCCTAAGGGGATCACCCTGGCTGACAGGATGTAGGACTTCTAGGGTAAAGGCAATCATAAGCCTATAACTAGTGAAGATCTTGTGAGGGAACTGCTTGAGAGGCTGGACACAAGTCAGCTGGCCTGGATGGAATTCACCCAAGAGTGTTAAAAGAGTTGGCTGACATCAAAGCATGACCAATGGTAAGGATATTTGAGAACTCGTGGCACTCAGAGATTCCTGAAGTTGGAAGAGGGCCAATATGGTACCTATATTCAAGAAAGGAAAGAAGGAAGATACAGGAAAGTTCAGGTCAATCAGTTTGACCTCAATCCCTGGAAAGATTTTGGAAAACTCATCAAAGAAACCATCAACAACAGGCTAATGGAAGGTAACATTCACATCATATGTATAGGCTAGGCAGTGTTACACTCACTAGCACCATGACTGAAAGATATTTGGGGGTCATGATTGATCACAAGATGAATATGAGCCACCAATGCAATGCCGCAACTGGCAAAGCAAATAAAACTCTGGTTTGCATCTACTGACACATCTCATGCAAGACCCAAGAAGTCATCTTCCCACTTTACTCATCCTGGGTGAGGGTGCAGCTGGAGTACTGCATCCAATCCTGGGCTCCACACTTTAGAAAGGATATGAAGAAGCTTGAGAGAGTCCAGAGGAGAACTATGCACAAGATTAGAGGTCAAGAGAACAGGCCTTATGAGAAGAGGCTGATAAGCATGGGACTCTTCAGGCTGGAGAAGCAAAGGCTCGAGGGTGACTTGGTGGAAACCTATAAGTATATAAGGGGTGTGCACTAGGAATTGGGAGAACATCTGTTCACCAGGGCACCCCAACAGAAGACAGAGTCTAATGGTCACAAGCTGCTGGAAGACCATTTTAGATAGGACTGTCACAGGGGACAAGTCCTGGGGGCACGCTGAAGCTCCCCAAAGGAGCCACGGAGGTAGAGGTGAGCGGCAAAGGGGAAAAAGAAAGGAAAGAAAAATGGCGGTTGCTCACCTCAGGATCGCCGGAGAACCCCGCACACAGCTGGAACGACGGCGGGAAACACCTGCAGACAGCGGGGTGATGTCAGCCCAAGGCACTGGCTGGACAGAATAAAGGAAGAGGCCGCAGCAGGGGCCGGGGGAAGCACGTGGCTGCCGGGCAGCGGCCGCGGCAGAAGCAGCTGGAGTTGCAGAGCGGGTGGAGCAGGCTCCAAGCAGGGAAGTGAGCCTGGGAGACGCAGCTCACCAGAGCCGGCTGCCGACACGTGCTCCAGGCTAAAGAGCAAGCCTGGAGGATGCAGGATACCAGAGCCAGCTGCCAGCATGTGCACTGGCCAGGGGAGAGGGACCAGAGGACCCTGAGAACCAAGACCAGCAGCAGACGAGCCACCCGGAGGCTGCGAAGAGCCCTGAGAGGGATGGAGGTTGGGGAGAGGCGTAACCAGAACAGGTGAGCCAGGGGAAAGCGGGAAGCAAGCCTCAGGCATGTGGAGGGACCCGCGGACTGGAGAAGGCCCAGAGGGAGGACTGCAACCCGAGACAGACCCAGGTGGGAGAAGGGAACCTTGGGATCGCCCGGAGAGAGAACGTCCGGACTGGTGGGAGCTGGAGAAAGAGATCTACAGCAGGGAGAACCCGGAGATGGTCTCTCCCAGGGGAGTAAGATAAAGAGTGGTGGGTAGCCGGCCCGGAGGGTGAGGGCTAGTGAGCAGAACTGCAGGTAGCGGCTTGGCGTAGGGGCCAAGACCCCATTAAACGAATAGCGGTGTTTAAGTTGTTAGAGCGTTCCTTTGTTTGTGGTACCCTGGGTAAGAAGGGGCTGCGGGGTGAAAGTAGGCAGGGAGGAAAGCCTTCCACGTTGGTGGCAGCCATAGAGAGCAGCAGCAAGAGCACCTGGAACCGCCAGGCAGGTTAAGGGGGAGGTGAAAGGGGTGGAGAAGCCTCGCAGAAGATCCTGACTGTGGGTAGCCAGAGGGGACAGCCGCCCAGAGGGAAGCTCCACCCACTGGAAGATCGAAGTTGTGGCAGGCGAGAAAGGGCGGACCCCGGAGCAGAAAGAGACCTGCCCCAAGGCTTCCTGCGACGGCCAGCCGAATAGCTACAAAACCTTGGGGCAAAGAGGCCTGAGGTAAGATGTTCGATGCCTGGCGGCTACAAGGACATAAGGAAAAACTTCTTTACCATTTGAGTCTCCAGAGCCTGGAATAGACTTCCCCCATAAGTGGTGCAAGCACCTGCTCTTGATACCTTTAAGAATCGACTGAATGCTTATTTTGCTGGGGTGGTCTGACCCCATCTGATTGCTGCCTCTTGAGCAGGGGACTGGATGTAATGATCTCACAAGGTCCCTTCCAGCCCTAATATCTATGAAATTTCAATGATTATTTCATAGATTTCATAGACATTTGGGCTGGAAGGGATCCTGGAGGATCATCAAGTCCAGCCCCCTGCCCAAGGGCAGGAAGTCAGCAGGGATTATACGATCCCAGCAAGATAAGCATCCAGATGTGTCCTGAAGGTGTTCAAAGTGGGTGCTTGAACCGCATCTGGCAGCAGTCTATTTCAAACACTGGGGGCTCAGACACTAAAGAAGTTCTTTCTTATGTCCAGCCTGAATTGGTCGCAGCAGAGTTTGTGACCATTTGATCTTGTCATCCGTTGGGGTGCTCTGGTGAACAGACATTCCCCCAGATTCTGATGAGCACCCCTAATAAACTTATCGGTGGCCACCAAAACACTCCTGAGCCTGCACTTTTCCAGGCTGAAGAGTCCCATGGCTTTCAGCCTCTCATCATATAGTCTGTTTTCCTGACCTCTGATCATGCGTATGGCTCTCTTCTGCACCATCTCAATCTTCTCCACATCCTTTTTGAATTGTGGATCCCAAAACTGGATGCAGTACTCCAGCTGCGACCTCACTAAGGCTGAGTACAATAGGAGAATAACGTCCCAGAATTTGCTTGAGAAGCATCTATGGATGCAAGCCAGCATTTTGCTCGCTTTACTAACCACAACATCACACTGAAGGCTCATGTTCATCTTGTGGTTAATCATGACCCCCAAGTGCCTTTCATCTGTCATGCTAACCAGCGTAGCACTGCCAAGCCTATAAGCATGCTGCAGGTTTTTCCTCCAAAGGTGGAGAAACTTGCATTTTTCAGTGTTAAACACCATCAGATTCTTACTTGCCCATTTCATGAGCCTGTCAAGATCTGCCTGGATCACCCTCCTGTCCTCAGGTGTGGATGCTTTACCCCAGAGTTTGGTGTCATCGGAAAACTTGGCCAGTCCACTTCTGACACCAAGGTCCACATCATTGATGAAGATGTTAGATAGTATAGGCCCTAGGAAAGAGCCTTGAGGGACCCCACTGGTGACTGTGCACCAAGACGATTGGTTTCCAGCAACCACCACCCCCTGGGTCCTACCACAGAACCAGTTCCCCAGGCAGTGGATCGTGATGAGGTTGAGGCCAAAGTTAGACAGTTTAGAGAAGAGGTGATCATGGGATATTAGATTGAAGGATTTTTTTTAAGTCAAGATCTATGACGTCAATCTCTTCCCCCTTGTCCAGGCGATAGGTCACCTGGTCATAAAAGGAAATGAGATTGGTCAAGCAAGACCTACCTGCAACAAACTCATGCTGGCTATCCCTAAGTATATTGCCTTCAGCTAGTCTGTTAAGCATGGCCCCAGTAATCTTTTCCAAGACCTTCCCCAGGATAGAGGTCAGGCTGATGGGCTTGTAGTTTGCCGGATCCACTTTCCTCCTTTTCTTGAAGATAGGCATGACATTGGCCCTCTCCCAGTCTTTGGGTATTTCCCTAGAGCACCAGAACCTCTCAAAGATCTGTGTCAGGGGCTGAGCTACGATGCTTGCCAGCTTCCTGAGTGCCCTTGGGTGTAAACCATCAGGACCAGCTGACTTAAAGGTATCCAGCTTGTCAAGGTGTTCCTTCACGAGGTAAGCTTAGATGGAGAGCAAGGAATCTCCCTCACCCAGGCCTCCCTGACCCACAGTGGGCAGGGGTATCCCATGGGACTGGTGAAAAACTGATGCAAAGTACCCATTTAGCAAGTTTGCTTTTTTCTGGTCATCTGTTGTCAGTTGTCCCATCTGGTTTAGCAGGGATCCAATGTTGTCCTTGCTTTTCCTCTGGCTCCCCACATATTATGGAAATAAGCACCCTGTAAATACTTCTTTTAAGAAAAATACCATGGATATTTCTTGAGCTATAAACATATGCATCTTAAATGGTTCCATAAAAACTCTATGTACAAATTACCAGTGCACTACCCCTGTATACACATATCCAATAGAATGAACAGGGAAGAATCTGGAGTCCTGTTTTGCATAAAGTGTTGATAGCCAAAGAGGATACTCCAGAGGAGAGATTTCAGAACTTTAGAAATTACTTCCTCTGGCAAGGCTACAAACCTTTTGAAAAGCATGTCATAGAATTCTTCCCAACATTTAAGGATTGAATGATAATCCATCCTTGCAGAACCCTTTTTTCTTTTTCTTCTGAGCTTTCCTAGAAGCTCAGCAGGGAGTAGCAGTTCCCTGTTGTTTATTGTATTTCTTTAAATTTGTGTTAAACCCTCAAATTAGCAGCTAAGTTTGTATACCTAACATTTCCATGTAAACTGACTGACATCAGTGTATCTGGCCCCTTTCTCTGTATGTTTTTTTGTGGGTGTCAACAGGTATATAAAACAGTGTTAATGTACCATTTCAGAGACAAAACTAAATAACTCCTTTTACCTGTCTGATGTTAGGTATCAGTTTTATTGTTTTAAATCTAATGGAATTTATCCTTTTTTGAGTTCAATAGCAGTAATATCAACTGAATTAAAATTTTCTGTAAAAATATTCATACCAGAGCACATTCATATTCAGCTCTAGCAGTAGCAGCAGTAGAAAGTGTGTTGAGGTATACAAGATATTAATAGGAAAAGATATTAGACAACATTCCTATGATGTTAGATATTAGAAGTTCCCATTCTTACTGCCCAGGATAAAGTAGCAATGGCAACACCAGTGAGAAATTTTAGCAAATCTTACTATTGTAGACAAGGTCATCGAGCTCATTGCTTCAAGGAAAAAGGCGCATAAGTATTTGAAGTGGCAATTAGCTTAAATTAAAGTGCCTAAACCTAAATTACAGTCAACTGCCACCTAAATGCAAAGTTCACAAGCTTCAGAATCATCTCACTTTTCAACATTACATTTTCTGAAGTACCTAAAATTCTGTTTTTGCAAGTAACCAGGAATGTTTCAGCCTTTGCAAGACCGAGCACCTTGGTACCTATCTCAGTCCAAAATGAGGTAAGTTAAATTATTTCTTCTGTAAGGGGATTGAAATTCACATCTCCCACATTTTCACCTAAATGCCAGAAAATAAATTATTACAGAGTGGATGCCAGTAAAGGTGGAAATGATGTTCTCTACCCCTCCTATTGAAGCTGTTCCACTTTGCAAAAAAGAAAGATTCATTGGGTTAGAAAGAAGTAACACAGCACTGTTATTTAGTTGTTAGGGATCCTTAATGTTGAGGAAAATCTGAGTTCTACTCTGAAGTAGATAATATGCTTAAATATGCTTATCTAATGTATCTAGTGTAAAACACTTTGAAGAAGTCTGAGAAAAATTCAGGACAGGAAAAATAACTGAAATTTCAAATTATTTCATAGATCAGGAAACTTGTTTGCATCCAGCTTTCTTTGTAAAAACTGGCTTACAGACTAGACTACACTTAGACCACAGTAAATGAGCATTGTTGCAAAACTAAGGTAGACTATCCCAGGAGTCCATTTTTTTACATATGAATATTAAAGCTAAAAGTTGATTAATTAGGTTGAGATGTCTTTCCTCTGCTTTCAAATTTGCTATTGCTATGTGGTTGGTTTCCAATTGCAATGTAAATCATATAGGACAACACGGCTCACAAAACTCTTCAGTCCTAATCTTGAGTTCATTCTTTGCAAGCAGATATATCGCCTTAAAAAAGAAGGTAGAAGAAATGTTGCTAACCTAGCAACATTTGGATAATGATCTGATTCATCTACTTTCAGGGCTTAAGCAAGCTCAGGCCAAGATATTTCCTATAGTCTGACAATTCTGATCAGACTCATCACACATGTCAAATAGAAATACTAAAACTTGCCATCTCATAGTCACAAAGGAAGTGCTATGTTTTGAATACCTGATTTTTATTTATTTAACATCAAGTGACTACAGTATTTTTAATATTTGTAATCTTTTGCAAATGTCTTGTACAAGTATAGTGACAATGATAATGTGTTTTTATAATTGTTACTTAAACAATTTTCTAATTCTAATTTTATAATTCTAATAAGCTTAAGATTCCCATTTCCATAGAAAGAATGTCACTATTAAACTTGATAGATTTTGACTCGTTGTTGTTTTTGTTATATAGAAACCTCTTTATCCTTCTTCCCCAATATGGGAGTCTCCTGCAAGTGTACATGTACTATGTATCTTGTAGTTGATAATACTTTAGACATTTAATTTCAATGACAAGTCAGTATTAATTTACATACAAATAACTTACTAAACCTTAATTTTATTAAAAGAATTACATGTTAATTAACTGTATTGAACCTAAAGCATTAAAAAATGTTGCCCTCTCTGCTTCAAGGCCAGGTTAGGAAAAAAAAAGAGCTTTAATAGCTTACCAGATATGTTCACTGTATGAAGAGTAGTGTTCCTACTTATATTGTCTTTGCTCCTGTAGTTCTGCCACAGAATAGTGATGCCTGCTGGAATCTTAATTTGTTTGGCTGTCTTTGCTTTGATGTTGACCTTTCATCCCATAATATGATTGATAATCAATGAGACATTTTCCCATAGTGGTCATGGTATCATACGCCTAAATATGTATCCTGTAACATTTTAACTTTTTCTTGGATTAATAAATAGGTTGAACTTGTGTACTTTTTTGCTATGTTTTGCATATTTTGATCAGTCTTTTAGTTATTATTTGTATTCTTTACAGCTGTTTAACATTTTTTCTAAAGCATGAATTCCAAAACTGGATAGATGTTTTCCAGTAAAGGTCTCATATTCTAATAGTTATTCACTACTGGTGTTAGAGGTAACACTCCCTCCAAATTAGTGTTGGGTAAAACTTTTTTTGTAATAGCAAAATCATTAAAAATGTCAAATTCATGAATAGTTTTATCTAGGGAAAAATAGGAGCCAGATTCACAAGAATGAAAGAGGAATCTCACTTCCCCCAGTATCTCTGAAATTAGAATAGTCCTTTAAGATATGAGACACCCAGGTTTGTTTATTTTATCTGTCTGAAGAGATGTAAGCCCACCTCTCCTATTTCCAGGAAACTGTCATAATCAACAGACTATTCTGATATGGCAGGGTGTTGGGATACAGTCAGTTTCTTCTATTGATACTCTTTTAATATACATAAGTAATTAAATATTGACTTTAGAGGGACTATCCTAACCACCAAATTAAATTAAAGAGTCAGTTACACTGACTAAGTAATGATTTTTAACACAAATAGAACAGGTCAGGTCACTCACCGGAGATGTGAGGGACCCAAGGTGAAATCCACTTTGACTGGTTCCTGGCAAGGATTTTAACTAAGGCCATGACTTTCCCAGAAGAGTATATTAAGAATTGTAGTTATTCTCTCTGCCACATTATGCTGGGAGACCACAGTGACTTTTACAACTACCATGACCCTTAAATCTTTTTCAGAGTCACTGATTTCCAAAATAGCCTGGCATCCTATACATATAACCTACATTTTATTTTCTAGAAGTTTGACTTTGCATTTGACTGTTAAAATACATGCATGTAACTTGATCATTCCACATAGTCCCAGTTGCCCCTAAACAGTGACTTCCTTGTTATATCAATTTATCAGTCTTTGTGCTATATGGCAATTTATGATTTTTTATTTTCTTATGGATCATTGATAAAAAATAATGAATAACATCAGTCTGGGTGGGAATTGAGCCTTTCAGAACCTCACTAAACCAAAACTCATTGATGATTCCCTAACTGTAACTGCATTTTTCAGTTTATCAATTGGCAGTTTTCAATCAATGTTACACATACCATGTTTATTTATATAATACCAGTTTTAATAAGAGTACAAGTATGATTTAACTTAAATGCTCTACACAAGTACAAATACATTATTTCATCAAGTCCCACTGAAGCCTTGTTTTGAGGACCTGAGGAGTTAAATGTCAGCTTTTTGGATTGGAGTGATTTAACACTAAATTAGTATTTTCATTTAAATTATAAATAAAACATAGATTGAATTTCGATTAAATTTATCATCTAGCCAAAGTACAGGTTGCAAATATTTCACTTGTCTTTTCCAAGGATAATGATCCATAAAGTCCTTTGGTCATCAAGTTTAGATGCGTATTTTCATCAAGCTTTTTTAAGCTGGATTTATATATTATGTCCTATATGCTTCCACAAGTCCAAAAGGAATATAGGAATTGAAATTTCTTAAGGCAACTTTTGGTACCTTAAGTTATGTGCTGAAAGTCAGATCTTCACATTTGATGACTATTCAATATTCTGTATAGAATTAGCCTGGTTCTATGACTTAGGGACCTACATTTCCTAGCTGTTAAATGGGAAGACTTAAGTGCCTAGGACTGGGATTCACAACAGACTGCAGGCTGAGCTGGGGTTGAGGGCTTGGGGCCCAGTGTGGAAGAGAGCATACACCCTGAAGCCATCCAACAGCAAACATATGAGAGGGATGTATATAAAATCTTGCATCCCTTCCAGAGTTAGGTAGCAGGGCTATGCGAAGCTTTGTTCTCTGATTTGATCTGGCGGAGATTCGGCTTGATTTAGTAGCTAGATCTCCAAATCCAAATCGACTCAGAGGACCCTTTAATGTCTCTGATTCAAATCAGAACCCTCCAAATCGATTCAAAGAGATTTGGAAAAAATCAGCAATTCAGAGAGAGACACAGATTTAAGTGTTCTTTCTACAAAACTCAAGGTAGCAGGTGGCTCGTGAATGCTGCGATGCTGGGATGCATGTGCCACAGGAATGTGGGGGCCCCCCCAGTGCACTCATCAGCAGACCCGGACGTGGACTAGAAACACTTCCAGTCCACTTTCAGGTCTACCGGGTGGTGCACAGAGCCCCTCCCCCCCGCACCCTTTTGACTGAGTGACTGGTGCCTCCTAGGTCTGGGGGGGGCACCTGGGGTCCCCCTGCAGTCAATCACCAAGCTGTGGGGGGTGGGGCATGGGAGGGCCTCCAATGCACTCCCTGGTGGACCCAGAATTGCACTAGAAGTACTTCTGGGAGTGCACAGCGCCCCCCTCCACGCCCCTCTGGCTTGGCAACTGTTGCATCATGGGTCTGGGGGGCACCTGGGGTTCCCCCATGGCCAATTGCTGAGTCAGGGGAGTGCAGGGGGGAGGCCCAGCATGTTTTCTGGCTGAAGTGGATTGGAAGTACTTCCGGTCCACTTCTGGGTTTCCCACCAAGCACACAGGGGGGTACCACACTCCTGTGGGATGCTGCATCCGCCCCAGCATTGCAGCGTTCATGAGCCATGCTGGTACCTTGAGGTATGTAGAAAAAATCTTTAAAGCTGTATCTATGTCCAAATTTCTGGTTCTCCAAATCAGCATCAAATCTTTAGATTTGGATTCAGTTAGATAGAATCAGGGACAGTGATCCAAATCAATGAATTGAATCATTTCCCCTGATTTAGACCAAATCTGAATCCAAATTGAATAGACCCTGCTTTGAACATCCCTATTAGGTAGCAATTAATCACCTTTGTGAGACAGATTCACAGCCTGAAATCCTCACTTAAACTTGGGAGCTTTAGTTTTCTCTTTATAACTTAACTATGGTATGATGATACCACCAGCCTTTTGAATAACTGTCTCCTGGTCAGATTTATCAAGGAAGAAGTGGGAGGCTTAGCTGGTAGGCCTTCCTGAGTATGAAAGGCATTCAAATACTCATTTTCAAGGAAGGTATTCTAATCATCATTTTAAACTGGTCCATATGCACTCCTTTTCAAGCTGCACCATTGCAAAAAGGAACACAAATCACATGCGGCCAGAAACAGAGCAGGAAAGTATGAGGCTATAGCTTAAGTACAGTTTGGACGCAAGTTAGTGCATCTTGGTTTCTTGTCTCTGCTCCTAATGTTCTATATGTGTTTTATCCAATGACTTTTAAAATGTAAAACTTAACAAAATCTCATGAGCAGAGACCAGAATCTAAGATTTCCCCCTATAATATAATATAGTTTATATTATAACTATAATATAAACATTGTGTACTGCTACTGGTCAATTAGGTAAAGGTGTTTTGAAAAAGAACTAAATGTTCTAGATGTCAAATAAATAGTTTCACCTCACGAGTAAGCTGTCTTAGGCTCCTAACCTCCACAATAGAGTGAGAGTTCAGACAACCTTCTGTACTTTGCATGTTATTTAGGCTACCCCAATATCTCTAGACTCTGAATCATCTTTGGAGGAATTTAAGTCTAATAATTTTAAAGAGAGCCTATGCATGTAGCCCTGTGTTTTTTAGATCATCTCTTAGGGCCAAAAACCTAATTTTTGTATGTTCCTATTCCTAAGTGAAGGTGCCTACCTAGATTACCAGTCGGGATCCGGTCCTAAATTGGTTTATGAATCTCTACCCAAGATACTATGCTCCACTGCCAGTGCAAATTGACCGCAAAGCCAGCCTACAAAGATAACCAGGAGGTTACACTGAGATATATTTATATAGTAGCTTCAAACCTATTTCTCTCTCTCTGCAGTTTGAGGGGAAACATAAATGGGAAACAAGGAAAATGGCCAGTGAGTCCTTGCTTTTTATAGATCTTTGGGAGGTGTAATAAGTCTCCCATTAGGAATCTTAATGGCCAGCAAAAATTAGACGTGTGGGGGCTGGAGGAGGCGGTTGGGGCCGCTGATGGAGTGGAATTAGGCACAGTAAGCTTGTCAGTTGAGTTAAAAAAATAACTTTATTTACAACTGGAATATAGGCACACTCCATAGAGTTGCAGAAAACAAGTAGAAAACAGAAACCGGGTGGCACACCGATGTTGTTCGAGCATGCAGGGCACGGGGTACGTCAGGATTTCGGTGACGGGGAGTCGTTGGTGATTGATCAGGCCTCCAAGTCCGCTCCGAGATGCACATGAAAGTTGTTTCTGATGTGCATGCCAAGCTCTCTCCTCCAACTTGGGCGGAAACCTCCTTTTATATAGCTAGCGAGCCAATTACCAGCCGCCGCGTATGCATAATTTACATTAAGCCAATCAAAAGCATGCATGCAAAGAGTGCAGATGCAAGCTTTGGTGGGACTGATCATTGCACGAAGGGTCTTCTCCCATCTTACAGGGGAATCCCTTGCAACCAAACACTCGCATTGCACTGGAACTCGGCTGTGTCGAGGCACTTTTAATCACTCAATACAGACAAGAAGAAGGTAATTGCTATAAATAAACCCAGGGATGATCTATTTGGGAACCAAAATCCTCTTCAGAATTCTCCTTTTTAATGATGCCAATACAATTTTGACAAGATAGGGCTCCATTTTTTAAGACCGCTGCCCATCATACTGGTTGATAATGCCTTATTATTTCTTTGTCCTTCACAATCTGTTTTTATATGTTTGTTGTCTCAGATTATAAATGGTTTGGTACAAAAAACATATTTTTGTTCCATGTTGGCATAATAGTTACCACAGTGAGGGTCTAGGCAGTAGAGAAGGCTTCCAGTTGCTATGATGGTAACAATAATCGCCAAACAAGTTTCATGTACTTTGATATTTTTATATAAATGATCACATTCTGGTCCAACTACTCATACAACAATCAGTGTGATTGTCCTACATAACTGAAAAATAATTTGCTCTGAAAAACACTATGAGGAATAGATATTTTTTATTTATATTAAAATTATTGAATACCAAGATTCAAGGGAATTGGCAGGTTGGAGAGAAGGGAATAGTTTGCATTATGCCTGTTTCAGATCAGTGCTATTATCTTTTACTTTCAAAAACAAAATGCTAAATATATAAAAAAAGGACAAATTTTCTATATTTATTTTGGCAGGAAATATTTTGGCAAGGTCATTTGTTTTTGTTTGATGGTGATGAAAGCCTTCAGTTTCTTTCTTTGATGCTGAGCCAGCTATCATCCCATCCATATCTTCTTTCCTGTGTGAGTTTTCCAACAGATACATTTAGGATTCCCCCAAAAAAGATCAAGAAGGAAACACAGACTCCCACTGGCAGCATTCCCTGTTTTAACCACAGTGTAACTGAAAATATTAAGTCATGCATTAGCCACAAAAACATAAACAGTCAAATGCAAGTTATGTGGTAGAATGCCAAATTACAGGGATTAAAAAGAAATTGAACAGATTTATAATAATTGTTGTTGTGATTGTTGTTTTTATTATTTTTTTTTAATTTGTCTGGATTTGTACAGTACCTGCCTATTCGCTATAGCTTTGTACTCTGTTTATTATAAAGTCCTGATTTGTTTAATGTAGTGTGCTAACGGAATGGCCATATCACTGTTTCATTTAACCAAAAAACAGTTGCTAAGTATGTTTTTATCACCCTAAATTAATTTTCCAGAAGGTATGCAAGCAAACACAGGTAGTGTTCCTGCAGCATCACTCAATGACTACAATTTTCTTGAAGTGCCCATATAGGGCCAGATCTCATTGTACCTATTATGTGTGTGAGTAGATTTAGGGGTGTAGGTTGTAGTCATGTTGGTTTAAGGACATAGGCAAACAAGATTCTTTGGGTAAATCTGATATCTTTTATTAGACCAAATATTTGAAAAAATTCTTCTTAGCAAGTTTTTGGGCATAAAGACCCTTTATCGGGCTGAGGAAGTACCTGCAGATGGTCTGTTCTCTTCCTGGATGGAGTGGTAAAGCAGCCAGTGCTTTACCACTGTGCTCTCCCATCCAGCACAGACCATCTGCATACCATCATCCCTTTTTGCATCAGTGAAATCCTAGGTACACATCAATCTCTGGAGTCATTTGGAGGAGAAAAACAAGTGCTGCAGTTTTTCTCCCTTTCTTCTGATAATTCCTCTATTCCTCTACCATTTTACCATTTTTCAGCACATGTGTGTGTGTGTGTGTATATATATATATATATATATATATATATATATATACACACACACACACATACACACACACACACACACATATATATAGAACAGGTCAAAATGTCATAGATTCCAGATCCAGATTATTCCAAAGCAGCAAAGCACAGGGCACTCTGCAATCTTCACTTCATTCCAGATCTGTCTGCATGAGATTTTTCCTGTTTAGTTAACTAAATAACTGCTCAGTAAACACCGCAATGACTACACGTGTGCCCCTATTAGGGCATACAAAACTAATAAACTCCAAAGCATGGAAGAGCCCTGTGCAGCTCCGGCCCCAGTCTGCCCTGTGCACATGTCCCTGCCATGCCCTCCCAGATGAGCAACAGGAGCAGTGGCAGAAGCAATGGACTCCAGATGAGCACCAGATGAGCAGCACGCAATGGTAGGAGCCACCCCCCACTGCCTTCCCACATGTCCCAAGATGAGCTACAGCTCTGTCCTACGCTTGCCCTGGTCCCTGCCCTAGCCCTGGCCCTAGCCTGCAGCTGCAGCCCACCCCACACCATGCACATCTGAGGGACACCTGGCCCCCAAGATGAGCCACTTGCTGCCCTGGCTGGGCAGACCCTGCCCCAGCCCCAGCCCCAGCTCCAGGCCCTACTACCTCCCTCACTGCAGGGGTCTTGATCTGCCCCCTCCACATCCCTTCCCTCCCCCCTCCCCTTCTATCACAACAGACTTACCAGCTGAATGCAGATTTTCAAGCTTAAGAGAAGTGTATTGGAACTTGCATTGGTATCAGCCAATATGCCTCCTTAAAAATTAGTTATTGGTATTGGCCCCAAAAATCTCTATTAGTGCACCAGATGGTTGGGGCATGAGGGTGCTTCAGTATAGGGTCTGCCTGCCAGATAGCCTTGTGCTGAAGTACCCTCATGCCCCAACCAGCTTCTCCACAAAAAATTGAGCCTGTTCAGAGTAGCCCTGGGCTGGCAGGCTGACTGCATGGGCCACTTTCCAGACAGGGTTCCTATGACCTGGCTCAATGTGCTGTGGTCTGGGTATACATGTAAACCATGTACCCAGGAGCAATAAACTATGGAGCATTAAACAATGCAGTTTATTTCTGCACTTAATTGCACATGCTGACACACCCTCCTTTGCTAATACTTTTGTTTTCATATATGTATTAGATCACTTTTAATTGTTTCCATCAAGATGTTGCTGTTTAAAGCATGAAAATGGATAAAATAGACCACATTAGACGCTCACTACAGAAATGTATATGAACATTTAATAATACAATTAAAATATAAGCAGGGCTTTAAAATATCTTTTCAACTTACAAAATACATTTTACATAGGAGAATTAATAAAATGTCCCAATCATCTCTATTATCATTATTTGTAAGCAATAGTGACTAGCAATGGGGGGGGGGAGGTGAGCAGTTAGAGATAAAGACAATGCATTAGATCAATACATCAAATGAAACATCTGTATCTTTATTTGATTTGCTGAAGCTCTTTATCTGAAGATTTGCCAAATTCTAATGTAAATTTGTATTAAGTGATAGAGCATATATTTCAGACAGAATAAAGTGGACCGTGTTTGTGGCATGTGGGGAGGGGAAGAGTGAAAAACATTCTTCAATCTGAATCTGTGATCTATCATCATAGACTAGTTTTGTTTTTGCCTTGGGGAAAAGGGAAAGCTTACAACCACAAAGCTGGACAGATTTCAAAACAATGCAAAGTGGTTCCTCATTCTCAATGCAGACTGGAGTATGTGTCACTGGAGCAGAGATGGTGACAAGGGAGAACCGTAGAAAAAGATTAATGACACTAGAATCTACCAGCTTGGTGCTTACACTGCACTTTCAGTATGCAGGAACAAACTGTTTGTTTTCCCTTTTAGATTGTTCACCACTGCTTGATTTACTGGGCAGCAGAGTGAACACAAGGTTTTAAATAACTGTGGCATGGCTACCACTCTTCTCAGCAACCAACTGAATTTCTTTCAAAGGCTGCAAAAGATTTCTTGTTCCAGCAAAGGAGGAGAATACTCTTTGTTTCCAGGATTCTCTGCCATGAAATGTGACTTCAGTTATAACCTACTTCTGACTTTGAAAATCTGAGGCTGCCTTTCAGAAACGAAGACAAAATGATTTGATTGATGAAAAATAAATCAATGACAAATAATATAGGCAGCAATATCTTTCATCCACAGAAGAATAATATTAAACACCAAATTGGTGACCATAGCATTTAAATGAGTTTAACAAATGACAAAGAGTTTATAGGATTATTGAAAATTTCTAAGAGAGTGTAGGAAAAAATGAGAGTGGATGAGACTCTGAATTGAAATTTATTTCAATTCAGATACCCTATATACAAAATTGATGTGAAAGAGGAGAAAATCCAACTCCTTTAGTCAATTTTATCCCTAGTACAACTTCACTGAAATTGGAAGAGTTGCACCCAAATGAGTTTAATCCATTATGTACAAATTAAAGCATGTAATTTTCTTCAAAACATTTCAGCTACTGGATGCACTCACGTTTAGCAAACCTAGGTCCCATTTAGTCACATGTTTGCACTTATAATGAATTTTGTGAAGGAAATGTCATTCCATTTGTATAAATTGAGTTTCTTGACAAAACATTGCAAACTTGTCACTTGGGGAAAGATTTAAAAACTGACATGATTTCAGATGTCTTAACAGGCAGAGAAGATGGCTATGACATATTTTATAAGAGAATTTCAAATTGTGAGGTAGTGAAAAATAAGTTATAAGGTAGTGAAAAATACAAAGCTCATCTTTTAAAGTATGCAAAAGGACAACGCCAAATCTGTATTGCCATATGTATAATGCAAATCTCATTTTGAAGCAATTCACTCCCGATGGACAAAGGTGGGCAGTCCCTTGGGAGGGAGCTTACTTCTGTACTGTGACCCCAGTAATGAATCACCCAAAGAAGGTGAGACTTGGCACTTAAGCTAAGGTTAACCAAAGTTTCACACCAATGTCATTTACATAACACTGAAAACCGGACTCTTTTTAAAGCACTTTTATGAAGAACTACTACAATTTCTTAGTAAAGAAAATAAAAATGAGGCTGCTGCAACTTCCCCAGCCATGTAAAAAGATGCTGTTTCCCTCTGGAGGACAAATGAGAACAGAGTCTGGGTTGGGTTTTTTTTGTTTGTTTCTTTGTTTTTTTAGATACAGTGCTAGTACTGAAGACAGCTATGAAGAATGATAATCATATTGGCTTGCTTACTATAGAGAATGTAGTATACAAGGAATGTAGTGTGGCTTTCCTTAAAACTCTCCAATTTATTTACCCCGTTGTATGCCAGTTCCATTACTTATGAGTGGTGGAGTGAAACCAAGCTGTAATGTATATAAATGAAAGTATCCAGGCCAAATTAGTGAAAATCTAATGTTTCAAAGAAGATCATTAGGGCATGTTGAAATAGTGCCACATTCCACTTTAAAAGAATATTGGAATGTCACGTGATTTTCATTTTGGTTTTTTGTCTCAGCAGGAGACTACCACTCTAGTGACAACGGAAATAATTTTACTTTATAATACAGGTCTGGTTAGTGGATAGATGAGATTTTTTTGTGAGAAAAACTTGTGATGATAATCATAGTTTTTTCATACAGTCTATTTGTCTGTCTGTCTGTCTCTCTTGAGGTATCTGACAATTTTACAATCCTATGCTACCACCTATCAGCGTGGTGTCTGAGCTTGCAATATTTGCATGCAAGCAGATACTAATATTGATCTGGATTATCTCTCCAACTATAAACCCTTTAAGGAGTTGTAAATAAGAAATGATCTGTGAAGTCCTGAATCCAAATAATTTCTTCCCAAATTATGTCACCTCCAGGAATGGGTTGCCTAGCAAACACCTTCTCTGAAGGACCAGCGCAATCCCTGAGGGTTGAATTCAAGTAGATTATGCTCTGATTCTCTAAATCAGCTCAGTGCCAAGAGAAGTGAATTTATTCCTATCTGTATGCTCTTGATGGAGCTATGTTGACAGGTTTTTCACAGCTGGCAGTTGCTGACACTGTTCCTAGCCTGTGTAAGTGGCAAGGGCAAACAGAACAATAATAGAACTTTAGTATATTTCTATTCTTCTTTCACATAATTCTGCAAAACCATTGAGAGGATCCTGCTTGCCCTTTTACTAATTGCTAACCCTGCTGGTAGATTGGTTATGTCCCACAGAGAAACTTAAGAATATATGGCTGGAAGAAACTTCCTGGATAATGGAAACAGAAAATTGAAGGCAATCCTCTTCCATAAATCTCCATCTTAAAGATTGTTTGGTGTTTTGCCCATACTACTTTGATTGGAAGGTGGTTCTGAAATCTTCCTGCTTTCATTGTTGGAAACCTAAGTTCCATTCTAATTTATTCATGACTAGTTTACATCCATTGGCTCTTGTACTACCCATCACCATATTATCTTAGTCCCAGACTAGTTTCTGTGCTACAATTGCCTTTTAAGCTTAAATATGTCTTTTTCCCCATCCTGGTGTAGGCCAACAACCATACTCCTTTTTCAACTAGGCTGAACAAACCAAGCCCTGTTGCCTCCTTTTGTATGATAGGTGCGCCATTCCCCTGATTATCTTTGTAATCCTTCCCTGTACCTCTTACAGTTTGGTGACCAAAATTTAGTACAGAATCACACCTACTTCCTTTGCACCCATCTTTGGTTTTGCAGAGGGCCTTTCTCAATTGTAAATAGGAAAGAGGGATTTTTGCCCCACCTACCTGTATGTGAAGAAAACGGGATCTCCACAGAGGCTCTTCCCTTTGTAGCTATAAGGATGGTCATAGATTTATAGCTCATAGGCCAAAAAGGGACCATTATGATCAAGCCTAATTGGGTCTTTCCCTCCCTAGAAGTTAATGTAGCATGAAGGGTTATAAATACTTACCCTGAGGACACAGAGTGAAAGCATATAAGGATATGCCTCCACGGGCTCTGCACTACTCTCCAGATTCCCGCTGAAAAATAAACCCCCATCACTCACTTCCTACTCTGCATTCTCCATCTAAAAATATGGCAGTGAGGATGCTCTGGGTTTGCTTTTTGCAACTATTGTCAAGATCTCGAGAGTCAGAGAACTTAAGAGTGGTTTTTAATATGGGTTGGAGAACATATTCACCATTTCTGTTTCAGGTCTGGAACAGGGAGTAGGGCTACCTTTTACTAGAAGTACTGAGTTTGGCATAAAGATGGCAAAGACATTCCTAAGTTACTTAGGAGCTTATGTCCTATTACAAGTCAGTTGGGCTTAGATCCTTTTTATACAAAAAATTTGCATCAGTGTGAATCAAGTTGTTTGTTCAACCAGTTTACTTACACTGATGAAAAACTCAGTATGGATAATCTAATATTGATTTAAGAGAATGTTTTTGCTGTAAAACCTGATCTTAATTAGCTTAAGTGAAATTAATGTACTCTAAACAGAAATAAGCAAGTTCATGCAGCTTCCTATACTAGTATAAATAAATCAGGTTAGTAAACCAGTACATATTTCTCCTATGAGCCACCTGTGAAAAATAGTGAAAAACATTGAAATTACAAGTCTACATGTCATGTCATTACTTCCATTTACAATTATGGTGGCACTTTTCAAATAACTTACCATGAGATAAGCCAGTGTGTGAACTTACAGTGCATTATCTAACTGTTTCCTATCCCCTGGTAAATGCAAGATGGTTTACCACAAAATAAAAGAGATTACCAGGGAATAACATACTATTCCACTTAAGATACCCAAATGACAGTTACACAGCTCTTGACTGTTTATTCTTGGAACTTAATGCATAGCGATCCTATTACACATGACTATGGAGCATGTAGTAGCCATGTGGAACAAATATGCATCAGGTAGGTATATGTGAACGTGGCAAGTATATGGAAGCCAGCTTAACCTGGACTTCAATGGGGCAGGAACTTTCCTACCAATCTATTTTTGCTCCTTGCCTATTTTAGCCAATTAATAGTAAATGCAAAGTATAGTGTATCGGCTTCAAGAACAGGTCTGAGGAGGGGGAAGTGAATAATGCCTGATCTATAGCCTGGTGTTTAAATTACAGTGCTAGGGAACAGGAAAGGTGCAGGGTCTGTGTGAGAGGGGCATAGAACCTAAGTCTCTTATTTCCTTGGTCAGTGCACAACCACTAAGCTAGTGGGCTAAAATATGAAAATGTCCTTTCCTCCTCCTATGGTATCTAACACTAATTAGTCAAAACTTTTTGTCCGGCTACAGATTTGGGACTTACGCTCACTCAGGTATGCTCTTACGGAGCTGCACAGATTGAATGCAGTTCACTAAGAATGCTAAACAGCTTAAAGAGAATGTTTACAGTCACACTGTACATGGAATGAGATAAAACATATACAAGTGCCAAAAATGACAGTTTATTTAGGTGGGTAAATGTAATTTGGACCCATAAAATGATAAAGGATTCTTCTCTATAAGTTCAAACTTTAGTGTTCCTCATAGTAACTGATTTGAAGTTTGATGGGGTGTTACAGATTTCAGTGCTGCAGGGCATAATCATGTGAGAGACGTTTTTATTTTTCCATTTTTTTTACTTCATTTTGATTAGCTGAAAAAAACCACATAACTTTCTTTAAAATAGTTTTCTATATTCCCGAGAAAAGTTTGTACACAGGATGATGGAACAATACTGAGCTATGCTGCATTTCTTTAAACAAGATACATATAGAATATTTACAACATCAGAATTTACAGCACAAAAACAAAGCAAGCGTGCACTTGCCCTTAGGTTATTTTAATATAATTATTGTCCACTCCTATTCAAGGTGTGCTACTGGGCATCCGACCATGAAAGGTTCATTGGACCCAAGAGAGAAGAAGTGAAAAAGGGATTCATTTCTCTTGTGCAGTGACCTTGACATTTTACTTGGAGGAAGGAGCTCTGGGTTCTGGCCTCAGTTCCTACAAACAGCACTGAGAGCAGAACTCAGAGCTAGCTGGTTCTCTCCCAGTAGGATCTCTTTCTCTCCCAGTCACACTTCTCTCCCTGTTCTCCTTCTGTCCCCATGACTTTTACATTCTTTTCCTTCTATAAGACCAGCTTCATGACATAGCCTAGTAGGTAGGGTAAATTCTTCTGGCTGGGTGAGGATGAGAACTCCAAGCCTAACACTTCCTGGTCAAATGGTGCAAACACTAGGCTATATGGTGTATGTATCATATCATAGTATCATAGTAGTTAGAGTCGGAAGGGACCTGGGCAGATCATCTAGTCCGACCCCCTGCCGTGGCAGGAAAGAGCATCGGGGTCAGATGACCCCGGCAAGGTGCTCATCTAACTTACTCTTAAAAATCCCCAGGCTAGGAGCCTGTACCACTTCACCTGGAAGCTGATTCCAGGCC